>FR990061.1:10678434-11928434 GCA_905404095.1 Glaucopsyche alexis
GATTAGGTTTCATACATCGCATTCTTTATAAAGTGAACCATTTTCAAGTACCTAATAGGCTTCCAAAGTGGTTCACAAGTTTATCGTCGTCGTGCCACTAGCATTTCTAAACTATAAGAGATAGGTAACACTAACTGCTAAATACTCTGTAAGAAGCAACATGGGACCATAACAAGTGAAGTAATTTAAAATGTTATTACGCACTGATACCTAAGTATCAGTACCTAAGTATCAGTGCGTAATAACATTTTAAATTACTTCACTTGTTATGGTCCCATGTTGCTTCTTACAGAGTATTTAGCAGTTAGTGTTACCTATCTCTTATAGTTTAGAAATGCTAGTGGCACGACGACGATAAACTTGTGAACCACTTTGGAAGCCTATTAGGTAGGGTAAATACGCCAAACGTCGGCCCCCCTCCAATCCTCGGCCGTCTGCACATTTTCAGCTTGCATTCGTTCAAAAGGTAATTAAGTTGTTATTTTGCTACTGAAATTGCAAGCTTAGTTCATACTCTTTAAGTGCAAACCGTTACTATACGATTACGTCACTTGCTCTTCGCACACTGAGCGTCAGTAGCGATAGCGCCGTTTAAGCATTGAAGTTCGTAGTCAAAGCAGCTTACTTGCTGTGAATACCCACGATTCGGGGATTGATATTACATCCGTAAGACATTTCTTTTTTTTATTTTTAGCTTTGCTATCACTAAAAAGGTATTTTTACTATATTTTGAGATAGTTTTTTCAACGTTTTGCGTATTGGTTTTAGGGAAAAATAGGGGGCCGCCATTAGAATACCAGTTTCGACTGAAAATCGGAATCTCGGCCGGGGCCGACTTAAGATAAATGCAGTCTGTTTTATAAAGTCCAATACTACCAATTCCATTGTCTTAATAGTAAAATTTATAACGCTTTTATGTTAATAAATCTATTTTACGTTCAATCGCCAAATACCGGCCGGGGTGGTATTAGCTGAATCTCGAGAAATAAGCTATACGAAATAGGGGCCGACTTTGGAAATATTAAAGATCGTAATGTCGGCCAGCCTAAGAATCGAGTGTTACTGTACAGGCTGATTACTTTTGTATTTTTCATTGTTTGTGTAGGTACTGGGTAGTCATTTTTCAATTTATTTATGAAACTTGCTGTCTCAAAATTGAATTATGTATTAATATAATTTATTAATATTATAATAGGTTACATACTATGCCCGGCCGACATTTGGGAAAAACGCGACCGACCATTGGGCCGTGAACGGCCGACTTTAAGGTTTTTTCGTTCTCGACGCATTTAAACCTTAATACTTCTTCCCTTTAGTAGAAAAGTCAACCATATGCCTATAAATATAAAATAGATTTATCAACCTGTCTTAAACCGTATAACAAGCTATCCTTTCGTTGCAAACTGATGGATCCGGAGCGATCTAAAGTGAGAAAATCCGTAAGTGGCCGACATTTAGCGTATTTACCCTACTTGAAAATGGTTCACTTTATAAAGAATGCGATGTATGAAACCTAATCTTTACGACCTATTTATTTACAACTTTTAAGACCTATTCAACGACACTCCACAGTCCACACGATGGGGTAGAATGAAGCATTTTCATTCCCACTTCACATATTGTATGAGGATATTATTTTATAATCACAAAAGCAAACTCTAATATACGCAAACTATAATTATCACAGAAATAACTATTCATAATCACAGAAGTTACACTGACGGACAGGAAATCTATATGGGTTCCATGTAGTTACTACGGAAAACTAAAAATACAAAAAACTACTACCAAAATGGACAGATAGCAGGGATAAATTTTCGTAGCGAAAAGCATTTATATTTTTCTGCCAAAACTTTCACAGAACTTGGCCATTTTCGAGAAGATATTTTAGTGACTTCAACTTAAAGTAATGTGTTTTCCATTCACATATTTTAAGGAAAACGTTTCGAAAAAAATAAAGGAACGAAATGAACTTTATTAAATATAGAAAAGGTATGCCCTAAATCAAGGGAGAAGGGTTATCTTTAATATAAAGTTTTCTTTATAACTAATAAATATTTGTGCGGGTAAAAATGTTCCCCCAAGTCAGTCTCGTATGAATTATGAAGGTACTAAGCATGCATTTATACAAAGAAGTCAATTTGTAGATACCTTCTTTATTACGTAAAGTGTACAATCATAGAATACCGATTTACAAGGAAAAGATATGTTTTATTTTGGGCCAGCTCTATGTACGCCACATAGGTAAATAGGAAAAAAATATGGGAATTTCATAAACATATTAAAAAAAAATTGAAGAAGGGAAAATGTATACAAAAATGAAAATTTGATTTTTTTAAAGCTATAACCCTATTTTTAGGTTGGCCATGGTGGTTGCTTTGACATGAATTTTGACGTAGTTGACAATTTTAGGTAGGGACGTCTTCTTGAATGTCATACGTCTATCTTTGCCAAAAATCATGTCATTGTCAAAACGCCATTCTTTGGATAATTCTGAACTGATCCGCCATGTTTTATTATACTTTGTGTCGCTCTCCTTGTCGAAGTTAATTTAAATGTACATTGAAACGAAGTGAAATAAAATAAAATAAATAATAGGAAACGGTTACCATATTATGTAGCTACATTGACATATAGTGTACATAGTGCTGGCCCACTGGCGTGCTAACATTGCTAAAACATCTCTTTTGAACATACTGTCGGTTTTCACGGTTTTCAGTGAGGAAGTAATATCATCTATTGAGCTGGCCTATTCATGCCGAAGTCAAATATTTCAAAACTCAAGATAGGCTATGAATTATTATGATTTATGACAGAACAAATCTTCCTACAAGAAAAAGTTATGCCATCTTGGTTTTCAGAACACTTCATATGTCAACCATCTTGTTTTCACCATACTTCAAATGTCAAAATGCCTCCAAAAATCTTAAAAGTGAGGCCATTTAACTGGAGACAATTTTGTCTCAACATGCCAAGTCTATAATAATATACGTACGTCTATGGCCGAAGTAGTGTTCTCGTTAAAAAAGTAATTTATAATTTTACATATCATATCGAATTTATCTTAATATACGAAATACGAATCTCTTTTACATTTCCTTCTTTCCCAGTGTATGACGTTTATTATCACTTAAATGAACAGTAAAACATTATTTTGCACAAAAGTCAATTGATGGAAAAGTTTTTGCGGAAATTCTGACACCAAAATCTTACGTAAATCTCAATAATGATAGATACATGGGTATTGGACAACTCAAAGAAAATTTCCTGCAAACAGTATAAGTGTAAACGATCCTTATTAAGCCATCAGCAGGCCTGTTTTTCCGAGAATTAAAATAATGTATCATTGCCGTTACTAATATGTTTACAGAATACGTTTCAACTGAATCATCCTTGTTTATATAGACAGAACTCAGAGCTAGAATTCTTCGCAGTTCGCTGAAAGTAAAGTTGTCGACAAAACGGTGTACATATCTACCTTATTACTACGGTAATAAGGTTTGAAATGGTACACCGCAGCTGTCCGCGACTGTACGTATGTACAATAATTGACGTATGTATTGACGTATGATCTTTGAGATCATTACGCATAGAACTCAGAAAAAATTACACATGCAACTAGAAGCTTCTAGCTTTTGCGTGCGGCTTCGTCCGCGTAAATGTAGGCTGCCTGCACACCAAACTAACTGTCAGCCGCCGAAAGTGAGCGAGCATTACGCAGTTTATGGTATTTCAATACATATTCACCTTTTCGTTCACACCTAACCGACAATACGTTATTACGCTATACGTAGACGCTGACATTCGGCGGCCGATTTGTCAGTACCTATAGTGTGATCGTAAAATACCGTTTATTTTCACGTTTACACTGGCGCTCACAGTGAGCCCCAGTCACATTCGGCGGCTGACAGTCAGTTTGGTGTGAACGCAGCCGTAGTATCAAAGTAGCCTATGTTTTAATTCAGAGCCTCAACTATTGCCATTCCAAATTTCATCAAATCTCTATCAGTATTTTTTGCGTGAAAGAGTAACAAACATGCATCTATCCAGCGATCCTACTAATATTATAAATGTGAAAGTTTGTGAGGATGGATGGTTGGATGGATGTATGAAATTATGAATAGATGGATGGATATTTGTTACAGTTTCACGCAAAAAATACTGAACGGATTTCGATGAAATTTGCTATGGTAGTAGTTAGGCTCTGGATTAAAACATAGGCTACTTTTTTCCCGAAAAGCACAATGTTCCCGAGGGACATTATATTTACGCGAGCGGAGCCGTGAGCAACATCTAGTAATCCATACTTACTTTCAACTTTCAAATTTATAACTACATGGCTTTTTGTGAACACCACCGGTTCGGAAACTAGCCCGGCGAGAAGAACCGCCGTAAGAAACTCGCACGGGGCAAAAAGATGGGAAAATTGTTCTTTAAAAAAAAACAAATTAGGTACAATGTTGTAACTTAATCTATACAACATTAGTCATAAGTACATAGAGCATACTTAAGTACATAAAAGCAGCCTTGCAGGGGGTCATCTTATTCCCAAGGTTAATAATCGTTAATGAAATCACTGACTTTATAATAAGCTTTAGCACACAAACGTTCTTTAACAGCTTTTTTAAATTTATTAATGGTAAGATTTTGAACATTTTCTGGGATTCTATTGTAGAGGCGTATACATTTACTTACTTTGCTAAGTCTGATCACCGGTATTTCTAACTTGTTCTTATTTCTAGTATTCCTACAATGGTTGTTGCTTTTCTTTTTGAAGTTATTTAAATTCTTTCTGACATACAACACATTGTTCAAAATGCATTGAGAAGCGACGATCAGAATACCTATTTCTTTAAACTTATCTCTTAGAGATTCAAAACATGACATCTTATAAATAGAACGTATAGCTCGCTTCTGCAGCACAAATATTGTGTTAATGTCCGCAGCGTTTCCCCATAGAAGAATGCCATACGACATTATACTATGAAAATAAATAAACTAGCCGCGCAGTGTCCTCATTTCTCTAATTTTTTTGCTGCAGAACTAAGTCTATCTGCCAGATTTGCAATATGGGGACCCCACTGTAATTTACAATCTAGTGTTATTCCTAGAAATACAGTGGTGTCCACTAAGTTCATTTTCTCATCGTTTAATAGTACATTGGTTTGTGTCTGCCTAACATTTGGCAGGCTTAACACATTTTGTTTTATTGGAATTTGAAAGTAAATTATTAACATTAAACCAATGTACCATTTTTGAGAGAGCACTATTTACCTCGTCGTTATTTGACTGTCGTCGCTTCACATAAAAAATTAGTGAAGTATCATCAGCAAAAAGTACTATCTCATTCTTATCTTTAACTAGATAAGGAACGTCATTTATATAGATGAGAAAAAGAAATGGGCCTAAAATGGAACCTTGTGGCACACCTAGTTCTATTTTGGTCCCATTAGACCTTGTAGAATTTACTTCTACTCTCTGCATTCTATTTTTAAGATAAGAGCTAAGAGTTTAAGTGCCGTGTCCCTTATACCATAATGGTATAATTTTCTGACCAACGTAGCATGCTCGACACAGTCGAAAGCCTTGGATAGATCACAAAAGACACTAAGTGCATCATGCGATCCCTCCCAGACCTCGAATATGCTGCATAGAAGACTGATGCCTGCGTCTGTTGTGGACCGACCTTTAGTAAAACCCGAATTCATTACTATGTAATAAATTATTTATGTTAAAGTGAGCTAGCAATTGATTTAATATTATTTTCTCGAAAATTTTACTGAAAGTCTGTAAATGTAATATAGATATTAGTCTATAATTAGCCGGGTCAGATTTATTCCCAGCCTTGAAAAGAGGCATCACCTTGCTATGCTTTATTAGGTCAGAGAACACACCTTTCTTAATACAATTATTAAAAACTAAGGCTAGGTAGGGGGCAATGATGTCAATTATTGATTTTATAATTTTTATAGACATACCCCAGAGAGATCAGTAGTACTTTTTTGAGTAATTTGAAGGTGTTAATAATATCTTCATTGGACCGACGTTTTCGTAGACAATTATTGGCAAGATAGGCTATGACGTACATTTGACAGAACAAATCTTCATACAATTGGCTGTGTTCCGTAGAAAATAGCAATAATAAAAAAGTGTAAGCAAAATGGCGGATTATGTTAGTAGTATTGGAGTTAGCAAATGTGTCCTGGGCGATAATCTGTTTTTATTTTCTTTAGCGCTAGCAAGCGTTAACAAGCGCTATTTTCCGCAGAACACATCCAATAAAAAGTTACGCCATCTTGGTTTTCACCACACTTCAAATATCAAAGTAGCCCCAAGTGGGGCTAAATGGCCCGTAGATATATATCTACGTACCTTTAATCATAGACGTATATAAATTTATTATAGACGAGGCATGTTGAGGCAAAAAAAGTGTCTCCAGATATAGATAATAATATTATTATCTAGGGCACGTGCCAATCGACAATGTCGCTGGCTGAAAATTTAAATTTGCGAGAAATTAAAAAAAAAACAAAAAAAACGACTAAGTGCGTGTTGCACTCGCGCACGGAGGGTTCCGTACAAACGGCTAAGAAATCACGTTTGTTGTATAGAAGTCCCCACTTGAATATTTACTTTATTCTGTTTTTAGTATTTGTTGTTATAGCCGCAACAGAAATAGACCTTCTGTAAACAAAACTCTTTAGGTATCACGGTTCATGAGATACGGGCTACAGCCAGACGGACGGACATACACACAGCGAAGTCTCAGTAATAGGGTCCCGTTTTTACCCTTTGGGTACGAAACAAGACGGAGCCCTAAAAAACTAAATATGTATGTCACCGTAACATTGTAAAAACCGTTAGATTGTAAAATAACAGTAACTAACGAGATTGTAAAAATATGTCGAAAGATTCATTACTTACTATAGGTAATATAATTATATTTAAAATGCAACGAAAAGTAATGTGTTAAATTAAAGGCAGAATGAGTATACACGTCGAAACTAGGAAGTCTATAAATATTTTACAATTTCACTAGTTATATTACAATATAACGGTTTTTACAAATTTATGGTTACATGTATATCAACCGAGCTTCTATAACTTCTGTATAGTGTTAAAGAAAGGGTTTGAGACAAATTAAACCTACATTTAGTTGACGAATAGTAAGTAGACTTCATTATCTCAGACCCTTTCTTTCAGTGACCGCGTTATAATACTCATACCGTTTATCTCTTATACATTTTAGGGCCATTCACATCGAAACAAAACGATACGCGACGCGAGCTGCATTTTTATTACGAAAGCTTAATTCAAAATTGAACTTTATTCATAAATTAGACGACCTCTGTGGCTCAGTTGGTTGAGCGTGTTGGTGCTCAAGTCGTGGGTTCAAATCCCGCCGAAGGAACAAAAAGTTTCTGTGTTCCTGTCCATGTCCATGTCATCCTGTGCCATGGATGTGTATTAAATATGTGTATAATATAATAAAAATCTTAAATATGTGTATAGTATAAAAGTATTAAATATATTTCCGTTGTCTGGTACCCGTAACACAAGTTCTTCGAGAACTTACCACGGGATCAGATTGACGTGGTGTGAAGCGTCCATAGATAAAAAAAAATTGAAACATGCTTCCTTATTGGATGTCTATGTCATATGAGGGCAACATTTTAGATTTCTAGCCTTAGCGGTTTGGCCTGTGCGTTGATACATTAGTCAGTCGGCTTTGCCTTTTATATATTTATGTCATATATTTAGATACAATTCATTGTAACAGTTGGAATATCAAGATGTACCACGCTGCACAGCGCAAGTGCAGTGTATTGACTGACATAATATGAAACGTGTATCTTATAGTGTAGTGAGTAAAGTTCAATTTTGAATAGCCATCTTAAAAATGTAGAGCCGCGTCTTGTTACGATGTAAACTGACCCTTAGGGCCATGCTCGCATTACTACTTCGAATATTAAATCGTAATGTCGACATATCACTGGCCGAAAACTCCGTCAGGAATTTAAAATTGAAAAAAAAAAAATGTCATCAAGCGCCTACAATTTTGAATAGCATCCTAGTACTTTATTAATTTTTAATCTCGTACCAATTCGAACATAAATCATTCGAAACGACTGGATTAAAAATAATTGGTTAACGAAATAGCTTCAAGTATCATCGTTATTTCATATATTTAATTTTTAGGTTACAACATAGAATATGAATCATAACTCATGTCACTGGCCGAAAAGAAATTTAAAATTAGAAAATGCGAAAACAATAAAGTTTTTATAAAATATCCCGGGCGGGCTTAAAAATCGAATCAGGCCCCGTCCTTGGGAGAAAAGGAGGCGTTCTTGCCGTCAACACATAAATCATATTTCTCGAGAATTTTTAAAAGTCCTATTGCTTTCGCGTATTTGCCATGTACTCCCCCCCTGGGGCGTGTGTACTTACCCCCCTTCCTAGTTCCCCTACAGGGTGTTCACTGTTCCCCTTGTTTGTTGGTGATTTGTGGCCTCGTTGTTTATTGTTTTAGAATTATTCATTTAATTTGGATTTTCATTTCGCTTATGGAGAAATTAAAAACAGGTTTTAAACGTAGAAATGTGGGGTTGTTTGTTTCATTTGAGCATGAATTTAGCATTATCATCGACATAACAAAATAATTGTTTGCATTTTGACTGGTCGGTGTCGCAATCGGGTGCTATAAAAATGTAGTCTTGTTAAAATATTTTCAAAGAGCATGTTGCAACTCTAATAATAATATTCATAATTTACGACACTTTGTATTGTAAAAGCTTTATTTTAGAGATTTGAAATATTTCAATCTTCTGATTTAAGAAATTTAAAAAATTACATCAAACATTTCAAAATGTTTTAAAACATTTTTTGAACGGCACCTATAATAATAATTGATCATTTTAATATTTTTTTTCACTTCCTAGTACAAATGTCTGTAGTTCACACAGTAACAATGGTGTACAAGAAGAGCACCCTGTACAGCCGTAAGGCGCTGGGGGCGGGCGGCGCCCGCACGCGCCTCGCAGTACACCCGACACACGCAGATACTGCGTGTAACAATTAATTAACTTTCTTTTGTTTTACCATATAATTTTATTTATGGTTCTTATATTATGTGTTCATGTGGTTTATTACAAGAGATTTTTGCAAACGATGAAAGTTAAATGGGGCTATTGTTCATTTTGATAGTAAATAACTACTAAGTAGTAGATTTTAGTGGTGTTGAAACATTTTATGAATATACAAAATTTACCCACATAGTTATATTATTAAGAGAGTCCATAAGGCTTACTTGAGATTATAATGTAATGTTTTCACCTTTACATTAGCAAATTGTGTTGTTAGTATACTAAGTTATTCTACGCATTTAAGCTTTTATTATGTTTTCTCAATTTTGTATATGAATCTTTGCATTTAAACAGTCATTAGGTTAAATGAAAGGTAATAATATTAAAATTAACAACTCAATTAGGTTATTTCGTACATAATAGTTTACTAAATTATTAAAGGCCACACGCTGCAAATCACTTTTGCATTACCTAAGGTTTAACAATTAATTCTATTCAACAATTAGGACAGTATCAACACGTCGATAAAATTATCAGATAAAAAAAATCAATACCGGAAATAATGAAGTCTCTGCACATTAAGCTTATACTGTACCCGGCACACATGTGGTGGGGCACTAGGAAGAAAGCCGGCGAAGAAAAAATGAGGGAGACGAAAAACTAGAGCGGGACGGAAAAGTCGGTGAAAAACGAAAAATTCACCCTCCCCTCACCCCCGCGCCTCCCGCGCCCCCACACGCACACACGCGTGTGACAGCGCAGCCGGCTAGTCCTGATACTTGATACTTTCACTTTTCCTGGAAAATTTTGGAAGCAAAATTATAAAAAATATGTAGTATGTTAAGAAGTTTTTGCAGTGTTTTGTCAGGGTAAATGTATCGTTTGATATTGTCAGATTTTAATTGAAATTATTTGAACCAAGCTTTGGGAAAATGGCTAAGAGTAAGCGCCACGAGGCCTATATAATGCACAAGTAGCTTAAGAATAAGGCTTTATAACAAGTTATGAATCATGTTATTGAAGAGAAAAATATCTAACATTTTGATATTGAATATTATTTGATGCATTGAATATTATTAGATAACAATAAAAATCAGTAAAATTAAAAAAAAAATCGACAAAGCAATGAAACATTAACGTCAAAGTTAAGCAAATTATAATTTGAAATAATAACGTTATAACATTATCAAAGCTTAAAAGATTTTACTTAACATTTTTGTCGAAGTTAATGCTGTTTGCAAGTAAATTAAGGAAGTAATCCATTGTTTTTATGCTACTTAGTACGAAGGCTACTATGGTATCGTATTGTTTGTAGCGCAAGTATCAAGAGGGCTCGTTCCTGGGGGAGGCTATTGTAGCATGTTTTTATACCCAAAAATTTTAAGTCAGTAGGCGCTCGCACTCAGAGCGGCTTGAACGTTTTTATTATTATTATTAATATATATTTATATTTCGTTTTAATTTACAAGTTTTCCATGGTTCATAATTTTTAATATTTTTATACCGTTTTATACAATAAAGTGTTTATAGATAGTAATGATTAACTAATTGTAGCCGTCGACAACTTTCGCCCGGGAGTTTGACAGTTCGCGGATTCGAAATTTAAATTTGACGTTTGTAACAACATGGCGGACTGTGTGTCTGTCGGTGTGTCTGGCGGGTTCGTCGACCTCTAGGATGCTCCACTACCAGCTCACCTGACGCGGCCCGTACCCGTGAGTATGAACTAGTTCCCACTTCCGTAGCTCTACATACGCGTCGTATATCACTGAACTGAACTAGCTCGTTCATGAACTAGTTCGCGGTAGTTAGCGGTTGTATAATTTTTATTGTCGTAGGGCTCAATAGTGGCCGATAGTGGTATTGATTTTTCCGTCATGCTGTTAAATTTCATTTATTTGGGGGAGCGACCGGCCGGTGACGTGCGAGCGATAACCAATTGGCCACAACTTTCATTTAGTTCTATACAAGTATACAGTATACTTTCCCTGAAGGTCAGCTATTTCCAATCTAGACCTACCAACTACCAAGACTAGCCCATATGACTATAGATAGACTTATATTTGAACTTTATACATCAATCCCGTTGTTATTTTGATATCAATATACAAAAAAATTACATGCATTATTTGGGTTTCTAATGAGTTGAACTTTCTAAACGACATTTTCCAAGTTTCAACTATTGCTAGGTCTTAATATGTGAAAGTTCTCTTCTACTATTTTTGACGACGCGCTGACGTCCACCTGCCTACCACAGTAGCTAAGAGAGAGAGACGCGACGCGAGAAACTGGACAGCTTTACGGAATATCTCGCGTCGCGTCGTGCGTTAACAATTGTGCTAGGGAGGCTTATAATGTAATACGCCGTGCTAGCGCCTAGTAGGTAAGCCTGAGAATGAGGGATGTAGGCTGATACTAATTATGAAATGAAAACTTATCTATTTACATAATATATGATCAATTGACCACATTAAGTCTAATTTTATTACTATACGCAAATAACTACTCTGTTAAAGGAATAGTTTAGTTGTACTATGACGACCTCTGTGGCTCAGTGGTTCAGCGCGTTGGTGCTTAAGCCGGGGTTTGCGGGTTCGAGCCAGAAACAAAAAGTTTTTCTGTGTTCCTAGGTCATGGATGTGTATTAAATATCCCCATTACTAATAAACGCTGTATAAGCTTTGAACAGTTATACAGTGTTTTGTCTTCTTCAATCGAATTAAAAATGTCACTTGTGTGACGGGAACAAAACACTGTATTATTAAGTAACTATTCAAAGCTTATACAGCGTTTATTAGTAAGGGGGTATGTGTATAATATAATAAAAATCTTAAATATATGTATAGTATAAAAGTATTAAATATACTTCCCATTGTCTGGTACCTGTAACACAAGTTCTTCGGATACTACGGGGCGAGATGACGTGGTGTGAATCGTCCATAGATATTAGTTGCTGATTCCTCGCCTGCATCGAATATGTTTTGAGATTTTCTTGTTTCTTTTATATCATTATTTCAGAAGTAAGCTATTATTTTTTTAACCAGCCTAGCAAAAAATTCCACCTCTTATGTCACTGAACGCAGGTCGGAACGCACTTGGATATCTTCATATTGCAGATGCCTCATGACAAGCTCGCTAGGCCATAAACTGGCGTGATCTCCGTACATAAATTAGTCCAATCATCTCGGGATTACATCTTTACGAGTGTGTGGACTGTATCTAAGGACCTAATTATGACCACTCAGTACTGGAGTACTACCTTCCGACACCGTTTTATTACCAACTAGTTGTTGCGCGCGACTTCGTGCGCGACAAAAATCTCGTGGAACCGTCCATTTTGTTGCAATGAAAAGTAGTCCTTCCCCGTGCTCTAGATATAGAATATCTATGCCAAATTTCATCAAAATCGGTCCAGTAGATTCGGAGCCTATTCGATGCAAACAAACAAACTTTTCCTCTTTCTTATATTAGTATAGATTAATGCTTAAGGCTCGATTAAATTAGTCCGATGTGCAGACTTTTTTGTTCTACTGAAGGAAATTCATGTTGAGCCCTGAAGCCCAATTCTCGTAACTATTATGATCATAATCCAGTCTCGGTCTGCGCGGTGTTGCATTTTACACACTCGTGTATCGCGCGTGAGCGAGTGAGAGGGCGCGCTGACCTAAACAGGATTATGATCACTTACAGTTACGAGAATTGGGCTTCTAGCTTCTTTGCTATCCAAATGGATCTATCATGACTCCTTCTCGCGTGATGTACTGACTAGTGGTTAGAGTTGACTAACGATTGTAAAGTTCAGAATGCTGGTGATCTTTACTGTACTATCGATTTATCAAAATTATTTAAGGCTCGATCACAATACTTCGATATGATCATATGAATAAAAAATGTTTTTGTTAGACGCAATAATTGATATTTCTGTACTGAAAAAAAAAATGAAGAGCTCTGTGGCCTAGTGGGTAGACCGATTGGTTTGGACTCGAGAGAGTGCAGGTTCGAATTCCAGGTTGTGGCGTGTACCAATGATACTTTTTCAATCTCAAGTACATTATACAGACGCCCTAACGGTGAAGGAAAACATCGTGAGGAAACCCGCACATGGTTGGCCCCAGACGTATTGACCAGTCATTCCTCTGGACTAGGCTGACTATATTGTGAGAATGCCGTATGTGCTTGGGCAACCATATGATATTTAAAAATCGACTGTCCTAGACACTACAGTATTCCAAGAGTTGTTACTTCGCTCGGAGAATAATGTATAAATCATCCATTAACAGATGAAAAGGCCTAAGTTTGTCAGTACAAACTTTATTTCCAGTGAAATAAAGGTCAATGCTTGCTTGTATTCGGGTTCAAAGTGCGGCGCTACCTACTCTACATTTTTCAGCAAGACAGACAGGAGCAGTGGCTTTGTAAACAGATAACTGTAAGGGGCCCCATACATGGTCCGGTCTACCTTCAGTTCGGCCTGAACGGATGCAAAATCGTATCGTGTGTGTGCAATTTCGAGATCGCATCAGGCGGCCGTACGGACTGAAGCGATTCGTTCCAGTGTTGCCAGCTCTTTTTTTGTGAAACTACTAAACTCGTATCGATTTCTACTAAAACTACTAAAAAACTACTAAAGAGGCTACTTAACTTAGGAATTCCTGAAGCCCCCCAAAAACTACTGCATTTTAGGTTTTATTATATTATTTTTTTTTTCATTAATTGAATTTGATTATAAATTTTATCATTGAATTAAAATATACTAGGAAATATTACGTATTTAGTAGCTATTTTGCATATCATTACTGTCTGGCTCTTTCCTACTTAAACACTACTAATAACTAAATTTCTACCAAGGAGGGAATAAAATACTCAATTTAGTAAAATTTTGTAAAATAACTAAGTTGGCAACATTAATTCTGGCCTGACCGATCGGCCTGAACGCGCGGCCTGTCCTGACCGTGTGTGGACAAATCGCTTCAGTTCTTGCCCGACCCGCTGCCGTGCGGGCGTGTATCTTGTACAAGCGTTGTATGAGTTTTCGCGGTGTTTAAATACAAAATTGATAAACACGACCGTAGCGCGCGGCAAACCAGAATGGACTGATGCGACTGTTCCGTGTGTGGGCACGAATCAGATCAGGCCGAACTGACGTAAATTGGATTGGATGCGATTTTTTCCGTGTGTGTGCTCGAATCCGTTCAGGCCGAACTGACGTCAGTTCCAGCTGAAACGATCGGCCTCTCGTCTGTGGGGGCCTTAAGGGTCAGTTCACACCGATACGAGACGATACGATAGCGCTGCATTTGTAACACAGCTATTCAAAGTTAAACTTTATACAATACACAAAAATATACACGTTTTATATGAAACTAGCTGATGCCCGCAACTTCGTCTGCGCAAAACTAACGGAAGCGGAAACCTATTTTTTTAAACGGAACCCCAAAATAAAAATAGCCTATGTTAGACCTTATAATATCTATCTGTTAGTGAAAGTCCCGTGAAAATTGGTCCAGCCGTTTCCGAGATAAGCCGGAACAAAAAGACAGACAGACCGACAGACAGACAGACAGACGGACAGACAAAAATTATAAAAAATTGTATTTTATTGTAAGTACCGAATCTACTTTCAGATTCATTATGTGAAAAGCTGTTTATTTGAAGTTACAAACAGACACTTCAATTTTATTTATCTGTATATATCAGTCATACACTGTGCATGCGCGGTGTAGCGCGGTTCAACCTGACATTCAAACAGTTACAATGAAACGTCTGTCTTCTTGTGTAATAAATAAAGTTCAATTTTGTATAGCTATTTTAAAAATGATGCGCTGCGTATCGTTTCGTTTCGGTGTGAATTGACCCTTATTCACTACATAATAAGATACACAGTCTCCGTGGTCTAGTGGTTGGAGCATTGGCTCTTGACTCGGAGGTCGTGGGTTCGATTCCCTCATTGGGACAACAAAAAATGTTGTATCCAAGTTTATTTAGGACAATGCAGGCTGATCACCAGATTGTCTGATAAGAAAGATGATCCATGCGTCGGATGGGCATTTAAAAAGTCGGTCCTGCGCCTTATCTCTCGTCAGTCGTGTCGGTTATCCGTCCCACTGGGTTACGAGAGTAAAGGAAGAGAGAGTGCTCTTGTGTACTGCGCACACACTTGGGCACTATAAAATTACTCCTGCGTAACTGGCCTGGGCCTCTAGTCAAGATGCATTCGATTATTTCGACGGCGAACTTCGCAATCAAAAATGTATGGGATTTGACGTACGTCATCGCTAAGTGACATGTCGCTTGCGATGCGTTATGTCAAATCCCATACATTTTGTTTTCGAACTTCGCTGTCGTAATTATCGAATGCATCTTGACTAGAGGCCCTGGTTTCAATGAAACCGGCCACCGTCACCGAGATCGGATTATTATTATATACACAGTTAATTGCAAGAGTTCGAATTTCGAGCTGCTTCGAGCTGCGTAGCAATAAAACGTGTCTTTTTGAGTAGGTGATGAAGATGTATTTTGAATCGTTATCTAAAAACTGCAGTTCCGCGTCGCGTTGCGTGTCGGTGTGCCCTGACCTTAATAGTAATTTTACTAAACATGTGAATATTCTTACAATTCTTATAAAGGAAGTAGGAACATACCTATTACCTATAATATACCTTAGTCACCGAGCCATAATTGGGTATCATTTAAGTAAAGTTTCCTATATGTAAAAAATTAAAAATGTAGTTTTTTTAATAAATTAAGAAATAATTAGGTATTACAACTTGAAAAAATACAAGACAAAAACTTGATAGTTAGGATTTTATGTATAGTTTTGTAATTATATTCAGTTATACCTAAGCGTTTTGAAGTCACAAAAAATTGAAATCTTTTTTACAACATTAGTGTAAAAAACCTACATAATTAGTTTACTTAAATCAAATACAAAAAGATTTACTATGGCAAGTATGAACATATTCGCGCAAACTTTGGAGATATCAGAAATTTTGTGCATATGGCCATACTTTCGTAGCAAGATTAGTAGCGTGTGACGTCACCTACTTATACGACTTTTATATGGGGCGTTTTCACGAGACTCACAAAAGTGCTTTGAACAATCCGCAATATCTTTGAAATTATAGATTTTTAGAATACTATTCATTTTGCAAACTATTTTATTTTTCAGAGTACTATTCATTTATGTAATAAAAATACAGGAAAATACTAACCGTATTACCGTGTCTGCGCTTTAAGGTCACCGTGAGGGTTTTGTTTTTATGTAATGAACCAGGAAACGAGCAGACGGATCGCCTTATGGTAAGCGATTACCGCCGCCCATGGACACTCGCAACAGCAGAGGAGTTACACTTGTAACCAGGGGCGTAGCTACCGCCGTATCTGCCGTATCAATTATACGGGGCCCCCGGGGCACGGGGGCCCCCAACGTGCAAAAATTAATAAAAACTTCCCAAATTTCATGTTCATCTTCATTTCATCATTGGTCAAACATCAAATGATTTAATAAATCAGTTGCCGAAAAAAAGGCAAGGAGAGTGTATACTTAAATTGTAAAAATTTTGGAAAAGTGACAGATAGCTGATAATTATGACGAATAAATATTTCTTTTAATTTTATGCAATTTTTTTATTTTGTGAGCAATCTTTACCCTTCCTAAGGGGCCCCAAACAAATTTTTATACGGGGCCCCGCCAAGGCACGCTACGCCTCTGCTTGTAACTCCTCTGGTGTTACGACTTGCGTTCCTGGTCCTTAAAATCCCCAATCCCCCCTTGGACCTCTGGTAACCTCACTCACTCGGCGAAACACAACGCAAGCGTTATTTCACGCCGGTTTTCTGTGAGGTCGTGGTATTTACCCGGACGAGCCGGTCACAGTTAAGGGGTGGAGGGAGGTTAAAATGGTAAAAAGTAGCGTAAGGCTGAGACTATATTACAGGAATCTCTCCGACCGGAGATAATTCAGAGCATTGAAAACAGAACTCTGGACCAATACAATAGAGCTGAAATTTTGACAAATTTGACATTAACTTTACACTCAACGCTCGTGTGTATGATTTTCAACTATTGTATGAGTTCAGGGTTCTATTTTCAATGCTCTGAATTTTCCCCGGTCATAGAGATTCCGGTAAATAGTCTTAGCCTAAAACTCTACTGTATGAGTTCAGGGTTCTATTTTCAATGATCTAAATTTTCTCCGGTCAGAGAGATTCCGGTAATATAGTCCAAGCCTTACTCAGTATGCGTACGTTAGGCAAGAAAAGTAGACATACCATTAGAATATATTTCACCTTAAAAATGTCTCTGATATGGAGCTAAGCCGAGCTCGTAAAGTGGACTCAACTGACCTTGATACTATACTGATTAACTAATAGATCAAATAAGCTCGCAGCTAAATCTCAAGATACATGTTTATTACTCTATCATCCAAAGGTTTACGAACCAGAAAATCACATAAAATACCGCCTTCAAAAAATAAAGTTTTCGTGTTAGCCCATATTATCATGGACTCATCAAAATTTTCTAAATGACGTGGGGACGCGTTACTTTGCCACGATTGGAGTTATTGAATGTATTATATAAAACTGAAATGAATAACTCTTAAATGTGTAGAAAGTACAAAATGACTAAAAAAAACAAAACCAAAAAAGGCTGCTGTATAAGAGTAACTCCGGACTTACTTTGTCAAATATGTAAATGATATTGAACCATCCGTGCAGTGTACAGGGTTCATAATTGTAAGTGCTTACAAACAGTAGTAACGCATCCGGCATCACCTAGCTGATAGCTCCTGAAATATTTTTGAAATGAAATAATATTTTTGTTTGTCAATCCAGTGTGGCAGATCCTTAAAGAATAAAAGTTTTTTAGGATTCCGTAATACTTGAGGAAACCTAATAGTTTAGCTCTGTCCGTCCGTCCGTTTGTCTGTCCGCGCTTCTAGCGTCGATAATTATGAATATATCTAAATGGATGAAATTTGGTACAGTCATAGACTGTGTATAGATCTAGGATTTGGCATTATAAAAAAATAATAATAATTTTAAATTCTAGCGGTGGCTCTCAATACATGTGAAGTGGGGATGATTTTTTTTACTTTCTACCCCATCGTATGGGGAGATTAGTGGAAATGTCTTTGACACTTCTGACTTCCTGCATATTGGTTAATGGGTATCTACCGACTTATTCTTCCTACAGCAAATTCTGAAAGTTACCTCATCTCTATCTCTATCTACTCAATTTGTTGATTATCTGTCCATTTTAAATAAAAAATAAAATCTATAAAATACAGATAAATGTTTTTAGTATTAATTCATATGTATTTATATTAGTTTGTATGTATTAATTAGTATGTATTAAATTTAGTTTCTAGTATTTTTAGTGATAATATTTAGTATTAACTATACAGTTACTGCGCAGTCAAATTAAACAACCTTGAGTCACACATGTGGATTTGGGACCACATTTAATGGCTCTTAATCCTATGACATAAATTATATCTTATCAATTAGGAATCTTCGCAGTTTTTCCATATATTAAACGTCATTTTGACAAATCACAAAATCCCGAAAACTTGTTTTGTTAGTCAAGATAAAATTTAAAGTTACTATTTTAGTATGAGATATTTATCTCATACTAAAATAGATCTCTTAAATCTACATATCTTAAATCTACATAAAATACAATTAATTTTTTCTGAAGTAACCCAAGCATATTATGTTACCAAAAACTAAGATTTTCACCAAGGTGTATGGACTCAAAAGTAATGAACAGAACTCCTGACTCCTTATAGATACATGTTTGGAGATTACAGCGTTATTTAAAGACCTCCTAGCATATGCCACTATGTTAATTACACTAATAACACCGGTCAACAAAAAAAATATTTTTTTTTGCGCATGGGTTTTACTTGATTTTTTCTGAATATGTAAGCAAATATTTATAAAAAAGTGCAATTACAAATCGAAAATATTTGCTTTTTAAGAAGTTATAGCGATTTGACCATTTATGATTTTTGCTTCCAGTTAAAGTCGGTCTTTGCGCTCTATTGCTGGCGAAAGAGAGGTATAGTATGAGGGTTGTCTTTCTTACATCCCTCCTTGTGTACGACGGTATGAACTCGCAGATTATAAAGAAATAACGTGTTTATTATTTTTTCGCTGTATTATCTTGTACAAAATGGCTTCGAGAAGTTGAAAAGGAGACGGTGACTCGTTTTGCTATATTTGTGGTGGATTTATTAAAGTGAGAGAGAAAAAGTGTTATTTAACTACAGATTTAAAGATTTGCGAGGCATAATAAGCTTACTTCCATCTACCTGTTACAAATCAAGACCAAAAATGGGCTTATGAAATAAATGTATGAATAAAATAACGATATGATTAAGATTTTTTTCATCTTCGGCTATAGGATATCTCTAAAGAGACAAATGTTCCATTCTCGTTTTGATAAGTTTAAAGATAGTATGGGAGCTTATTCGGAAGAATAAGAGGAAGGATTCCATCGAGATATAGTTGGAATTTAAGAGACGTTCCCAAGGCCAGTATTCATACTGAAAGCATGTTGAGGATTGAGGGACTATATTTAAGATAACTTCTACTGAACATGACAGGAAAAGCAAAACTGTTAATTTTTAAACACTTCAACACTATTTTAAAACTTATTTTGTAAGATTATACCATCAAATTGATGCTCAGTATCTTTTAATAAATCACCTCTATGTAAATTTTTCATGTATTTTCATTGATTTGACTTTTTTCATTTTTTACACATAAAAGCAAATACAGAACAATTTTTTGTTCTAATTATTATTTCTAGGTATAAAAGCAATAAAAATAATGTATGTAAAACCCGTGCGCAAAAATGCTGTTGACTATTGTAATCATCGTCACCACCATCATCACACCATACAATATTACAATATTATGACGATTTAATAGGTAGGTACTTCTTATAGTATTTTACACCGACACGGATATCTTTGAATATGTATGTACCTGCCGTTTATGGACCAATTTACAAAATTCTTTTGTTGTTGTAAGAGTATAATTCGAAATTGGTCCTTTAGTCACTAAAGTGGAAACTTAATGATGGGATCCACGAGGAATCGAGGGAACTCTACGAAATTTATATGGATATATATAGTCACTTTTTTTTTACTTTTTCTGAAGTACACAAGCATATGCTACCAAAAAATAAGATTTTGCACCAAGGTATACCCTGGATACAAAAGCATTAAACAGAACTCCTCAGAAATATACTGTTGCAAGTTTAAAGAACTGCAAGCATATGCCACTATGTGACATACAGTAATCATCATCATCTTATTAACAATACCTAATGGAAGCTTGGCGCGTATTCAATTATACATTCGATCGTTTATTTTAAGCGTTCTTAAAATGTATTAATAATAATTTAACAAACACCACTAAAAAGGGAAGAGAAGTAGTTAAAATTTTAAATTGAAAAGGGGAATTATTTAGAAAATAAGATTTATTTCAAATTTTTTTGTATATCGTCTTTTTGTTTTTGACTTTGGAAGTCGGTTTAAATTTTTGTTTAAAAATAATATTTCTTATATTTTATCTTTATTGAATGGGTCGATTTAACTGCAGAATAATCCGGATATAGCAATACGGTGTTAAAAAACTTCTCATCTCTATATATAAAAGGCAAAGCTGATTGACTGATGTATCAACGCACAGACATTAAGGCTAGAAATTTGAAATTTTCCACACGTTTTTCTGATATGACGTAGGCATCTAGGGAAGGATTATTCAAAATTCAACTCCCAAGGGGGTAAAATAAGGGATGAAAGTGAAAAAAAATGGTAGATAGTAATAAAATATAATATTGTTTGCGTTCAGAATATTAATACTTTACAAATCTTTCCTCTTTAATTCAAATTCAAATATACTTTATTGTGCACAAAACAAATAACAGAAAACTTAGATACATTAAAAAAAAATCAAACATGCACACAAAGGCGGTCTTATTAGTTAAAGCAATTTCTTCCAGGCAACGTTTTGGATGATATTGGAAATAATAATTAGGAAAATAGGCGATGTGCAAAAGTATATTAATTAATGAAACTATCAATACAAAATATTTACTATATTATTTATTTGAAATATTTTTGACGACCTCTGGTGGCTCAGTGGTTGCGTGTGTCAGTGCTCAAGTCGGGGGTCGCGTGAACGAAACGTTTTTCTGTCTTCCTGGGTCATGGATGTGTATTAAAGTGTATAATATAAAAGTATTAAATATATTTTCATACCACCTGCTCGACAATGTTCGATTATATATCACGCAATCTCAACGTAAAGCATGTCATTGACTCCCAAGGGAGATAATGTTGTATGAAACTCCCAAGGGATTAAAGTGATTTGAATTTGGAACGTTAAAATTCGTATGAAAATTCCTAATAGATACCTACGTATATCTATCATATAGTTTTTCAATAATAATAAGGCATTTCAAAGAGAGTTTATTCGAAAATCGAACTGGCCACCTATAATTTTAATATTCTCACGTGTCAAAATCGTCAGTCACAAGTCCCTGAATCTTTAAGTACTGCTCCACCACAACTTCCATAAATGTTCCTAATAAAAATATTACTCTGTCCCTCCATAAAGCTGGACAAATGTGTCGAATATCAATATAAATTTTTAACAAAATAAATGTTATCTTTTTGTAGCCCTGGGTTTTTATTGCCTCGCAGTAGGTATGAAAAGAAGAGTATGCACCTCTGGGATAAAGCCTGTCTTCGTCTTGGGCAGCTTGAACCCCTCGCTTTACTCAGGACTCTACATAACTCCCTCGTTTCACTCGGGAGTTAAGTTTTAACTCCCTCGCTACGCTCGGGAGTTAACTCTAGAGTCCCTCGTTACGCTCAGGGTCCAATATGCTACCCGTGACGTAAGACACTGCTTTATCCCCTTGGTGCATAATCTACTATTCCGTTGTCTGGCACCCGTAACACAAGTTCTTTGAGAACTTAACAGATTGACGTGGTGTGATGCGTCCATAGATATTATATAATTATTAATTATATTTTAAAAATGTATTTCCTAGGCAGTAAGCAGTACGCAATTATGCAATATGAGGAAGATATAAAGTTTCCTTAAATTATAAATAATTATGCACTTATATGGTGTTACAACATTTATAATTACAGGTATAGGTAACCTACATTTTGTATTATTTATTATTAATGTTATTTCCTTATAATATTTTCCTTGAACTATTCTGTATACCTATAGGTCGTCACTCGTCGCGGGCGTTCTCATATGTAAATCCGACAGAGTATGAGGAACAAAATATATCGTGTATGTTTTTATATCACTATAAGGCTACGTTCCCACGATGTCAAATCTGGCATTTGATACTTGCCTCTTCGATTTTCAGCTCTATTGCATTAACCTGAGTTCTATTTACAGTGCAGTTTTTTCTATCGCGACCACAAATAAACTCTCGTGTGTACGAGGACTAAAAACGAGCGTGTCACGTGTGTTCTTCAAAGACAGAAGTGAAACCTTTAATGTAACTTTTTAATGTGTAACTTTCCTTTTGCTTATTGCAATCTGTGAGCAGAGTAAATAATATATAAATATATAAAATAGGACTTCAGTTCCAGAATTATCCCATGGGTATAAAAAGTTGGCTATGTATGAAATGTCTAAACTACAACCATAAAGACTTCATCAAGAATTCGTTCTGTAGTTTTTGCGTAAGAGTCACAAACATCCATTCATCTATTACACATCCTCACAAACTTTTACATTTATAATGGTAGTAAGATTTTGTTGACATACTCAATGCAACATTCCAAGTTCTAAAATCATCATCTGTCTTTTTAGACTAGTGCTACCTTTGAAAATGGTCAAAAGTAAAATAAATGTAAAGTAGGATGAAGCCCATTGGAAAAGGAAGAGAATACATATAACAAAAATAAAAGGAAAAATAATTTACAGGCGATTTGAGGTCGAGAAGTGAAGGGGGTGAGTTTTTAAGGGTAGAAAACGGATTATCTCGATTTACGGCACTATGGCAAAAGTCAGATGGCAAAGTTGTAGGTAATAAAAAGACCTACAACTTTTGTTTTTACACTTTTTTCACATAACCTCAAAATTTATGTGAACAATTCGAATAACCAAGTTTTTGGTTTTTTATTTATTCTTGTTCAAAAATAATATTTTTTGCACGAAATTTGTTGAAAACTTACCTTTTTGTGTCCCAAATACACTGTATTTTTTTTGATTTAAAATATTTATTTTTAACACCTTATTTTGACTTAATATCGTAAAATTAACTCTAATTTTCAATCGAAAATTCTCGCATCAAAATATCAGCTTTTTTTAGAAAGTCGGAGGGCTTTTTGTTCGTTGAAATCTGATCTTTCTGGTAATGTAAAAAAATATACATTACCATAGTAAATGTTCTCAGAAAACGCAAAGAAAAGAACAAGTAGTAAGGCTCAGACCCGCCTAGGGTACTTCTAATAACTCAGAATCTTGAAATTTGGTACGAAGCAACGTCTTATAGCACATAAAGAAAAAATTGCGAAAACCGTAAATTTTTAGTTACATCATTTAATAAAAATTATTTTATTAATTTTAAACTAACTTTGACTCGATTGTCGTGATGGGTGAACTTTTACTAATATACCTACAGGTTTGTACGGAATCCTCGGGCGCGAGTCCGACTCGCACTTGGCCGGTTTTTAACATCTTGCGTGCTGGGTTTTTATAATGGTGTAATAAATTATACGGCATATTAGGAATTTCCAAAACATTGTTATGTGGGCAGGGTCTTAGGAAATACATCATACGTACGTGTGTCACTGGCTCACTCATGACTGGCATAAAGCATGCTAGCACTGGCAAGAGCTATTGGCACAACCTTTCACTCATGCTGGCATTTGTCACGATCATCAGCACCCATTGTCGTCCTCTACGACGCCATGGGTGTCCAAAAATGAGGAGAATTACCTTATAGTGGACCACGGCCCACGCTAGTCTACTCCGAGCCAGCACAATCATAGGATGCATCTCAAAGTAGCAAATATTAAATGAAAGTGACCATAACGCAGTCACAAAATGAAAGTTGCCTTAAGGCAATCTCGTCCAAATTTTTTGTACGGTAGCAGAGAGACACCTCATCTTTAGGGGAGACTTGGTACACAAGATTAAAGAGCTTGTATATAAAGTATTAACAGAATCGTACTTTTATAGCTTTTTGTAAAGTATTTTAGAATATATGCATTTTCTATCAATTATTTTTTTTACCACTAAGTTCTAATGGGATACATGTTACTAAGGCAGACTTGATCCCCATGAACCAAGCGATACTTACTATATAATTTATTTAAATTTTTTGCCTATTTCAGTTTTATAAGTAGACAAATAATCCACAAACTTTAGTGCTGTAGTTTTTAATGGAAACGATATTAAGGACATTAAAAACGAAAAACGAGAAGGGGATCAAGTGTCCCCAGTCTTCCCTGCATACAAAGCAAAGGTTAATTAAATGTACATTGTAAAAATAAAGTTATTAGATTGTATTGTCTATGTTGTAAATGTGGCGAATAGTTAAGAAATGTAAATAAAATCAATCACTTTTAAATTTGTTATTAAAATTAAACTGTTTTATTATATTTTGTTACAATTTCTATACGTAAACTAAATAATATGTACACAGATAAAATTTAAATTCTCTAAATATCAATTATGATAACAAATTATAATTCACATTTAAAAAAATAATAATACTGCTTTGTACTTATAAGAGTAAAATAAATCAAAATAATTATAACTAAATGAAATGTATTAATTATTATATACACTCGTATGTATAATTTAAAGCTAATTAATATGCTTTAAAATAATGTATATTTTAAAGCATTTTTAGAGAATTACTTACACCTATCTAAAGATTCTAATGCTAAAACAGTCTTCAGTTTTTGTAAACATTGTTCTTAGAAACTCATTTTTTGTAATTTTGTTTTCTATTATTTTGCTTGTAAACAATCTTGTTTTTAGGGTTCCGTAGTAATTACAAGAAATCCTTCTAGTTTCACTCTGTCCGTCCGTCCGTCTGTCCCTTGCTAACTACAGTAATTATGAATACAAATTTGGTATAGTTATAGATTGAGTATAGCCTTTATTTTGGGCATCATATAATTATAATTTTACATTTTAGGAGTGGCTTCATACATATGAAGTGGGGATATATTTCATTCTCCTATAACAATTATAATATTAATATTTATAGCTAACGACTAAAAAAATTATAAACTGTAAAGGTAATAAAAAGAAAATTTAAACTAGAAAAACTTAAAAAGCTACAATAAAAAGAAATCTCCCAGGTCGTCCCCACCAGGCAGAGTACCTAGAAGGCACAAAGAGTTTCCCCGCTGGATTGCGATACTCACTCTTTGGGCCAGATAGGTGCCGGTTCTGGGGTCTCGGGTGGCCTCAAATAGTTTTTTGGAAATCTCTCTGAAAAGTTTGTACGCACCCGGACCCCAACTTAGGATTTCAACCCCAAACGGTTCAAATAGGAGATCCCCACTAATGTTCTCATATTTGCGCCGCTTGAGATTCAACCTCATTGTTTCAAATATCTTTTTAAATGAAACTGAGGTTTCGTACACGACTTTTTAATAAATTTGGACTATTATTGAGTAATCGATCTCCAAAGTGATTTAAAAGGGAACTGCATTTCTAAACTATAATAAGTAGAAACTTGCAACTTTCCATGTTGCTAAAATTCTATTTAGGAAAATTATTTTGATCGGACGATAACTTAAAATAATTAAAAAAAAAAACTTTTGTACATTAATAATTACGGAACCCTCCTTAGACATATCCTAACATGCTTTTGGTTAAAAAGGTATCTACTATCATACATTTTTGGTAACTTTAAGCACAATACGAACTATATTTTGATTCATTTTTCCCAACAATAGCAGGAATTGTCTCTTTCCATTGACACTAAACCTTGACAACAATTAATGTGTAACAACGTTTTTTCCTTTTTCAATTCTTTACGCATTCACACTTCACAGTTTTACACATTCAGCTATATTTCTGCACAACTCATTAACTTTTTATATATTTTAAACGATTATCTTTGGAGAGATTACTAGTCGCTGTTGTAGCAAGGATCCCTTATACAGAACATGCCCCTTCTCATGTATCCACTTGCGCACCTGTATCGGCCGAATTCTTGATGCCTTTTGTTACACCTTTTAGTTTTTGGCTTCGAATCGAGGAACGGAATTGGTGTTTGTTCAGAACGCGGTGTCGTATTCAAGATAGGTACCGTTTGTGTCACAACTTCGGGATTGATTTTTGCGACATCCTGGCTGAGGACTATTTCAGACCTCCTCTGTCTATACATGTTACAATCGCACACGTACGGCGATAGTTCGCCGGGTAGGATTTTATTGAGACTGTACTTTTCCGGGTTTGCCAGAAATTTTCTCAGGTCCTCGACGTCGTTGGTCACTTGATCGCAGGTGCAGGGTTCGTCGGCAGCCAGCATCCCGATGAAGGCAAGGACGAGTACAACTCGGTACATGTTGTCAGTGCGCAAGGTAATGACCGCTACGCTTACAGTACCCAAGACAGATGACTGCTAAAGCGTTGGCACGTGGTCTTAAATACAACGTCAATGACTCATATAATTCCCATGATGACGCGTTTTGATATAGTTCTCAATGCGTCTTTCTTACGTAGGGTTTTCTTATCTTTTCGTGCTTTGCGTATATAATAATTGTCATTACTGTTTAATGTAAAATAACCCTATATGGTTCGATCGAATTTATAGGTATTGGATTTGGTGGTAGAATCACGTCAATTGATATATACTAATATCATAAAGTCCCACAGCTCCGGGATATCTTCATTCAATCCCTCAATCCCCTAAAACTTGGGTCTTTAATCAGTGCGTTCTACCAGTAATGAGATACGGAGCCGAAACATGGACAATCACCGTAGGGCTGGTTCACAAGTTCATGGTTGTTCAGCGTGCGATGGAAAGAGCAATATCTCTGGTGGATAAAATTTGTAACGATGTCATTCGCTACAAAACTTAAGTCACCATTGTTCAAAGAATTAGCATGCTAAAGTGGAAGTGGGCCAGCCATGTTTGCAGACGGACAGACGGTTGATAGAGAAGACAAGAGTTAGTGGAGTTCACGCTTAGGAAAACGTAGTGTAGGACGTCTTGCGGCACGATGGACCGACGATTTGAAGGTGGCTGGCAGCGGGTGGATGAGGGCTGCCCAAGATCGGGATGATCGGCGCTCATTGGGGGAGGCGGCTGATGATGATGATGATGAAAATTGTAACGAGGAAATCTTTCCAAACATACAAACAAACAAATCTTTGTTTGTTGGTATTGAATAGGCTCCGAAACTAATAAACCGATTGGGGTGATATTTAACACAGATATAGATTAGACCACTGGGAAGATCGTAGCATCTTCATATTTTTATCGTGGCAAAATATAAGGTTCCTGCGTTATTTCCTTTTGCGCGCACGAATTCGCGGGCAAAATATAGTATATAATAATAATATGAATATTTATAATCATATTAAATCTATACCGTTTTTATTGTATAGATTAAATGTATTAAATTAGTATTCGGGTACTATTAATGAAAGTAAAATCTTTGCATCATTTTCCTTTATGTGCTTTTTGTCATCTAAAGATTTTATAAGTGACTAACTCGAAATATAACCAGAATTTATGCAAAAGTCGCATACATTGGTCATGATGACCAAGCCTCGCTGTGTCTTCATCGGAATTCGGAAGTCTTTCGAAGCTCACTTACAAAACTTTACCCGCCGATCCTGACTAATACGGTGAAAGGTGATTTTTGCCAAAGACCCGTTTTCGGAGTGAGGAGAAAATAATATTTACAATAGATAGAGTTAGAAATATGTTTTTTGTTATTCGAGTAATATCAATTGAATTCATATAAGTAGTTTTTAATATTGCCTATGAATTCATACAAATTATCTTCTTCTAATTAAAAAAAAATGGATTGCAATTCCAATGTCTTGCTAAAACTCGAGAGCGGTTGGACCGATTTGGCTAATTTTGGTCTTGAAATTATTGCGTTCAGCTAAGGTCAAAACGTTAAAAGATATTGGAACAATTGTGGGGAAAATACTAAAAACGATAATTGAATTTTCTCATACTAACTGTTCGCTGAACACAGCGAATTTGTTACTTGACTGTCTCCAAAGAAAGGTGTGTTCAGTTTATTTATATATTCCAGTTTATTTATATATTCCAGATTATTTATATATTCCAGTTTATTTATTTATTCCAGTTCATAGTTAAGACAGAACGACGTGTGTCAGGACAGCTCGTTTAATATGATACGAGAGGTCGCCCTGTGGTCGAAATTCGAACATAATTTCATGTTCATGTTTTAATTTTAAACTTTCAACTTTTTTAGGTTTCTTTTGCCTCTTAGATACACAATAAAAAAATGTAAATGTTGTTTATGGATTGTGAAAGATAATTGACACTCATTGTCTATTTTGTCAAACCTCCTGTATTATATATATCACCGTAAAATTGTAAAAACCGTTAGATTGTAAAATAACTAAAGATAATGTGTTAAATTATTAGGCAACATATTCGCGTCCAAAGTCTATCAACATTTTACAATTTCACTAGTTAAATTACAATCTAAAAGTTTTTACAATTTTACGGTGACATATACAAAAATGCTAGTATGAGTGAGGTAGTGTGTGTTTCATGTATTTCTAACTTAGAGTTTTTAAAGCATTATTTAGAGAAATTTAAGTTTTTCGCACGCCTTCCTCAGCATAAACTTTAATTGTGCGAAATTTCACTCTAATCCGTTCGCACAATTCTCGTAAAATTGTACTTGAAATTTTTGCTTCACGTATTACTATTTAATATGATATAGTTAAGCATTAAACTGCAAATACTAAAGAGCAAGGATGGACCAAGAGAACTCCTAAGTAGGTGGAGTACGTAATAATTTATTTGTTTGTGTATTTGACCAGAGCCTCTAGTCAAGATGCATTCGTTATTTTCGACAGCGAAGTTCGAAAATAAAATGTATAGGATTTGACATACGGCATCGCAAGCGACATGTCACTTAACGATGACTTAATATATGTCAAATCCCATACATTTTGTTTTCGAACTTCACCGTCGAAATTATCGAATGCATCTTGACTAGAGGCCCTGATAACTTTTAGGCATCCAAGATTTAAGTCTACCCTCACAGCCTTCCACATAAATTTGGTACCACATAACGCTTCAACTTGTCCGTATCTTGTTCCCTATCTACACATATTAAACAGCCTCTATCTGGACCCTGTGGAAAAAATCTTGGGGCCGGAACTCCCTACAATAATTAGTTTAACTGCCCCCCTCCCCCTCGCAAACCCCCCTAGTGGCGGTGTGTGAGTGATAGAACTATACTACCCGGATATAAGCTTCGATTACATGCGTTCGATACGCAGGATATCAAAATGAATCGTTAATAGACATTATTAAACTTATCAATTAAATTATTTATGAAAAATAATTATTATGAGAGGACAAACATTTTTTTTGCTTTTTTCCCCATTATACTGCTTAAGAGTATAAATATATCGTCCATAGTTGGAGCTTTTAGGAGAGACAATAAGTAGTAGTAATTAAACACACCTTCAATAACATATTAACAATTAATCTAGAATACCAGCACAATAACTAAATTAACCTAGGTATTAGTATTTAATTTGCAAGTAATTAATTAAGTATTGCCATGGGGCGCATAGTAACCAGCATTTTACGACCACGGTAATTGTTAATAACAATTATTATTAATATTAATAAGAATTAAACAACGCCCCATTTATAGTTTAGGGCGGACTATAAATATAGACTATAACGCGTCGTCGACTTTTTAAGTGCCTTTTTATGACCTAGGGCGTGACTATGTCACTAGGTGGCCCTGAATGGCGAATTCACATTCCTCTGTTTTTTCATTAGTTGAAATTGAAAAGGAAGACGTTTAACGGAAAAATAATTGTCATACTCGAAAAAATAATTTCTTTCTTTATATGGGCGAATTTGCGTTTTGCAGAGAGTCACCCATATATGAGATCTTATTTTACTTGGAGTATGACAAATATTTTTTGCTTAAACGTCTTTACATAAGCAGTGGATCATGTGTCTAAAGCAGTGGTCCCCAACCTTTTTTTTACGCGGGCCACAAACCCGTTGTACTCCTGGTGTCGCGGGCCGCAACCAAAATTTTTTAGAGGCAAAAAAATACGTTGTTTAAATTTAACGATTTAATCATAGAAAAACACAAGGTAGTTAAAAGATTGAAACTAAACATTTAAGATGAGATAACGACACAAAATAAAAAACAAATATTATAATAATTATGTTCGCTCAGTGTTAAAAGTTAAAGTTTAAAAGTTATTGAGTGTTTGTTATTATCTATAATTCATAACAATGTCAGGAGTATCTTCTAAGTTTATACGTACATACGTTATGAAAAAATAGATTATTTCAAGATGACTGGGAAATTGAATATTTTGTTGTGCCGATCAAAAACAGTGCGGCTTTCTATGTCATGAAAGTATACATTGAAGTAATATACCTCGTATTTTTGCACCAAACATAAATCGTTTAACGATATTTCTTCCTGGGTCATCTATATGAAATGAGAAATAATTATATGCGGTGGAAATTACTATTCTTCAATTTTCTAATTAAAATATTTATCTTTGCGCTTAGCTTTATTCAGCGATTTTTATATACATAGTTAGAATACAATATAGATAGCAAACAGACGATCGAAATTGAGTCGGGGCTGGGGCCGAACGACGACCTAGGTGCGCTCCGAAACAAGTTCGACCGTCTGTTTGTAATCGGGCACGACGGACGTTCTCTCATCATATCTATGAAGTTTAACGTACCCAAAGTGCAAAAATGGGGCCGTATTACTAAGACTTCGCTGTCTATCTGCCCGCGCCACCAGGCTGTATTTCAAGAACCACTTTAGCTAGAAAGCTGATATTTTCATAAGTCACTTAATTCTGATGCCGCTATAACAACATAATATCATATCTAAAAAACAAAATAAAACAAATAATATACCTAAGGAGAAGCCCTTTTTATGACAACGAAACGCGATGTTAATAATGGCAATACTTTAAATATTCACAAGATACTAAATTGATTTCTACTCTTATTCATAATTCAAAATAAAAATTAATATAAAAGGGGTTTTCAAAAAAACACAATTTTTGTCTATTTTTTCCCTTAAATGGTACGGAATCATTCGTGCGCAAGTCCACTCGTACTTGAAAGATTTTTAAGTTACAGATTTCACGCGGGCCGCAGATAAAGGCCCGGCGGGCCGCATGCGGCCCGCGGGCCGCGGGTTGGGGATAGCGGGTCTAAAGTATCCGTAATTGATTTTCGGAGACGTTATATACTAGTCACGTAGGAGAAGTGAAACATAACTAATCATTTAAAATCCAAAAATACTCTTATCGTGCCTAAAGCGGATAACTTCAAAAAAGAATAGAATAATTAAAACCTGTACACCTAGCTATATCTGTGTATCGTACTTTAGAAAATTAAGTTGCTATGTAAGAAGCATTTAAAGTAGCTTTCGACATATGGTCTTATATCAAAAATCGTGACGCGACCTTGAAATTTCACTCTCAATAGCGCTAAAGAAAGAAGGTTCACTTCAAAAATTTTACATATCTGGGGGCACGGCAGTGCTCCCGCCAAGTCGAGCGCGAAGCAAACACTGCCGTACCATCCTTTACTGGAACAATTTCGCCGCATTTTCAGGTCGCTATTTGAGAACCTCTGGATAAGACCAGAACGCAGAAATTTTCGTCATCCAGTAAGCTATAATCACATACTTAAAATCCAAAATTTCAAGTCTGTAGGTCACTTAGTTCCGAAGTTAAGCGAAAGCAAAGTTTCGCATTTACGACACTCACTCACTCACTTACTCACTCACTCATGATCATCAGAATAGAACTAGTACTTCCCATAAACTCAGAGAGCTGAAATTTGGTACAGAGTTAGGGTTTAATGGCCACATAAAGGGAAAACTATAAAAACTAGGATAATCGATCTGGGGGCACGGCAGTGCCCCCGCCAAGTCAAGCGCGAAGCAAATACTGCCGTACCATTATTTACTGGAACTATTTCGCCGCATTTTCAGGCCTCTATTTGAGAACCTCTGGATAAGACCAGAACGTCGATTAGTGCCCCCGCCAAGTCGAGCGCGAAGCAAACACTGCCGTACCATTATTTACTGGAACCATTTCGCCGCATTTTCAGGCCCCTATTTGAGAACCTCTGGATAAGACCAGAACGCAGAAATATTCGTCATCCAGTAAGCTATAATCACATACTTAAAATCCAAAATTTTAAGTCTGTAGGTCATTTAGTTCCGAAGTTAAACGAAAGCAAAGTTTCGCATTTATGTCACTCACTCACTCAGTCACTCACTCATGATCATCAGAATAGAACTAGTACTTCCCATAAACTCAGAGAGCTGAAATTTGGTACAGAGTTAGGGTTTAATGGCCACATAAAGGGAAAACTATAAAAACTAGGATAATCGAAGATCTGGAGTACCTGGTGACCCCTATTAGAAAACACAAGAACCCAACCAAACTATTGGAGATCGACATACTGCCTTTACAAAAAATATTCAACTTGGTGGGCCACTTCATTTGATGTCAAAAATCGAAGGTCTGAAGTATCTGATGAAGAACCCTCAGCTGGTCTCAGCTGATTAGAGATATGGTAATGCCCCCTTCTACTATTGGTACTACATAAAAAAATCGACTGTCATTGCAAAAATCCAGTGAAGTGGGATACATCTTCTAATTTAATCTAGCCCGTAGCGAACTGCTGGGCGAATGCCTCCCCTTCTGCATATAAATAAAATTAAAGGAAAACTCTGGATAAGACTAGACTGGCTTTTATACTTATACTTACAAGTTTACAAGAAGAAATAGTCGAACAATTAACTTTATTGTACTCGAACATTACACAAATTAAATAAACTAATTACACTAAAATCTAGTAAAATAAATCAATATTCCCACGTTTCTACAAAAAGAAGTGAAATCCCACCAAAAACATTCTGTAAAAAACTAGCCAAGTCTCGATGGAGCTGCTTGTTTATCTCTAAAAAGTAATGAAATCTAGACAAAGTCGTGCCAAGTCTAAGGATCCTTACTGCGATTTCTTTATTATTATAGTTAATGTTGTGTGACTTGGCCGTTGAAGGGTACACAAGGGTACAAAAGGGGCTCCATGACATCATTGCTCCAATACATGTGTTGTACAATCAACACCAGTCTAAAATAAGACACTAGCGTCCAATTACCAATACCAGTATGGGCTATTATCTCGCTTAACAAACATAGGTAGTTACAACAGATATAACATTACGTGTAAACAAAATTGACTTGTACCCACTGACGTATAAAGAATTTTCAACGGCCAAGTCACACAACATTAACTATAATAATAAAGAAATCGCAGTAAGGATCCTTAGACTTGGCACGACTTTGTCTAGATTTCATTACTTTTTAGAGATAAACAAGCAGCTCCATCGAGACTTGGCTAGTTTTTTACAGAATGTTTTTGGTGGGATACCTATTATTCTCTGTACATAATTTAAATAGAAGTATTGTTTTAGTTATTGCTATCATAATACTTGTAGTTAGTCTTCTGAAAAAATATTATAGATAACATTTATTTTCAGAATCTTAGAAAATTCGCGGTTAACCGTTAAACAGAACGAAAATATTTCAGTCTATACTTAATATTATAAATGCGAAAGTGTGTCTGTCTGTCTATCTGTTACCTCTTCACGCTTTAACCACTGAACCGATTTTTATGAAATTTGGTATAGACATACTTTGGGTCCCGGGAAAGGATATAGGATATTTTTATCCCGAAAAAGTACAGTATTCCCGTGGGATAATGTATTTACGCGGGCGGAGCCGCGGGCAAAAGCTATTAATTTATAAGCTACGAGACATATAATAATGAGGCTTATTTTTGTCCAGAGCCTTGTAGTTAATTAGGTAAGTAGTTAGGTATAGGTTTGTAGTGTAGGTTTACTACACCTACTTACACGATTTTAACTAAACATTCCCCATGGGACTGTATTTACGTGTTATTGTAATATAATATTATTTGTATAATCAAATTAAAACAATTACTATGTTAATGGGGTTATTGACACGATCACACTGACATGATAGAGTTCAGTGTATATCTATCATAATAATATAATTAATATGATTTTCTTGTCGCCGTTTTCCCGGGGCTAAAAAGTTATTTGAACTGAAAACGATTCCAAAAACTGACGTTTTGAATATTATTTTTTAAGTACTCGTATTATTAAGGTCTTGTAGAATTTACAAAAATGTATAGGACTAAGGACAGGATTTCATCCTATAAGGTTTTAGTTACAGATCTTAAAACTTAGGCCTTTTCATCCGTTAATAGATGATTTATACAGTAATCTCCGAGCGAAATAACCACTCTTGAAATACTGTAGTGCCTGGGACAGTTGGTTTTTAAATGTCGTATGGTTGTCCAAGCACATACGTGATACGGCGTTCTCACAGCATAGTCAGCCTAGTCCAGAGGAATGACTGGTCAATATGTCTGGGGCCAACCATGTAGGGGTTTCCTCACGATGTTTTCCTTCACCGTTAGAGCGTCCGTATAATGTAATTGAGATCTGAAAAAGTCTCATTGGTAAACGCCACAACATGGGTTTCGAACCTGCACTCTTTCGAGTGTCTCGATTGGTAGAGTGGCACAGGGTATACAATAAAAAAAAAACTTATTCCTTCTCATTCGATAATGGATGATTTATACAGTAATAGCTTTTGCGCGCGGCTCCGCCCGCGTAAATACATTATCCCGCGCGAACACTACTTTTTCGGGATAAAAAATATCCTATGTCCTTTCCCGGGATCCAAAGTATGTTTATACCAAATTTCATAAAAATCTGTTCAGCGGATAAAGCGTGAAGAGATAAAAGACAGACAGACAGATAGACAGACAGACATACGCACTTTCGCATTTATAATATTAGTATAGATTCTCCGAGCGAAGTAACCGCTCTTGAAATAAAATAACTTATATCATAATTAGTATAAGTCCGGTGTTTGATCTATAGATTTAATAATACAAATGCTTTTAGAGCACTATAATAAGGTAAGCTAGGTATATGATCGTATGTAAGTCGATAAACCAACAGAATTTCGTCTCATTGGTATGCGGCGCAGGTATAATATGAGACGCTCAGGTATTTCTGTCCAGAATAACGTATTTTTTAATTCGATCAAAGTTTTCCTTGTAAGAAATATTTGTATTGAATTATTTTCGACAAAAATGCTACATTTCTTTTATGACTCAGAGCCCTTATAGTCTGATTTACAAGATCCATTTCAGTGAATTTCTGTCCAAGGGCATCGAAAACATAGTTTCCGAGATATTTTCAAAAATCCATACCCCCTTTTTTACTAAATTGTTTATAACTTTGGCAAATTTTTGCGAGCCCCTCTTGAAATTTTCCAAAAAGTTTCTAGAGGTCATTCCGAATCGAATGAGCCCTGGATCATAATTTTCGGACAGAAATTCACTGAAATGGATCTTGTGACTCAGACTATCTGTACTTTAAATTTATAATACATATATAATATCTCTATAGGTTGTTGGTTTGAACGTACCATCAGAAACTAATGGTTAGATCGGAATAATATTTCTGTATTGGATATAGTATTTATGTAATAATAATTAAGTAAGGCTGTAGGTATCGCTATGATAGTTTTCGTCATACGAGACAAAAGAAAAACAATAAACATTCAAAAAATTTTATGTTTTTAAAGGCAAATTTTACTAGGCATACTTATAGATTCCTTATTATTTTCTATTATTATCTGTAACGAAAAGTTGAAATCTATTATTAAACGGCAAAAAGAGATTGCTGATTTTAGAACACTCCTTGTTCCGCTATGAGGTGGCTGAGGATCTAAATAAAGGTTTTTAAAGTCGGCACCTATCTGGCAGAAAGAACTATCATAATATAATGAACTCAGCGAGGAAACTCTTTGAGCCTAATTATAGACGACCTATGGGTATTCTTTATTTGTATCCATTTAATTTTCTTGTTGTTTTTGTTTTCCTTTTTAATTTTCTTTTGGTTTGTAAATATATTCAAGTAGCTAGTATTGTGTTTACTATTAGGTATACTCGTATATTGTGTTGTTATATTATTTTTATGTTTGTGAAAATAAACTTTTGAATTTTTTTATGTATTTTTAAAACATGATTTTTCCTTTTTTGTTCAGCAGTCTGACAAAAACGCAATATATCCGAACGTCGCATAAAATCAATGTTGAAAGTGTAATTTATGTGGACGCAAAGCCGGAGCTTGATGGTAAGTGCTCGCATATTCATGAGGGGCATGCATGTCATTAATCAGTATCAAAAGTCTTGACGAATAAAAACGGAATAATCTTGTGCTTATTGACTCCCCATTATTGTAGGGTTGCCATCTCGGGAACACAGAATACAGAACATCCAGAATTAGTGTTCGATCACATTTCAGTGTGATCAGTGTCTAAAACCATAGCCAAACACCGCCCCACCCGCTCTTTACTTGACTATTTACACTTACAAAACAATCGCGTTATTATGTTACGATAATAAAAATTAATTGAAAAACAGTTGGGTAAAATATTTCGTTATTCTATGGCAATATAACATAATATTATGTGTGGATAGCCACTTCAATTTGGAGTAGTCGTGACGGCTTCACTTTCAAGCGCGTTGACGGTTTCTGGATGTTCTGTATTCTGTGCTCGGAAACCACAACCCGGACAAACGCGTGAAAACCCCGGATTTCGGAGCCGGAGATTTCATTGAAAGGTTGAAATTGGAATTTTTTTTGGGGCTTGCCTGAAGCCCTTGGTCAAACCTAGAATAAAGTAGTCATTCCGGGAAGTGACTGCATATCGACTTTGACTGTAACATAATTATATAATAAATGTCAAAAATAGAAGGGAGGTAAAGTGCATAGTAATAATATTGTGTCTGTGGATGCGAATGTGTATGTGTGTGTGTTAACTAAGATCTGCGTATTGCTAGTTGGGGGTATATATGGCTGTGTATTGACAGTGTCACACATAAAGTATCCATACTAATATTATAAATGGGAAAGTGTGTGTGTCTATTAGTGCGTCTTTCACGCCAAAACTACTGAACCGATTATCATGAAATTTGCAACATATAGGCCACAAATTTGCAAGGACATAACGGGAAAGGACATAGGCTACTTTTTATCGCGGGAAAATGTACGGTTCCTGTGGGATACTTTATTTATAGTTTCACCAGTGGCATAGCGTTGGTGTCTGCCGCCCAGGGCGGACGTCAATTTTTCCGCCCCCTTACTTGGGTTTTGCCGCCCGCTTACTTGGGTTTTGCCGCCCTCTTACTTAGGTTTTGCCGCCCCCTTACTTAGGTTTTGCCTTTTGCCGCCTCCTTAAAAGTGCCGCCCGGGGCGGGCCGAGCCCCCCCCCCCCCCCCGCCCCTACTACGCTACGCCACTGAGTTTCACGTTAAACGCACTAAACCGATAATCATGAAATTTGGCACATATATAAAGTAGACCATGGGGAATGAAATAGGCTACTTTTTATCGCGGGACGTATAAGGTTCCCGTGGGTTACGCCTAGTATCTACATAAACCTTATACAATCTACATAAACTTTTAGTAGGTTAATAAAATATATGTTCTTTTCTGCAATTAGATTCTTTTGTCCGTCTCTAAAACGCTAAGATCATTTCTATTTTTAGTCCGATTTGATATTCCCTTATCGTGTCCCGATAAGATATTAAATTCATTTTTGTCTGCGATTCCGAGGGACTCTCATGTAATTTTATTTTTAAAGATTAATAATCGCAAATTATTAGTTAATTAAATTCACTTTCAAGTATTTAAAACAAACTTACTTCGGAGTTGCATTGTGAATAACCTACTATAATAACTTACTTTATGTATTTATACCTACTTCAGTAACTAATAAGCGTGTTGCCTAGAAAAACACTCGCCTATTCGGTGCTAGACAACATGTTAATAAACGAACCCATTCTTTAACCTTAAAAAATACGATATATCGTCCTGTGACGTCACGAGTCGCTAACACCATATATTTGTCATTAAAAAATTATGCCAGTAGCAGATTGTGAATTGTGACGTCACAAATTATTTTGCGAAAATCTGTCCATCTCGGCAGTATTTTTTATTTGCATTTAACCGCGTCAATCTAAATAACTTTTTTTATATTTTTTATATCTTGTATCTCTATTCAATAACTATAAAATTTTATTTGTAAAATTATGATATTCAGCACCAGGCAACATCCCTATATTTACTATGTAGATAAATTCATTGTTTTCATTGTTCGCATTGTCCCAACAGTATTCTTATACAGTATTTTGTAAATGAAACTCGAAAATCAAATTTTTATTTAATGTAGTGTTGCAATTTCCTAACTACCTTAAGATAGAGAAAAGAAAACGCTTATTGTAAAAGTGTAATATAAAGTACGTACACACACTTAGGAAAACCGAGGAATTCAAAATAAGCTGTAATATAATCGTCTATGGTTTAGTCGAGACCTTTAAGGTGCTATAAAAATTCATGACCCCAGCCTATACACCGTTTTATTATATGTAAAGTTTTAATTTTATAGTGCCCCGAAAACGGCAGTCACTCAAGGCCTTTCCTCGATAATATTAAATGTTAAGTTTTTATGTACAGGCATATATATTTTTATATTCTTTTAGGTTTTCTTTAGAAGTTTCTGGAACTTCGGAAATTAATTATTATGATAAGATCCTTATACATGACGTCTTCGTATAAAATAATTGAGTTATTCAACTTCAAAACGGTGAAGCCGTTCAAAAACATATTAAATATGAGCGGCTCCGACGACTAACCTCGAGGTACGCTAGATTTGTTTTCTACATTTAGATAAAATTTATAATATTTGATGTTTAAATTAAAACATTACCTTTTAAATGTATTTTATCAAAATGATGTAATAATGGTACTTTCTCGAGAATTAAACCCAAAAGTAAAATAAAATAATCGACGTCCACCAAATTCCTAGTTTCCGTAATTATTTCGCTGGCGCGGGCAATAATTATCTTTGGGCATTGAAACCATTTCCACATATTGATTTTTTCCACCCTCATACATGTCGCGAAATTATCGAAATCCAACAAAAACACCCAGCCGAAACTCGCAAGAAAACTAATAACTGGACTCACACATACACGCGCACGCACACGCGCGCCCGCACGCACACACACAGCGCCGCCTAATTATATACGTCTACAGAAAATAAAGATCGGGGAAAAATTTTACAAGAACAAGTGAGCCGGACGTGGGGGTGGGGGCGTTGACCGCTCCGTCATTACCCCCTCCCCCCGGGGGGCTAGTTCCTCCCTGGATGTTTAATAATATGAAGAATTGGAGATAATTTGCGCGAAACTAAATAAGAAACGCCGGCCGAAAATTGAAAGGTCGAGTGGGATGGCTAGTGTTGTTATCTCTTTCATTAGGGTAAGATTCTCCAAGGAAGTCTGGGCATATATCAAACTTGGCTTGGAAATAAAACTCATTCGGTATTCTTCAATTAAGATTCTGGACTAATTAAGGCTTTGAAAGATATAGAGCTCTAAAGCCTAGAACTATTTTGAAAAAATATTTTTAGTGGGTACTTAACAAGTATTGAGTAAGAAAATAGGTATAGTCAACAATATTGTCTAGTTATAATAAGACACCGAAAACTAATAAGAATGTAAAACATATAGACGTGAATAGATACCTCTACCCAACGTCAAACAGTTCCTTTTAGAGCATCTTTATAATTTGTTTTCTTACTATTTAAAACGTTGTATAGGCATTAAAAGTATAATTTAATTATCCTATACCAATTCTTAAAGAACATAATATAATATAACCACTTAGGACTGCTTACTCGACAATTTTTGTAGTTGAACATGATTGTAATAGATTAATATATTATTATTACGGGCCCGAAGCTAGGGGAGAGAATCTGTGTAATCTTTACGATTTGAACCTCGTAAAATTACTGACCTGAAGACTACGCTTATGCTGTTCTAAAAAAAGATTTCTTTATAAATTGTCTTCTCATTGTTAAAGGTATTTTTTGATACTTTTAATGATTAAGTGAACCGTTCATATTAGGACCAATAACAATCGATTGTGAATGTTGGCGTTAGCTGTATAACTGTATGTAGAGTCAAATTAAGATTAATTTTCATTTAAACTATTCAGTTGAGGTATTTCAAGGGTTCCGTATCTCAAAATGAAAAAACGGTATCTTTATATTTCTTTTAATTTCTAAGGTTCGGTACACAAAGAGTAAAAGCGGAACCTATTACTAAGACTCCGCTGTCCGTCCATCTGTTCGTCTGTCTGCCTGTTTGCGTGTCATCTGTATCATATGATCCGTGATAACTAGACAGTTGAAATTTTCACAGATTATGTATTTCTGTCGCCGCTAAACATCATATCTAAACAGAATAAAATAAATATTTGAGGACGGCTCCCGTGAAACAAACGTGATTTTTTTCCGTTTTTGATCGATGTTCGATATAAATAAAGGTAACAGTTAGACGCTTGAAATATTCACTGAATATTGAGTTGTATATTGACTTTAGGAATCAATAATAAAATTTAAATAAAATAAATATTATCCCATACAATTTTTTTTCGCTATTTAATGCTCGATATAATTCTATTATCTTAACATAAAATATATATTATAGTATCTTCGCAGTCCGTGGCAATCTAAGCGACATCCTTATACTTTTAAACTTGATGGTCAAATTAATATTTTTTGTGAGAATTCTCACTCATCCACATCAAGGGTAAATAGTATAGAGTTCGAATTCAAAATTTTATTATACTATGAGCGGCACGGCATTATTCCTCGTTTGACATTTGATTTTGACATTTAGTTTTATAGGTCAGTGAGGCAAGCCCTAATAACCCTCGGAGTTTACATTCAAACTTTCGTCGAAATGTAGCGATCGAATTTTTAACGCATTGCGGGAAGTACAACGTCAATGTGAAACCGGTACTAAATCTTAAGTTAACAAGGTATCGAAGAAACAGAAACTCGTTATTATGCTCTAGAAATCCTTACTTAATATTATTATTAGCGCGAAAGTTTGTATTTATGGGTGTATGGATGTTTGTTACTCTTTGACGCAAAAATTACTGAACGGATTTTGAAGAAATTTGGTATGATAGTATTTTATTCTCTGGGTTAACACCTTCGCTACATTTTATCGCAGCAAAATGTACACAGTAAAAAACTGTACACAGTTACCGCGGGTTTTCTGCGCGTACGACGCTGCGGGCAATATTTTGTGTGTAATTCTTAAAACTGAATAAAGCTAAAAAAAGTAAATTAATAAAATAAAACTATGCCTGCGTAAATATCCCAGTTTTACACTTTTTAATATTACACCAAATTTTATCAAAATCAATTCAGTAGTTTTTACGTGAAAGAGTAACCAACATCCATCCATACATCTATACTACAATAATATATTAAATCTTCACGAACTTTCACATCTATAAGTTTTCGAACGCTTCGAACGAAGTTTTTGCCTCGTCACGCATGACAAAGTCTTATTGGATCTTATTAAAGACGTACAAAAATATTGGTATTGCTACTTTCCAACTGTTTCTCTACAATCAAAAATACAGCCCTGAGAATAATCATTACAGTACAGAATACTATAATCCAATTTTATCCAAAAAATATTCCTCAATAGTTAATCGCCAAAACCCAGTTATTTCTGTTTTTCCGTAAACGATTTGTATTGTAGAGTTGAAATCGTCCGGCCGTCCGTCCGTCTGTCCGTCAGTGCGTCAGACCGCCGACAAATAAATTGCGGGGACGAGACAAGACGGATGGAAAGGGGCGACAGATACAACGTTCCCCCCGCGCTGGCGCTTCACAACGGCTGCGGTGCACGCTGCGAACTGCAATACATAGTGTATATGTGTAATCACCGTAAAATTGTAAAAACCGTAAAATTGGAAAATAACTAACGAGATTGTAAAAATATGTCGAAAGATTTATAACTATATATTTATAATCTAACGAAAAGTAATGTGTTAAATTATAAGCAGAATATTCGCGTCCCAAGTCTATCAAGATTTTACAATTTCACTAGTTTTATTACAATCTAACGGTTTTTACAATTTTACGGTGACATATAATATTATGATCGTACAAAAAAGACTATGTCGTTTTATTAATAAATTATAAACAAATGAATCTTTATTTCAGACAGTTAGAGCCCATATGATTTATTAGTAGATAAGTAAAAAAAATTCCCCAGAAGCTATGTTAGTAGGTTAGTAATAATTTGATTATTATTATAGGCCAAAAATATTTTTAAGTTCCACGTCCGCCTGTAACCCCACGCAGTAATAAATTACTTTTTACTTAGCTATTACAGTAAAGTTCATACTTAGTTTTATTTTCGGTAAGAAGTTACATAGAATAAGATTTAAACTATTTTCACTCTTAAGTTGCTCTTAAGTTAAAAAACAAACTTACATCCTTAATGATATACAAAATAGATTATTGTTAGCTGAATTTATAATACATAAAGGACTTTTTGGGGAATTTATTTCAAAATAAAATCTTACCTATAAAGTAACATTAGCTATTGAAAAATAGATAAGAGTTAATTTTTGTTGGTTTTTACTGACACCAAATAAATTAGTTGATTAATAAAAAATTTTAATGATGACTAAACCAACTAGAAATTATTCTAATAAGACATCATTTCAAGCAACACACATACGTTATCTTAAAGTTCTAAACAATAAAATTTAAATTTAAAAAAAGGTTCAAAATTAAATATTAAAAATAACCGTGGTTTTGAGCTACACAACATTTCATAACTTCAATATAATTTCAAAATTACAATTCTTTTTACTTTACATTTTTTTTTATTTTTACAAATTTTAAAATTACAAACAAAGTTCCTCCAAATTACAAACAAAGACGAGAATGTTTGCCATAAATAATATTTTTTTTCTCATTTTCATTTTATTTTTAGACTAATCGAATAAAAACTTTTAATTTAAAAGTATTTAAATATTATGATATTATAAAAAATATTCAACTAAACTAACGCAGCACCGCTTTCTGTGTGGTGACTCCATTATTTTGTAGTTTGTACCGAAATTTCCTCGGCCCGTCGCGTGGTAGACGCAGAGGCGAGCCAAAATGATAACACGAAATGTGATAATAAAAATACAATTTGCTAAAAAGAACACGAATTCTGTTTATCAACACTAATAGATACTGGCTCTATAGGTCTATAGCCAAGATGCCATCGCTAATAATTACGATGACGAATTTAGAAAACAAAAATGTATGATTTTGACTATGTCACTAAGCGAACGTTATGTCAAGTATTTTCAATTGCGAAGATCGACATTCTTATTAAGAATGGCATGTTGGTATAGGTCCTCTGTTTAATTGCAAATAGAAACAAAATATATAACAGCCAATCCCTAAAACCTACTTATCTACTTTAATTTTGTTAGAAAAGTTTTTGACAAATTTAAGTTTTCTTGGGATTTACACTACTTTTTCTTCACAACGAAAGACTAAAACTTTAGTTTGATTCCGGGTCCGTGTAGTCCGAGCCTTAGCTCGGACACGGAATCTCTCCGGCCGAAAAAAAACAGTGCTGAAAATAGAACTTTCCGTTAAATCAATAATGTTCGATTTTCAGCTCAATTTTATTAGCACAGAGTTCTATTTTCAGCGCTGTTTTTTTCCGGCCGAAGAGTTTCTGGCCGCGTAAACCTGAAGTGCCGTTGCACACGTTCCGGTTGCCGGGTAGCCGGTGCCGAGTAGCCGGTCGCGAAGTGTATGGCCATATACACCGGTACGTGTGACAGCTATCATACATGGCCATACCGGAACGAGTGCAACGGCACTAAAAGTTACCGGAATGTGGCAGAAAATTTGATATACAAATACCTAAATCGTATTCTATGGTTTATGTTATGAAATCTAGTCTTCAGCAAGCATTAAACATCATTATGTATTATCATAAGAGGGTAATAGGAGTCGTAAAATGTATGTATTATGGAACAGACATAAGCAATTCTACTCAGGAACATATTACAAGCATTGTACTTACAGGTATTTTATAGCTCATATAAATGATAATAATCTTTACTATCAGTAAGCCATGTTATTGAATACTTTTGAATCCAACTGTTTTCATTTAAAGAGTCGTGTCAAACTTATTATACGTTAACCTATCATAGTTATTACTGCTTAGTTCTTTGTAAATACTAAGGGTTAGTTCACATCGCGGCGCTGCATTTTTATACATTACATTTAAGGATTCACAATTGACTACATACGAAAATACACGTTTCATTGTAAGAGTTCGAATGTCCGCGCTACAGTGTGCAATTTGTGACTGATGTCTTCTTAAAACGTGTATCTTTTTCGTAATGATTATTGAACAAAGTTCAACTTTGAATAGCAATCTTAAATATGCATCGCCGCATCGAGTCGCGTATTATCGCGGTGAGAACTGACTCTTAGTTTATTTTATGGTCTTATTAAAAAAAAACATTCATACAGAAAAGTACTTTATTGCTTTATTACACTATATTGCACCTCTATGAAAAAGAAATGCTTTGCAAGCAATACTCTATCTTTATGTAGTACACCGGAACATTTGCTGGCGGCACATAAAAACATACATTCGAATTAATAACCCCGTTTCGAAAGTCGTTTGAAAACTTTTATCGCGTTCCTCCCTTTTCTCCCTTGATATCTATACTGTGATGTTTTACAATCTTTATATATATCAAAATTTATCTTCCGTATGTTCGCATCAGCGAAATTCGAAAAGTTGATTAAATTGAACGTATTTTTAGAACAAAAAAAATAAAGAAGGGAATCAGCAACTATTATCTGTAGAAAAATAATAAAGTGTGTAAAGATAACTGTCCTGCAGGTCTAAAAAGGCCGTTTTGGCATTCATTTTCAATTCTTGTTATGAATTACTGACAGCGATCGTAAAATGGCCACTTGAATTGCAATTCATATTAAGATTTGGATACAATTCATATGCAGAAATTGGCTGAAATGCATTCATTTAACAGATTTACAAGCAGAATTGCTTTAGTGTCAAATAGCAATATTGCGATGATATTTCGTAAGTGGCCTTTTAGACCCGCTGGGCCTTTAGTCAAGATGCATTACAAGATGCGTAGTTAGAAAACAAAATGTATGGGATTTGACAAAATGCATCACAAAGCGACATGTCACTTAACAATGACATATGTCAAATACCATACATTTTTGATATCGAATTTCGCCGTCGAAATTGTCGAATGTATCTTGACTAAAGGCCCTGATTAGGAATTACCTACACGGTCTATCAGTGCCGAAGCGTGAGATCTGCGGAATAGTAAGCCACGTAAGCTAACATCTATTGTCATTTGTAATACAGAACAACAATACTTTATTTTTATTACACTTAGCGCCATCTTTTAAATAATATTCATAAGGGAAGCCGCAATGATGTCGAGTTGTGTACACACCTCGCTACTGCGGCCTATACCTATTCGTATAACATTACCATTAGCAGATTTGATTAGGATAAGAAATATACTAGGCATATAATTTGTAAAAAATGCTAAAAAGTATCCAAAATATTAAACAATTCTATACGATTTTTGTAAACATAGATACGCTCTACAATCGTGGAGTACAACACAAGACGAAGCTACATCCGTGACCTCTCGTCTCCCTAACGATGTTTTCCCAATCCTCAATCGAGCGAAACATTTATTGAATTGAAATTCAGCGAGTACAAAACTATAAAGTGAAGTAAACAAATCTATTTCTACGCTGCCGCATAAAGTAAACCGTTGTTTGTTAAAAAATAAAACGGAAATATACTACGTCACAGAAGAAATAAAATGAAATAAAACTGCGCGCAAGTCTGACGGCACACATAGAAACGGTCCAATTTATAATATTGTTTTCCTTGGGATATATTTTTTCACTAGTGTGGGGTGAGGTGGGGTGTTCCCCCCACCTCCCGGTTATTATTAAAGACGTATACTCACACATCCCGGGGAGCGAGCGTTAGATTAATATGGAGGCGGGGGCGTGTGGCCATGATTTCGTCTTTAATTGCCAACTATTTGAACCTTTGTTTCTTTCTACTGAGATGTCTTATCGATTTTATTGTTCAAATAAAAACATTCCGCCTTACGCTCTACATTTTTGCGCAAACGCGAGTACGCTGCGATTTATAGACGTTCGAGTTCGTCAGGAAATGTAGAGCACTTTTCATTTATAGGTTTTTTATATCAAAAGGAGTGCGCTATATTTCCCGACAATTTCTAAACTGACGGTATACTTATAATAATTTTAAATAATGCTAGTTTGGGTAAGCAGATCAAGAATTTGTTGTAAATATGTGTTTGTAAATGAATAAAGTTAGAGAATTAAAATTGGACTCTACTTAACGTAATTACAAATATATAATAGTATTATTATGGCATACATTTACTGCGTATTAATGATACACTGTTATCGTGTATGCCGTATCGTAAACAATTCACCAAAACACGTCAGAAGCCCATTTTTCCTTAATAAAACCACCACAAAATATACGTGTATGTAATAGAAATTCCTCTTTACGCAATTACTGCAATACGTAAAGCCCAGAAGCGTACTTTTTTTAACGTGACAATGGCCTACCACATATTCCCACCACTCCAACTCCTGTGAGCCTGGATCGACCGCTAAAGTGACTACAAAAATCCTTTCCATACGACCTCAGGGTAGTCCTGTTTTTCCGCGACATGTCCTAGTTTTTGCGGTGTCCTGGGGTGTCCTGGATAGTTTTAAAGCGGCGTCCTTGATTTTAAAGCGCCTTGATAGGGACATGCATTTTAAAATAATTTCGATACGATCTGAGGGTAGTTCTGTTTTCCTGCGACATGTTTTTGCGGTGTCCTGGATAGTTTTAAAACGGCGTCCTTGGTTTTAAAGCGCCTTGATAGGGACATGCATTTTAAAATAATTTCGATACGATCTTAGGGTAGTTCTGTTTTCCTGCGACATGTTTTTGCGGTGTCCTGGATAGTTTTAAAGCGGCGTCCTTGGTTTTAAAGCGCCTTGATAGGGACATGCATTTTAAAATAATTTCGATACGATCTTAGGGTAGTTCTGTTTTCCTGCGACATGTTTTTGCGGTGTCCTGGATAGTTTTAAAGCGGCGTCCTTGGTTTTAAAGCACCTTGATAGGGGCATGCATTTTAAAATAATTTCAATACGGTCTCAGGGTAGTTCTGTTTTCCGGCGACATGTTTTTGCGGTGTCCTGGATAGTTTTAAAGCGGCGTTCTTGGTTTTAAAGCACCTTGATAGGAGCATGCATTTTAAAATTCACTCGCTACTTTACAATTTTTCTTTCTATATATTTTTTTTTGAAATTCTTTTATGATAAGATATTATTGTTAGTTTTATATGTTTTTCATTTAACCTATTTTCCCTACATTAATTTAACTGTTGAAAATCACTACTAGAGTTGCAACAGTTTCATCATCAGGTCCATTTTCCATTTTCAGTTCTATTCCACAAAATATGTAATAGTTAATAGTTTAAGTTTTACGGTAGTATAATCTAATAAGATTGTCTCACCAAATATTTCAATATGGCTTCACTTTAATCTGATTAGTGGTTTAAAATTAAGTAATTACAAAAGACGACCTCTGTGGCTCAGTGGTTACCGCGTTGTTGCTCGCAAAGGGAACACGGGTTCCTGGGTCACGGATGTGTATTTTAAAATAAACAACATAAATTTAAGTATAACTATAAAAGTGGTAAATATATTTCCGTTGTCTGGTACTCGTAATATAATATTAAGTTCTTGGAGAATGTAAAAAGGGCTAGGCTTTTTTTAGGGGTCGATGTGGTTCGGCGTTATCCACGCACGCGGTCCATTTGGTTGATAAAGTCGAAAGAAGAGAACTCTTTGTACTGGTTTATTATACACATGTACACTAAGCATAACTAGTAACTACTTTAATATTATAATTAACTATTATGATTAACTGATCAACGTATTCAGAAATGTAAAATTGCTGAGCTGTGTGATCGGAAGCTCGAACAGAGAACTTACCACAGGACCAGATTGGCGAGGTGTAAAGCATCATAGATATTTGTTCCTATATGTTACGTTACCGTAAACAGTATGAATTTTTTAACTCGGCGTTGAAGACGAAATTCGAATTCCGAAACACTAATTAATAGCGAAAAATGCTGGAAAATCCCCTGTATACAATATATGTATAGTTTATGGTCAAAAGTTAAATAATAGCTACGAGCCCTAATACGGATACATGCCAAAAATTATAGAAATATATTATACAGAATAATAATCTATACAGATAAATACAATTGAAGTGTCTGTTTGTAACTTCAAATTAACAGCTTTTCACATAATGAATCTGGAAGTATATTTGTTACTTACAATAAAATACCAATTTTTAAAATTTTGTCTGTCCGTTTGTCTGTCTGTTTTTTTCCGGCTAATCTTTGAAACGGCTGGACCAATTTTCACGGGACTTTCACTGGCAGATAGCTGATGTTATAAGGTCTAACATAGGCTACTTTTATTTTAAGGTTCCGTTTAAAAAAATAGGGTTCCGCTTCCGTTAGTTCTGCGCAAACGAAGTTGAGGGCATCAGCTAGTTCATTAATATAAAATATCTGACTACTAAAACTTAAACCCTGCACCTCGTGTTGTTTACTTATTATATCGCGCGGTCTGTGTGGAGTGTCACTATCTAACATTTTACTTTTTATCATAGCTTTTTTGATACTGAAAATCGATGGAAGTTTTGGTTATTTTTAATTCTTCGCTTATCGGCATGGATATAAAATACTGTACGATAGTACACAGGAGATAAATGTTAATGAAATTTTGCAGGCGTATTCGGTAGGTATGAGAATATGTTGTGAGCTATTTTTAATACCCCTAAATCCTAATATATCTATACTAATATATAATATTATAAAGAGGAATATATAATAAAGAGGAAAAGTTTGTTTGTTTTGTTTTGTTTGTTTGCACCGAATAGGCTCTGAAACTACGGAACTGATTTTGATGAAATTTTGCACAGATATAGAATAGACCAAGGGGAAAGACATAGGATACTTTCTATTGCGGCAAAATGTACGGTTACCACGGGATTTCCTTTTGTCGCGCACGAAGTCGCGCGCAACATCTAGTATAATATATTTTGATTGATGTATTTTTATATTTTTTTTATATTACGATTTACAAGCTGGTGACAGTAATTTCGTTTACGTAGAACTAACGGAAACGGATCCATACTATTTTAGGTGGAACCCTAAGATAGCTAAAGTACTCCTTACAACATTAGCTATCTGTCAGTGAAAGTCGGAGATACAGGTAGACAGGTAGACAAATGGACAGTAAAAAAAATTTTTTGACGACCTCTGTGGCTCAGTGGTTCAGCGCGTTAGTGCTCTAGCCGGGGTCGCAAATTCGAATCCCGTCGTAGGAACAAAAAGTTTTTCTGTGTTCCTCGTTCATGGATATGTATTAAATATGTGTACATATAATATAATAAAAATCTTAAATACATGTATCGTATAAAAGTATTAAATATACTTCCCGTTTCTGGTACCCGTAACACAAGTTCTTCGGATACTTAGCACGGGTCCAGCGTCCATAGATATATATAGATATATAATTGTAAGTAGGTACCGATACATTAAGTGCAAATCATATTATGCAATAAGTACAAACCTGTTAATTTGAAATTATAAACAGACATTTCAATTTTATTTATTTGTATAGAAATTATATACAATATTTATATAACCCTAAATTTACACAACTCGTTACACCAACCCCCATTTCTAACAGCGAAATTAGTTACCTTCCTTATGTCCGTTACTGTACTACGTTCCTTATGTCTCTCGGCAATTGTCGTATTTCTAAGGCAGCGGCCGACGATGTACGAAAAATGACATTTCCCGATACATTAACAACGTGGTATCGTATATCTATGTTTTATACCATGTCAAAGTGTGAGTGTGTTTTTAATTTAAGCTTATCATTGTATTATCTTTAAAACCGACGCGGGGCGCAGATAATAAAAAAATGTATTTTGGAGGAAAAATCGATCCGCCTGTCCTTCATATTTGTGTCCTGACGGAACATGTGATTTATTACATTATTACATTCCATATTCGTACAATTACAACGTAATATTCACTGAACGTAATAATACGAATGGTATGTATGTTTGTGAATATAACATCAAGATGGTTCATTGTGAGATTAAACACTTTCCCCGTTACTAATAAACACTGTATAAGCTTTGAATAGTTATACAGTGTTTTGTTCACATCACACAAGTGACATGTTTAACTCGATAGAAGGAGACAAAACACTGTATAACTATTCAAAGCTTATACAGCGTTTATTAGTAAGGGGGTTAAAATATATTATGTTTTAGTATAAAATAATATACCTATTTGACAAAATATAAAAAATTGGTTGTAGTTTAAATAAAAATAATTATAAGTTGTAGAGGCTCTACGCGTCTACGCGCGTAGCTGTAGCAAGGCAGTCGCTACGACCACACCACGAATTTTCACGCGATGTCATTAAAAAAATAAATTAATAATAATAATAATATCTATGGACGCTTCACACCACGTCAGTCTGGCCCCGTGGTAGTATCCGAAGAACTTGTGTTACGGGTACCAGACAACGGAAATATATTTAATACTTTTTATACTATACTTATATTTAAGATTTTTATTATATTATACACATATTTAATACACATCCATGACCCAGGAACACAGAAAACTTTTTTGTTCCCTGGCGGGATTCGAACCCGCGACCTCCGGCTAAAGCGCCACTGCGCTCACCACTGAGCCACGGAGGTCGTTATAAGTTACGAGATGTTTCCAGCGGCTTCGTTAACGAAATAGAACATTTCGCGGGAACCGTACATTTTCCGGATAAGAAGTAGCCGTACTTTATGCAAACGAACAAATGAATATAAAGAGGAAATATTTTTATTATTATAATATCTAGATAACTTATAAGGCTATTTTGCATGCACATACTGACTCAATATTTTTTTTGTTTATTATTGTTTATTTTTGTAATTTCATATATATTGTTACAGTGCGTCTAACTAGCTATTTACTAACCGGGAATAAAGTGAGCCATGTCCTATAAAATAAATAATACCTTTTTGAAAGCAGTGAAATGAGCAAGTTGTTATGTTGATCAAATAAACCCTCCACAACTCGAAATGCCAATAATGATTATCGCACCTGGGGTATGTCAGGCCATGCTGATTAAAAAATAAAAAAACAAGCGCGAGGTACAATTACCCCCGCTGTCGGAGGGTTAAGGACCTTTTAAAAGGGAAAATTGACATCAAGGATGGAGTTCCGTTTTATGATGTTCATTATTATACATTTATTTAACTAAGGAACACTACTACTACTACTGTCTAGCCCCCTTACTAATAAACGCTGTCATAAGCTTTGAATAGTTAAACACTGTTTTGTTCCCGTCACACAAGTGACATTTTTAATTCGATTGAAGAAGACAAAACACTGTATAACTATTCCAAGCTTATGACAGCGTTTATTAGTAAGGGGGTAAAAGAATAATATCTATGGACGCTTCACACCACGTCAATCCGGCCCCGTGCTAAGTATTCAAAGAACTTGTGTTACAAGTACCAGACAACGGGAAGTATATTACTTTTTATATTATACTATAAATAAAAAGGGCTATAGGTAAAAAACTGAATCTAGGTCGGAGGCTGCGGGTAGAATACCTAAGAAGCATTGCCTCACTGTATGGCTAAACTGATACGTTGGCCGAGGTAAGCGCCAGCCTTAGGGTCAACCAGTCTTTTGGCCATATCCCTAAAAACATGCTTAGCACTGGGGCCACAAGGACCCATTCGACTCCAAAAGGCAGAAAATGTAACCATCGCTGACATTGCTCATTATTTGTGATGTGTAATAAAAAAATAGTAGTTTATTGAAAAATAATTACGAAAAATTTGATAAAAATATGTTAAGGTTTTTAGAATAGGTTTTTTAAATGCATGAATTATTTATCTAAACAAAATCGATGTGTATATTTGTAAGTAATTGAGTTTAAACTTGGAATCAAGTGATGTCCTTTACGACTTTACTCATGAGATGGTGTATTGTATTATATATTGTCTTCTTAAATGAACCTTTAATATTACATATTTTTACCACACAATAAAATTGAAAAAATAATTGGAATAAAATATTTATCACCTTGTAACACGCGTCCATTCATTGTAATTTAAATTCAATTTGTCATGTAAAAAAATCAATCAGCACCCGCCCCACGGAGTTCGCTGTTCATAATGACACCGTGCACCTGGCGCGCGGGTGGACACTAGTCACTACGGGACTGACACCGGCGACAACTGAAGAGGCGTGGAGTCGAACATATTTTAATTTTTAAACAAAAATGTGTTACAAAAAAACGCTTTTGATTTGGTTTTATTTTGCAGGTAAGTTTCTATAAGTCTTACGATGGTCTTACTTTGAAATTAAGAATAATTTAAAGCAGAGAAAACATAATATCTGCTAAATTTGAAGTTGAACCCTCTAATTAGTTATTATAAATATATAAAAGAAGTTGTCCTACTAGGTCACAGAAACAAGATTAAACTTGAATTCCTAGTAAATAATTTTATTAAGTGAAGTACAAACAATTGGGAATATGACTGATAGAGTATTTTGATACAGCAATCGGTGCATCACAACATATTTTTACCCGACTTTGCAACGCAAAGGAGTGGTAATGTGTTTATCAGCCTATCCATGTATGTATGTGGGTTTGTACTTTTGTGGCAATTTTTAGACTAAACGCGAGGGCCTCTTTTGATAAATGATACGTCGTTTTATTTGTCATGATGGCGCAAATTTCTATGACAGAAAGCATAAAAAATTGCAAAAATCAAAATAGCCGATTTTTGACGCCATATTGTTAAAAAGAAATACGAATACGAAAATATTATATCATAAAACATTACGATTTTAAAAGTCGGGACACATCAAAATCGACTTCCTTATCCAGGTCCCGATTGTTGAAGTCGTTATAATCCTTAATAGAATATTTTCGTTTTAAAAGTATCGACCACGAAACTATTTCAATGGTTTTATTCAAAAAAGTGAGTTTTGAGAAAATTGTAGAAGTTTTGTAAAATATCTAGTATTCTTTAATTCTCTTAGTTATTTATTCTTAGTGAAACTTTCTTAGGGATTTTTTTAAATGTTTTTAATAAGATATTGCTATGGGGCTTAGTTCATTGATTGGGAATTTTTTTTAGCTAAGTAAACATAACATTAAAAAAAACGTTTTTTAAGATACCGCTTTTGCGCTTAGCACGGCAGAATATTCGATACCAAAGGTCTAAAATTATTGGACTTTTGTCTTTCTTGTTTCTTTTTTCAGTTTTTACGCAGTCGGAGTTTTTTTATATGGCGCGACTCCATGCCTTCTGTCGCGGCCGCGGCGCCCGCATGTCATCCCGCAGGCCATTATAAAACGTCGGTAATCGCTCTTCATACCCACCACCCATGCCCCCTTCGATATTTCAACTTAACGACTGCGTAAAATATAACAGGCGACTTGAGATACGTCATACTTGCGTAATGTAGAGTTAAGTTACGAATGTAGAGGGAACTATCTATAAAAATATAATTTTAGATAAAGGGATTCGTTCGATTCGTGACTTGGTAAAAGAAAAGTAATTTTAAAATCATTGAAAATTCAAAATTCTAATTATTCTAAATCGTTTATTTCCATTTTAAAGTGTACAAAAATACGAAGATTCCAGTCCCCTAAATTAGGCGCAGCCTGTGCTATGAGGGAATTGACAAGTTAAAACGAGCACACAATAATACCTTTGTTTCTTTTTATAAGCCAATGTAGGTGTATGTAGTAAGCTTGCAATACGTATAAATTCTACTTAAGAATATCACATGTAGATCACGGCTTAAAATTTCATTACGTACGTGAAAAAGCGACATTTGAAAAAGGTGCGTAGGTGTGTCATATTATACGGAATTTACTCGCAATCTTCATATTATAAATATGAAATGAATTACCTAAACGTTTTCAAAACTAATTAAACTTGTTTACCAAAGTTAATATCAAAAGTTTTCACGAAAAAAAAAATGTGGGTAATAAAAAATGGCGCTAAGCTCGCGGCCTATTTATGCCGAATACGCCAATAAACTTTTCGCGTGTTTTTCGTTATAAAATATTTTTTCGAAGAAGCCTCGACTCGAATTTATTACACAATAATTCATAATTGTGAGGGCGAGAGGGGAATAGCGTGAGCGGGACGGGGAGAGAGCGAGACAGCTGCGCGGGTTGTTTGCGCGAGAGAGGGACGGAAATGTTTACAGTGAACGCGCCCTTTTGATAGTGTTTCCAAATTTTAGGAAAGTGCGCCGTATTGTTTGATGTAAAGCCGGGCTCACATATAGCTAAACATTTATCACTGATAATCATTTTTAACATACTTTAAAAATTATTTCTTAATAGAGTTATGATTTACTCGTAACTATCATGAATTTATTTGTTTCCATTTATTTATAATAAAAATAAATGCAAAAAAAAAATGATTTTGATAAAAATTTAACAACGTTTAAATTACTGTTGGACAAAATCTGCATTTTTTAAGTTTGACAGTAGATTTTAAAAAATGTGACAAGAAATAACCCGTACCAAATTGTACATATCTTTTTTAATAAAAATACGAGCAAACTTTTCATCTGATGAAAAATGATTACCCTCGCCTATTCACAACAAGTTGAGGTAGAAAGTTGAAGTATTAACTACATCAACATAGTGTTCTGTGCTGATTTAATATCATTAATTAAAAAAATAGTAATATAATTTTCTGATATAAACAAGAATTTGTTCAAACGGATAACTATTTAGTATTAATTATTTCTATTCAACTAAGTATTACACGTGTATGTATTGACAATAATTGACACCATAATATAGGCAGCATGTAAGCCCAGAGTCTGTATGCACCGGCCCCCGATCAAACGCAGGGGTTCTCTGGTGGGGCGATAGTTTCGCTATTTTCCACAAAAAATACTGCATCGCACGCGTTTTTACCTAAAACACACCAGTTTCGAGCGCACGCGCAATCGGCAGCACGTGCCAGAAAAAAAAAACTTTAAAAAAGAAAGAACTTTAAAAGAAAAAAAAAGTTCAACTCTGATTGACTGATAAGACTCCTGTGATTGAGTGTTTTGAAAATCGAACGTGTTTGACAGATAATGTTTGTGAGGTAGTTTGGACAAATGAAGGAGGATTTCGATCACAGAAACGAGGAAGGAAGGTGAGGGTGTTTCTTATGTCACATTTGACAGAACAGAGTAATTTTTAGACGGAGTACTACACGTAATTTTGAAATTTGACAGCTGACCTGACAGACCTCTATGATGAATCAGCTGAGGAAATCATAAATTAATACGCCCCTTTAAACGCTGTACAAATTTTTGTAAAATAATTTATATTTGTAACAAAAATAATTTTATGTTACCTACATAAAATGATTTATAAATAAAAATATTTTATAAATGATATTAAATCAGCACAGAAGACTATGTTGATGTAGTTAATACTTCAACTTACTACGTCAACTTGTTGTCGATAGGCGAGGGTAATCGTTTTTTATCAGATGAAAAGTTTGCTCGTTTGCTTCCTATTTTTATTCAAATATCTAGATTTATTTTCAATTAATTTATGAGCTTCGTATATACGAAAAAAGTGTGTAGCAATCAAACTATGCCAGTTTTTGAAAACACCATCTTTTTTTGGTATTTTTGACGAACATTTATTTACAATTTAGAAATAATTAAATATTAGGAATAAATCAGAGGTCAACACTCCTGACCTTTTGGGAAATAATTTCAAATTTTACGTGCATTAGCTACCCTTATTGGTTAGGGGTCAAATTTTGTAACGCGTAAAAACTCCCATAAAAAGATAATAAAAGTTTAATATTTGAAGTCTGATTATACGAGTATGATTTTACAATGATAAAAAAAGTTGAAATGACAATAAAAATTACGGGAATAAGCATTCTTGTTTTATAATTTTATTAATGTACTAGTACTAGTGCTAAACGAAAGAGTTCTTAGGCACAAATGAGCATATTATTGAGTTTAAAAAGTTCTGAGTTCTGACCTATCTACACTAATATTATAAAAAGAAAAGATTTGTATTTCTGTGTGTATGTTTATAATGAATAAACTAAAAAACTACTGTGCCGATTTCGAAATTTTTTTCACCATTAGAAAGCTACATTCAGACTGAGTAACATAGGCTATATTTATTGCTAGAAAATGTTAGGGATCCTTACTAAAACTTTTGTAACGTAAAACATCTGTCGTCGCATGCACTGCGGAAACTATTGACGATAGAATAAAAGTATGTTCTACAATATTAAAGAACATCCATACATCCATCCATCCATCCTCACAAACTTTCACATCCTATCCTACTAATATTATAAATATGAAAGTTTGTGAGGATGGATGAACGGATGGATGGTTGGATGTATGTATAGATGGATGGATGGATATTTGTTACTCTTTCACGCAAAAACTACTGAACGGATTTTGATGAATTTTGGTATGGTAGTAGTTTAGGCTCTGAATTAAAACATAGGCTATTTTTTATCCCTGAAAAGTAGAGTATTCCCGCGCGATAACCGATAGTATATTTAAGCGGGCGGAGCCCCGGAAACAGCTAGTATATTATAGACGAGGTATGGCGAGACAAAAAATGTCCACACTTAAACTGTCCTACTTTTGGGGTTGTTTGGGGCAGTTTGAAATTTGACATCTTGATATTTTTGAAATTCGGAGTTTGCTGTCAGTCAGTCCACATCCACATATTAATAATTGGCAAAATCTTCTGAAACAAGATGGCATAATTTTTTATATGAAGATTGTTTCTGCCAATGTACGTCATAGCCCAATGCCCATACTGAGTTCTGAACCATTCGTTGAAATGGTTGAAACACTTGATTAATCGATTTAATATCAATATATTAATAATCAAAATATTTTTACTCGGTTCATTTAAATACTAGCGTATTGCAAATGCTTATTAATGACGTTTTAACAAAAAAAAATTTACCTAAACACACTGTATACAAAATATAACGTAGGAGATACATTTTAAATTGTAAATAGGTAGGGCTACCTATTTACAATTTAAAATGTATCTCCTACGTTATATTTTGTATACAGTGTGTTTAGGTAAATTTTTTTTTGTTAAAACGTCATTAATAAGCATTTGCAATACGCTAGTATTTAAATTTCGTTCAGATTTTTCGTCCGAAGTATTGTGGATGTGAAAGGTCAGCCTACTTTTAATATAATTGAAAAAACGCAAATTTTTCACAATACTGAGAAGGCGCATTATAAATTTAAAAATTATTCCGTCAGAAAGCGAGCGTGGGGCCATTAGGTAAAAATGAGAAAAAGGGACCGATTTTAACTTTAAAATGCCAAATTATGATTGAACTTTAAATACAAAATATGTCTATTGTGTAAATCGTAATTAAGGCTTTATAAATGAATGGCTTTTTTATGAAAACTTTACAAATTCTTATGAAAATGTTGGTTCAAAAATGCGTTACATTTTGCATACTATACATTTTATATAGTTTCAAATGAGAATAGGGACGTCAATGACCTTTTTCTGTCAAATATCACTTGAAAAGTGCGATTGAAAAGAAATATCAGAAAAACTTATGTGCATATAAATATTAATAGTCTTGCATCGAATTTAAATAAAAATAGTCATCAATTATCTAAACATAAATTTAACTATCATAACAGTCTAAATTCGAAACAATATGGCGCCGACTCGATCCTATTCACATTTGAATCGCGCTTAATAAGAAAAGATATAATAAACTGTTTACTCTTTTAAAGAGTAAACTTTTTTATGAAGGATGTATTTTAATAATAATATAATAATAATAATTTCTATGGACGCATCACACCACGTCAATCTAGTCCCGTGGTAAGTTCTCGAAGAACTTGTGTTACGGGTACTAGACAACGGAAATATATTTAATACTTGTATATTATACACATATTTAAGATACATCCATGACCCAGGAACACAGAATGTTTTTTTGTTTCGGCGTGATTCAAACCCGCGACCACCGGCTTGATCACCAACACGCTCAACCACTGAGCCACAGAGTCGTCAAAATATAATAACAGTATATAAATACTTAAGTACCTATATTAACTATATTGCTCAAACAAAGGTACCAGGCACCAGCCCGTGCGTGGAACATGTTTTGGCCTGAGTTTGCTAGAGGTTGATACTTGATAACTACTTACCGTCTAGATAACTTTGTAAGTTTCAGTATCAGTCTTAATTCTAAAGTGAGGAACTTAATTTTTGTGCTCTTTTTTTCAAATTTCAAAATCTTGATTATTTGGTGCCGCTATATTATAGTGGATTTGAATTTTTTGTTATATAGATATAACAAAAAGTCAATACAATCTGCAAAAGTTCAATCTTATAAAATGTTAAATTAAAGCCGTGAGCAGAAATTTAACCCTAATTTAAATACTGCGTCGGTCTAAAGTCTAAACAAACGCATTATTATATTAAACACAATATGCTCTAAACTAAATACATGAAGATAACAGCTGTATTTGTTGTATTCCAGATGCGGCGGTGACGCGATGTCAGTGGCGCCGGCAGTAGTGAAGCGCGAGCATGAGTGCGGGGGGGTGGTGAGCGGCGCGGCGAGCGGGGGGGAGGAGGGGGGCGGCAGTCCCGGCCGCAAGCGCCGCAAGCAGGCCGCGCCGGCACGCGCGCACCCCCCGCCCGCGATAGACTTGCACGCCAAGATGGCCGACATCTACAAGAGCGCGCTGGCCTTCGGCGAGCTCGCCCTGCCCACCTTCGACCCCCTCGCCGCCTTCCGCCTGCTTCCCCGGCACGACCCCCCGAGGATATTCAACCCCGAGGCCTACTGCGACCTCTGCTGCAAGGAATTCTGCAACAAGTACTTCCTGAAGACCCACCGGGCCAACAAACACGGCATCTACGACGGCGAGCCGCAGCAGCAGCAGCAGCCGCAGCCGCATCTGGGGATCCTCCCGCCGCAGTCCACGCCGCCCCGCCGGTCCTCCGACGAGGAATCCGGGGGCACGCCCCGGCGGCTGTCCCCCGACTCCGCGAGGAGAGCGCGGGAGAGCGCCTTTCAGCCGGAAGTGCTGAGGCGACTCGGCGTCACCAACCCCGAGGCGTTCTGTGAAATCTGTTGTAAAGAATACTGTAACAAATATTTCTTGCGAACTCACCGGGAACGACGACACGGGGTCGCGCCACTTCGATCCCCGGAGAGACTGCCCGAGCCGTCTCCCGTTCCAGCTACTCCACCGACGGCTACTCCCCAGTCCATCACCCCCCCCGAGCCGACGCCACCCCTCGCCCTGCCACCCCCGTACGATACCGACGATCGCCTGATGGTCAAGAGAGAGCAGGAGGAGAGGGAAGATTTCGAAACGGCCCTGCGAGATGGACAGACGAGCCCGCTGAACTTGATAATGGAGGAGCGCGCGTCCGGGTCCCCGGGGTCCGCCAGCGAGGAGCTCCGCAAGCTGCAGACCATGATATCGCAGCTGAACGAGCTGGCCGCGGAGCGACTCTCCGAGGAGCCGTCGGAGGCGCCGCGGCCGCAGTCGGACTCCCCGCCACAGCAGGACGAGCGGAGATCCGGCGGCGGGGCGGCCGGCTCGAGCTTCTGCGAGATCTGCAACAAGGAGCTGTGCAATAAGTACTTCATGCGCACGCACATGCAGCGCATGCACGGTATCTCGCTGGAGAGCGGAACGCAGCTGGGCGGCGTGACCTGCGACATTTGCCACAAGGAACTCTGCAGCAAGTACTTCCTGCGCGTGCACAAGCACAACACGCACGGCATCCCCGCGCCGCCCGCACCCGCGACCGCCGCGCCGGCCGAGGTGTGCCCGCTGTGCGCGCGCCGGTTCCGCGGGCCGCGGGCTCTGCGGGCGCACCTGCTGGCCGAGCACGCACCCCCCGCGCGCCCCCCGCCGCCGCCGCCCGCGCCGCCGCGCCCGCTCGACCTGCTGGCGCGCGACAAGCCCTACGCCTGCTCCTACTGCCCCTTCACCACCGACGTGCTCGCCTTCCTGTTTGCGCACGAGCGCGCGCACGTGCAGCGCGCCGCCGAGCAGGCCGAGCTGACGGAGGGCGAGGGCGAGAGCGGCGCGGAGCCGAGTGAGGCGGGGGAGGGGGAGAGCGAGGCGGACGGGGACGCGTACTCGTGCTCGCGCTGCGAGTTCCGCGCGGAGAGCTTCGCGGCGCTGGAGGCACACGTGCGCGCGGCGCACGGCGGCGCGGGCGCGCTGCTGGCCGTGCCGCGCGCGCCGCGGGCGCCGCTCACCATGCAGCCGTTCGTGCTGGAGGAGGCGGGCGGCGCGCTCAGCCTGCTGCCGGCGCTGGTGTTCCTGCCGGTGCGGCGCCGCGCCACGCGCCGTGCCACGGTGACGCTGACGCTGACGCCGGCCTAGCCGGCCTGGCCGGGGCCGCCCCGCGCCCGCCCGGCGCCGATCGCCGAAACTGACTACATTTAACGCTGTGTGCCTTCGAGCGATCGCCGATGCGTAAGTCGCGATCGTTCCCGAGGAGTCGCGGCCGCGCCGAGGCCACACCGCGCGGCCACCGCCCTCCCGGTTTTTGACAGAGTCTAACTTCGTATATTGAGAATTATATTCACGGGTGATATATGAAACGTTGCCGCTTATGAATCGGTTTATTTATTATCTCCTCGACGTCGGGTCGGTCCGAGACGCTTATATACCGCGTCGATTTCGATCAGGAGAAGAATTACACCCTAGGTTAGTAATTATTATAATTTAAACGATACGTATTTGTCCGTGAGCGCGGGCTCACGCTAGCGACGTAGATCTGGTGCGATGTTGATCACTGGGCAGTCGCCGAGCGAGGCCCCCGCGTGGGGCACGGGGCCCGGCGCGAGGCCCGGCGCGGGGGCACGAGAAACGTACTAGGAGAACCGCTCTACCTCACCTTAGGTTTTATAAGCTGTTATTGTATAAATTATATTTTGGAGTTAAACTACACAGAGTACAAATCTAGTTGTATGTGCATATGTGCTACGCGGACGGAGCCGCGCTGTTAGCTACTGTTAGCTGCTGTTATTGTTGTCTAGGAGAAGCACAAATACGTACTATGGGCAGTGATCAACATTAAACGTAACTTAGCAGTAATTAGATGGGGGCCCGGCCCACGGGTTTTGTTGTGTAACACAGTCATTACGGGTCTTGTTTTGGGGCCTCACGCGCAGCGCGGGGCCCTGTCGTAGGGCCGGCCCTTAACTTTTTATATTTCTTTGTACGTATTTTTAAATTAAAAGTGTTACATTGAAGGATTCGTCTCTGTATCTTTTGCTTATAAATAATAATGAAAAATATATTGTTGAAGCTACGGAAAAAGTACAAACTGGAATTAACTCTTAACATTGTAAGAAATACGTAAATAGCACCTAATAGCTTTAAAACATACGTTTTAAAATATTTTACGGATATAGATATAACGAATAATATAAATAAAATGTAGAAATAAATAAAATAACATAAATAAAGGGAGCAAGCAAGAAATGAGTTTACACCAATTGCTGAAGTGCTATAACGCGCAAATTTGACATTTTGTAAAGTTTTTAATTATTTAATTGTAAAATCGATAAGATTTTCAAAATTGAAGAAAATATCTCTTCAACGTTTATTGATGTGAATTTTTACCACTCTTTCAGATGCTACTAATTAAAAATTAGGTAGTTATAAAATAATAAAAGTTATTTAAAATATAAGCAAGAGATGCAGAGAGCGACCAGTGAGTTATTATATTAAATCTAATTTGAAGACAGATTTATTTAAATTTATTATTCGGTAGATCATTGTGGGAGTTAGCTTGTACAAACCATGCAGCTTCTAATAAAAGTTCCTATATATGTATGTAAGTTGTAATGTAAACACAAGAGGACGCTCGCGGGACGGCTCCAGACGGAAGCGACTACCTGTTTATCGTATGAGGGTCCAGGTAGTCACGCGCCACACGTATAAAGTATAAAACGAGTACATTAATTAATAACTACATAAATACTTACTAAACTCTGGCCACTAGTAATGTTCCTAAATGAGTTCCTTTAAATGATGTCAACTGCAGTCATCTTCCTAATCGTCTTCCTGCCAGCCAGCCTTCCGTCTGGATCCGAGACGCGAGCGCGCGGTACAACAAATTATATTAATAAAGTTTTAAATAAGAACAAAATAAAAAATGTACGCGTGGTAGCGATCGCTCGGCCGTCTCAGCCTCCCATGTTAAGGCGTGCGTTTAGAACCATTTGTTAGAGAGAAGCGCAATTTTTATTGTTACGGAGTCCGAGGCGGTCGACCGATCGTGAATGTATGTAGTTAAATTTGTGTTCCGGGTTGTTTTCTCGGCGTCGTACCCGCAGTACTTAGGCAGATAACGTAGAATAATCCAGTACAAAGTGCCGGCAATACAGCGGTGAGCGGTGATACAATATACAGTACAAATTAATTATAAGTATAGAATACAGGCGTTACTACATCAATATTAGACATAGGCCACTCGGGTACTGCGCCTGCCAACTGCTACAGTCGCACTATACATTATTATATTTCGTCGAGTTTTTCAACTGAAAGAGTTATAATGTTTTAAAATAGCTGTTAAACTCGATGGGATAGTATTGACACAATAACATGTTTTACTACAATAATATGGGAAGAAGTGATTGTATTATTTTGTTTCTCCAAGGTATGGAAAATTGTGATTTAATTTGTCACATTGCCCAAAGACTTGTATTAAAATTATGAATGTCTAGTCATAGTTTTAAGAAAATACCTATTTAATTTATTACAAATATGATAAAACAATCAATCATAATAGAATTGAAGGGATGTTTATTAGAACGTATATATTTTAGTATTTACAGAGCATCTTAATTAAAATTATGCACCTTAATAATTATGTACAACACTATTCCAAACATTCCAGTATATACCTCGATTACTGTAAGTTTTGTAATATTATAATAAGGCCTTTAGCACAAAAGTTGTCTAATTGTTCGTATCTATCGTTAAGTTTATCTTATAAATAATATGTATTTGCATCGTGTAAAATCACATTTTTAATGTTTTTAAACTTGGGCTATAATACAATATAATAGTGTAGTAACTATACTATTTTATTATTGTATTTTACAAACATTTATATTGTGGATTAATGTAACTGTTACATTTCACAAGTAAATTATTTGGAAGTTATATACTGTTATAAGCACTTATAATATGTGTTGAATACTTTTCATAAAAAGTGATAGTTTTAAAGTTACTACAATTTTACGCTAGAGGCCTGAACACTAGTCTGATTTTATTTTAAGTTTTTAGTGCGACTGTATTTAATGATTGACATAATTTTTCTAAATATTTATAAATAGCTGTGTTATTTCTAGTCAAATTATTTCAAATTTTTTAATTTTACCAAGTGGATGTCGACTGAATAAAATCCAAATTGAAAATTGAACGAGTGAAAATAATATGAAACGGTTTACAACAAAATATATTTATATAACAATATAATAGTTTTAATGCTAAATTGTTGGCGTCCACTTTTGGTAAGGAATATTTTAAAAGATAAAGAGAATTGTATTCGGCTTCGAGGGGAAGCCAAATTTTTATGCTGTGGCATCGCTTAGTACTCGATATGTTCCGATTTCAAATTTTTTTTTTTAACGGTCATGGCCAGTGCGATAATTATGCTTGGATTATAAATTATTTTATTCAGCCAGCCAGTATTTGATAATCTGCAAAAGTCTGAAATTAATATTCTATGAACTGTATGAAAAATTGTTGTCTACAAAACAAGCAGCAAGTTTCAAAATTATTATGTGTATTAGAGGGGTAGTGGTTACAAAAGATGTCTAACTATTTGTGACTACTGACCGTATTATGGACTAAGGGTCACAATATTATTTTTAAAGGTATATCCACTGAACATATTGAAACTGGTAAGAAAATTTCAAGCTGTTAAAATGACGACATACTTTATTGAGTTGGAATTTTCTTACCGTTTCCTGATTATGTCATCATTGCTTTTTATTCATATTATAAATATACAAATAATATAGAGCAGAATACTGGCTTACAAAATAATTTCATATTAAGTGGGCACTAAAGTACTAACGAAAAAAAATATATCTGAGCACACCTGTAGCACGACCACCATAAAAATGCGTTTTGTCTACACTAGAATAGACATACTGACAGATGATATAGACAAAATGATAGCTTTCATTTGTCAATTTGTTTATTCTTCCGTAGCAAGGTACCATTTCTATGGTCGTCATACTACGCACGCGGAAAAGAAGGAAAAAATAGAGAAAGTTAGTTTGTTAAGCGATTCATGGTTAAATAGCACAATCTCTTAGGCTGGGAGTTGGAACTATATTATCCGGCGGTCCCTGGAAAGTTCAAAGCGCTGAATTATAGACCTTCGTACTGATACAATAGAGCTGAAAATGGAAGTGTCGAGCCAAATGTCAATGACATAAGTGACAACTCGACACTACACACTTCCATTTTCAACCTTATTGTATTAGCGCAGAGTTTTATTTTCAGCGCTCTGAATTTTCTACGGCCTTCCGTATTCCCGATCATATAGTCCTAGCCTTAAGTTTTGGCTCATATTTTTCACAGTCAAGTCAAGTCAAGTCAAGTGAAGTCGTCATAATATAAAATGGGAGAGATGTCAGATATACCGAGTTTTCTCACCGATTAAAAAAACATGAGTATGATATCGAGAACTACGCGATGCGCCAGTGGGTATATGTTCCTAGATCCGTCTGTTGGTTATCTGTTCTCCGTAACGAATCATTTCTACCGTATTCAATAAATTAAATATACAAATATATCCATGTTGTTTACTTTATCACCCCTCATATTGACGACCTGTTGAAGAAATAAAAAGCATTAACAGATTTAAAGATGACAACTATTTAATATTTATTTTAGAGATTAAGTTTAACATTAGTATTACACATGACAGAGCACAAATCAGAGAGAGAGAGAGAGCGGAAGTGGAAGTAGCGCCATTGTCATCGTGCCATAGATAGAAATAATAGAATATAGGTGGGCCGGTATGAAGTTAGCGTTCATACTTCACAACACCTCTGCGGCTCAGTGTAAGTGGTTAGTGCGTCGGCGCTCAAGCCTGATCAGCCTGCATTGTCCTAACCAAACTTGGAAACAAAATTTTTTGATGTTTCAATGCGGGAATCAAACTCACGATCTCCGAATCGAGATCCAAGCTCTAAACCATCAGTGCTACGAGGATAGAGCGAGGTTGGATTTAGGACTTTCCATCGTCATCTTGTAAATATTATTTAGGTCTTTACCTAAAGGTATTAGGTAACCTTTCGAAGTTTCGAAGAAGAAGAAAACCTTTAGCGTCAGCGAACATAACCTTTCTTTCTAGCTTAATATCTCTTAGACCTGTCAATGGTATAAGTAATCAGGGGTAAATTTTGGGGAGAAATATTTTTGAGAGTTGGTATCACTGCCCGTTATCAATGAATTGCGGGAATCATCGTCGTCGTTTAAAAACAGCACTGTAAATAGAACTCTGCTCATACAATAGAGCTGAAAATCGAACACACGAGTGTCGAGCTTTACGGTCCACTGCACCGTACCAAATCCGTGCGTGTGTAGCGACACCGGATTAGGTCTGCGGATATGGTCCGCTGTACGCTCCGTACTAAATTCGTGTGTCTGTAGACACCATTAGTGTCGCTGCGCTCAAATGACGTTCCCTAGAATTTCATACATTTGCATAGAACCTATCTGTCGCTCTGTCGCGGCGTCATAGTTGCGGTGCCACTGACGCTACTGACGCTCAGTCCGAAACGCTACCTTTACCTTTTCGTCCGATAAGGGATAATTTATACAGTAGTCTCCGAGCGTACAGTAACCACTCATGAAATAATGTAGTGCTTGGGACAGTTGGTTTTATATATAGTATGGTTGCCCAAGGGCACACGGCATTCTCACAACACAGTCAGACCTGAAAAAGTCGCATTGGCACACGTCACAACTGAGACCTGAACCCACATCCTCCAAGTGCGAATCAAACGGTCTACTAGGCCACGGAGCTCATAATTAACATGCGATTTTCATAAATGACGTTTGTTTTTCTTTGTTGCCGCCACAGAATACAGAACATCCAGAAACTGTCAACGCGCATAGTGAAGCCGTCACGACTACTCCGAATAGAAGTTATCCACACATAATATGTTGCCACTGAATAACGGAATATTTTACCCAACTTTTTTTCAATTAATTTTTATTGAATACCTAATTGTAATTACATATTAACGCGATTTGTTTTGTAAGTGTGAAGAGTAAAGTAAAGAGCAGGGCGGGGCGGTGTTTCGCTATGGTTTTGGACACAGTGCGCTGCGTACAAATGTGATCGAACACTCATTCTGGACGTTCTGTATTCTGTGGTTGCCGCTTGCTGCCTGGTGCCTAGAATAATCCCTTCTCTTGCTCTACTATTGGACCTCATTGATAATAACTGTCGCCCAAGCACCGAACAAACGCAAAAAGAATATTTTCATACTCAAATTTACTTTTTATATCTACAAAAATAAAGCTTTGAAAATATACATTTACTTGTGGAACAAGTAGAAGAAAAGAGTGGATGAAACTTTTTAATTCAAGATTTTTCTAAATTGCACATGAAATGATGTAAATCGTAAGGTGTTATAACATCATTAAATGAACACAATCTAAAATCAATTTCCGCCGATTTCCCTCATCATTCAATAAAATTATAAATAAATACAACTCGTTTACAAACGCACCCTTTGGAACTGCGAAAATCCCGCCAAAATACTCGTAATTAAAGATTATATCCGCGTCAACTGTCAGCTTTGGAGTCACAGATAAAAAACTACAAAAAACTGATTTTTTAATAAAAAACGACGGCCATTAAAATCGCGAGGGTCGCATTGTGTGTCGCATCTGTCAATTTTTTGTTGGAAAATGGCAGAAATTGTTGAAAAATGGGTTAAATGTTGAACATAATGGCAAAACATCATGTGTACATGGGGTTAGACCGTGACGGTATCAACATCTCGTCAGTTTGACCCCGAGAGGGCGACACGCTTCTTAAACTGTCGCTATTACATTCATGATTCAATACGTTGTCATCTAGTGCTTAATATAACATTTTATAGAATTAGTCACCGTTAGCTAAAACATCTTTATGTTGAACTGAAATATCTAACATATGCAAAATACAAGGCAGGGTCTTTCTACATCACAGAATACAGAAATTATCCAGAAGCCGTCAACACGCTTGAAAGTGAGGCCGTCACAACTACTCCAAATTGGAATGGCTATCCACACATAATATGTTGCCACAGAATAACGGAATATTTTACCCAACTTTTTTTCAATTAATTTTTATTGAATACCTAATTGTCGTAATATAACAACGCGATTTGTTTTGTAAGTGTAAAGAGTAAATATTAAAAAGTGCGGGCGGGTCGGTATTTCGCCATGGTTTTGGACACAGTGCGCTGCATACAAATGTGATCGAACACTCATTCTGCATGTTTTGAATTCTGTGTTCTACCACACCGACGAGACAGGTGGTGAAGTTGTGGTTACGTCATACGTGTGAACCACATCGCAACCAGAGGGTCAATTCTGCTAAATAAAACCTGCAATAATACAATTACAATCAGGTCCCGTTACGCCAAAACTGTCAAACGGTATTCTCGTAAAAGTTAAACCATCGTAAACGCGTTCTGATTGGTCCAAACTTCACAATATCAGTTTATATTATCATGTCGCTTCACTTATAAAACAATTAAAGTAAAATGTAACTCTAAATAAGAGAATAGGGGATCGGACTAAGGTCAGGTTGGGAAAGACCGGCATACTTCATTGAAAAAATTACTCAATTTAATAAAACAAATATTTGGTATGTTCTAGACCGATCTTAAGTATTCCATGTGCTGAAACATATTAACAGTAACAATTTTGTGCTACATAAATTACAATATAATAGCACATCTTTCAAATACAAACCCTTTTTTAAAATTCGGCGAGTAGACGGTCTTCCCGTGCTATTGGAGGCAAGACCGTCTATTGACATTTAACACGTCACTTGGTATGTTATATGTATTTATACCAACTTATATCTAAAAAATGTATTTGACCTTCAAATATGCACTTTAACTGTAGGACAAAAAGGGGTTGTAAACATTTTTCATGAATATTTGCCGGTCTTACCCTATAAATATTAAAAGGAGATAAGGAATTTCCTTTCAGATTATAACTTCTCGGCTAGTTACTAGAATTTCTAAAATAAAAATCTAATCTGATATTTTCTTGGTAGGTTAGAATAGTAATGATATCAATTGAAATAATTTTGTAAGTAGGCAGTGTATAACAGTGCAAACAAGTGTATAATGTATTTCAAATTGTGTTTATTAATAGGATTTTTGTTGAATATAATATAAATGAGTTATAAAAAATAAATCATATCAACATTTAATCAGACAAAACAAACTCTTTAGAATTGTTCGGCGCTTGAATTACCTACATCAGTGGCGAAGGGTTCCTATAACTCCATTCCTATCGGCTTCCCTTTTCACTTACCTTTTGCAAACCTTCATAGAAATTCCTACCTATTATATAGGCTCCGGCTTCCCTATGGAGGAGAAGCAGCCTTCGCCACTGACCTACATGTATTTTCTTACGCTTGAATTACATGTTTTACGTTTATAGTTCTTATAGGCGAACCTCACTGTAATAAAAGCAAGTGATCAATGAAACATACGTACCTGAGCATTTCTCAAATTTTTTGACCATAGCCGCAACGTCGATGTCCCATGTTTTGGTCTTTGATTATTTTTTTAATACGATAACATAAATAACATACATGACTGACGTAACTTCGTTGATATTATTTAATTATCAGAGAAAATATCAAAGCTATAAATAAAACACTCTCACTACAATAAATAATTAATAATCTAAAATACCAAAATTTTCGTAGTATGGAAAATAGGTTGTCCCATTGCGACCGCGGTGATTTTGAACTCATTTATTTCATTAAATTCTAAGAAACGGAATATATGTTATAGTCTTAAAACACTACTTAGAGTATTTGAATACATATTTTATGTAGTATAATAGTGAAATACGTCGTAAGTTAATCAGTTTCAGGAAAATAATATTGTCCCATAAAAAAATTCCAAAACGGAATTCAGATTTTGTTACCGATTTTTGTGTCGAAAGATTTTTTAAACTAAAAAGTTAATTGTTTTTTTTTCCTTTGGCAACACTATTGACGATATTTCACATTGCTATTTTGTTGTGATGTCATTTCGGTGTCGACAACAGCCGCGGCTTGACGTAGTGCTCTGCACTGCGATTAATTCGATCTGGATTTTGTTATACTGTGTGAAGGTAAGTTCAAGATACTTAATACTCTTGTTGAAATTGATAAATAGTTCTTTTAATGGGCTACAATTTGATGTAAAATACTGTTTTAAGTATTGAGTTTTAAAAAATATGTATTTTATTCAAAATCTGTACCCGTCATTTTATGATAAATATTATTATAATTATAAATAGTAAATATAACATGCCTTTTTCTATTTTAGAGGAAAACTAAACATTTTGATTAGAAAGTTTAAAAAAGGTAACAAAAAATACTCAGTACTGCTAAAAACAATTTAAATAATTTTTTTCACAATTTTTACTTTTATCAGATGTTGTTTAATTTATGATCTACATAGAAAAACATAAATTTATAATACAGTCTGCATGTTTCTTTATGGTTTTCATTAATTTCCAAGTAACAAAATAAGAACTTTTATTTCGCTCTTAACTAATAATTTATAGGTTTTTTGTATAAAAACTGTATTAAAACAAAAAAACAACCATAAATTCAGAATCTGTCTAGTTTTAGCTAGCTGTATTTAACATAATATGTCCAAAATATACTTATTGTATTTTAAGAAGATTATTAAAATTATGGTCAAAAAATTTGAGAAATGCTCACCTAGTACCTACCTACATTGGGTGCAAAAAAAGTTTGTGATCTCTGTCTGTAGGCAAGACCGGCATATGAGGATCTTCCCTAATACCGCCCAGACGATCTTCCCAACTAAAAAGTTTTTAGGTTGAAAATATTTTACAGCAAATTGTGACAAAACTAAGAACATTTTGAATAATCTAATACGAAAAAATGTTAAAGTTACAATTGAAATACTTACCCAACCACTTTGTTTTTTAAAACTCTTTCGATAAATCACTTTTTCTTTTTTTTCGTCAACACCTGTAATTTCTTAATGGACCTTCAAAACCCAAATAAAAAGGACGACAAATTTTCTCCTATCATAGTGTTGCCAGCGACATCTATGATTATAAATTTTAACCAAAGTATGTTATTGTTTTACCGACTGTCAATTCAAGCTGCATAGCTATTCATAAATATAAGTTATTGCGTGCAGACGGTCTTGCCTTGAGTAGACGGTCTTCCCCAATCTGACCTTACATCTAAAATATTTAGTTTCATTTATATACTCAGAAATATTGAGGCATTACTACTTGGTAAATGTAAAAAAATATATTATTTTATGTGTAGTTTATTAATTAAATACATTAAGGCCAGTGGCGTAGCTAGGTGGACAAGGGCCCCGGTGCACAAGGGAAGAATCGGCCCCTCATGCCCCTCTAACTTTAAAGGTCAATATAAATTCAAGCTACGCGGAAAGAGGGCGCGTAGCTTGAATTTATATTGACCTTTAAAATTAGTCATAATAATAAGAATAGGAAACAGTGAGTTAAACTTATCCCTAGTAGGTTAAATCCATACGTCGTCTCTATGAGGGGTAGAATCTCTATGTGTTAAATGGAGGAAAATGGGAATAAATAAACAACGACGCACATACATGACGATATAGAATATTTATTATATACAGATGACCGATGAGGTCAATAAAGGGAAAAAACGATTTTTAATAGAATTTCCCGTCCAATTCACAATCTCTTGCGCCCTTTAATTCATGAGTTCTTGGACGCTATTTCTCGATAGTGTTGTAATAAAAAAAATGTTAAAATCAGAAGAGCCTTACGATTCCGAACATAGGGGGCATTTACCTTACTAATATCGCTACTGAACAAAGAGAGTTGATTTTAGAGTTAAGTGTAGATTTTAGAGTTAAGTGTACATATTTTTATGTTGATGCCAAAAATAAAGTGTGTTACTAAATAATAAAGTTTTTACTTTTTTCTTTAAACTGTTCATCTTTACCTATCCTTTACCTAAATTTATCTATAAATAAATAATAAACAGAATTATCACTTTCTGTTTTTTCATATTTAAAGACGTTTTGAAACAATAAAAATGTTCTAATGTAACTCATTTTTAGAATTCCATAGTTGGAGAGAGTTGTGACAACGTTTTTTCGCGCCAGGTTTTTGTGAGGCCGTGTTACAACTTTTACGTAAAATAGAGCTTTGCAAAGTTTTTTGACATAAAACTATGGAAAACGAAACGTAAATGTTCACAGAAACGTTAACATGGCCGAATTCCTATACAATTTTCGAAATTTTATTATATTTTTATCTCGAAAACTACGGATCTTGTAATTTTGAAAACTTGCGAATTACTGCGACAGTAAAAGAACTTTAAGCGGTAAAATTACCATAAACCAATTAATAGTACAAATGTGGGATATTATTCTAAAGTTTAGCCAACATATCTAGGGAAATGAAAATTTAGTATGGCAACACCGGCTCACGCACACAATGCATAAAAAACCGGCGTCACTTTGTTGTTCGTAGAAGTCCGTCTATACTTTTTATTTGGTCTGAGATAGTAGCTCATTCTTCAATTTGAACTTGAGTTTAGAAAAACGTTTTTTATTTTTCGTTGTCGATCAAGTTATAAGTTTGAGAGTTATTATACATTATACGAATATCGTTGCGCAGCAACCTGTATCCTGTATCATACATGTTTTGTCATCGGTTTTTTTTAGCGAAAATGTGTTCTAGCAGAATATGGTGCCAGATGAATGAATATGCGGAATAGAAATAGTAGCATTTGCATTAGTAGCGATACTTGATGAAAGATAAAATAAGGCTGGTGCTGGTAGTAGGGCAAACAAATTACAACGGTCAGTGATACACCTAGTCGACCTAGCGTCAACTATTATAGACTATAGTGCATCCAGACCCCAGAAAGTTGAAAACATCGCAATGAATATCATAAATAAGAATTGATGCAAGGCAGGAGGGAATGAAAACTTGATGAAAAAGTTAATCCCACCAAAAACATTCTGTAAAAAACTAGCAAGTCTCGATGGAGCTGCTTGTTTATCTCTAAAAAGTAATGAAATCTAGACAAAGTCGTGCCAAGTCTAAGGTTCCTTACTGCGATTTCTTTATTATTTTAGTTAATGTTGTGTGATTCGGCCGTTGAACATTCTTTATACGTTAGTGGGTACAAGTCAATTTTGTTTACACGTAATGTATATCTTTTGTAACTATCTATGTTTGTTAAGCGAGATAATAGCCCATACTGGTATTGGTAATTGGACGCTAGTGTCTCATTTTAGGCTGTTGTTGATTGTACAACACATGTATTGGAGCAATGGTGTCATGGATCCCTTTTGTACCCTCGTGTACCCTTCAACGGCCAAGTCACACAACATTAACTATAATAATAAAGAAATCGCAGTAAGGAACCTTAGACTTGGCACGACTTTGTCTAGATTTCATTACTTTTTAGAGATAAACAAGCAGCTCCATCGAGACTTGGCTAGTTTTTTACAGAATGTTTTTGGTGGGATTTCACTTCTTTTTGTAGAAACGTGGGCATATTGATTTATTTTACTAGATTTTAGTGTAATTTATTTATTTAAGTAATTACTGTAATGTTCGAGTAGAATATAGTTAATTGTTCGACTATTTCTTCTTGTAAACTTGTAAGTTTAAACTAATGTAAATATACTAATAGTTTGGTTAGGCTCTTGTGTTTTCTAATCAGGGTCACCAGGTACTCCAGGTCTTCGATTATCCTAGTTTTTATAGTTTTTCCTTCATGTGGCCATTAAACCCTAACTCTGTACCAAATTTCAGCTCTCTGAGTTTATGGGAAGTACTAGTTCTATTCTGATGATCATGAGTAAGTGACTGAGTGAGTGAGTGTCATAAATGCGAAACTTTGCTTTCGCTTAACTTCGGAACTAAATAACCTACAGACTTAAAATTTTGGATTTTAAGTTTGTGATTATAGCTTACTGGATGACGAAAATTTCTGCGTTCTGGTCTTATCCAGAGGTTCTCAAATAGGGGCCTGAAAATGCGGCGAAATGGTTCCAGTAAGGAATGGTACGGCAGTGTTTGCTTCGCGCTCGACTTGGTGGGGGCACTGCCGTGCCCCCAGATCGACGTTCTGGTCTTATCCAGAGGTTCTCAAATAGGGGCCTGAAAATGCGGCGAAATGGTTCCAGTAAAGAATGGTACGGCAGTGTTTGCTTCGCGCTCGACTTGGCGGGGGCATTGCCGTGCCCCCAGATCGATTATCCTAGTTTTTATAGTTTTCCCTTTATGTGGCCATTAAACCCTAGCTCTGTACCAAATTTCAGCTCTCTAGGTTTATGGGAAATACTAGTTCTATTTTGATGATCATGAGTGAGTGAGTGAGTGAGTGTCGTAAATGCGAAACTTTGCTTTCGCTTAACTTTGGAACTAAATGACCTACAGACTTGAAATTTTGGATTTTAAGTACGTGACTATAGCTTACTGGATGACGAAAATTTCTGCGTTCTGGTCTTATCCAGAGGTTCTCAAATAGGGGCCTGAAAATGCGGCGAAATGGTTCCAGTAAAGGATGATACGGCAGTGTTTGCTTCGCGCTCGACTTGGCGGGGCCACTGCCGTGCCCCCAGATATGGGTGAAGTATGGAATTGTCGAATTGATCTCACGACCGTCAAGCACGTGAGCTTATCGCTGATCCAATGTGCTACGGGCGTACTCATCCCAACTATCAAATACCAAATAACTGAAATAACTATAGCAAACAGCACATGGTCATCGAGGACGCTTAGCGCATGTGTTGAAAATCTTCAATCAGAAGTATTGTAAATGTTGGTGTTCATTTAACAACAATACAAAAAAAAAGAAAAAATAATTCGAGCCTCGAATCTCGAGCCTGCTCACAAGATTTTTTTCCTTTTTCTTTTATGCTCATCTCTTTTCAAAGCTGAGGCTAGAGGGCCCCTTGAGCTCCGGGGCCCTGGTGCACTGCACCACCTAGCCCTACGATAGCTACGCCACTGATTAAGGCCCACTTGCGCCAATCCGGGTTAAAGTTAACCTTGGGTTAAAATATCATGCTTTCTCTTTCACAAATACGAAGAACGAGAGGGATAACATGATTTTTAACCCAGGGTTAACTTTAACCCGGATTGGCGCAAGTGGGCCTAAAAAGTACAATTTGTTTTTGCTTATAGTAAACATAACCTACATCGCGGCATCGTTAGCTTACATCATATACAAAAACGTTCGTTATGGTAAGTATGAACTTAAACCCACAAATATCGGAGATATTTACAAGTATGTTCCTGCGGCCATATACTTCATACACTTTAACCTTTAACTACCGACGTGGGGCCTGTGAGGCCGCGGGGGGTAAATATTTCGTTGGATTTACCCCTTCCCCGCGCAGGAGAGATCCGTCTTTCTAAGTAGCTGCGAGTTTAGTTGCGTCGACGCCGTTGAGTGTGGTGGCAGTGCCGGTAACGACAATTTCGGTAAGTTATTGCAATTTTAAATTCCGACGCGGCCTCACAGGCCCAACGTCGGTAGTTACGTGATTTTTTGTTAGGCTTTTTTTTTTTTTTTTTTTTTTATATCTTTATTTATTTAGAGGTTTTTACACTAAAGTATATGACAACCCCATCATAACTTATCCAAAATGAACTTAAGTTAAATTCTAAATACACGTAACTATTATTAATCACTATTATTAATTGTAATGCTGATGGATACAAAACTCAACAAAAGTTTAATCTCGCTTGAACTAGTTTGTGATAATATGTGGTGAAACATTCCTAAGTCAGTTCTGTTGAGTTTTAGCTCCAGCAGCAGCCGGCGGCGACGCGGCTCGTGCCGGACACACTCCGCCAGCAAATGGTGCGCGTCCTCCGCCACTCCGCACGCCGAGCAGTTCGGCGAGTCTCTCAATCTCATCATGTACTTAAATCTGTTTAGCGGAATGTGTCCGGAACGTAGTCGATACAACAGTATACAGTTTTGTCTATTTAAATCTGTATTCGCACACCAGGGTATGCGAGCTTGCAGTGTCTTATACCATATTCCTTTCTCTTTAGAAGTCCTATCGAAGTATTCCTTCCATTCTATTCTACACCTATCTTTAAATAAATTTATAAAGTCAAAAAATGTAGTTTTGTACGAAATTCTAATGCCGTCTATAGATCCTTCCTTCGCTAGCTTGTCGGCCTCCTCGTTACCCCTCAGACCGATGTGCGATGGAACCCATTGCAATCTCACAGTAATGCCTTTTCTCATCAACACTAGTATTTTTTCTAATACTTTATAAGCTATCGGTGTACCTCTATAACTAGAGGTGCAACGAGCTATATGTTGCAAAGAACTTTTACTGTCCGTGCAAATAAGAATGTACCTAGTAGTTATTTTTTCCGTATATATAAGCGCCTGTGAGATTGCAATGAGCTCCAAAGACATAATAGAAGTAGTAGTTTGTATTTTAAATTTTATACTGCTACCTTCCTCACTACACAAGGGGTCATAAAATGCAGCTCCTTGATTATGACCCGACTTAGAAGCGTCAGTGTATATAAAATGAAAATTTTGATATTTTGTTCTTAACTCTCTAATAACATTGAATTTGAGTTCATTACGTTCGTAAAGTCTTTTCGGATTGGTTAAACTGTCCAAACTAGTGTGGATGATACTATTTGCATCAAAGTTACTACCCATGTACTTAACGAAAACATCTCTAGTGGGTAACATGATTCCAATAATTCGTTACTTGTTTGATCTAATGTTTCAATCAGTAAAGGTGTTTTCTTATTTCGCCAAAACGTATGACTTTTACAAAGCAAAGAAAGCTCGGACAAAAGATTTAGTGTCGGGCTGTCTCTCTGAGACTGCGCCTTTAATACATATTTGTAAGCTAAATACTTTCTACGTATATACAGTGGACATACACAAAGTTCAGCCTCCATGACATAAACCGGAGTGGTTCTAATGAAACCGCCTATAACCCTCAGTGCCTGGTTTTGTACCTTGTTGAGTCTATCCAAGTGAACTGTTGCACTGTTATCATAACAATAGCACTCGTAATCTAGCCTACTCCGAATTAAGGAAATATAAATCCTGCGCAAGTGCTTTGGATGTATTCCCCAACTAGAACCTGCTAATATCTTCATAATGTTAAGGAATTTTTGTGTCTTTTCTGCTATTTCTTTTATATGTTTACCCCACCTTAATCCTATAACCAACCAAAATCCTAAATATTTATAATTATTGACTATTTCTAATCCTTGTGTTTCCAATTTCAATGAAAGCCGATGATTTTTACGTCCTCTATTAAATACGCATACTTTAGATTTGTTTACTGATAAACGTAGTCCTATATCTATTAGTAATGATGAAAAAACATTTAATGCAATTTGCATTTTGTCAACACAACTTTGTATATTTTCCCTACAACCACTAATATAAAAAACGAAGTCGTCAGCGTACTGACTTACGAGAACTGTGTTAACTTCTTTACTAATTTCTGCCGTTACAATATTGAATAATTGAGGCGACAATGGATCCCCCTGTGCCAATCCTCTGGAGGTAGTTCTGACAATACTGTAGTGCTCATTACAAATCCTTAAATTTCTCTGACTTAAAAAGTTCCATAAGTAAACACAAATAGTCTTACCAATTTTAAACTTGTCTAATACAGTAACTAGCTTTTCAATAAGTACATTATTATAATACGCGTTTTCTACGCCTAAAAAGCATACTAATGTAGGAGTTTGTTTTGAAAACGAAATTTGAATGTATGTAATAAGTCTAACCAAACAGTCCACAGAAGATTGACCTCTTCTGAAACCGATCGTACTGCGAGATAATAATTGATTCCGTTCCGTAAACTATTCTATACGTTTTTGTAACATTAGATGAAATATTTTACATAAACAAACAATTAAAGATACTGGTCTTAATTTGGGTGGTAAATTGGGGTCACTACTAGCTTTCGGTATTGCTACTATTTTAATGTCTCTCCACTGAGTTGGAACTGTGCCGGTTTTTAAGATAAAATTAAAAATTTTAAGAATGTAACACTTACAAATATAAGGGAGGTAATAAATCATGGAGTAGGTAATTTCATCAACGCAAGGTGCAGTGTCTTTTTTCTTTAAAATGTTACAAAATTCTGGGTAGCTAAATTCAGCCTCCATGACCTCATTGCTAGATGTAAGGGATGGACACTTCACATGTACATAGTCCGGTGCCAAACTGCAAAGTAACTGGTCGTTTCTTTCCTGTGATACAAAATTAGGGCTTTTCTTTAACCCTTTAATCCAACGTAATTTATTCCACATTTCAGCAGCTGTTGATAACTCATCTATAGTAGAACAATGTATTTGCCAATCACCAAATTTGGCCTTCCTAATTTGTGCTTTAAATTCGTGAATAGCGTTTTCTAATCGATTTAAATTTTCTGGAGTAGGATTTTTACGAAAATTACTTAAAGCCAGTCTCCTACATGCTACGAGACGAGATAATGTCGAGTTCCAGTACCTTTTAGGCGTAAACTTACTGGTCGGATTTTGACAAATTTTAATATGAGGTATAAATTTATCTGCGGCCCTATTTATTTGGTGAACTATATTATTATACATAACATCCACTTCAGCTGAAAAATCAGGTATCGACCAATTGTTCTGTAAATAATTATTATATCCATCCCAGTCAGCTAATTTAAGATTTCTTTTTTTAACATATGATTTACTTTCCGAAAATTGGTATGTAAGTTTAATGCATAGATGGTCACTTCCTAAATTTTCAGATAAAATTTTGAATTCAAAATTTATTGCAATGTCCGAAGTAACAAACGCGATATCGGGGCTAGACATTTGTAGAATATTATTAACTAATTTAACTCTTGTTGCTTCACTACTATTAATACAAACATAACCAAATTCCAACGCAGCGTCATTAATTAAGTTTCCTTTACGATCAGTGCGATTTGACCAATTTGAATGATGTGCATTAAAATCGCCAGCTACCAAACATTTTTTGGGAAATCTACTAAAAATATCATCCCAGTCACTTTGAGTAGTGTTTACTGTTGGTGGGCAATAAATTAAAACAATATCACGTAATTTATGACAATTTGATAAAACAATATGAATGGCTTCGATAGAACTATTTCTTAAAATTATAGGGGTTTCGTGAATTTTAATAGTCTTATGAGACACAATAGCTACACCTCCATATCCGTCCGGCCTATCCTTCCTGTTTATTTGATATCCATTGATTCTAAGGTCATTATCGTATTTTAACCACGTTTCTGAAATTAATGCGATGTGTATTTTCTCTTGCCATAAGAGTTGCTCTAATTCATAACACTTTGGCTTTATACTTTGTGCGTTCCACTGTAATATATTTAAATTTAATATTTTATTAGTACTTACCGCCATTATTAAATAACGTATAAATTTGATTTAATACATCACCATTTTTAAAGAACTTACAAATAAAAGATAACACTTTTTTAACAACTAATACTAGAACATCCTGAATTTAATTCTGTATTGGTCTATCTTCAAAATAAATTTTCTTGATCTCCGAAAAAAAAATGTCCAAAATTATCTGTGTTCCGGCTATCCTCCCTAGTTTCCTCACTATCATCTTGGTTTAGACTCTTTATATTATCATCTTCTTTCTGGACAGGGTCTTTCTTCTTTTTTAATATTTTTCTAACATTTTTATTTTTGTTCTTATTTGTTTCTTCTTTCCTTTGTTTAGGAGCCTCTTCTTTTTCCTTCCCTGTTTCTGAATCTGACACACCTTCTGCATTGTGTATTAAAGCATCTGTGACAAGTACTTCTCTGTATGTCTTTCTGGCGGGAAAACTAACTATTGGGCTCATTTCCCTTGCATAGTCTTGCTGAGTCTGGAGGTGCACCTTATGTATATAAGCGTCTTCTCCTCTTCTCGTGGCTAAGTATACAGTCAAAGCTCTCCGATATGTATAGTGTTCTCGGCTCATAATTTCTCGAATTTCTTTTTCTTTCTTAAACACCGGACACTCTTTACTCAGTGAAATATGCGGCCCCTTACAATTGACACATATATAAATATCTGTGTCACAATTAGCGTGTTTTCCCCCACACTTAGGGCAAATAGTTCTTCCGGTAGGACACTGTCGACTCAAGTGTCCAAATTTCCAACACACAGAACACTGTGTTACTGGGAACGTATAAGTGTCTACTTTGAATCGGCACCCATAGCCATAAACATAGGATGGGACAGTACTGCCTTTAAAACCTAGGCGGACCGAGTCACTATCGATCCAGGCTCCATTCTCATCTTTTCGCTTCAATCGAGTCATAGAAATGAGTGGATACTCACATTCGAAATTCTCTAATATCTCTTTTTCCTCTACTTCTTGGTCTACTTGTTTTATAACTCCATAGCATATATTTAATAAATTGCTCCTCTGACACCTATAATCTAACTCTTCAAATTTTTTATTATTTATCAACTTTTCGGCCATTTCTTCAGTTTCAAATTGAATACTAACTTTGTACGGATTTTTGTACTTGATACGTAATATATTTTGTATATTTTCCTCTCTTAATAATTTCGCGAAAGCTATTTGTTTCGGCAATAATTGTTTCGAAGACACTAAAACTTCAATGTTTTGGTCCTCGTCTGATAAACTTCTGATTACCTTCTTACGACTTCGACACACAGTTGTAAATCCCTCATTATCTTGTAACATCTCAATATTATCCGACCTACGTCGTTTTTCTGGGGTCTTAGATGAAATACTTTCCTCTTCCATAACTTGTTGCTCACTATTAACTATTATGTCCTCGCTCAAACACTCTAAATCCATATTATCCACTGTTACAGATTATTTGTTCACTCATATGGAACAAAATTTTATAAAGTTTAGGTACGTTCAAGCCTACGGCGCTAAGAAGCGCGGCGTAAGCACAAACAAGCTTATCAGCGACCGGTAGATTCTCGATGCACGTGCAGTTATGTACGCTGATCGCACCGGACTGTTAGGCGTTTTAATTAACATAAAGTGTTTTTTACAGACATACATCACTATTTATTTGAAAAATGGATGAACTCGGGACGTCAAGTGGTAAACGCCGTTTACCTGTAAAAAATCAAAGCCATTCCAAACGCCCACGAGGTCCTATAAATCTTTTGGATCCGAACCACGAAATTTTAATTGAGAGCTTCATAGCAGAAGACTCAAGCGGATCAGAAGTAGAGGACATCGGAGACGACTTTATACCAGAAATCTGCGATCACGACACAGGTACTGATAAGGCTCCCACAGACGAGAGGCCGATCGTTTCAGCTGGAACTGACGTCAGTTCGGCCTGAACGGATTCGAGCACACACACGGAAAAAATCGCATCCAATCCAATTTACGTCATTTCGGCCTGATCTGATTCGTGCCCACACACGGAACAGTCGCATCAGTCCATCCTGTTTTGCCGCGCGCTACGGTCGTGTTTATCAATTTTGTATTTAAACACCGCGAAAACTCATACAACGCTTGTACACGATAAGCGCCCGCACGGCCGCGGCTCGGGCAAGAACTGAAGCGATTTGTCCACACACGGTCAGGACAGGCCGCGCGTTCAGGCCGATCGGTCAGGCCAGAATTAATGTTGCCAACTTAGTTATTTTACAAAATTTTACTAAATTGAGTATTTTATTCCCTCCTTGGTAGAAATTTAGTTATTAGTAGTGTTTAAGTAGGAAAGAGCCAGACAGTAATGATATGCAAAATAGCTACTAAATACGTAATATTTCCTAGTATATTTTAATTTAATGGTAAAATTTATAGTAAAATTCAATGAATGAAAAAAATTTAATATAACAAAACCTAAAATGCAATGGTTTTTGGGGGGCTTCAGGAATTCCTAAGTTAAGTAGCTTCTTTAGTCGTTTTAGTAGAAATCGATACGAGTTTAGTAGTTTCACAAAAAAAGAGCTGGCAACACTGGAACGAATCGCTTCAGTCCGTACGGCCGCCTGATGCGATCTCGAAATTGCACATACACGATACGATTTTGCATCCGTTCAGGCCGAACTGAAGGCAGACCGGACCATGTATGGGGCCCCATACTGATATATCTGACAACGAGGCTTCAATACAGCCCCAAACACAGGCGGCAGGCGGTAAAACGTGCCCTGATTGTGTGTAACTTGGCTCATGCGACATTTTTTTTAATTTAAGCATTTCCAATTATTATTATTATTTTTTTTTTTTTTGTAGATTTAACCTTCATGTGTAAGAAAAATTATTATTTGTTGTTCCTAATAAGTGAGATTATTTTAATTTTCTTAAAATTAGTCCAGTAGTCATTTTTAGTTAAAAAACGTAGCCAAAGAAGTTAAGGCATTTTGTTATAAAGTTAATAAAGCTGATTAATATTTTTATCTTTTATTTCATTTTAAGAACCCAAATTAACAATAAAGACTATAATTTGATATATATTTTACATATTTTTCACAAAATTCAGTTTTATACTAACGGCCTCTCAGGCCCTACGTCGGTACTAGTGTGACAAAAAGACCACATCGGTAGCTAAAGGTTAACCCACGAGTGACGTCAATCGTGGTTACGCTTGCTAACTATGGAGCGTTTTATGAGACTTGCGAAATTTTGTAAACAAATCGCTATACCTTTGAAAATATTAACTTTTGATGTACTGTTGTCTGTTTCTTCCGAGAAGTTACTCATATTTATGAGTACTATTCATTTATACAATTTAAAACAATCAGTCCGATCCCCTATTGCGGTTTAGAACGCAACCACCAGCGACATAATACATGAATAAGAACGACAATTTGTCGGTATCACAACGCAACGACAACAACAAACTCACGCACACACACACGGCTTGACCACATTTTGTTTATTATAATATATTTCATTATTGACCTAATTCTCATTCCTGAAATCCTGATCCACGCGCGCCGTGGGGGACACCTCACACCGGTGACCAGACACGTTTACAATTTTATGTGGTGTTCAAAGAGTAATTTGTTGCTAGCCGTCCGCAGTCCGCAGTCGTCCGCGTGGAACAGTTACTTTGGGATATGGCTAAAATTTACCCGGGACTTCATTCACGTAGAAGGAGAAGCGCTTCCCCTCATGACTGCCCGCCGCGCGCCGTACATATTATTGCGCACTTGATTATTTTATTACTGCGATATCTTCTAAAATACTCATTGAAATCAAATGATGTAAACGGCAAATTTCTTCTAAATTAAATGCTTGTAATGAATAACGTATTTACTTGGATAAGGATTAATATCATCTTTATAAAAACACCTTCACAAATTTGGTTAGTATAAAAAGGTTATTGTGAGCCAACCTTAAAAGATAGACATCGCGGACTTTTTTTTTTAACTTTTAAAGGGGAACAATTCTGTCATACTTTATTTTACCGAAACTTTAACCGTTTCCGCAGCGTACGCAGCGAAAGCTCTCAAAAGGAAAAAAAGATTCACGTTTCATATGACCTCATACACTGCACTTGCGCGTGCAGCTTAATATTCGAACACTTACAATGAAACTTGTCTACTTGTGTAACAATTAAAGTTCAATTTTGAATCGCTATCTTAAAAATTCAGCGTACTGTCACGTATCCTTTCGTTTCGGTGCCAATTGACCTTTATTCCTCCTTTTTTTACAAACATTGTTAGTTAAGGTTATATTATCTATGGATTTAGTATTGATAGTGCCATACAAAATGTTACTATAAACTAGTGGCAAAAAGCAATTTACAATCATACATATTATGTGCATAAAAAACTTAGGCCTTTTTCATCCGTTAGTGGATGATTTATACAGTATTCTCCGAGTGAAGTATCCACTCTTGAAATACTGTAGTGCCTGGGACAGTTGGTTTTTTAAATGTCGTACGGTTGACCAAGCACATACGGCATTCTCACAACATAGTCAGCCTAGTCCAGAGGAATGAACTGGTCAATACGTCTGGGGCCAACCATGTGCGGGTTTCCTCACGATGTTTTCCTTCACCGTTAGAGCGTCCGTATAATGTAGTTGAGATCTGAAAAAGTCTCATTGGTACACGCCACAATCTGGGATTAGAACCTGCACTCTCTCGAGTGCTAACCAAACGGTCTACCCACTATGCCACGGAGGACACATACAAACATAAACATATACAAGACACGCGCGAAATACATAACCCAGTCGGGTAAAAAGTGTGTAGCTTTTGCACCAACTTACCTTACATCAATTACTTCTTGGCGGCTACTTTAAAGTAATGTATTTACATAAATTCGCGGTAACTGATGTATCTGTGGTTCTGAGCTCAGAGGACATCACCATAACAATAATAAGTTTCTTAGTAAACAGACAAGGTAACAAATGACCAAGTGGCTACGGCTAGTTACTTAGAAATAGAAGCTCGACCTTAACTATTCTTCTTATTGATTAGTAGCTTTTGCCCGCGACTTCGTCCTCGTGGAGTTCGGTTTCCAAACAAAATTTTAACCTCTTTTTTACCCTCTTAGGGGGCGAATTTTCAAAAATCCTTTCTTTGCGGGTGCCTACGTCATCATAACTATCTGTATGTCAAATTTAAGCAAATTCCATTCAGTAGTTTCGGCTGTACGTTGATAAGTTTGCCTTTTATATATTTAGATAATTTATATATTAGGGATCCGTTATCAAGTAAAATATTTAGAGTCTTCAGTACGAGTAACTGTCATGCAACGGTCATATTAATTACTAGATGTCCCGACAAACGTTCTCGAGTTTTAGCGAGACTAACGAACAGCAATTCATTTTTATATATAAGAGAAGAAGAGAAGAAGATAAGAGAAGAAGAAGAAGAAAAGAAAGAAGAAGAAGAGAATATGTAAATTGCCTTGTAGTGTCTAGCGTTTCAGAAAATATTAAGCAATATGTATGTGATAAGATCCTTAGTCCTCGTCCTCACGAGCGCTTTACGACTAGCACTAGCGAGGCACGGTTAACAGTACCGACAGTCATAAGTACAGGCGCTGGATTTCCAGCTGGATCAGTATGGCCCTATAGTGGTTAAGGTCACTGTGTTTAACTGTTTACATAACGAGGTACGAAATTCAATTCATCAGAATATTATCCTATAACGTCTGTTACAGAGCTGCCCATAGAAGATGATAATATTTTAAGGAAATATGCATACCTATAAATTAATATTGGATTAATGTAGGAGCTCGAACAGTTGTACTAGACAGTTATCATATTTTTAGTTAAAAGGCGCCTTAGATACATTCTCTACTACCAGCAAAGACGTTCTACTGACCCCGAGGGCGGCCGATGGCCATTAAGACTTCATTTTACGAAACTTCTTTTAACGCACTTAATAAACTTGGATTCGATCTCTCTCTCTCTCTCCATCTATATCTCTCGTTCAATGTTAGAACAGAACAGGCAGATCGGAAAAATGTCGTTTTAATACGTTGGTGGAATTCAGGCTAAGCCCGCCCGCGTTCAGTGTATTTGCTCCCGTTCAATTGCAACTTTTTTCTCACAAACAAGACTTAACTATATTTAATAGTTAATTATTGACAAGGTTCTCAGACAGCTATATCGATCTGATATCTCCCGACATGTGCAATAAAATAATAAGTCATTTCGTCAACAAAAAAAAAGACTCTACGTACCTAACTCACTACTAAGATCTCTACAAGCCAAGGTTAACAGTAGAGAATCTTGAAAGTTATCTTTCATAAAGATTTATCATTTTAAAGTTCAAACATTTAAGTATACTAGATGAATTAGATGAATAAATATTTTAAAATCTTAATATATTATTTTAAAATATTATAATGTCGTTAAAGTAATGGTATTCCAAGTGATCGTTTATATCTACTGCATAATACATTTACCTAAAGCATAACATTATTTAAAGCTTATTGTAATTTGTAAGCTCAACGATCGTAAAACTGACAAAAATTATTTCTAGTAATAAATTTGAATGGAGATCAATAAAATGTAATGCAATTTTGCAATCAATTTTCGCCGATGCGTCACTAAAATAAGATCGAAAATGAACAAAATCGGAATTCGGACATTATTAAAATGAGGGGCCCATCTTTGTTATACTTAAAATGCATTTTTCTTTACACAAAACCGTCGATTTCCCCTTAAAAACTAATGTCCCCAACCCCGATTTGCATTGTGTTTAAACTTTTTTGGCGGCAGATGGCCGGGGTAAATGGCGCGAAATTTTGACAGAACGTGTAATTTTTGTTAAGCGAAATTGACAGCGACGATTTTAGGAAAAAACATAATATTGCGTTATATCGAACCCTTTGCCAAAGGATTGAATTCAATTACGCGATAAAAAGTAATAAAGGGGTGTTTTTTAGGAATTTTAGGAAAAAACCGGGGTTGAAATGTAGGTCACTGGGTGTACTTAGTGAATTAAAGTTTTTTTTTGTATTTTTTCTGTCGAATAAAACGTGGCGCGCGTCTGTCACGCGTTCGGAAAAGCAAGGGTTTAAAAATAACAATAGCGTTTTAGAAAATGATTTAGAGAAGGTTTTTTTTCTCCGGTAATCTCGTAACGGATTTCAAAAATTACATTTTTTTGGAAATTACATTTTTTACGACACAATGAGCGAGTGTCAAGAGAGCGACACGGATTAGTTATTGATTATTTATTGTTATTTTATGAAAACGCGGTGATCCATTTTTAAAGCGACGTTTGTGTAAACTCTGGGGTCAAAGTTACTTGCTCCTAAACTCTGTTTAGTTTGAAAAAAAAAACAGAGTATAATATTTTTCCAGTTTCTTCTTTATTCTTTAGAGGCCCAAAGGGGGTTAGGGATTTTAAGTACCAGAAACGCAAATCGCAACAAGTATAACTCCTCTAGTGTTACGAGTGTCTATGGGCGGGGAGTTTTGCCGGGAAAGTCAATCAGCAATGTTGTGTTTCTGTATTATTTTTCTAAATTCGTGTTATTTCGGTTTTTAATGTGTTATAGTGGTGGAATATTAACCATTAATTATTCCTTTAGGTGCATTAGTGTGGAAAAGTGATACATTCTACAAAATGCGCGCTCAATTGGGTTTCCCGCCAAAACTCCCTAGGAAGTTTCAGTAAAGCGTCTACCACTTTACTGAATCGACTGACTTGACTAATTGACTACCCTGACTACTTATTTGGACTTTGACTAGACTTTGGACTTGACGATTTAGAAATAAGACAAAGAAATACCTCAAACGACAGACGAGGCAGTATGGTCTAAGACCTTAGCCTGTTCCATTTCGGGACGAATTAAACAAAAAAAAAATGTCTATGGGCGGCGGTAATCGCTTACCATCAGGCAATTCGTAAAAATAAAAATAAATACTAAGAAGCGATGTAGAGCACACTTTATTTACATCACATGATGTAATTTAAACTGACTGACTCTATTCTGACTCTATCATCGGACACGGAATAAGCAGCTTCGGTACGTTTACAAGACATACCACAATAAAATACAAAATCTTCAAATCAGAATACTAACTAAAGAACGGCGTACCTACCACACAATATAAAAGAAAAAATGTAAAAATAACGAGATTGAATTATTTAAATAATGTAAGGTTCTTCCAATTAAACTATGTTATTGTATTTTAAAAGAACACTATTTCGACGAAAAAAAGTCACAACATTCTAACGCGACAAAACACAAAAAATAAATTAACAAAACAAGGGCAAATAATGCTTATGGAGAAAGAACTACCGAATTCATTGTTCTGCTACTAATTAACAAACTAGACATTAACAACTAACTAAACTAACGACTAATTAACAACAAATTACTTAGTAGACAAAATAAATAAACAAAATATTGAAAAAAATAAAAATAAATAAGGCTCTGTATTTAGTTAAAACACTAGGCTTTTGCCCGCGGCTCCGTCCGCGTAAATACATTATCCCGCGGGAACACTACTTTTTCGGGATAAAAAATATCCTATGTCCTTTCCCGGGACCCAAAGTATGTATATGTACCAAATTTCATAAAAATCTGTACAGCGCTTAAAGCGTGAAGAAGTAACAGACAGACAGACATACACACTTTCGCATTTATAATATTAATTAATAATTATATAGACTAGTACAGAAGTATAGATTTAATTTTTGTTGCTCTTTTAAAGTTTTTTATGTTAAAATGAATGTCCTTCCTCCAAAAAACCTCCGGACAAACCTAAGTGGCTTATGGAGCGTAGGTACTCTATATTGTAATCTATATTCTATGTTTTATGTTAATAATAATAATAATAACAATAAAAAACGAATAGGACTAAATCTGAGTACCTATTGAAATATTGAATTACATTTTGATTAATTTTGAAGCTCAAGTAAATGTTCTATAGATGATGTTTGCAATTCAGTTTTTAAGATACATATTATACTTAACCATTGCAGTCGTTCTCTATCGATTATTTGTGGTCACAATACAAAATGCACAAAATGTAATTCCATGCAAATGATGAATTATTATTACTTATTGGGGTTCATTTAAATTTGTGAAAAAAACTCACAAACTGTAGCGCTTTTATCGCTCAGACAATGTACTCTAGTTACAATAGACCGAGTAGGGTGACCATCAGTTTTTGGATCAATAATCGTGGGAGTATTCCCGAGATCTAAATATCTATAGTACCTCAATCGTTATCTAAAATAATAATACATACCTATTGATATATATTTATAAATAGCCTATGCTGTCCCACTGTTGGGCAAAGGTCTCCCCCAAGGTCTTCCATACTTCTCGTTCCTGCGCTACCATTGGCCAGTCTGGCAAAGTGGTACGCATCCAGCTCATTGCGCCACTTTTTTCTAGGCTGGCCACGGCGGCGTCGTCCGTCTTCTAGTACCCAATGTGTGGTAATCTTTGCTCAGCGGTCAAGATACATGCGGCTGGTGTGACCCGCTTAATCCCACTATAGCTTAGCAGTCATGCCAACGTCTGTAACACCCGTTATGGAGAGCAGCGTGCTGTTTCTGATTCGGACAGCTAGTCGTGCCTACTCCCAAATTGCTGCGCTCCATTGCTTTTTGGCAAACCCTGAGCTGGGCCTTTGTGACTTGGTCAACGACCAGAGAGACAATTCTGCTAAATAAAACCTGCATTAATACAATTACAATCAAGTCCCGATACGCTAAAACTCTCAAACGTTGTTTTTATAAACGTTAAACCAACGTGCGCTCTGATTGGTTGAAACGTCATAAAATTCGTTCATGGTAACATGTTTACATATCGCTTTACTTTCAATCCAATAAAAGTAAAATGAAAGTCTATTTTAAATTCGAGAATTGAGGTTCTGCTTTGAGCACCGTAGTATTGATATTATATTTAGTCAAAACCACATCAGTATGTATAGATAATAGCATTAAATGTCACTTATTAAGATTCATATACATTACGGGTGTAGTAGGTGCTTGCAGGATTTGCCAGCCGACCCCACAACTCAAAGGGTGGTGAATCGCACTGGCAAGCAGTCTACAAACTCTCACCGGTGGCTCCAAGTAGTTGCTGTACGCACAACGGCCACACCCCGGTAAACCACGTCGGCTCGTGGGCTAAACCCGGTGAGGGGCCCTGAATGCGCCAGCAGACAGGGTTTTCAAGCGGATACCCCCCGCAAGGTTCACAAGTCTAACTCGGTAGTGAAGGCAGTTCACGCTGATAAGCTCCGAATCCTGGCAGATCTGGCGAGTTAGCAAGGCAATGTCGATGTCCTAGGGCGGTAGTTGGGGTAAAAATTGACTTCCGGCCAGAGACTGCATCCGAGCCTCCCGCCAGTCGTAGCGGATTCCGTTCCATTGGGTTACGGGAGGTAAGGACGAGAGAGGGCATCTGTGATGGCGCGACCACTTGTGCACTTAAAAATACTCCTGCGTAAATGACTGCTTCAGATACTGGATTCCGATGACGTAAAGTCCCGTGGCGATGGGCCGAAGTAGAGAGGTTCGGTACGATGCAGACCGGGCTTTGTCTGAGGCCTGCACATGGGCGGCTCTGGGGGTATTCCTAGAATGCCATGGTCGCTTTCGCTCTGCATAAGGGGTGACAGAGAGGATACGGCAGCACCTAGAGCGACAGAGCAGCCCTTTTTAGGGAGTGCACTGCTCTCCTTGCTCAGCCTTGGAGGGGGCTAGAAAAGGTGCCCTAAAAATTGCTCACCCTAACTAATAGGGATGGTAGTAACCGCGGCTGCCTCCGCATCCTTCAATTCGTGGTCGACGCAACAGTAAAAATACTCTTAAACCAACAAGAAATCTGGAAATGACTTTCGGTGCATGGAATGTAAGAACACTCCTCGATCGAGAAGGTAACGCCTGTCCTGAACGGAAGACCGCTATCGTAGCTCGCGAACTTTCTCGCTATAATGTGGATGTGGCTGCTATCAGCGAAACACACCTTGCTGATGAAGGGGAGCTGGTGGAACACGGTGGTGGATATACCTTCTTTTGGAAAGGTCTCGCTTCCTCCGAACACCGACGCTCAGGCGTGGGCTTTGCGATCGGGAATCAGCTTGTGAATCAGCTACAAGAGTGTCCGGTACACATCTCAGACCGACTTACAACCTTGCACCTTCATCTGGACAATAATAACCACCTTAATGTCATCAGTGTCTATGCACCCACACTAGACAAGTCTGATGACATCAAGGACCGGTTTTACGAAGAGCTGACTCGGTGTATCGAACAGATACGTCCCCGGGAACATATCCTTCTTCTGGGGGACTTTAATGCCAGAGTAGGACGAGACTTCACAGCCTGGCCTAAAGTCTTAGGCAGACATGGAGTAGGTAGCATGAACGAGAACGGACAACTGCTGCTTAATCTTTGTGCTCAATTTGACCTGGCGATCACGAACACTATGTTCAGGCTTCCCGCTAAGCACAAAAATACGTGGATGCACCCAAGATCAAAGCACTGGCATCTGATCGACTATGCTATCGTCAGACAAAAAGATGTTTCCCATGTCCAAATCACCCGCGTTATGCGTGGTGCTCACTGCTGGACAGATCACAGGCTTGTTATCACTAAGCTGCGCGTCCGCCTTCGACGTCCTTGCAGATCTGCCAGATGTAAGCCTCCATGCTTAAACGTGGACAGGCTTAAAGATCTCAAGACGAGGGAGAAATATGCCGAAGCCCTGGCTACCACGCTGCCTCACTCAAACAGGGAGACCGATAACGTCGCTGCTGACTGGGAGTCTCTGTCTTCTCATATTTTAGATACCGCCGCAGTTACTTTGGGTCTAAAAGTCCGTAAAAACGAGGATTGGTTTGATGAGAATGACAGAACTCTTAAGGAAGCTATTGACAGACACCGAGATCTCCTCCGGCAGCACAGAAGGAGCCAACGTGGTGTTGCGGATATTAGGCAAAGTGACCTGGACCTGCGGAGACTTACTCGGGAAACAAAAAATAAGTGGTGGCAAGATAAAGCTCGCCATGTACAGTGGCTCGCTGACACAAACCAGCTGGGAGATTTTTACAGTGAGGTCCGAAAGTTGCTGGGTACAACTTCTCTTGCAAAAGTGCCACTCAAGCCTGCCAATGGTGAAAGCCTTCTTATTAGCAAGGAAGAAGTACTTAAGCGATGGGCGGAATATTTCAACACTCTGCTAAATGTGGACCGGTCTGCGGATTTGGAACACATTCGTTCGATACCTCAGCTCCCTTTTGATATGAAGCTGGATGAGCCGCCGACGCGTGACGAGGTTGTTCTTGCCGTGAAACAACAACAGAACAAGCGTGCGGTAGGCGTTGATTTTATACCGGGAGAACTGCTTAAATACGGCGGTGAGCAGCTGCATTCGGTTATTTGGGAGCTTTTTGATGTTATGTGGAAAAACGAACAAGTCCCATCATCTTTTAAGATTTCACGCATAAGGGCTCTATATAAGGACAAAGGTGACCGTTCCGATTGCGGCTTCTACCGCGGTATTTCCCTTTTATCAGTCCCTGGGAAAGTCTTCGCCAGAATATTACTAAACCGTCTGATGAAACTTTCGGAAAACTTATTGCCAGAAACCCAGTTTGGCTTCCGACCTGACCGAGGCACAGCTGAAGCTATCTTCTCAGTGCGTCAACTGCAAGAGAAAAGCAGAGAGCAGGGCCGTCACATGTACCTGTGCTTTGTTGACCTCGAGAAGGCTTTCGACAGTGTGCCTCGAGAAGCCCTCTGGGTAGTGCTCAGTAAGATGGGATGCACTGAGAAATTTTTGAGACTCCTCAGACTCCTTCACGACGATATGGAGTGCTGCGTTGCGGTCAACGACAAACAATCAGAGTTTTTCCCCGTTACCTGTGGGGTAAAACAAGGCTGCGTTCTCGCGCCTACATTGTTCGCTTTGTACTTTGCAATTATAGTCCGGGAAGTCTTACAGACTACTCCAGAAGGTGTCCGCATCCGATTTCGCACCGATGGCAATATTTTCAACCTGGCGAGGCTGAAAGCCCGCACTAAAGTCTCGCACACTGTCGTCACTGAGATCATCTATGCGGATGATCTATGCTTTATGGCAGAATCCTCAAACGGCCTGCAACAGCTTATGTCCAATTTCGACAAGTCTTGCCGGAAATTCGGTCTAAAGATTAGCGTCAAGAAAACGGAGGTGATGTCTTTAGATATCGAGGGTCCCGAGGCGCTAAATATTAAACTTGGCGAGGACCAGCTGAAGCAGGTCGATAAGTTCCGGTATTTGGGGAGCACTTTAACATCCAAGTGCGACATGGAATCCGAAATTAATAGCAGAATCGGAGCTGCAGCTGCAGCATTCGGCAAGCTTGATTCCAAGGTATTCTGCTCGCATGATCTGAAAATCGCTACAAAAGTCTCAGTGTACATGGCGATTGTGCTGCCTAACATCCTGTATGCTGCAGAAACATGGACCGTGTACCGCCGCCACATACGCATGCTAGACCGTTTCCACCTCAGATGTTTACGTAAGATTTTGAAAATCAAATGGTCTGATCGCGTGCGAAACACCGAGGTGCTGCGACGAGCCAATGTTGGTGGCATTGAGGCTTATCTCATGCGGCGACAGCTTCGGTGGTGCGGACACGTGTCAAGGATGGCAGAGCAGAGGGTTGCGAAGCAAATCTTCTACGCGGAACTTGAGGAGGGCAAACGCAAGCATGGCGGACAACTCCTCAGATTCAAAGACGTGCTGAAGCGGCACATGAAAAACTGCGCCATTGACCCTTCTCAGTGGGAAAAACAAGCCATCAAAAGACCGGAGTGGAGGGCTTTGGTTAACAGCAAAGTCTTTGGCTTTGAGATTCTCCGGCGCGCTGAGGATGACGCCAAGCGCGATGAAAAAAAAAGTCCGACCACCTGGGCAAACAAATTATAACGTTGTCAATGGTGTGCTCACATGCCCGCAATGTGCGAGGATCTTTGCAAGTAAGATTGGCTACATAAGCCACATGCGAGCCCACGATCGACAACGTCAGAATCAGATAAACTGAAGCGGTCGCCGTGACCGAAATCGGTCGGACCACATCATCATACATTACAGACTACATCAGCTGGTATCTCTGTGGCCGGAACAAAACAGCGCCGAAATGAGAACTTAGCGCTAGCCGCTAACAATAGAGCTACAAACAACAATAGAGCGAAAAATTCCGGATTATGTAGACTCAACTCTCTGCCTAAGGTAGGTAAGTGTTATCGCACACGTTCGTTAAATAGAATAGGTACTTATGATTTTTTTTAATGTTTAACCATAATAAACTATTTTTATTAAATATTATATCCATTTTTTTTTCTATTTACTTACTTTTGTATAAAATGTCCTAAATAATTCCAACCGCATGGCCGCAACACGGGCGCACGCGCCGCCCCGCTTATGCATTTTATGCAAAAACGCAAATTTCGTCGAAATTTGAAACGGACCATTGTTGCCCAAGCCTGGATGAATAAAAATAATCGTATAAATTTATTTTTAGGGGAAAAACGCATTCGCACCGGACTTGCCATTATAGCGTGTAGAATTAACGATAGTTTCTATGCACGCGACAGTTTCGAATTAATAAGATTTTTGCATGGTCAAAAGTATCGATTTTGCATTTGTAGGGAGTATAATGTTCCCTACATTTGAGGGATTAGCAGTAGTTACTAAATTGCAAAAAATATTGACATCAAAATTTTAGATGTTTTGGACGTGGGAGAGCTATGCTTCGGCACGAGTGATACTACGGTCTCGCAGAAAAATGGCGTGGAATAACGCTTGCGTAAGTGCCGTTGCATACGTCCAGGGATAGTGCCGGGTAGTCGGTCGCGAAGTGTATGTACGATAGCTCTGACACGTACCCGTCAGTGGCGAAGGCTGCTTCTCCTTCATAGGGAAGCCGGAGCCTGTATAATAGGTAGGGATTTCTATGAAGGTTTGCAAAAGTTAAGTGACAAGGGAAGCCGACAGGAATAGAGTTATAGGAACCCTACGCCACTGGTACCCGTGTACCTACATGGCCATACACTTCGCGACCGACTACCCGATACCGGCTACCCGGCAACTAGGACGTGTGCAACGGCACTTATGCACAACACCAAAGGAGTTACAAGTGTAACTGCTCTGTTTAGGAGTTGCAAGTGTTGCGAGTGTCTACGGGCGTCGGTATAATAATAATAACTCCCACACCGATTTCGGTGATGGTGGCCGGTTTCATTGGAACCAGGCCAGTTACGCAGGAGTAATTTTATAGTTGCCAAGTGTGTGCGCACTACACAAGAGCACTCTCTCTTACTTTACTCTCATAACCCAGTGGGACGGATAACTAACACGACTGACGAGAGATCAGGCGCAGATCCGACTTTTTACATGCCCATCCGACGCATGGATCATCTCTCTTGACAGACAATCAGGTGATCAGCCTGCATTGTCCTAACCAAACTTGGAAACAAAATTTTTTGTTGCCCAATGCCGGAATCGAACCCACGACCTCAGAGTCGAGAGCCGAGCTCTAACCACTAGACCACGGGGACCATTACGGGCGTCGGTAATCATTAATCAACTGCCATAGACGATGCGGCTACTCGTTTCCTAGTCCACTTCATAAAAAAAAATAAGTTAAAAACTATAACCCGACTACGTAAAAAAAATAAGTTAAAAACTATAACCCGACTACGTAATAAAAAGGGGGTCTCAAAAGGCCAAAACAAGAAAATAATTTAGATAGAAATCCAGAAATACATAGGTACAAAAATGGTCAAGCTAGAGCCGTGGTCGCACCCACTAATGGCAATTGGCATCTAAACTGCAGTTTACACCAAGACGCTAAGGCCTAGAGAAGTTTCAGACAGACGGGTGCGATTTGACATAGACTGTACTGAACCTTATAAGGTGGGTGCGACCACGGCTCTAGCTTGACCATTTTTGTACCTATGTATTTCTGGATTTCTATCTAAATTATTTTCTTGTTTTGGCCTTTTGAGACCCCCTTTTTATTACGTAGTCGGGTTATAGTTTTTAACTTATTTTTTTATTTCGTATTTTTCTGTTTCCCAATCGAACATGTTTTTGGAATAAAATAAATAAGTATAACGCGTTTCAAATGAGAATAGGAACGTCAATGACCTTTTTCTGTCAAATATCACTTGAAAAGTGCGATTTTCAGAAAAACTTATGTTTATATAAATATTTATAGTCTTGTATCGATTTTAAATAACAACGTTAAATAGTAATTAATTATCTAAACATAAATGTAACTATCATAACAGTCTAAATTCGAAACAATATGGCGCCGACTTGATCCTGTTCTCATTTGAATTGCACTATACCTATTCAAATCACTTAGTGTAAGTACCTAATTAAAAATATCTTCATGAGCGCAAAGCGAGCCAATTTTTAAGAACCATAATAATATAATATTTATAAAATAAAATATATTTTATGACAGTAAACTAATATGTATAATATAAAAATTATTTATTTACCTAGTCTTATATTATGTTATTATGTTCGAAAATTGGACAACTGGGATTGTAGGTAACTACTAGGTAGGTACGACCGCATTTTCAACGTGTATTTTGATATATTTGTGCAAGTACGCCATAAAATATATGTTTAATATATAAACATATTTGTGATGTGCTTGCCAAGACCTTTCTTTTGATACCAAACACGTGATGATTATCTCGGTTTAATTTTTTTAGATGTTAGTATTTGAGGTTAAATTTTCGAAATACAAAAAAAAAAAAATTATATACTTAGCCTATGTTACCCGCGGCATCATTACGAATCTATTGACACCTGATATCAATAAGGAGATAGGTTTTGTATTAAAGTCTGTAGTTATTCTTGAAAGTGGTCCTCCGTGGTCTAGTAGTTCGAGCATTGTCTCTCGACTCGGAGGTCGTTGTTTCCAAGTTTGGTTAGGACAATGCAGGCTGATCACCTGATTGTCTGACAAGAAAGATGATCCATGCGTCGGATGAGCATGTAAAAAGTCGGACCTGCGTCTGATCTCTCGCCAGTCGTGTCGGTTATCCGTCCCACTGGATTATGAGAGTAAAGGAAGAGAGAGTGCTCTTGTACTGCGCACACACTTGGGCACTATAAAAATCACTCCTGCGTAACTGGCCTAGTTTCAATGAAACCGGCCACCGTTACCGAAATCGGTGTGGGGAGTTATGTTACTTGTTTATATTATGCAGTCTAGACTATAGACTCAAGGAAATCTTGGTATAAAGGTGAGGAAAAAAATGGACCTGCTTAATGAAAGACGGATGTGATTCTCATAAATTCTGTATTTCTTTTGTACTTTGACAATATTCACATATTCTCGATGGTCTCAGCTCTCAAATCTCCGTGCATTTCGCTCCACACACACAAAAAAGCATTAAATAAAGAGAAGTAAGCGATAAGCAATAATTTAACTAACAACATAATATCATCAAGAACCATAATAATTTCTCTTCGCAAGTGAAAAGTTAATAAGGACCGATCACACTCATTTGCTTTGCAGAAGTGAGTTCTCTTTTCCTAAAGTGGCTTAAGCTCACAAATATTCTGCACCTCGGATTTGTGTAATCAAAAGCCATAAGATTTATTTTTAAAATAACTTACATTTCATAGCTGCCTTTATTACTTAAATAGATAATAGTTACATATAAACTCATTTCAATAATGAGAAAAACAATCCATGAGATATATAAATTTTTAAAATATTAGTATATTTCGCTAGATATAAAATAACTCTGACATGTAAAATAAAAAAATAAATACTCATAATAATAATTCTTCATTGCAAAACTATAAGTTCATATATTCGTCCAAAAAATAATAATTCGAGCGAAAACACACACAATTCATATCCCTCACATTATTAATAATAACAAAAATATATTATTAAATAATACACATTATTGCTAAGTCACTACAAACTTCGTATAACAATAATTATTATCTAAAACATTTTGTTCAAATTAAATACAAAGGTATTCAACAATTAAAGGACATAACCAATTTAATTGGTTGGCCTATGCTTAGTTCTTTTGGATATGTAGTGGTAATATCCATTTTAAAAGTGTCGCATTAAAGATTATTTATAAAATTCCAACTATGTATTTGAAGTCCGTTCTAGCTGGCAAATAATCTCTTGAGAGTCGTTGATGTAATGAAAGCACATTTAAAAAACAACAGAATGTTTATTTACGACACTAGTAGTACTAGCGCCATCTATTTTGTGCTTCGACACTTTGATTCTCAATTTATATTTTAAAAAGTTTTATTTCCCCGGTGATTGGTCGAATTAATATCATTGAATATCTTCGGCGTCAAGTAAGGCTCAACTCACACTGACGCAGTCTAAGGGACGCGCGTATTAATAATTCGATACCTAAGTAATGGAAGAATAGAGATGAATATTATACCATAGGCATACATTATAGACGAGACGTGTTGCGATGCAAAAAAGTTCCAGTTAAATGGCCCCACTTTTGAGATATTTGGGGCCATTTTGACATTTGAAGTATGGTGAAAAACAAGATGGCGTAATTTTTTATTGTTGTTTAGAGATTTGTTCTGTCAAATGTATGTCATATAGCTTTGTAATAAGCTATAGGTGAAAACATGACGCGTCGTGTCGCGTCGACTCTACGCCAGTGAGAGTTGAGCCTGAAACAACAGCAATAACAAATCCAGTGACCGCGTTAACCAGTGTACGTTTGAACAAGATTAAAATACATCATAACATTTTACTAAGGCACAACAAACATTGTATTAGATATTTCAGTAACCATTAAACAATAAGCCGATGTTCATGTCTCGAGCTCTAAAGAGCCTAACTCACATACGATCGATCGTTACGATGAAACTGGAATGAACAGATCCTTTAGGCTAGCATCGCAATAATAAGTAAGTATAATAAGTACAATAATACTATAAGCTAGAGGCGCCATCGTAGTTTAACGTAAATAAAAATTGACATTTGATTTGTTACTATTAATCTACATCAAAAAAAAAGAGAAAATAGGAAATAATGTGCATCGGTTTTTTAAAAAGCGTTAAATACTGTTGACGAAATATTTAGGTGGCGCCCTCTATGATTAGCTTTGCGTAATATTCCTAATTACGACATCTAAGTTCGAAAACAAAAATGTATGGGATTTGACATATTATGCATCGCTAAGTGACATAAACATCGCTATGGATATCATCCATTTCGAAGATCGTCATTGTAATTAACGATGACGTGTTAGATAAGCTCTCAGTTCATTCAAATTCCATCGTAACGTACGATGATATGGATGTAGGGCCTTTAACAAGATTCCGAAATAACAAAGACATGTCTAAACAATTTCCAAAACATTTTTTTACATGACACATTCTGGTAGCGGCTCGTACGCACGTCATAACTTTTATTTGTCATGTTACTGAATTAACGTAAAATGTCTGATCTAATATTGCTATATACTGTACAAAAATATAATTATATACCAATAAATACCGTCTAAAAATATAATGTTTTATCACAAGTATGTGTTAAGATATAATATTTGTATAAGTTATAACATTAAGCTTACGCTTAAAGTAGTTGAAATGTAACGCACGATTTGTATATTAAAAATATTAAAATTGATTTAATATAATAATAATAGATAAGGTAAGATTTATTTCCAATAACATAAAAGTTTAGCACCTATTTCAATTTAAGCTAATAGTCTTGGATAGATTTATTATTATCTATCAAATAATTTTATTTGTAATATTTATAAAAAACGATAAAATTGATTGTTATAGAGGATGTAGATAATAACATTTATGGTTGATTTTTTTTAATAATAGGTTAGCACCAATTGATTTTATAGCGTAAAAGACTTATCTCACCCGGTAGCCAAATTAAAAATAATTTTACAAACGTTATTACAAATTACGCATAGACGTATATATACATATTATAGATGAGGCATGTTGAGACAACTTTTGTCTCAACATGCCTCATATCGCTTTTGGAGTTTTTGGGGGCATTTTGACATTTGAAGTATGGTGAAACCAAGATGGCTGACATTTGAGGTTTCATTCCAAATAATCTTCCTTAAGAGTTTTTCGCTTGACCTAGCAGCGTGGAAACTTACAAGTTTCTATAAGATATAGTTTAGAAATGCCAGGTGGGGCTACCAACTTATAAACTACTTTGGAAACCGATTACTCGATAATGGTTGCAAAAAAGTCATGCTTAAATCTGGAACACAATGAAATCACTGAAAAAATGAAACCTAAAAATGTTACACTTCTGGAGTTATGAATGAAATATTATGTATGAAACCGGCTCGTCGACACACGCTCTTAAAGATAGCAGAACTACTGACAGACGAATCACAGGACGCGTTCTTGTGGTGGTCGCTGTGAAGGTATATTTTTTTTATTATAATATGGTAACCGTGTACCGGGTTAGACAAGTTTGTGTACTGTACTTAATATATTTTGGCCGGAATAGTGTAATCACTTTTTGGCCATATTAAGATTTATTTATAACTTTCTAAATTCTTACAAGCCATCTAAACTATAACAACCATTGCGTTTTTTTTTTGTGTATGTACAAAATTATGTGCGTAAGGTATATTTACAAAAATATCAACATTATTTAAAGTAAATTGGTAACGTTATGTACGTAATATACTTAATATTCACTTATTATATTTTACAAAATATAGGTTTTTCTGGATGGCAAAAAACACCATAATATTACTTTACCTACTTAGCACAATTACTATTATACATAGATTTCTACAATATAACAATATATAAAAGATAAATATTAATACAATTTGCTCATACACTTTAGTAATAAAATTTGCGTCATTATATGACTAAGGAATATACTTTTAAAAGGCACTTTTTATCACATATTATATTCTGCTATTATGCACTTTTTATAGCTAGTTGTAACATTTGAATTCAATTTAAATCATTGCATTATTAACTTATATTATTGCAATCTTTAAACTACATATTATGTCAACGTGGAAGCAAGTCTACAAATTGTGAAAATTCGGAAAAATATTAATGTATTATGACCGCAAGTCTTTTTCACCGATTGTTACTAATTTTATGTTTACACAATAAACATTATAGTATAAGGATTTTCTACTTTAATACACTGGGTAAGGCTTCTTAGGTACGATGATAATATGTATTGCTATAATGTTCGCAAGAAGGGTCCGGTATTAAACAAAACATATAAGAAACTCATCATTGTCCAGTTTCCAAAAATACTACAAGAAATTTTGTTGTTAACAATATAATTTAACACTTAAACGAGTGAAATTCAACAAAACAAGCAGCCATTAATTAGCACTTCATGTAGAGACGCAGAAGTAGCACCATCATTTTTGGCCAATAATCAGCAGCAGCGGTGGGATGGAGTGGTCGCTTATATTTGAAATATTTTCATAAGATCATAAAGGTGAAATATTGATGAAACCAAAATAAAAATTGCTGTCGAAAAATTCGTGTCGTAGGTTCTTCGGAACGCTTCAAACTATCTTTAAATATTTGAATCAGATAAGGCGTATTCAACAGCTACAAATCGTATTCTATGGTTGGTCCAGACTGCAGTATGTTGTAGTAGGAGGTTTGTATAAAGTTGCTTATCAAAGATTACTCTGAAAGTATTTGAGACGTTTTAATACACTTAAGACTCCAAGGCTATAAGTCCGAGAGCTGTCAGGTTTTGAAGTCTCTGGCGCAACAGGGTTTTAAAAAGTCCAACTCAATAATGTTAGAGCCAGGGTCTTACAATCTTAGTCCGTTATTAAAAAAACTAAGTTAAGTTCATAGTGCAAGTAACAAGAAGTCCAGTCGCTAAAGCAACAAGCTTGGAAGACGTTTCCCCATCAGGCCCCAAGGTCCATGTCGAAGCAGTGGTGGCGGTGGTGCGAGTGCGGCGCGTGCGGCGCATGGTGCGCGCCCAGCACCAGCCCGTCTCCGAGACCGCCCAGACCCAGACCGAGACTGCCGTCGGATAGCGCCGAACCTGAAAATAAGTTGTGATTGAGCAATAGTTACAGGGTTAAACTTGCTTTAGTATGTAACAAGAGTTAAATGAATTTTACCCGACTACGGCGTAGCCAAAAGGAAGGGAAATTTTGGCAAACTATGTATGTATGTTTGCTCCACCGTAGCGCCTAAATTACTGGTCCGATTTTAATAAACGAGGTGTCGATTGATTCGTAATAACTTAGGCCTTTACATCCGTTAATGGATGATTTAGACAGTATTCTCCGAGCGAAGTAACCACTCTTGAAATACTGCAGTGCTTGGGACAGTTGGTTTTTTAAATGTCGTATGGTTGCCCAAGCACATACGGCATTCTCATAACATAGTCAGCCTAGTTCAGAGGAATGAACTGGTCAGTACGTCTGGGGCCAACTATGTGCGGGTTTCCTCACGATGTTTTTCTTCACCGTTAGAGCATCCGCATAATGTACATGAGATCTGAAAAAGTCTCATTGGTACACGCCACAACCTGGGATTTGAACCTGCACTCTCTCGAGTGCGAACCATATTATGGTCTACCCACTAGGCCACGGAGCTCTCCTTATAGCAGCCCGGGTAATAAAGGCTTTAATATAATTTGCGTAGTGGGGTTAACGTTTTTTATAAAATGTAGTTTTTATTATAAGCGTAGAACGCAACCATTTCTGTTGCTTCTACGTCAGCCATGATCTCATCGAATTAGTTACCATTGTTTACCACTAGGGGCGTTGTTTCGATGACATACAAATTGTAGCATCACAGCGAGAAGCGACAAAAATCGCAATCAGCTAATATAAATCGTGCCGATTTATATTACGTTATGGTCGATAGTGATGTATTTTCGCATTGGTATAACTGAAATTTTCAGGATTTTCAAAAAAAAAACCCAACTGTACTAGGACATTAGCGAAAAATCTCTGTGCGCACTAATTGGCTGTCTAAAGTCTATAGACCTTGCTGACTTTTGACCAATATGAATAAAGGTGCTCTAAACTCTTGCAACAACCAATGAGTACCCATATACCTAGTGCATTCCGGTTTTTGCGATCCTGAAAATTATTTGGAAGATAGTGAAATTTATATCAGAATCAAACAATCTGGCTCTTTTATCTACTGGCTTGGCTCCAATTATCCTACGGCATATTATGTATTTCAATGACATAAAAGGTAACGGTTACTTACTGGGCGGTTGCGAGGACAGATCGATGTGCAGCATGGCGCACCGACCCACGCCCAGACCCAGCGACGTTGGCGACGAACACAGCATGGGGTCACCTGGAAACGAATTATAATTGAACTACAAATTGCATAAAATTTCATCTTAAGTATAAAGGGATTTAGTTTGTTATAAGAGCATGTAGCACTCATTTTAATCCACGTTAATATATAATAAACGTATAGGTACGTGTACTATAGAACCACGATTCTAATATCATTCGGGAATCGTTGTTTTTCATACATATATGTAATTTTCAGTGAAAAACGTTGAATGCCAACGTACGGTCGTATGTTGCAAACGACTGCCTGTCGAGTAAAAATATATAATAGCAATGCATTTGAAGAAAAGTTTTTTATAACTATGCCTCATTAAGATCTCATGGCGACGTCACCGGCTACGTATCCCAGCAGTTAATATTGAAATGTTTGGAGGCCAAATGGATGCTGAGTTAGGTATCATACATTTTAATATTAACTGCTCGGATACAATAGTAGTCTTACGGCCAAATACTGAAACGCTAATTAAAATTAAAAGCCTTCTATTCACAGGCTGTCGCTGCCTCTGCTAGCCGAAATGACAAGGATAGCATGTTCCTTGAGTGTCATTTAATTTAATTATCGTTCCAGTATTCGGCCGTTAGTGAAGGAGAGCTCTTATAAGACTCTATATATAGGACAAGAATATAATATATTTCGATTAAACGATTGATGTTAAGTGTACCTTGCGTGACGGGATTGTGCGAGTCGTCGTCCATGAGGTCCTCGATCTGCGCGAGGTTCAGCACCGCGTCGCTCTCGTCGCCGCCCAACAGCCCGGGCGTCGGCGATGGTAGCCGCATCTGTTTTCATCATCATCATCATATCATCATCATACCATCATCATATCATCATCATGTTTTCATCATTATAATATGATAATAGGTCAATATAAGACAAAGATAACCGAAACGAAACAATACGCGAAACGGCGATGCATTTTTAAGATAGCTATTCAATATTGAACTTTATTCATTACATAAGACACACGTTTCATTGTAAGAGTTCGAATGTCAATTTAGAGCTTGTTTATCTTGCACATTCTTGCGATAAGTTGCGGATAGCTTCAGTGGCAAATTATCCTAAAGGCAAACTAGGCATGTGCCTAGGGGCGCGAGGGTACAAAGCGGCGCTCGGACGAAATTGTAAAATAAAGAAAAATATATTATAATACAGCTTAAAATTTATTGCGCCAGTAAGTAAACCACCTATTTATACAACAAAAACTATTATTTTTGCTTACAACGTCAATTTGCTTCAATTTATAACAAAAAATTAACGTAACGGATGGGATTGACAATGGGGCGCCGATGTCATGTTTGCTTACAGCGTTCTCAACGTTTAATCCGCCTCTGGATAGCTTATTCATGAGTTTTGTCATTTACTTATGTCAAGTTACAAAGACCAGAGTAACGGAAAATCTCTGACCAGAGAATATCGTGACACAGGTCCTGATTCTAGGCTTAATTTTAATCTTGGAAAGGACCTAGATGTGTACCTTAATGTCCTTATGGTTGAAGAGGTGCTCCGTGGGTTCGAGACACAGGTCGGGCTCCAGACAGTCCAGCGACAGGCCCTCGTCGCGGCTCAGCGGCGAGCACCCGCCCAGCTTCAGTCCGTCTGCGGGATTGATAACTAATTTTTGTTATTTTGGTTAGGTTAGGTTAGTCTGGTCGCTGCACCAGCCCAAGTCAGTATATAAGGTTCGGTAAAATCAATTACGAATATGTTGCGTATATGATCTATTGCTTAAGTAAAGACGTTTATGCAGAAAAATATTTGCGTTTGCGTTAAGGGTGAGTTTGCGTTTTGCGGAGAGTCACCCATACATGAGATGATTTTTACTTTGAGTATGACAATTGTTTTTTTGCCTAAACGTCTTTACATAAGCAATGGATCATGTAACCGAAGTATCCGTTATTGATTTTCGGAGACATTATACATCACGTCCGCGTCATTTCAGAAAAACGAATCGATCGTGTGTTATCATAGATAATAGCGAGTTTGTGTCGTGGACACGGGTCTGTTGTGTGTATACGTTAAAGTATTAACTGTTTCGTTAATACCTGTATTGAATGTAACGTTATACTAAATTAAAATGGAGCAACATGATGTCAAAACTGCAGCGCTTCCACCCACCTCGCGCGATGCGTGGCAGTTCCTTAGCGTTATAAATTTCTTGACCCTATTACTATCTAGTTGTGTAATTGAACTTGGCATATAATGGAAGCCTAAGAATGTCCGTCATGAGTGCTCAGCATATTGGCCTTAAAATGGCGGCTCTTCTAGCAATAAGGGTTTTTTAATTCATGACATTTGACAGCTTTTTGACACGACAAGATCCATCGTGCTACCAAGCGCCTGCCGCCTGGTGACAGAAAAAGTATCGAAAATCCCTATGGACTGTTTTTGATACCACTTCCGCCACCAGATGACGCTTTGTGTGCGTTGGGTCTGCCCCCTAATATATACTTGTAGAGATATACTTGTAGAGATAGTAAATTTGTGAAATGAATAGATATGAAATAAAAATTGTATAGAAAATAGTAAAATATGTAGGGTAATAAGTGTACCAAACCAACAAGAAAAGCAACAAAAATGCCAGAAAGTAGTATAAATAATTATAGTAAAAGATGTAAATAATAAAAATGTAATAGAAAAAGTAAAAGTAAAACCAAGATGCGTATAATGTAAACAATATAGATATAAATAGAAAGTAAAAGATAATTGTAAACAAACAAAATATTAAAAAAACTGTAGAAATTAAAACGTAAATAATTAATTGGCCTGGCTAATGGCTGGGGGAACATTAAAAAAAAAAAAGTTCACGTCAATAAAAGCATGTATACCTAGCGCGTCGAGCGCGGAGAGGGTCTCGTGCGGGGTGTCGCGCAGCAGGTCCGGCGGCGCGTCACTGAGGTCCATCATGCTGGGCTCCGACTTGGGAAGTACTACCTCCTGGAAATTATACGAAACTAAGTTTATAACAGCTGCAACTGTCTGTAGAATACAGACTTCAGTAATAAGCTCTAGTTTGTTTTATGAATCGTCTACTGAACTTGCGGGAAATTTAATGTAAGGCTATTGTGGGAATGAGTGGAAGCCATAGGGAGATCTCCGACCGAGCGAGGTGATATGCCTGATCAGGCCAAAGCTCACTTGTATGCCAATTCGGCTGTCGTATATATAGCGCCGAGCTTAAAAAACTTCGATAACGCGATTCAGGATCGTGGCTCTAATTAGTCCGCCACACCATCAGTAAATGCACCGCATTTTCAATTGACTGTGTAGTTTTTGCGTGATACACGTTCAAACACAAGCAAGAACAATTTACAGCTTCGTATTCGTAACGTTATCGAATTTCAATCGAATACAATTGTATTGGCGCTGTGATAATTTTCATACAATTCTCTTTCGATAACGAATACGTAGTTCCTACTAACCACACTATACAGACGAAACACGTATGTTTGATGTGTTTTGGTTTAAATCCTGCTTTCTTGGCATCTGCGGGAGTGATTTAGTGAAACGGCAAAGTTGGCAGCAAACGGTGGTAAATCTAGCGGTATTGTGGTTGTGTTATGGAAAATGTATATGTCAGAACTTACGGGCAGCGGCGTGGGCTCGGGCTCATGCGGCGGGGCGGCGGGTGCGGCGGTGGCGGGGGGCGCGGAGTGCTCGGGGCGCTCCGCCTCGGGCTCGGGCTCGTCAGAGCGCGGGGAGGCGCTGCCCTCGCCCGTCACGGGCAGACCGTGGAGTCGAGCGAGCCTCTCTAGTTCCTGAAATGGAATAATGTAGAAACGTATAAATTTACGCACACTCATAGAATAACGATGTAGACTTCAGCCTAACCGAGTACGTGGTGAGTGACATTGTTAAAGAAATCAGATTAAGCCGCAACCGAGGCCTGCATGAAGTTCACTTAGAAATATCAAGTTTGTTTAAAACTCGTTTTTTGTTAACATATTAAAAGTTATGGCATGTTTTGTTAGACTTTTAGTAAATAAACATTATTACATATTTTTGCGATGATGAAATTTAGAATACAGAAATACTGACAGACAGACAAACGGACAAAATATATCGTGCCATTTTAACGTGGGAGAGCTATTGTCTTCACGAATAGGCCGGCTCAACCAGATAAATACCACGTCCTCACAGAAAACTGGCGTGAAATAAGTACCTAGTAAGTGAAGGTACCGGAGGCCTAAGGGAGAGTTAAGGATTTTAAGGACCAGGAGCGCAATTAGGCAACACCAGAGGAGTTACAAGTATAACTCCTCTGGTGTTGCGAGTGGCCATGGGCGGCGGCAATCGCTTAATCAGGCGATCCGTCTGCTCTTTTCCTGAACCTCAATTCTCGTATTTAAAGTAGATTTTCATTTTACTTTGATTGTATTGCAAGTGAAGCGACATGTTATTATGAACTGGTTTAATATTTACGAGAATACCGTTTGACAGTTTTAGCGTGTTGGGACTTGATTGTAATTTTATTAATGCAGGTTTTATTTAGCAGAATTCCATTTCATCAAAAAAATATTAGGGACATTACCTGTATCCGTAACATGAGCTTCCTATTATGTGTCTCGATCTGCTTCCTCCTCTGCTCGCTCTGCTTGAGTCGGTTCACCTCGTCCCGCAGACACTTGATGTAGTCCACGCTGCTCTTGAGTATCGTGCCCTTGTTGGGTCGTACGTCCCTTATGACCTCGTAGAACGGATCGTTAGTCTTGGGGAGGAGCGTCCCGAGCTCCTTTATCCTGTCGTTTATGTTGAATCTGCGACGGCGTTCAACTGAAAATGGATTTGTTGTTGTTATTAAAAATTATAATTTTATTATATTTATTAAATTTTAAATAATTTCTATTACTATTAGTATTGAAATTATTTAAAATTACATTTTTACTTCAATGTCAAAACTTATGACATTGAAGTAAAAATTTACGGGGAATAACCGCGCAACAACGCACCACCGCCAAAGAATATATATATTACTAACGTAAAGAACCGTCACTCCACCGATTTACACGACTCGCCGCTCGCAGCTATGTGTGCGTGTCTGGGCGAATGCGGGGGCGGGTGGGGTGTAACTTTTTCCCAGCCTGGACTATGGTTCACGGGGCTGGCAGTTTCGCCGATGCAGCGACGCGACATGACGCGACGTTTATAAAAAATATTTGTTTTTTGTTTCACTAGTGAATAGTAATGTCATGCAATAATTTGATTTTATCGATATTTTTAACGAAATAATATGCTTGGGTTAGGTAAAGTTTGTAGGAACAAATTTTTATTAAAACCCTTTCAATAGTTATTGCGTTAAAGAGTAACAAACGTGTGGTGTGCCATTTGCTCGTTTAAGATTCATCCGTCCATCCATTCATCCATCCATACATCCTCACAAACTTTCACATTTATAATAGTAAAAGTAAAATATTAGTAATGATTTCCGCATAATATTTTAGATTGAATATTACATGTAAGTACTTAATCGCATTTAAATCTATCGATATCGATATTGTGCGACGATCTTAGTTGTGTTACAACACTTTATATTGAGTGGCAATAAAAATTTAAAATTGTATTGATATGATTCAAATAGTCTTTATACTACTTAAGAATTACGTACAAAGTATACTCAATTGCAATATGGTATTTATGGGCCAATGGCTGAGTACATTTTTGATTAAAAAAATATGGCAGTTACGTACGTTTGCATTTGGAGCCTATTTTGAATTTTCGTTGTAAATATCAGTATCGTTCAAAAGTTCAAATCGCACGCACCGTGTACCTAAAATATTAGAAATTTCCTGATCGGCATTAAAATGAGTGGGCTTAATTGTGGTTGTATATAGTTGCCGTAATAACCAAGAAAAAAATTATGACAAAAGCTTCTTCCGCTTGCCTAATAATCCAGAAAGGTAATTACCTACCTCGATAATTATTACTTATTTTTTCTAACCTAACCCTTGCCTTTGTCACACGCAGTAGGTACAATAAATAACTGAGACGTGGATTAAAGTAGGCAGGTATGATTTCCCTTTTCATATTATGTATCTAGCTGTTGCCCGCAGCTTCGCCCGCGTAAAAAGTATAATATTTACGCGGGCGTAAAAAAAACATTTTAAATTAATTCGATGTCAACCTCAAAGATGTCAACCCTAGGCTTAAGTCAACGTAACTGACATTTGTCGGTGCTCGAACTGTCATTTGTAGAGAGTGTCGCCCCTGTGCCACCGCTCACACGAACGCACACATACACGCACGGTAAGAAAACGGTTTGAGAGGGAAAATGTATCTGCATCAGAACCCCAATTCTCGTAATTAACTTACACATTCATTTTACTTTTATTGAATTATTAATGAATCATCTTGAAATCGTAAACTGATTTTTGTAGTTTGGACCAATCAAAACGGGTTTGCCGTTGGTTTGACGTTTATGAGAATACAAGTTGCTTTGCAGTTTTAACATATGGGGACTGTATTGTAACTGTATTATAGCAGAATTTAATTAGTAGAACCGACCTTCAGTTAATGTCTCACTGTACTATCGAACAAGTTGCCGCTCGACCGAAAACAGCGCCATTGAATCGTGCGCACGCACACAATATACTGTATAAATCATCCATTAAAGGATGATTTATACAGTATTCTCCGAAGGCCTTAGTTTTTTTTCCCTGCTCTACCAATTTCTAAACATTTCCCTTGACTAAAAATATTTAAACACAAAGGAAGTGACGTGAGTATGTCATACTCATGTGTAAATATGTAGTTCCACCTCGTTTGCAGTAGTTGCGGTCACTTCCTTTGTGTTTAAATATTTTTAGTCAAGGGAAATGTTTAGAAAATGGTAGAGCAGGGAAAAAACTAAGGCCTTCGGAGAATACTGTATAAATCATCCTTTAATGGATGATTTATACAGTATTCTCCGAGCGAAGAAACTACTCTTGAAAATACTGTAGTGCCTGGGACAGTTGGTTTTTAAATGTCGTATGGTTGCCAAGCAATACGGCATTCTCACAACATAGTCGGCTTAGTCCAGAGGAATGACTGTTTCCTCACGATGTTTTCCTTCACCGTTAGAGCGTCCGTATAATGTACTTTAAATCTGATAGTCTCATTGATATACGCCACAACCTGGGATTCGAACCTGCACTCTCTCGAGGGCAAACCAAACAATCTACCCACTAGGCCACGGAGCTCTAGGGAATGTTCCTGCTCGAGCTTTGTACTGTGTACATGATCAATATTTCCATCTCACTCACTCATATTATGGTTGTCCTTCTTCTGCCTGTCCTTGGCGAGCGCGTGCATGTCCGCGTCGGACAGGTTACAGTCGCCGGCGATGGAGCTGGCGGCGGACGGCGGCTCCGACGACGACAGCGGCTGCCCGCTGTCCAGCGACAGGATGTCTTCGAGGAACTCGTCCGCCTGTTGATGTTATAATTTTAGAATTAATAATAACTCCCCACGCCGATTTCGGTGACGGTGGCCGGTTTCATTGAAACCAGGTCGGTTACGCAGGAGTAAGTTTATAGTTCTCAAGTGTGTGCGCAGTACAAAAAGCACTCTCTCTCCCTTTAATCTCGAAACCCAGTGGGACGGATAAACGACACGACTGACGAGAGATCAGGCGCAGATCCGACTTTTTACATGCCCATCCGACGCATGGATCATCTTTCTTGTCAGACAAATCAGGTGATCAGCCTGCATTGTCCTATAACGAAACTTGGAAACAACATTTTTTGTTGTTCCAATGCGGGAATCGAATTCACGACCTACGTGTCTAGAGCCAATGCTCGAACCACTACACCACGGAGGGTGTTAAAATATATTAAATGAAAATATATTAGATGGTAGCACTATGCCAATTTCTCGACTCTCGAATGTGTCTCTCCCTCTCTCTCGAATGAACTTGTGTCACTAGTTTCGTCGTCGTCGTTTGTCACTTTGGCATACCGATACGTTATTTTCAAGGTGATAAAGTTTTTTTGCATGCTCCAGCACATAATTTGCCACATTGCATGATCGTCATAGAAAATGGGAAATGGTTTTCTTATATGGAAGAATAGACAAAATGACAGATTGATAAATGATATCTATCATTTTGTCAACACAATCTGTCAGTAATCAGTATGTCTATTCTTGTGGTGACAAACCTCATTCTACGGCGGTCATGCTACATGTGTGGCATCCCGCGGACAGTGTTGCCAACCTACAGACAGTAGTTACCTCGGAGTTGGCCCCCGCGGAGCAGATCCCGGGGCTGAGCAGGCTGGAGGTGGAGGCGCGGTCCGGCGACGATGCGCGCCCGCCCAGCTCCGGCGCGCTCTGTACTGGCGCACCGCGCACATTGCTGCCAACCTGAAAAAGGTGTTGCCAACATTAAAAAAAAAACAACAACAGAAAATATAGTAATTTAGCCAACGTAATAAAAATAAGTCCACCCATTTACAGAGCGTAGCTAGTTAATTCGTTACGCTGAATGTGACATAATTATGATCCACTCACTGTCTTGCTTCCAATAATAACGACGATGATCTCATAAAATTTAAGATTTTTTAAATTCTGTAGTGTCATTAACATTTTTCAAGATTTGAGGATAATTTGCAAAAAGAATAGCTGTTCTCAAGAAACATAATATTTAAATTCGTATGATCAAATTTTACCATCGTAACAAAATATGCTTGACTAGTAGGTATAATATCAGTTCTTTGCACAAGGTTGAGGTAAGAAATATATTTCAAAATTAAAATAGCATTAGAATTTTATGTGTGTCTGACATAATGTTTAAATATGTTATCATATTCTTACAATTTATTTTATTACCTAAAGTGGAAAACGGAACTGAATAACTTTTTATAGCTTTAGGACCTAGTATCTATAACTAAAAGAACAAAATTAAGCACATCTATAAAATTAGGTAACTGTGTGAAAGCTATATTTCGACACGAATTGGGCGGCTACAATGCATTTCATTTACAAAAAAAACAGTAACGAAGCTAAAGGTTACACTTATAATAAGCCATAAAGCAGAAACAAATAATTTCTGGCCTACAGCCTGAAGATAGGTATGAGAAGTAGACTACACCAAGTTACTGTAGACAAGATGACGAACCAACTAGCCCAACAAAGTAAATATCTAAAGCATCTAAGCACGCTAAAATATACGATATTAGGTCTCAAAAACCACCAAGAAAACACTTAAAGTGGAATAAGACATTTCAAATTACAAAGAATACAAAACAAAAGAAGAAAGAACAGAAAAGTTATATTTGACACATAAAAATTGGACGATGAAGAAGAAGAAACATAAAAAGGGCACGGACGGAGAAGAACAAATAAAAAAGACTGGCAACGCACTTGCGACTCCTCTGGTGCCCCGGGTGTCCACTGGCGGAGGTAATCGCTTATCTGCGGCCCGTCTGCTCGCTTGCCAGTCTTGAGTTCCATAAAAAAAAAAGAATAAACACTTCAAAAATTCGTTTATTTTGGAAACAACTCTAACGATATGGACGTGTTTTATGTAACACATAAAATCATATCTTTGATATGTTACACATATTTCCTCTCCTTTTCTTAATGCAATCTATGGGAGTGATTTTGTGAAATGGGACAGAAGTGTGTAACATTTCCATAACAGCATGCGATGTTAAAGAAGACAGCATTGAGTATATAGTATATACAGCGTGTCCCGACACCTATATCGGAGCCTTTAGTAGTAAAAAATATAGGTTTTTTTATCGACAAATTCCCCCTTAAATTTTATTTTTCTCTCACGTTTGTGAAATGGGAGCCATTTTATTTTTTGGTAACCAAGACCCGGGCTCTCGTACTAATTCGACCACCACTACTCATGTAAATGTCCTAGGAACATAAAAAAGGTCTCATTTTATAGCTAAATATGTGGACAATAATTCACAGTTAAAATGTTTTAATTTTCTTTGAACAGAAAAACAAAAAAAGGTAACTAAAACAAAATTTTTTTGTTTTTTTTTTGTGATTTTTTTAAACTATTTGCTTTTTGTGAAAAATCTAGGCCATTAACCTGCTTATTTTTTATTCTAAAACGATAGAAGAGGACGTTTGCTAAAATAAAATACAAACCCCTTTACTCTCAATGCAATAGTTTAGAAGTTATAACAATTTGTTGGTATCATCTCAGTCAGGGGGCCAGCCAGTCAGCCAGTCGTCTTTTTCAAATTGTTATAACTACTTATTATTTGTTCTACAACGATACAAGAGGACGTTTGCTAAAATAAAATACTAGACTCCTTTACTCTCAGACGACTGGCTGGCCCCCTGCCTGAGATGATTCCAACAAATTGTTATAATTTCTAAACTATTGCACTGAGAGTAAAGGGGTTTGTACTTTATTTTAGCAAACGTCCTCTTCCACTTTAGTTAACACATTTTTTCCTTTACATTATTTTAAATAATAAGTTATTTACAATTTTACGGTGACATACAACATCGAAAATCGATATATCATCATTCATAATCATAGAATTATATTATTTATTTATTTATGTGATAGACCCTGATCTACGACTTTGGAACTTGATACTGACTTAGGAACAGACGACACAAAAACTCAAAGATTTGGCACCCCCATGAAACTGGGGCAAGTGCCCCGGTCCCCCTCCCTTAAACCCGGGGCTGCCGGCTGTGTAGTGATGTGGTATGTATAAATGATATTGTGTTCTCACCTGCGCTTGAGGCGTGAAGGATTCGCTGAGGTACTGTCGCACCTGGCTCTTCTGCTTCTGGATCACGTGATACCGGGTGGGGTTCTCCAGAACTGTGCGCACCTGGACCAGATTAGAATATGTTAGAATCACACGTTTATGACAATTAAGTACAAACCTAAATACAAATATAATATTACGCAAACAACCAAACAAGAGCATTTATTCGTCGTAATTTTGAGTCGGGGATGGGTTATGCCGCCAGTTGTCTGGTCCCCGAACACAATGTTCTTCGGATACTTACTACGGGGCCAGATTGACGTGGTGTGAAGCGTCCATAGATATTATTATATACTAGATTTTGCCTGCGGCTCTGCTCGCTTTAATACGTAATTACGTATATATAGCATATAATATGTCAATCCAGAACCTAAACTGCTACCACACCAAATTTCGTTAAAAACGTATCTACTAGTTTTTGCGTGAAAGAGTAACAAACATCCATCCACCTATCCATCTCTACAAACTTTCACATCTATAATAGTTAGTAGGATTATAAGCGTTTACCTGTAACACCTGTGGCGGCAGTTCGACGTTTGGCGTGATGCGCGGCACGTCCGTGGGCGACGATTTCTTCGCTCGGTCCTCATTGTCCTTTGACACACCGGCTTGCTGAGCCTGGAAAAGGCAAAGTCCTAATTATGATTTGATAAAACTGGGATAAACTATAAAGAAATACTTTAGTGCATCGACGAATCGCAAGGAATTCGTATACATGAGTCACACATTTTATGCTGTTATTTAATACCTTGATTAAAATTAAACTGTGAGATAATAGTCTAATCATTCTCTATAGTCTCTTGTTTAAACGAATTTACAAGTTCCTCAATATTTATAATAATTACTAAAATGTATAATAAAAAATTTGCAATCATTACTCAAATCCTACAAAATGTAATTTTAGTAAATACTTTTGAAGTAAATACTTCTTTAGCAGCGCTTTGCTCTTTTCTTGGGATGGGTACAAATTGTTAAACTCGCGACAGGTCACGTGTCCTATCGAAAATGCGTAAGATGCAACTTGCAATTGTTTGCTGTCTTGGTTTACGCGAGCATGAAACTAAAATATAGTCCGTATTGACTTTTGACCCCAAACTTCCCAACACATCGACCTTTGACCTGAACCATCCCCATCACGACCTTTACCGTCAATCGTCCCCCCCCCCTCACGACACCCCCTTCCTCCTCTCCAAACAAAAATCCCCTCGAGCCATAACTAAGCCTTCCTGACCCCAAGACCTCTCGAATGAGGTATCATTGAAATCGGAAAGAGGAGCCCTACATTTTGGCTCCAACAAATTACAAATTCCTGATAGGTATACCCCAAAAGTCTGAAGTATTAAATTTTTAATGTAATATATAAATTGTCATGTAATGTTTGTGTGGGATAGCGCAATAAATGAATATTGTATTTTACCAAATAAATGATAGTACTTTTATACTGATAATTAAAGCAATTCGTGCAAAATTATTCCCTAACCATTCCAAAATATCAAAAATGCACAACGTCAATATTCAAGTTTTTACTTCTGACCCGGAGTGCAACCCGTCTTTTTGAAATTACCTATGATACAACGGTTTTTATTAGAGATTATTCGTCTCATACCTGCAAGATTGAAAGCGGGTCTTGCTGGGCCGCAGGTAACCTGGGGTCTATTAAGCCCCAGTAGCTAGCGCGTACCTATAAATCAGACTATACCCAGGATAAGTTTATGTCGGTAATGTATTCACCTGTGAAGATTCTCTGCGCAACTGCTCCTGTGCATGCTCTCGCATCAACTGCTGCTTCAGCTGCGTGCGAGACGTAGGCGTTAGAGTCTTGAATGTAGGCGGGCTGCAACAATACAAACATGGCGTTTAGTCACAATGGAAAATACGAAAAAACTGATAGTAATTCATAATTATTAAGGGTAAAATAGAGCCATAATTACTGAAAATTAGCGGCCAAGTTCAGTGATAAGTAAGCTATTCCGTCCTTAACAAACGACATTTTAACAGCTCTCTACTTAAATGTTGTCATTGTAATTTTGTCGGAGACATTTAAGAGGGCTCTAACTTTAAGAATAATTTGAAAATTCCCGAAAAACCGTAAGAAACGGGTAGTTTTAACTAGATACTAGACAGAATAAAATCCTTGGCCATCCCATCATTCAATGATTGATTTTTGTTGTTAACTAGACGAATAAGTATAACATCATGTTAAATTGCAATAAAATAGATCTTAAACGATTTATAATTGTTACATTATGTAATTACATATAGGGACAATATACTTATATGACTTTGCACTTAAAGTGAAAGAAGCAGACTCTATACTCGATCTGGGTCAAGTTAAATCAAGTGCAACACTTGGAACGGGTTTTGCCGATTGACACAATAGAACATGTCCACAACACAGGTGGGCCTCATACGCGGACACATATAAATCATACATTTCTTACTATACTATACTATACTTATGTACATGCCACAGGCGAGGCGTGCATACACGCCGGCTTCCCTTATGTATATTTTATAATAATAATAATATCTATGGACACTTCACACCACGTCAATCTGGCTCCGTGCTAAGTATCCGAAGAACTTGTGTTACAGATACCAGAAAACGGGAAGTATATTTATTACTTTTATACTACTATACATATATTTAAGATTTTTGTTATATTATTACACATATTTAATACACAACCAATGACCCAGGAACACAGAATAACTTGTTGACCCAGGAACACAGGATTCGAACCCGCGACCCCCGGCTTGAGCACCAAAGCGCTGAACTACTGAGCCACAGTTGTCGAATATAATATAATTTTTTTGAATACGGCACTAAACCAAAACAATATTTTGTGCCCAATGCACCCAAAAATTGCACTAACACTATCTTATATTCATAAGGGAAGCACTTATGAATATAAGTCAGTGTGAGGCGTGTATGCCTCGCCTGTGAATTATACGATACGATTAAGCGCAAATGGTCCTAGTTATAATATATAAACTAATGTTAGTTACTAAAAACCACTACTAATACTCGTAGTAGTGGTCAAAATTCGCCCTTAATTATTCACATAAATTTGAACCTTCAAAGGTTCTTTTGCTTACTAGATAGATAAAAAAATTAACGAAATGTAAATAATAATAATGTTAACCTACATCAACGTATAACAAAATTCTATCTATTGTTAATAATCTGAGGTAGTGTATGTTGTTATTATTTTTAGTAATTCTATGTATGTTCATGCTTAAAGCATTATGAAAATAAAATTGCTTTCTGCACACCTTCCTCCATATCAACTTTAATTTGCCGGCCAAATTTTATACTCCGCCGGTTGCACAATACTCGTAAAATTGTTATCGCTTCACGTAGGTATATTATACCTAATGATAATAACAACACACACAACCATAGATTATTATTAACACACACTACTGTGCATTTGATAGGTGCAAATTTGTTACAAGTTGACGTAATCTGTCACAAAATTTAGGTACATTTTTTACAATTTTTTATTTCAAGAACTTTTATAAAGTTCAAATTTTAAAATTATAACATGAACGGTACTTTATATCCTGGTAGATACTTAGATAGGTAGTTTATAATAACGTTATTATTTTCGGTAAAGCCTCATTTGGAATGTCTCGCTCGGACACGCACGATTCGACGCGTGTCCGAATGCACCAGCATGCCAACCGAAACGAGATTATATCTATACTAATATTATAAAGAGGAAAACTTTGTTTGTATGTTTGTTTGTTTGTTTGTTTGTTTGTTTGTTTGTTTGTAATGAATAGGCTCAAAAAGTACTGGACCGATTTCAAAAATTCTTTCACCATTCGAAAGCTACATTATTCACGAGTAGCATAGGCTAAATTTTATTTTGGAAAAAAAATAGGGTTCCGTAAGTTATTTGGGTTTTTCGGACACAAGGTGTAAAAAATCAACCACAAAAGTTACTTATTTTGCGTACGCTGCCTAAACTATAAAAAATAGAACCATAAAATGTTCTTATTAATTGTAGATCTTATAAATATCTACAAAAAAGTCCGCGACACACTATACCTATCTATGTCGAGTGAGGCACAACAACCATTTTTTTATTTAGAAATCTTGAATTTTTTTTGGACTATATTTAAACGCGTTTATTTTACTCATGCTATTAATCCTTATCAAAATAAATTATTTCATCACTAAGTACAGTTTATGTAGATAAAATTTGAATGATTCAAATTGGATGTTTGGTTTGAAAGTTATGGCGAAATTAAAATATTACGATTTCTGCTGCACGGCCCGTTGCGAAGTGGGCGTCACCAAGGCGGGGGTGCGCGTGCGGAGTTTAGATTATTGGGTATTTTTTTTGTTTTGTGTTCGTTGTAACTATGAATTATGATGATGGATAGTTACTTGAATACCTATTTATTTAGTGTTTGTTGTATTGTTAGTCCTGAAGAGTATAGGTATTTCATACGATAAAAGTATACCCACCTACTTATTACATTGAGTTTTAGTAGGTACCTATATTAATTTGTTTCTGTTTGTTTTGTACTTTTGACTAAATTTCGCCCGTTTGGTAGAGGTTTAAAGACATTCTGTAGTATTAGTATCAGTATTGTACACGTGCGAAGCCGGGCGGGTCGCTATTGAAAATAAAATACGAGGGTTAGGTTTATTTAGACTATCATACAAGTTACTTTCTATTTTCTCTAGATGTGCGAGATGTGCGGTTACCGTGGGATAGATGTTGCTTTTATACGAGTGCGGCAAGGACACAACAGTTCATTCATTATCACTGTGTAAATATTAAATAATGACCGCTTGTAACAATAAGGATAATATTTCGGCGTTAAACTCATTACTATTCATAGTGGGTAGTCGGTTAAGTGACATCAAAATGTCTATTTGCATGCGCACGCGCATGTGCACCTCCTGGTGATTGATGCCAATTCGCAAACATTTTCTTACAGTAAGTATTAGCATGGAATTATTAAATTCATTTGTTTATTTTCATAAAAAATAAAATCTGGCCAAGTGCGAGTCAGACTCGCGCATAAAGGGTTCCGTACATAACGGCAAAAAAAAATCACGTTTATTGTATGGGAGCCCTCGTTAAATATTTATTTTATTTTTAGTATTTGTTGTTATAGCGGCAACAATAATACACTATTTGTGAAAATTTCAACTGTCTAGCTATTGCGGTTCTTGAGATACACCCTGGTGACAGACAGACTGACGGACAGACAGCGAAGTCTAATAGAGTCCCGTTTTTATCTTTGGGTACGGAACCCTAAAAAGATAACATTTAGTTACACAAATGAATATATAGGTATAACCTTACGTTTTAATGCTAACGATAACCTAATAACGCCTTTTCATATCATAAAATAGGGTATTATCCAAATTGTTTGAAAACTGCTTATATTTAAAGATTGGGACGAATTATGGGTTGGATTTTATAACGAGTCGTCTGAATTTGAGAGTATTGGTGGTGTAGGGGGCTTAAGGGAGTTAGTCTTAAACCCCCCAAAGAAATTTTGGCTGCCGGAGTTGCGTCTAAATATTTTTAAACAATTATCAAAAATTCTTAAATATTATTGCAATTATGCAAAACGGAACGTAATCTTTATGCTTTAGTACAGGGGGGGTGAGCCAAGATCTTTTCTTTATCGCTTCTTTAAAGAATCGCCGATCAAAATGTATGGAATTGAAATTTGGAAAAAGAAAATATACCTAATCGAGGTAATTATATTTTATATATAATGAGCTATAGGAAATGTATGAGAACAGTATATAATTCTTAGGTAATTAATAGCAATGTATTACTCCGAGTTGGCCCAATACGAGCCAAGATCTTTTCTTTATCGCTTCTTTATAGAATCGCCGATCAAAATGTATGGAATTGAAATTTGGAAAAAGAAAATATAATCGAGGTAATTATATTTTATATATAATGTGCTATAGGAAATGTATGAGAACAGTATATAATTCTTAGGTAATTTTTAGCAATGTATTACTCCGAGTTGGCCCAATACGACTTCATTGGGTTAGGTTAGATGCCATCGTGGTTATTTTTTTGTAAACCACCCAGAAGTAGGAGCCCCGCGTAGCGGGGCTCCGTCGACTCATAATTGAAGCCAGTTGTTATTGAGGGCCATTGGGTTCTAGGTATGATTGAGGATGGATCTGAAGATTTGAGGTTGGAAGTGTGTCCAGACAATATTTGCTCTGCTGAGGTTTTGGTGCCACTTATATTAAAGAATGTGGAAATTGGCACCACCATCCACACTGATTTTTGGAAAGCATATGATTGCTTGTCAGAACATGGCTACATACACAGAAAAGTCAACCACTCGGATCGTGACAACCCATTCATAGCTGAAGATGGGACTCATACTCAACGGTTAAAAGATTTTTTAAAAAAGACAATTTTAATAACATAGACAATTTTGCAGATGTTATTTTTGAATAATTGTGGCGGCGAAATAACATGAAATATAGAAAAGATCCATTCGTGGAATTAATAAAAGCTATAAAACATGTTTATAAAATGGAATAAACAATTTTTGAAAAAAAATCTGTTTTTTATTTTTTTTAAGGAAATCAAGTATTTCCGGAGGGTGAAAATGGTGAGGGGGGAATCCGACCCCGAACCCCCTCCCCCCAACTACTCGCAACCCCTTAAAATGGCGATGTTGTTTATAAAGTGGAATAAACAATTTTTGAAAAATTCTGTTTTTTATTTTTTCTAAGGAAATCAAGTATTTCCGGCGGGTGAAAATGGTGAGGGGGGAATCCGACCCCTCCCCCCTCCCCCCCAACCACTCGCGACCCCTTAAAATGGCGACGTATATTAAAATTTTACCCCGAATTATATTTAACAGAAAAAAAATTATGTATTTTTTTTTAATATACCTAAGCAGTTTTCAAAAAATTGGAAAATACCCATTGAAATGAAGGACCTGAACTATCGACGTGCATAAAAACAATGTATGAGCTTCCATATTATATGCTATAGCATACGCTTTACGCAGATATACAATTTCATCTGACGTGCCAAACTGTATGGCATTTCAGGGTCCGTTACTCCAAAAAGTACACTTTTTATAGAAAATTAATTCCTCGGCCTCTTTCATTAGAATCCAAAAGGACGTACGTAGATTTCGCATATCACTTAAGATTCCGGCTGCGTTCCGCGATTTTGGCCAGACGCGCGCCCTAAATATCGTATTACTTGCGACACGCGCTCTAATCGACCATTCGTAATCCCAGGGTTAGGCTTATTTTTTTTATAATATGTTGAGCAGTTTTCATCATTGAATTACATACAGAAACTCTTTTCTGTATGTAATTCAAACGTGTGTACAAATTAAAAAAAAATTACAAGTATAAAAAATATTTGCTTATTGTATACAACAAGTTACAACTGATTATATTTTTGATGATATTACCTCATATGTTTTTGTAAGAAAACAATAGAAAATAAAAATGGGACGAACTGACGAATGAAAAATCATAAAATATTAAATTAGTCGTCTAGTCGTAGTCTTTTCGTCCCTTATGTACGAAACTTTCTTCGAATCCCTTCTTCCCGCATTGGAACAACAAAAAAAAATGTTGTTTCCAAGTTTGTTTAGGTCACTGCAGGCTGATCACCTCCATCCTCCACCATCAGGCAGGATTGTCTGACAAGAAAGATGATCCATGAGTCGATTATTCATGTTAAACTAAAAAGTCGGACCTGCGCCTGATCTCTCGTCAGTCATGTGGGTTATTCATCCCACTGGGTTATGAGAGTAAAGGAAGAGAGAATGCTCTTGTGTACAGCGCAAACACTTGGGCACTATAAAATTACTCCTGCCTAACTGGCCTGATTTCAATGAAACCGGCCACCGTCACCGAAATCGGTGTGGGGAGTTATATGTATGTAATCTGTATCGAATTCTCAAACGCCACTTCACCTATAATTCACTGGCACCGTCTCTGATTAGCAGGATGAAAGGACAGCCTGTGACTTGAAAGCCTTAGCCACTTGCCTAAGTTGCGAATGAGAATCCGGGCCTTAATCTCAGCCAATGTTGAGATCAGCTAACGCCTAACACTGATTTAAAATTATTTTTTAAGTTCGAACTTTATAAGGGAATTCTTTTGCTGCTTTAAAAAAATCAAATAAATAAAAATTTAAATGTCGTTTATGGAATGTGAAACACCGATTGACAAATTGTTTCTCAAGTGTGAAAGCAACACCTTAAATGTTAACAAACTTAGCTATACAAACGCTTGGTTATTGGTAGAGCGAGTTATTAATCCAGGATAGTGTCGAATGTGTAACGTTTTTTTTTAAGAATTTCCAAGCAATTTCAAATAGTTTTCTCCATACATACACATAAACTGTGCCAAATATCATATTCCATTCCATCCATCCATTATTTGCACAATTCTCGTACAAAAAGTTTTTGCTTCACGTATCTTTTAAAGATTATAATATTTGACATGTATGACGTGAAACTAATAGTATTTGAGATTTTCATCAGAGCATCTCTCGTGACCAACGCGTTATCACACCACCACCAAGGACCGGCCGTATGGAAATATGCAAATATTACATAACAGTCTTACACAGAAGCTTTAAATACGTCACAAGTAGGTATTAATTTACATGTTAGCGACTTTCAGCAGCGCTGCTGTCTGCTACGGTTCATGTAGCAGAGGAGAGTAGTCAAAAAAGTAATCTACGCATGTCAATCTGGGGGCCCAACAGGAAGATTTGACAGCGGCGTAAATGTAATGTTATTAGAAGAGAATTGTATGAAAGTCTGTCAAAATCATGACAGCGCCCATACAAATTTCATTCGATTATATCGATTATTCGATTCGATCGTTAGGCCCCCTGGTCGTTGCGCAATATGTAGCCTAAGCAGAATCGATTTATAACAAAGTATTTCGTATTTATCGAATGAAAATTGTCTAGGCTCTCGCGCTGTTTTGATTTTCATACGATTCTCATTCGATAAAGTTACGGAGTCATTGTTGTCAGTTGTTCGTGCTTAGGACACTGTGCAAGGTGAAAACAATTTTACCGTAAAAGTAACTTATAGTTGACTAGATGTTGCCCGCCAAAATAAATCCCGCGGGAAACGTAGATACATTTTACGGCGATAAAAAGTGTCCTATCTATGTCCTTCTCCGTGCCGTGGTCTTAATTTCTGGGTGAAATTTCATCAAAATCAGACCAGTAGTTTCGAAACCTCTTCAATGTAGACAAACATACAAATAAACAAATATTTCCTCTTTATAATATTAGTATAGAAGTATCAATTATTATAAATTAAATACTTATATATATTATTTATTGTTTTCATGATGATATTCGTACTCGCGACCAACACTGAATAATGTAGCATCACCAAGTTACAAAGTCAATAGGTGCCCAATGCCCATTGGCCACCTAATATAAGAAGAGGTCGAATCCACATGTGATTTCAGTGGACGAATTGTGGGTGTCGAATAAGCAAACCGTAGTGGTAGTTGTGCCATGGATGATCATGATCATTGATCGTGTCATCAATGACATACAAGTTTGGTGCTACTAATAAAGTATTATTTAGCTACGTCCAGCTAATGGGAATGCCGAACGTCACAATGGGCTCGTGACACACATATTTCGTGTTATATGTGTCAAAACAAACATTCAATTGTATCAATACTAGTATAGCTGGCTCTATAGATGTACGTAATTTTCATAGACTAATCATTGGTCTCGCTGGACGCTCTACCCCAGCGAGACCAATGATTTATCTATGGTAATTTTATGTGGAGGATGGCCGTAGCTTTAAAAATATATCCTACTACTGTGAAAGTTTGTGAGGATGGATGGATGTATGTAAGGATGTCTGTTACTTTTTCACGCAAAAACTACTGAACGGATTTTGATTAAATTTGGTATAGTAGTTTCAGCTCTGAATTAACATGTAGGCTACTTTTTATCGCGAAAACGAGGGCGGAACCGCGGGCAAAAGCTAGTACTATAACCATTTGTAAACCAAAAAATAAGATACTCCCCTTCTTACACATAATTCAATATACCTATACGCAGTGTGACGATTTCGGAATGCAAGAAACCACAGAAAAGTAAAAACTCTCGAGGTCGAAACTTAGGGGTTGAAACTATTTTTTTTTTTTCAAGTAAAAAAAGTTTTTTCGCACCATCTATATTTTTGGATTATTTTTAGGACAAGGACTTGTCCTTGTCCTAAAAATAATCTAATAAATAATAAAAAATTAAAGAAAAATCTAGCCTAGCTCTTGAGCTAGGCTAGATCGATTTTTCTCCCCAAAACTAAAAACATGTATTCTAAATTTCATGGTAATACTTGGAGCTGTTTTCGAGAAATTGATTATTATATTATAATATACTAGCTGGTGCCCGCAACTTCGTTTGCATAGAACTAACTGAAGCAGAACTCTATTTTTTTAAACGGAACCCTAAGATAAAAATAGCCTATGTTAGACCTTATAACATCAGCTATTTGCCAGTGAAAGTCCCGCGAAAATCGGTCCAGCCGTTTCGGAGATTAGCCGGAACAAACAGACAGACAGACCGACAGACAGACAGACGGACAGACAAAAATTTTAAAAATTGGTATTTCATTGTAAGTACCGAATATACTTTCATATTATGATTTAAGTGAAAAGCTGCTAATTTGAAATTACAAACAGACACTTTAATTTTATTTATTTGTATAGAAGACAAGATTGTCTCGTTTAAAGTATAAGATATTACATAACGTGATGAAACAGTAAGGTTATTAGCAGACTCTCGTCACACGTGCGACGTGTTAATTAACGTGGGAACTAAGAACATAGGAACATATATTATGATACATAGTACACTGGTGTTTAAATCGGGATCCTCTTCTTTCGCATAATTTTATTTGTCATAATTTCATTTGGCATACCTCACTTGGCATAATTTTATTACGCATAATAATACTTTGGCATAATGGTTTCTTGGCATACTACATCATTAGGCATAAATATCATTTAGACTAATATTGTTTGTCCTAATTTAATAAGGCATAACTCGTAAGGCATAATTTTTCTTGTCATAATAATACTTTAGCATAATTGTTTTTCGGCATAAACTCGTTAGGCATATTTTTTGTCATAATAAATTCAAGGCATTCTGTCACAAGGCACAAATATGCATAAAATGGAACGACATAATGAAAACACGGTTAAGGTAATTAAACGCATATTTATGAAACATTAAATTACTCATTATACCTAGTGTAACATGTGTAACAGTAGGTTAAGTTGCGGCGGGGTGGCCCTTGGGCCACCCGTAAGCCGCTAACATGTTTAAAATAATAAATACGAAAGGTTATTAATGCGAAAAAAAATGCTACAAAGATGTATGCGTAAATATAATAGTATGCTTAAATATCATTATGCGTAAATATATTTATGCTTTTTAATATTATGCGTAAAAAAATATATGCCTTACAATAAGTATGCCTAACAATTATTATGCTTTTAGTAATTATGCGAAAAAAAATTATGCTAAGAAAGTTATGACAAATGAATATTATGCGAAACTACTATTAGGTCAAATGAAATTATGCCAAGTAAAATTATGACATATGATTTTATGCGAAAAAATAGGGAACCGTTTAAATCACATAATCTATTAATATTCAAATATAGCCCGTAGAACCTGGGGCCGAAAGGTTCTTGAGTGGAGACCACGAACTGGACGTCGAAGCGTCGGACGGCCTTCCACCAGGTGGACAGATGACCTGAGAAAAGTCGCAGGGAGTCGGTGGATACAGGCCGCGAGCGACCGGTCGCACTGGAAATTTATGGGGGAGGCCTATGTCCTGCAGTAGACGTCACCAGGTTGAAACGACGATTCAAATATAGATAACACTGGAAGTAATAGTGAAAAACTGTGGAAATATTACTTGCAATTTAGAAAATGAAGACAAACCTAGGCTTCTGAATTAAGATACGAATTCATTCTATTAAGTAATCAATAGCATTAATTGCCCGCCGCTTCGCCCGCGTGAAATTAGGATTTAAAATTTCATCCCCTATTTTACCTTTGTAATTTGAATTTTATAAAACGCTGAAATACATAATTCGTTATTTTTTTGTACTTAATTCATACGAAATATATTTTATACTAATAACTTAAAAGTAACTTTGAATGTAAGCTCTGCATAAATTTCGCGCTTATTTTGCGTTTCGTTCCAGCATAATTTTAAAGAGATTCTAAATTTAAATACTTAACCTACATAAAATCCATATCTACTACAAAACCAAGTAATCAGACGAGACAGTATTTTTCCCTTGGCGATAAGATATAAGGCGCTTTATATCGGCAATAAACGTCGAATGTACTGACGGACGGTAGAATCCGAATTCCTATGCTAATCCGCGACGATTGTGGGTCGTAAATATTTTGATTTGTTTTTGACGTGCAGATTAAATAAACTTAAAAATACCGGCGCCAGGAATGCTTCTAGAAAGAACTATTTTCGAAACTACCATTCAGATATAGTATAATCAAAGAAGTATAATAAATTATCTAGCAGGTGAGAAACTAGATTCAGATTTGAAGCAATGTAAATAGTACCTACTTACATATACTTTGCTTAACTAATCAGTAGGTTTTAAGTAAGAGTTAAGCTTTTGTAAGCGATTTGTAACAAGTTTTGCTCATCGCTTAATATGCTACGAACAGCCAGTACCTAGAGCTAGTGAAGAGAACATTCGAGGGTCTCTACCAGTGGCGAAGGCTGCTTCTCCTTCATAGGGAAGCCGGAGCCTGTATAATACGTAGGGATTTTTATGAAGGTTTGCAAAAGGTAAGTGACAAGGGAAGCCGATAGGAATGGAGTTATAGGAACCCTACGCCACTGGTCTCTACTCTTCAGGTGCAAATATCTACTAATGCTGTACTACATGGGTCGCTGAGATGCCTCGTGCCAAAATTTTCAAGACATTATCCCTAATGCTAGGCCATTCACGTAATGGTATTCCTGACAGGTTTCGCCTGTAAAGGTAAACCGGAGCGTGTATGTTACACACTTACTCAGGCCTTTTCATCCGTTAATGGATGATTTATACTCCGAGCGAAGATACTACTCTATAAATACTGTAGTGCCTGGGACAGTTGGTTTTTAAATGTCATATGAATGCCCAAGCACAAACGGCATTTTTACATAATAGTCAGCTAAGTCCAGATAGGAATGACTGGTCAATACGTCTGGGGCCAACCATGTGCGGGTTTCCTCACGATGTTTTTCTTCATCGTTAGAGCGCCCGTATAATGTACTTGAGATATGAAAAAGTGTCATTGGTACACGCCACAACTTGGGATTCGAACCTGCACTCTTCTCGAGAGCGAACCAAACGGTCTACCCACTAGGCCACGGAGCTCTATAATCTATATGTTACACAACTGTGCAGGTATCCATACAATATCGGCTCAAGTTCATAAAACCTAACATGTATGGCTAGCTTTTGACATTATTTTGCTCCATCTACGCTCAGTCTATTAAGGAGGCCCCTGTTCAGCTGTGGATGGTGTGGCTGAAACGACATCACCGGCAAGGTTGGAACTATATAACTAAAGGAAGAGAGAGTGCTCTTGTGTACTGCGCACACACTTGGGCACTATAAAATTACTCCTGCGTAACTGGCCTGGTTTCAATAAAACCGGCGACCGTCACCGAGATCGGTGTGGGGATATAATCCCAGCCCTAGAGCCAACTTTCCATAGCTCACTTCATTCATTACCCAGCGATTCCCACAGTATGATCAGTGATCAACTGATCACGTAACGCTCTCACGCGATTCGCCGTGCCCTTGGCCGTCGGAAGAGCGTCGTTTGACGCGTGGCTGGAAGGCCGGTGCAAATGAACGGTGTGCATTGTCGACGGTGCGGTGGCGTCACGGATCTTATGATTGTTACAGTAGATACTACTGGTATTACTACAGATATAATATTACTGAAGTTCAGGTGGTCTAAAAAGGCCACTTTAGGTGTTTCATATTATGTTTCATTTAATTTAATTATGTTTTATTTCCATACAAAAATCGTCAAATGGTAAAATGTCTACATGATCCACCAGATTTCATCATATTAGTAAATATCAATTTTGACAGTTTTCAATAGAAATGCTTAAAATGGCCCATATAATATGAGTTGAAAAAAATATATGAAACACCTAAAGTGGCCTTTTTAGAACTTGACCCTGCAATACTTTTCAGTAATTTCTAATAATATATCCAGGATACATTTGGTGGTGTTGATGATTATTGCTTTCACAGGAGGCGATTATGATAGCGATATATCAGTTTTCATTTTGGTATGGAATTATAGCTGATTATTGCCGAATTAGAAGAAACATTTAAGGACAGATAAATATATATTTTAGAAGCCAAAGGGTACATGTTCGTTCCCCGTAGCGCCTAAAGTACTGATCCGATGTTAATGACCCCCATCCCAGGTAACGTAGGCTATAATAATAATTTACCTACGTAGTCGGGTTATTGGTTATTTTTTAATAAAAATTTGAATATAGTTATTCTGTTATTCAGTAACCAGTAGCCATGAGCAGTTTTTCGAGAAAATTTATCAACAAATCTGAAAATTACTATCAAATTTGACTGTAAAATTTCATTTTGAATGCACATGAAATTGTTAAGTAAATAAAGAATTATCTCATTATTCATACACACTCGCTATCTACTGTCTAATTTTATCTACAAAAATGTAAACGGAGTGACTGACATACCTACAGCCAAACTTAAAATTTTTACATCACAAATCGTAATAGGTATAGCCAAACCAAAATTTTTACTGTTTTTCTTTTGTATTTATTGCCGCTAATTCCTTGTGTTTCATCTAATGCGAAAGTTAGCGACACCGCAAATATGAATTGTTCCCTATTTACTTCTGAATCGCTGAAAGGATTTGATAAAAGGAACGTATCATAATCGCATCTTGACAAAATATACGGCTCTCGTGGGGTAGAAAGATTAGTTGGATTTCGCAGAAAGATTAAGTAAAAAAAAATATATTCTGTTCATGTAGTTCAGTAGGGGTTTTCGTTAGCTGCTAGGTCTTACGTCTTGACCGAGTTAGCTTCCCATCGAACAAATACAGAAGGTCGACTAACAATACGTGCTTCTGTCGTGCAACTGGGTCTTCGCTGAATAACTCAATATATTAAAATGTATTACGGTAGACTACACAATTAATGGCTTTACTAAGTATTTATATTATCGTCAAATTATAAACATCACTAGCTGTCCCGACACACGATGTTCTGCCTTACCTATGAAAGAGTAAATAAATAACCAAACAGGTATTAGGTAAACTGAACGCACCTTTAGAGACAGTCAAATTGAACACAGTGAACAGTTACTATGGGAAAATGTAATCGTAGTTTTTAGTATTTTCTCCACAACTTTTCCAATATCTCATAAGGTTTAAACCTTCCCCGAACCACGAATCATATATTGATATATGATTCGTGGTTCGGGGAAATAAACCACAATCATTTCACATATTTTGTGAATCAGGTAAAACTAAAATTTATCTCTATGTAATTACAAAAAAAATGCGTTAATATAAATTATTAATTCACTTCGACCGAGGTCCTAGATTAATGCCGTCATTTATAAGAGTGGTTATCTCAAAAATGTACGCATCAGTTTAATTAGGCTCGCGTGTAGCTCCTTGTGTCACAAAATAATTAACAATACAATTGCTACGAATTGTCCATGAGAAATATTTGACCCAGTGAGTCAGTGGTATGCCGAATGTTTTCATGCCATTAAATAATCAACTCAGTTCCGAGAAATCGTCTTATGCGTTCGCGAGTAGAGATAAAGCGATTAGAAACAGCCGCGGTTAACTATTTTTTGTATGTGCTAATTGTAGTTTCAGAAAAAGACTACAAGGTAAAGGTACAAGGTTCTTTTGCAACGTTATGAAAATGATAACTCCAGCCGTGCGCTATCACCGCGAAGCCTACCCGTGAACAAGAGTATTTGAATTTGGTGGGCACAGCCTTAGACCCGGGGTAACGAAAGGCCGTCCTTGGGAAAAAATAAATTTCTTCTAGATTCACAGGCTCGACCAATATTTGTTTTATAAAATACAGATGAGCCAGAGAAGCAGTCAAGCAGCATATAAATTAGAAGAATATACACACTCTGTGACTACCAAACCAGGATATTTAACAGCCAGCATTTTAGTTCAAGGCTTTTGTTTCCCCATTCGAAAAAAAAACAAATCATCGCGTAAACACCGAAATCGTTGAAACATCAAATAGTTACATAATTCGTGACATTGGTTGCTGATTGTCGCCGCATCATCAGCGTAATGACAGGAAGCCTGCGTTTCCGCGTGAACAACAGTCACCGTCGATACCATCATTAAGTACTGACCAGCGAGACCCATTATGATGATGATTATGAATAATATCTCTGATTAAACGATACGATTGGATGAAGGCGGAAGAGTCCTAGTTATGGTTCCCATGATCATTTGCGATTCTTTGGCCTTCTCATTATTGAGTATTTTATGAGCAATGAAATGGCTGCTGATGAACGCGTGCTATTCATATAGTCCACTCGCAAGTTGATGGCAGAGCTAAGGACTGTAATAGCTAGCAAGGACGTGAGGTATTGTGTGCCTCTCTGCCGTCCTAACGAAGAGTGCAGTAAGCCGAGTTTTTGGGCAAATTGGATTAAGACCTTGTATTACGGTATAATATGGTCTTAACTCGATTTACCCAAAAACTCGACTTACTTCACTCTTCGTTAGGACGGCAGCTCTGCCTCTGGTGTGCGGCTGGGGGAGCCCTCACCTCAGACCACGAGTCCTGCATTCAACTAGCGCACAGACAGTATGTGTCAGACGACAGACGTTATCTACACATTTGGCTAGAAGGGCTTGACAGTTGGCATACACCGAAGAATACTGCAAACTACTTGCCTAGCGTGTAACCGACATATTATGACTTTCAAAAAAGTTCTTGCAACAAAATTTTGAGTTAGTCTTTTAAAGTGAAGGGTTTTTAATACTCTCCTGAAATTAACATTACATCAGAGAGATCCATAATCAGTACCTCCAAATGGTATTAGTCAGATTTGTTGGGGAGAACCCACAAAACTGACTCAGTCTGAATCTGTTTACAACGTAAACGTAGTAAGCAATTAGCCGTGAATGGGAGTGAGGATGAATGAAAAAGCCAAGAGCTGATTGTATGCAAATATAACGACGTGACATGGCGATAATAACCCTCGTCCGCCGATGGTAGATAAGGTTGCACCATGACTTAGTTTTAATTGCGCTTTACATGGGGAAGGAAGCTGTAAGAAACTATGATCATCATCATTATCTCAAATTGATGAAATTAGAAGTGTATTAATCTATTTCGTAGTGATATACGAGTACATTATACTGTAGGGCGGCACAGAATTTTTCATTATTTAGTTTCATCTTTGTTTAAAAACTTTACATAAAAAGCCTTAATCGTCTGTTAAGTATAACAGAAAAAATGAAATATTAAGCCTAATATCTACTTTTCAACCGACTTCCAAAACACAGGAGGAGGTTTACAATTCGTGTGTATGTTTTTTCTTGTTTTTTTTTGTGTGTATGTTACACGATTACTCCGCCGTTTGTGGACCGATTATCAAAATATTTTTTTTGTTGTAAAGGATTTACTTCTGGATTGGTCCCATTGTCATCAAATGGTAGATCTGGTGATGGGATCCATGAGGAATTGAGAGAAGTCCTCAAAACTTATAGGGACACCGATAGTGATTTTGACTTTTTTTTAAGTAACTCGAGCAAATGCTACCAAAAAGTGAAATGTTGTGCCAAGGTATACCCTGGATCCAAAAGCACTGAACGGCATTTCTCAGTCTTTGAAGATATACGTTTGAAAATTTCAGCATTGTTTATAAAACTACAAGCAAATGTCCGTATTAAATAATAATCATCATCACCACCACCATCATAATCACACCATACATCATGATAAATTATGCTGATATAGGTATTTTTCATAGTATTTTACACCGATATCGATTTCTTTGAACATTCACAGCTACCAAAAAGTGAAATGTTGTGCCAAGGTATACCCTGGGTCCAAAAGGGCTGAACAGCACTCCTCAGTCTTTAAATATACACGTTTAAAAATTCAAGTATTGTTTATAAAACTGCAAGCAAATGTCACTATTAAGTAATCATCATCACCACCACCATCATCACACCATACACCTTGATATTTTGTTTCTCATAGTTTTTTACACCGATATCGATTTCTTTGAACATTGACAGCTACTAAAAAGTAAAAGTTGTGCCAAGGTATACCCTGGATCCAAAAGGACTGAATAGAACTTTAAATATACACGTTTGGAAATTTCAACATTGCTTTAAGAACTGCAAGCATAATATGTCACTATTCAATAATAATTATCATCACCACCACCATCATCATCACACTATACATCATGATATTATGTTGATATGGGTATTTCTCATAGTATTTTACACCGACATCGATTTCTTTGAACATTCAGAGCTAGTCAAAAGTGATATGTTGTTCCAAGCGTATATACCCTAACAACGATGTTAATGGGATCCATGAGGAATAGAGGAAACTCTTAATAGAAAAGTTAATGATCGTTTTCTTACAAATTTTTAATTTCCCCGCAACTTTTTCTGTCAACACAACACCACAAAAAATATTTATGAAAATTGGTGTAGCAGTTTATGCAATGAATAACCAAGGAAAAAGGGGATTTTTTTAATACATAAGATGATCACTTACTATGAACTAATCTGAGACACGGCGCTGCGCCGGCCGATTCAATATTAGGCATTTTGAGTAGATTTCATTTTTGAACTAACTAAACTCCAACTAACTTCATGGAGGTATTTATGCATAAGTGCTTAAAATCTACATTGAAAACACATAATTAAACTATAGTAGACGTTGATCGCAACTTCGTGCGCGCAAAAGGATACCGTACCTTTTGCCGCGATAAAATGTAGATTCAGCTGGATGGTAGAATGGTAATTTGTACGTTGTTAACGAATTGGTCGCGGGTTCGAAACCCGGTCAGATAAATATTTTTGTGATTCTTTTTATTTCCTTTCTCTAATTTTATTTATTTTTGAATATTTTGTCGTCCTATAACAACTCCGAACAAAGCTCGGTCTCCCAGGTACTAGTATATAATACCACTGAAAAGAAAAAAATAAAAAATATTTTCAAAAATATAGAAACCGACTTCCAAAGTAAAAGCAATAACATTCTTAAAATCACTAAAAAGTATGAAATAATTCTTATTGTCGAAATAGTTCCATTTCAAATTCTACTAAAATGTTACTATTTTTCTACTCAATCTTCTTATTTTTGAAGTCGGTACCAGCCCAAATAATTGTATAAATCCTTTCAATAAAAATTTTTAATTTTAACACAACTACGCCCTTATATATACAAATAATATTTTAAAGAACTCACGTTCCAATTAGCTGTTACCGAACTCAAAAATAAGAAGATTGAGTAGAAAAATAGTAAGTAACATTTTAGTAGAATTTGAAAGGGAACTATTTCGACAATAAGAATTATTTCATACTTTTTAGTGATTTTAAGAATGTTATTGCTTTTACTTTGGAAGTCGGTTTCTATATTTTTGAAAATATTTTTTATAATATTGAATATTGCCGATTAGACTTAAGGTTCATAGACAATCAGTCATAAATAATGCTAATTAAATAAGAATGGGGTGAATTAACTTAATTTATACTGAATAAATTTATAATTTTTCAGCGCAAAGTATTTTGACATGAGATAAGGTTAAACAATGCACATTTAATAAGTTTATTGAACTTATAATAGTTATTTTCAAACATGAAAATGAAAAAGAATTACTCAACAAACATTTCACAAAATTTTATTTTTTCAGTATTCTTCTCTGTATTCTCAAGAGGGTAATTATCAGTACTATATATTTTAAAACTTGATTAAACTCCATACAATGTAAATTTTAAAGACAAATATTTTTCTTTGTCTTTTATATAAACTCGTAATTAGACAAGCGCAAAATTTTGATTGTTTATAAAATTTGAATTTTAATCTATACTCATAGATTTCTGAGGTGCTTATTGTACGGAGTCTACTACATAAAGTCAGGTTGGATAGTTCTGAAAACTATTCGTGCATCGCCTATAAATATTTTTAAAGCAGCACAGAAAAAGCATTTATCTATACGCAGAACAAAAGAATACTCACTCTTTCTTATTGTTGACTACAATGACTAGCTTCACTTTCCGAGGGCCCTTGGTCATTTTGCAGATGTCCTTGCAGTCCTCCGTAGGGCCCTTGGTGACAATTTTGAACAGGGGAATGTTTCTTTTTATATATCACTAGAGCCGAATGGCCGAGTCTTATGTCACCTCACGCACATCTTCCCTCAACTCAGTCCCGTTCGTCCGAGGCACATCTTATTCAATAAATACTCGTAATACATCACTAAATAATACTGATATGTTCACTTTCACTAATTTATCACTCCCTGTTGGCGTCCGACTCCTAAAACGCAATTGATATTAGAAATTAGAACTTTATCGGCGGATTTAGCCGCGGATAAGACGAAACATAATAAAGGATTACGCGATTTAATCAATGCATTCGTCACGATAATAATTATGATAGTAAACACTGTTCGAGTGTGCGTGAAACTAACACCCCGGTTATTTCATGTATGTAATTCGACGCCGATTATGTAACTCGTTGTGTAAGACGAGCGAGCTTAGCGACAGTATTTATCAAAATGGCACGATTCAGCATCACATAGGAATCACGTCAAGATTTACAGGTGATGTATTATGATGAATGACAGCCTGACTGCGAGATAACCCGTATCACCGTCGCGCACTCGTATCAAATATTTAAGCAACGTCAAGGCGGCCGGAATTTTTGTTGTTAAACATAAAGTAGAGTAATTATTTCATCACTGTGCAAACTCCTTTCGTTTCGGTGTTTGTGTAAAATATTAGGACTGTAACGTGGCTGATGGGACGCGGTTTCCCGTGTTATCACCGCTGTCGACGTGGCTTGATGGCTGTCAAGTTGAATGAACATTTTCTATGTAGGTATGTTATTACTTGCAATTTGGTCCTGCGCGCAACTATTATGTTAGTGCTTTAAGTTTCCTATAGTTGAGCTTAAGTACATGAAATAACTTCTTTAATAAATCACCTAACCAAAAGCATGTCAGGTCATATTGTGTTAAATGGTTCCGTATACTATATAGAGCCTCCCCGAAATTTAAAATTAATATTATTTTATGATACCGAAAACAAAATCTATACACATTTTACATAATAGGTTGGGGAAAAAGTCTTTTCGCATTATAGTATGTATGAACTTGTCATAAAATATCTTGGGCTATACCAATTGTATCTGGCTGATTTTGGTATCATTAAAGTTTTAATTTTACAGAAGACAATTCCAAATTCAAATTAGGTAAATTTGAGATTTTCATTTGTTTTTCTTATTGTTAAAATGAGTGATTCTTATGAAGAATTTCGATACATTTTAAAATTTTATTACAAAAAAGGTAAAAATGCAACACAAGCCGCGAAAAAAATTTGTGATGTTTATGGACCTAATGCAGTATCTGTGAGAGTAGCGCAAATTTGGTTTAAGCGTTTTCAATCCGGAAATTTTGATATCAAAGATGCACGTCGCTCTGGTCGCCCTGTTACAGACAAAACTGTTGCCATTTTTGAAAAAGTGGAGCAAGATCGGCATATTAGTAGTTTCGATGTAGCTGAAGAACTGGGGATTGACCATAAAACGGTTTTGGCGCATTTGAAAAAAGCTGGGTACACAAAAAAGCTCGACATTTGGGTGCCTCATGAGCTCACTGAAAGAAACCTAATGAACCGTGTACTCATTTGTGATTCTTTATTACGACGTAATGAAACCGAACCATTTTTGAAGAAGCTGATAACTGGTGATGAAAAGTGGATCACGTACGACAAGAACGTGCGAAAAAGATCGTGGTCAAAGGCCGGTCAGGCTTCACAGACTGTGGCGAAACCCGGGTTAACTCGCAACAAGGTGATGCTGTGTGTGTGGTGGGATTGGAAGGGCATTATTCATTATGAGCTGTTACCGCCAGGCAGGACCATCAATTCTGAACTGTACTGCGAACAACTGATGAGATTAAAGCAAGAAGTTGAGAGAAAGCGGCCGGAATTAATCAACAGAAGGGGTGTGGTTTTTCACCATGATAACGCTAGACCTCACACATCTTTAGCCACTCAGAAAAAATTACGGGAGTTTGGCTGGGAGGTGTTAATGCATCCGCCGTATAGTCCTGACCTTGCACCTTCAGATTTCCACCTGTTTCGGTCGCTGCAGAATTCCTTAGGCAGTGTCAGGTTGACATCACAAGAGGACTGCCAAAACCACTTGTCGCAGTTTTTTCATCAGAAGCCCCAAAAAATTTATAGCAATGGGATCATGTACCTACCAACAAGATGGCAAAAAGTTATCGAACAAAATGGCACCTATATACTTTAGTCACTTGTAAATAAACTTTATAAAAAAACCTTTTGAATTTTTATATAAAATGCGAAGAAACTTTTTCCCCAACCTAATATATCGACACCTTCCAACCTACAGGACCAGTCTGATTTTTTTTTAATAAACCAAACTTATAAAAAACGCACATCACCTATAAATATTTGACAGTCAAGTTGTAAATTGAACACAGTGTAAGTAAGTATGGGAAAATTTAATTGTGGTTTTAGTTTTTTCCTCGCATCTTTGTCAATATTTCTCACCGTTTAAATCTTCCCAGAACTTCCACAATTATTTCAAGATCAGAATAAGCCAAATAGTTCCAGCCGTTTTCGATTTTTAGCAAGACATAGAAACTGCAATTTATTTTTATATGTATAATAAAAACGGACAGACAGATGGACGGACTAATAACTATATTCCTTGTAGTACTACGGAACCCTAAGCCCCCGATGACAGTTACTAGGGATTTCCTCTACGTCTGCTATAACTTGTTTTATACAAGACAACTGTGTTTTAATACTTAACTGTAATCGATATCGATAAAACCGATCAAAATGATAATAATAAGCTTGAATCACGCCGCATTATAAACACGGTCTAGGTTCTGAGAACCGCGGTTACGAGAACTCTCTTGTTCGTCGTACGACGTAGCTAATTAAATGCATTGTCATAATGAAATACTGTAGATTTGTAGTATTTTTACGTATTATGGAGTTGTTAGGAGAGCTAATATTTTTAAATATGTAGTATTATTACACTACACGCTAAGTAAAGTCGATAGCCAAATTTAAACATGAATAACAACGTATAAAACTATTAAATAATTAGAATAGCTCTTAAAAGAAAATAAAAACACAATGATAAAAAAAGTTTTTTTTTTATAGTTTGAATTTGATGGAAGTCTAAGCACAATATGCAAAAACCGGACAAGAGCGAGTCGGACTCGCCCACCGAGGGTTTTGTACAAAGTAGTCGGAACATCGTAAAAAGTTCAGATGTTGAAAGTTTGTATGGAGATTATTATTTTGTTGTTTTTTATTTTCAATCAAAAGTCGTAAAAAATAATAGGTACCTATATAAATTTTTTTTTTACGTTTACTTAGATGTCTTTTTTTTTTCATAACTTCAAGGGACCGTATACCTTACGGTTTTGATTTTAACTCGATACCCCACGACAAACAGTGTTGACGACGTGTTCACGACGACGACCACGACGTGTTCGACAAACAGACGGACGGATAGACAGACAATAACTTATAAAGGTTAAGTTTTTTTCTTTTAGGGTGCGGAACCTCAAAAATACAGAGCGAGGAGAAATACTCTTTCTCTTTCATGTAATGGCACTCTCATCATCCACACAGCTCGGTGATGCAATACTAGAGTAAATAGTTAAATTTTGTTACAGATAACGACGTGTACAATGAGGAAACACCGTGATCCCCATAATGCCGTTATAAAACTTAAATAACTTTGTTTTATGACTGGTTTTTATCTGTGCAACTTTATTTTTATTTTTTATGACTAAAATAAAAACGTAGGTTATGGCTTACTGTAACCAAACATTTGTAGCCATGCCTTTTTACCCAACTACATCGGATTCAAAAGGAAGGGTAAAGAGTTTGCCCCATTATGGTATCTACAGACACTCGAACTTGGTCCAGAGACCATATCCGCGGAAAGAATCCGGTGTCGCTACACACGCACGGATTTGGTACGGAGCGTACCAGATCCGATGCGGACAGCGGCGAACTCAATTAATAATAATTATGTTCGCCGGACTGCCCTACACACGTCCAGATTTGGTACGGAGCGTACCAGATCCGCTGTACGCTCCGTACCAAATTCGTGTATCTGTAGATGCCATTACCCGGCCCAGAAGGCCCATATAATTTTGTACGATTTAAAATGCAAATGGGTCCCGTATGCTACCAAACATAACGTCAATTATTTCACTTAGGCTTTCAGCTCATAGTATAGTCTTTTCTCAATCTTGTTTCGGTCTTTTTAGTGAGTTTCTTAGGTATGTGTCTTTTTTGCAGTCGAGTTTTTTGAGATCTATTTTTGAGACAAATTATGAAATAGGCGTTGCTCGCGACCTCATACTAAACTAATACTATAAACTCTAAAGTTACGTTTGTATGGATGTGCGGCCGGATGTTTGTTACTATTTCATGCAATAACTACTGAACGGAATTTAATAAAGTTTGGTATGGTACGTAACTACGTAGTAGGCTCTGGATTAATACGTATATGCTACTTTGTATCGCAGCAAAATTTACGGCTCCCGTGGTATTTCTTTTTGCGCGTACGACGTCGCGGGCAGCATCTAATCTACACTAATATTATAAAGAGGAAAACTTTGTTTGTATGTTTGTTTGTTTGTTTGTTTGTAATGAATAGGCTCAAAAAGTACTGGACCGATTTCAAAAATTCTTTCACCATTCGAAAGCTACATTATCCACGAGTAACATAGGCTAAATTTTATTTTGGAAAAAATAGGGTTCCGTAAGATATTTGGGTTTTTCGGACACAAGGTGTAAAAAATCAACCAGAAAAGTTACTTATTTTGCGTACGCTGCCTAAACTATAAAAGATAGAACCATAAAATGTTCTAATTAATTGTAGATCTTATAAATATCTACAAAAAAGTCCGCGACACACTATACCTATCTATGTCGAGTGAGGCACAACAACCATTTTTTTATTTAGAAATCTTGAATTTTTTTGGACTACATTTAAACGCGTTTATTTTACTCATGCTATTAATCCTTATCAAAATAAATTATTTCATCACTAAGTACAGTTTATGTAGATAATATTTGGTCTTTGAATGATTGAAATTGGACGTGTGGTTTTGAAGTTATGGCGAAATTCAAATATTACGATTTCTGCTGCACGGCCCGTTGCGAAGTAGGCGTCACCAAGACGCGTGCGGGGGGAGTTTAGATCTATGGTATTTCATACGATAAAAGTATACCCACCTACTTATTTCATTGAGTTTTAGTAGGTACCTATATTAATTTGTTTCTGTTTGTTTTGACTAGATTTCGCCCGTTTTGTTAGAGGTTTAAAGACATTCTGTAGTATTAGTATCAGTATTGTACCCGTGCGAAGCTGGGGCGGGTCGCTAGTCTGATATATATTTGACCAGAAATAAGGAGTTTTAAGTCGTACTTAAGATATTCTTAGATAGGGTATCTACTTAACCAAGGCTATGTTGGGGATTGAGGTATGTCCATTGATATAAGTATCGAATCAATCACAGCGATAAGATCTGGGTTCAGATAATAAACGACGACGCGTTGATAACAGCTGTTTGTGACCGCGCCATCGACAATGGCGAAGGAAAAGTAGGAAAAGAAACAGTAATCTAACCCCCTTACTAATAAACGCTGTATAAGCTTTGAATAGTTACACAGTGTTTTGTCTCCTTCTATCGAATTAAACAGCGTTTATTAGTAAGGGGGTTAATATATAAAAGGCAAACCTGACTGACTCATCTATCACCAAAACTACGGAACGGATTTTGCTAAAATGTGGCATACGTCTAGTTGTAATGTCCACTAAGAAAGGATTTTTGAAAAAGGGGTTAAAACTTTGTATAGAAACCGAACTCCACGAGGACGAAGTCGCGAGCAAAAGCTAGTATGATAATAATCCTACTCTATTATCGACAACCTCTATGAATCGCGGGTTCGAATCCCTCCGAAGGAATAAAAAGTTTTTCTGTGTTCCTGTGCATGATGTGTATAAAGAATTTGTATAATATAATATTAATATTATTAAATATATGTGTAGTATACAAATATTAAATTTTATTACATATTATTATTATTTTACACATAATAGTGTTTACGCGGGCGAAGACGCGAGCAACAGCTAGTTTCTATAATATATTATCTTCTTCAAAGTTTATCTATGACACTACTGTCATAGACTGGTCTACACCAGAAGCCCAATTTTCGTCTAGCCCACAAAATATCATGCGAACATATTAAAACTTTAAAATTCTTAGAATAAACCAGATTGGACATGTACCTAACGACTTGAAACAATGTAAGATTTTTTGTATGTTATGATATAATAATAAATTAAAACACGTACAGATTTGGCCCGGAGCAAACCATGTATTTGGTTGCCAACTTAGAAGTATCTCCCTAAAATTTGGGAAACATCCTCAAGGGGGAGGATTTTTTTATGGTTTTTTAGAGGTTTGTATTTTCTTGTTTTTAATTAAATTAAGCTATTGAACTGTTAAAATTATCAACAAGCGATTTTAAAAGTCAACTTGTAGAAAATAAACTTTTGGAAGTATATTTTAATGTAAAAAGGACAAAAGAACATTACAGAACATACTATTTTTTATTATTTACTTATCAGTATATTTATGTTTGGGGAGAAATATTTTTAAGAGTTGGAACACTGCACAAAAATGGGAATGCACTGTAAATTAGTACTCTGTACTCTGTGCTAATAGGTACAATAGAGCTGACAATCAAGTACAGGAGTGTCGTGATGTCATAATGGTCCGCTCCAGACCAAATCTGTACGTGTGTAAGCAACATTTTGTCCAATAATTTGATTTTAGAACTTGGAAGTGAGTAACAGACGTTGGGACTATTCTATCGCATAATATTGACATAGTTTCAAATATTATCACTCACTAAATAAACGTAGAATAATCATAAAGGATTAAACGTATTACAACGATAATTAAGGATTTTTACAGAAATTCAATGGTGTAAAATCCCGAGTAGGTGCTTAGTAAATACATTTATTTTATTCCTAAATGCCAGCGACTTGCGTGCGGGCAAAAGTTAATTTCGCAGAAACCGCACATTTTTCCGCAATAAAAAGTAACCTATGTCCTTCCCCGTGGTCTACTCTACATCTGTGCCAAATTTCATCAAAATCGGTCTAGCAGTTTCGGAGCCTATTCAATGCAAACAAACAAACAAACTTTTCCTCTTTATTATATTAAAGTATAGATTAGAGTTATGATTTTTCAACTCACAAAGATATTTTGTCGATAGAATTATCCTATTATTTGCCGTTAAAGCTCTTTGCCTCGACACATACTGCAGGTGTAGTTGTGAACAAACAAAAAATATTAATAGCTGTTGATCATACCTACTGTAAAAACCCAAACTACCGAAATACTTGAACGTGTAATACTCGAGTATTTTAGAAAAAGATATAGAGATTAGAATGACAGTTGTGTTATCAGTTTTAGATATACTATTATCGGATCTAATATTACAAATTAAATCATTCAAAACCTACAATATTCCAAATAAGAATATACTTGGCAAATCAGCCGTTTTATTCGCATTGTTTAATTTTTGCAAACTCTACGTAACATGGATTTGTAAACCAATACGTGAAAGATGGCCAAGCCATCAATACAATTATTATTGTAATTTAGAACTACTGAGGATATAGGTATTAAAAATATGTAAAGTCTCCGCAAATCAATTACGGATACTTCGGGCACATGATCCACTGCTTATGTAAAGACGTTTAGGCTAAAAAAATAATTGTCATAATGAAAGTCAAAAATCATCTCATGTAGGTTTTTTTTTTTTTTTTTTTTCCTTTATTTTAAGGCTTGTGTCGAAATCGACAATGCCAGCCTTATAAAATCAAAATTACAAAATTAATCTAAATACTTCATCTACATTATTCTAATCAGATCTACATCTAACAAGAGATAAATATAAATTAACCAGCCCCCAGCAAACAGATTCCTCCGGTTGAGTGCCACTCACACAACCAAGTTGTCTGAGTGCCACTCCCGCGTCAGCTTCAAACCTTCGCCTCTCGGACTCGACCCGGCCACATTCCACCAGAGCATGGTATACGTCTTCCCGTTTTTCTTGTATGACAATTATTTTTCTGCTTAAACGTCTATTCATAAGCAATAAATCATATGCCCAAAATATCCGTAATTGATTTTACCGAACCTTATATAATGACTAACTAGGTAGAGGGCAATATGCACAATGGCGCCTGCTACTAAAGAGACCTTTTGTCTTTGTTTTGCCTTTTCCAGAAAGTGGATAAGGAATTAAGTAAGTATAAAGTAAGTAATTTATATATTAATACGTGAAACAAAAATGTGCAGTACAGTTTTACGAGAATTGTGCAACCGGCGGAGTATGAAATTAAGCCGGTATATTAAAGTTAATTTGGAGAAAGGTGCTCAGTAAGCTAATATTTTTTAAATAATGGTTAGAAATACACACAATTAATAAATATATCACCAACCCCGATTGTTTAATAGCGATATTAGTACTGTAAAAATCTTCAACTCTCAGTGATAGATATCTCTTTCACACATCACCTGTAGGTCGTTAGGATAAGTAGTAGGTGTAGGTTGGTGTGGGAGTTGTAGATGTAAGAAGTATATGTAGTTTGTAGGTAGTAGGTGTAGTTGTTGGTGTAGAAACTTCAGATGTATGTAGATTTTAGGTATTTATTTGTTTATTCCAGTTTACAGAATTAAGACAGAACAACGTCTGTTAGGTACAGCTAGTATAATATTATAATGAAATCAGTGTTAAGAAACTGGAATGTGTACCGTACTGTTATGATAAAGCATTGCAAATACATTTGATAAGATTGCATCAAAGATGTCGGGCAAACTCACTTGACCTACTGAAAATGTGCTCCATTTTTATGCTAATAAGATATTTTCAAGCATTATTTATATTTTGAAACACGGGGCAAACGAGTAAACGCATCACCTGATGGAAAGCGATTATCGTCGCCCATGGTCAGAGGAGACGCAAGTGCGTTTCTGGCCTTGAAAAAGAGAACAGGCTCTTTTCTTAAAAATATGGTTCGAAAATACAATGGCGACAGTTCATTACGGAGTTTTATAAAACTTGTTTAATCAACTTTAAAAAAATTACATACCTACATAGGAAATCGTAATTAATTTATGGAAATCTAACGTTTTACATTTTTTTAAGCCAAACCGCATTTAATCTTAGATACAACAAATAATGATGTTTACGTAGAGTTTAGAGAGGATAGCAATCATCTTGGTCCTAACTCCTAAGTAAAATAAACACTGTATGAAAATAGGTCTCCTAACTTGCGAATTATTAAACTAAATTTCGAAGGGCCATGTACACTGTCACCGTAAGGCACGCAGAAAACCGGGATCGTATAAAAATCGCCTACAAGCAATGTGACAGGGCGACTATGGGATTAGCAATCACAACCGATATGACAGGTGGCGCCAGCGTCAGATTGATGACACGTCACCATTGCGTTATCTATAGACTATAATCTATCTACGTGACAACACTTTAATAGAAGTAGATGCTTGGGGCCTTATCATACTAGCGGATTGCGACTTACGAGCGACTTCATAGCGGAAAGGGCGTGCAACGAATACTTTATGGGCGCGCAACGAATACGCCGCGTATGCGCAGCGAATTCGTTGCGGACGCGTAACAAGTTCTCCGCGAATAGCAGCGTGGACGCCATATAATAACGCTACAAACACGCGACGAAAAATTTGCGTATTTGCCGTGCGTCCGCGACGTCCTCGCTGTGAATCCGCGGTGTGTTTGCGACGCATTCGCTGCACGCCCGCCCCGCCCCGCAGCCGCTCGCAAATCGCTAGTATGATAAGGCCCCAACAGCCGAATACTGAAACGCCAATCAAAATTAAGAGCCCTCCTATTCCCATTTCCCAGTATATCAATTCTTGATCGTTTTCATTCCTTTATCATTTGATACATTAGTATTAGCTTTGCCTTTTTATATATAGAACAATGAGTAAGCCGCGGTCAGATTTTTAGAGTTTACTTCTTACTTTTGAGATTTTTGAGGCCATTTTGACGTTTGTAGTATGGTGAAAACAAGATGGCTGACATTTAAAGTATGAAGAAAACCAAGATGGCGTAACTTTTTATTGTATGAAGATTAGTTCTGTCAAATGTACGTCATAGCCTATCTTGACTTTTAAAATCTTTGACGGAACCCTTCAAAATTGGAGACGTTGGAATATTTAACGTAGACCATACGATACTGCTATTAAAAATACATTGTAATAAAACATGACTGAAAGTAAAAAGTCATAGCTCTACAATGTGTAGTCGCTACGGCAACCGTAGCGGCCTCTACATTGTAGACTCCCGCGCAGCGCCGATACAAGCCAAACGAAAAAACTACGTTCTTCGGCTACGTTCCCCCGAGCGTTTTTAGTGGACGCGACAGAAAAAACGGCACTGTGTGATAGAATAGAAGTGTGCGCTTGTGGCGGACCAATCAGCGCATAGTCCTGAATCGCGCTATCGAAGTTTCTAAAGTTCGGAACTACATAAAGAATATCTGAAATGCATACAAGTGGGCTTCGGTCTGACCGAGCATACCATCTCTGATCTCGCTCGGTCGGAGATCTCCCTTTGGGGCCTACCACCACATTCCCACACGCTAAAACAATAGAGCTTGTAGAGTTCTCATCAAATCTGATATTTGATATTTGCAGTGCAGTGCAGTTTTATCCGTCGCAACCACAAAAAATACTCACGTGTACACTACGGCCGCTGTATCTTGATGGGTCTGAACATAGGCTCTGCGAACTTTAGCGCATGTACAACTCGTGAAGAAAACTGTTATTGTATTATTTTTATATACCTATGAACTAATATTATTTCCCTAATACAGTTGACCAATTAGTACAAATAAAATAAATACGAAAACACTTAAAAACAGTTATTGCGCAACCTTCGGCGCGAAGTTCAGACTCGCCAAGATACATCGGCCGTATTGTATACGTGGCTCGGGGTCAGTTCACACCGCGACAATACGACAGAAATATTTTCACCAGGGATATGATGAAATCTTTGTTACGATGTGATATTTTTTTCCATAAATGCTTAACCGCTAGGGCACATAGATCCAAATAAAAACAACCCCGTTGGGCGTCGGGTGGCACAACTGGCACATTTGCCCATTTTTATTGCTATATTTTTTGTTTATTCTCATTTGTAAATATCTGGATTTTTATGTGATTGAAATTTTGAAATTTTGACAGTCCGACGCCCGAGAGGTTAATAAGCACTGCATGTATTGCATGGCCCATTACATCGATTCCTTAAATTACGAAAAAAATTATCAAAAGACTTAAATTTCATTATGATAATCAGTCAGCGAAGATATTGCTTTAAATCTGGATTAGGTAGTGAATTAATTATCGTAATACGTTAATGCTTCGGAAAATTTACATCTAACCACCACATGTACACACTGTAGTGTATTTTAAATATATTATTATGTACCTACAATCTCAATTCTAGTAGGGGGAGCCTTTGAAGTAACTCGAGCGTATATTATCTGGTAATGAGGGTATGAAAATCTGTTTATTTATTAGGAGTATTAAAAAAAGAAAATAAAAAAGTATCAAAATTGAATCGGCCACATGCTAAATGTTAATTTCATAATTTGGTAATACATTACACAATTATAATCGTCGCACACGCAAATATGTCTACGGCGATTTAGGTACCAGGGGGCGGGGAAACACCAGTCACCACCGAGACCAATAGAAGTAGGCAAAGACCACTGGGCTCAATAGATCTATGGACGCTTCACACCACGTCAATCTCGCGCCAGTCTGAGTTAGAGGTGGGCGCCGCGCCGTCATGCATGCGGCGCCGCCGCCGCCGAGTATCCAAAAATTTGCGCCGATCGATGTCGACTCAAAAAAAAAAACAGGCCCGCGCCGGACGCTAGGCGCCGGGAGCGGGCGGGCGGGGTACGGGGTGCTGTGTTGTAATGGAAATTAATGCTATTTTTCATTAATTTCATTAGCATGCTAATTTTCATGTCTTAGCATGCTACGTGCTATTGCTATGTTATTTGCTAAAATCGGTTTGTAATGATCATAAATAGCTGTGTTTTGTGAAATGATAATGTTTTTTCATTACGTTGCGTACGCGTCGCTCATTAAGTATTAACATACAATACGAAAATATTAATAAAAAACAACTATTGAATAATGGAACCTAAACGTATGCAATTTACTTTATTTTGAAAAAAAAAATACTGCAGAAATTTGACTGAATTTGAATGTATTTTCTCTTCTCACTCGCTCGTATTAATTCGTGGAACATCGCGGCATCGTGAACTCTCGGGTCGCGTCGCGCGTCGCGTCAAAATTATTTCGCATCGAATTTTAGCATTAGCAACTAGCAATAGCACGATGGCCAGTTAGCACTTAGCGCCGCGGTGCGAACCAGCGGGAAAAAATGCGTTTTTTTACAAAAACAGCTACGCCGCGGCGCGGCGCCGCCACGCCGACCAATTTCCCCCAGCGCGCCGCCGCGCCGCCGGCAAATTTTAGGTCGGCGCCCACCTCTAGTCTGAGTATCCGAAGTACAAGTGTGTTAAAGTTACGGACAACGGGAAGTACATTTACTGTTTCATACTTATTATGCTAAACATTTATTAAAAAATGTATATGACCAAGGAACATCGAAAACTTTTTGTTCCTTCAGCGGGATTCGAACCCGAGACCTCCGGCTTGAGCGCCGATGCGCTAACCACTGAACCACAAAGATTATCAAAAGAAGTAGATAAGATTAAGACCATCAAGCCCTATAGGGGAAGACAGAGACCACACAGCCTTTACAACGCCCGCCCGCCTACTTGCTCGAATATTTCAGTGCAATTTAAATTGAAGCACAGTTTATATTATGTTTATATATATATATAAATAGTTTACTTATCACATGTGGGTTACGTTATTAAACAAATAGCAAATACTCTGAGCTATCTATGTGCCAACTATATAAAGCAAATAGTACTCTAATCATAGAATCATGTATGCAAAGTAATTTATAACTTGCTTTGAGGTAGGACGCCGACAAGATACTAAAAAGTAAATATACTAACACAATAATTGTTATATGGTATAAAATACCCTATTAAGGGTATTTTCAAGTTTAAAAAAACGTTCAACCTTCCTTGTGATTTTTTTTCCTTTCATTGCAAATCAGCATAAAAGATTAAATAATTAATAAGGCCCGTAAAAAGTTAAAATGTGTTGTCATGACGTCACATTCTTGTAACCACCTGTCAACTTTCAAATCGCACTAAGCATGTCAAATCCTGGAATTCTTGTTATACTATTAATATCGAAGAGAAACGCTGATATTCCTTACAAAACTTGCACTAAGCTTCGACTGACAACTGACAAACATGGGAGTAGGGAGGCCATTAAAAAAAGAAGTAGTACAAGAATATGACGTCACGTTTGACGAAAGTGCATTTTTAATCACTTGGTCAAACGTGAAAAATATGTTATCTTATTTTTGATATTTTATAAAAATCACACATAATATTTTATAGCAAAGTGTTGGTTAAATTGGTTTTAAATAATGTTTAGTGATAAAATATCAACAATTTTCTCTAAACTTTCCCCTTTACGATTAGGTTTATCTAAAAATTAAGAAATAAGCTTGTCGAATAAAGTGCTAAATAAAAATGATAGCTCCTTAGCTTAGACTATACACAATCATTTTAAAGTTAAAAAAACATTCATACTTCAGTACTAATATGAGCTTAAATATTTAAAATTATATACTTATTATAATTTTATTATTATATCAAGAAAAATGTAACCTTGAGAAAACATAACAGGTATTCTTACAACCTGCGTCGTCAAAAGTTATAAATAATAAAATTAATAAATAATTACATACGTTTTCTCAGTTTAATAAAAATGATTATGACTGCGGATGAAACGAAAGTAGCAGGTATGAATCGCAACAAACGGCATAGTCTTGACTCTCTACCTATGTACTGAGACTGACTGGTCGAGTTATTTTTAAAGGGGGTCGCAGTCTGTGAAAAAACAATAAATACAAACTACATATAGTAAAATGTTCGTTTTTCGAATTAATCCTTTGCGATGCGATAAGTCAAATCCCATACATTTTGTTTTCGAACTTCGCTGTCGAAATTATCGAATGCACCTTGACTAGAGGCTCTAGGATCTCAGTCCACTAATGCGCTACTATCATAGATTAATGAAAGAGAAACAGATAAACAGCTTCATAGTTAGCTTTCGGTTTGATTGCTCTACTACAAGCATACGGTATATCCACGATTGTGTGGAAAAATTGTGGGCCGTTGAAGGGGACGTCAAAATTTTAAAATTTGGATCGAAAACTGTTTCTCTATACGTAAGTATATATAAAATTTTCTACTCTATGCTACTACTCTACAAGTGTTTTAAACCTCATATTTTTCTATAAGTTTTATTATAGTAAAACTACAGATGTAAATGTATATAAATATATTATATAACTACCCACACCGATTTCAGTGACGGTAGCCGGTTTCATTGAAACCAGGCCAGTTACGCAGGAGTAATTTTCTAGTGCCCAAGTGTGTGCGCAGTACACAAGAGCACTCTCTCTTCCTTTTCTCTCGTAATCCAGTGGGAAGGATAACAGACACGACTAACGAGAGATCAGACGGTCCGACTTTTTACATGCCCATCCGACGCATGGATCATCTTTCTTGTCAGACAATCAGGTGATCAGCCTGCATTGTCCTAACCAAACTTGGATACAACATTTTTTGTTGTATCAATACGGGAATCGACACGACCTCCGAGTCGAGAGCCAATGCTCGAACCACTAGACCACGGAGGCTGTATATTTGTCTAATAATAATAATAAGGACAAACGTATGATTTTACCAAACTATATTACAAATGGTTAAAAATATTAACATGCATTTTGAATTCATGTTAACCCCAAGTCCGCGTAGTTTCACCTACATTTTCTTGTATAGAGGAAAACTAACCGCAAGACGCGTCACCTTGAGGCTATCTCGCCTCACATCTATCATACATGACACCTCGCCTATACAGATTACAATGATATTTTTATCTGAAAATAACAATGTAATCTCAGTTACAACACGATTCAGTTAGATCAGTGTTTTTCAACCTTTTACATGAAGGGGGGTCCCCTTGTATGAAAAAATATTTCGCGACCCCCCGACCCTTCGCTTTTTTCATGTATGTATGTGTATGTAACAGAGTTACAAATATAAGTAAGTTAAAATTCTTTACTTACTAATCTTTTTAATCTTCATAGGGGGGTCGCGACCCACAGGTTGAAAAACACTGAGTTAGATGTTACAAATATGAAAAAGCAAGTTTTCCTTAGACTTTTCGAAGCACTCGAAGCTGTGGGTCAATTCTGCTAAATAAAACCTGCAATAATGCTATTACAATAGTACCGATACGCTAAAACGGCCAAACAGTGTTCTCATAAACGTTAAACCGACGTCAAACGCGTTCTGATTGGTCCATTCACAAAATCAGTTTATGATAACGTGTCGCTTCACTTATAATACAATCAAAGTAAAATGAAAGTCTACTTTAAATACGGTAAGGTTAAGTTTTAAATGAAACTTTTAAATGTTTTGTAGGTAGGTAGGATCTAATTTTATTTCTCCTAGAGTCCTATATGATGTCCGTGTCCCGTAATACAGGTTTTTTGAGAACTAACCAAGAAAGATGAAAGTGGTATAATAGGGTCCATAGTTGATAGTTCATACTTTAAGATATACTACATTATACGTATGTAAACTACTTCTATTTATATTCCGTAGAAAACTATATTTTTGGATATTTAAAGTTGATCACCTGCATTAAGTAATAAAAAATATGTCATCACGGAAACGACCGTCAATTCCACGTAATTACTAATTAGTAAAAACGTATCTTGCCGCCAATTCTCTTGACAATTGGTCGTAAGTCATAACTCACGTCGTACCGTGTCCAGTCCGTATTGTAGTCGTATTCAAATGCTCATTTCTAATGGCCGCTACTTTAAAAAATCTTCGCAATTCGCCATGCGACGTGCGCGCAGTTCCAATGCTTGATGGATACTACACATTGTCTTATGTCATTGAGCTGTCTAGTGCTTAATAGGCACGCGGTTAAGAACATCCATCATTACTAAATACGGCCCTGAAAATTGCTGAAACGTAACATCAGTCTGGAAATAAAGTCACAGTTTAAGCATTGTTTAACTACATAATATTTTTCTTGTAATCCAAGTACCAATTTCCTAATTTCAATTTGAAATTTACTCTTTAAATAAGGTTTATTTTTTTTACGTAGGTGGTGACGACCCCACCATCCACTTGCTGATTTTCGTCGTTCGTCATCGTTTTAGCCTGGTGACGTCCACTGCAGGACATAGGCCTCCCCCATAGATTTCCAGTGCTACCGGTCGCTCGCGGCCTGTATCCACCGACTCCCTGCGACTTTTCTCAGGTCGTCTGTCCAACTGGTGGGAGACCGTCCCACGCTTCGACGTCCAGTTCGTGGTCTCCACTCGGGAACCTTTCGGCCCCAGCGGTCATCGGTTCTACGAAATGAGAAAATCCGTAGCAGAACTAAAGTTAGCGACATAGCCCAGCGCATTAGCAAGATTGCTGATTTTGACTCGCTACAAATCCTAATACCTACATTGTAGTTAGGGGGATCAGTATGGTAAGCCTGTTCTATCTGCCTATGGAATTCGGCCTCTGGGTATCCCTATTGGACTCGGTGGTCTCTGCCTGCTCCTATTGGTCTCAGTGGTTATCTGTATAATCCTATTGTACTCGGTGGTATCTGCCTGCTCCTAATGGTCTCAGTGGTCTCTACCTACTCCTATTGGACTCGGTGGTCTCTGCCTGCTCTTATTGGTCTCAGTGGTCTCTACCTACTCCTATTAGTCTCGATGGTTTCTGCCTACTTCTATTGGGAAATGGGCGTGAGCATTTCTGAGCGAGTGTTTATTAAAGAAAGAAGAAACTTTTTTGATTTTTCCTAATTAACACGTAACAAAATATAAGATAACGATTTTATGATTCGCAAAAACTCATTATTTTTTCTACAATCGAGAATCTACTAGTAAATTGGCAATCATAAAAATCATACAGTCAAGAGCATTTAAAACGTGAAATATAAGCTGTCCGCCAACCACTCGAATCTGTCGGTGGGGATTTACGGCTAGAAGTGTATAGACAAATCGTTACTTAGCGATAAACAAGGACAAAAAGTACACAAATCAACATTTTAAATTTTAAAGTAGTAAAGCCTGAAGTCGGAGAAACCGATAAAATATCGACGAAAGTCTAATTTTGGGAATTTTTGTGCACATCTAAAAATTAGAATTCTTTCAGTAGTATCAGATGAAAAGTCATGTAAATAATATAGCATGGATGGGAAGACCTATATATAGTTGCCTATTTACCTACAGACTGTTTTAAAAAGTTTTGTCACTTTCTTAAGAATGTCGTGGAAAAACTTGTGATTAAGAATGTTAAGTGGAAAAACTTAAAGCTATGCTTCACTTTTTTATCAGCAATTATTATACAATTATTACAGCCCGAGTAGGTACTTAGTATTCCAAATATCATAAAAAAGCCTTCATCATTTTAAGTTCTAATTCCTACAGTCTAAAACATTCACGTTCGTAACTTTTTATGTATGTAATATGATAAATAATATCTACCTTAGATAATTTTCGACTATCACAGTCATTAATTAAACATAATAATTAAATAAGTGCGCTAATTTAACATACGTCACACTTTTATCGTCGTAATTATTATTATCTAATACTTGATAATATTATGTATGGGTTGGGAATGTATCGTGCAATAGTGAACATGCATTAGTTTCAAATCAGCAAAATTCTTATATTTTTCGAAAGACAACATAAATATGGACCGAAAAATGCAAAAAAAAATCATAATTAAAAAGTTAAAACAGGACTAAAAACGACTACTTTTTGCTATGTTTGAAAAACGAAAATTACTGTTCAAATCATTATTGTGATATTTTTTGTTATTTGTGATATTTTTTGTTAAAACAATGAAATATATAAACACAGTATTGAAGTTAAACAAAATCAATTTTTGTAATTATCTTCATACATTTTCAACTGCTGAGACACAATAAATTATGCACAAGTGATCGTGCATCATTTATGTGTATCTTTTTAATGCTTTCCAACGGTCTCACTTTTGTGATGACGATTTCGTCAACGGTTAATCGTAGATATGCCTATTAGATGACCATAGTATATTTTCTGTATATCATTATCATGTAGGTCATCTAATAGGTATTAAATAAATATTAAATATTGTGTTATGTGAAGTATAAAAGTATTTTATACTAGCTGTTTCCCGCGGCTCCGCCCGCGTAAATATAGTTTCGAGTATCCCGCGGGAACATACTACTTTTCCGGGATAAAAAGTAGCCTATGTTTTAATCCGGAGCCTAAACTACTACCATATCAAATTTCATCAAAATCCGTTCAGTAGTTTTTGCGTGAAAGAGGAACAAACATCCATCCATCCATACATCCTCACAAACTTTCACATTCATAATATTAGTAGGATATTTCCGCTGTCTTGTACCCGTACCTACCAAGTTAAGTTCTTCGAGAACTTAGCACAGAACCAGATTGAAGTGATGTAAAGAGCGTCCATATAGACATTATTATTATTTGTTAACAGCAAGGTTTTGTAGTGCTCTGTGCGACATGACTTTATCCACAGAAAATTCACCGGATGAAAATTAATATTCGAAACGAAAATTCGAGTTCGGCTAGTAATGATAAGTGGCGAGACTAAAAATAAAAGATGATAGTTTATGTAAGTAGAAGTTTTATAATGAATGACAAAAGGGTTAAATAAAATAATGTACCTATAGTATTGTACTGTATAAAAACCTTACAACGCCATTCAGAGTTTCATGATGATAGGTTTTAAGATTATGAAGGTTACAACTGAACATCTACGAGGTAATTTTGACTGATAACGTTTTTCAAAACGTGTAATTATAGTAGAAGTTATTAAGATACGCAACTTGATTCTAATTTTACATCTAAAACAAAAATATCATAGAATCTTACCTAATCACACAAAAATGATCAATCCACTAGATAATTACAGTTTACACGAGATAAACCTTTCAGCTTTTTTTTTATTCAGTAACGTAACACAGCGAAACACGATGCAAGCGTTATATAACGTCGGTTTTCTGTGAGACCGTGGTATTAATCCGGACGAGCCGGCCCATTTGTGCCGAAGCACGGCTCTCCATCATAGAAAAACTGCAGAGCAAGTAGAATTCACATGTAAAACACCGAAATCCAACTCAAACATTTCCACGCCGAAGTCGAATTAATAAATGTTAAGTGACATAACTTAAGATGAAATTATCAGTCACAGACTTAAAACAATAGATGCAGACGTTCTTACAGAGATAAAATACGTATAGAATGAAACTGAAGTCTTATTTCGTAATCAGAAACCAAACAAATCCGTAAAATCTGACGTGTAATTAAACCTAACAAATAAAGAGACACTGCTAAGAACGTGCTCAGGCAAGTGGAACCGAAACATCATATTCTAATGCAAATTAAATCAAAATAACCTTCGAGAACACGCGGAAAACAGCGTAATCCTTTATACGCTTTCGAGTTGCGAGCGAGTTACTTACAAAAAGTCGAAAACTTATGATAACACAAACACAACACAACGCGTCGCTTCACCGGCAGCGGCCTGACTGATTACGGACGCGACATTATCATGAAAAAAAAAAAAAAACAAAATACAAATACCGTATTTGAATACGATAGTATTGATAGTACTACCAAGTACTGTACTCGGTCTCTCGAACGCACCACAAGGTAGACTTCGATTACGAATTATGTATCTAGATTACTTTAGCGTAAGCTTATGGCTTGGTATTTTTGATCTTAAAAGTGAAAACTGCCTCAGTGGTTAGCGCGTCGATGTTCAAGCCGAAAGTCGCAGGTTCGAATCCCGCTGAAGAAACAAAAAAAGTTTTGTGTTCCTGAATCATGGATGTATATTAAATATGTGTAGATATAAGTATGTGAATAATATAAAAGTATTAAATATATTTCCGTTGTCTGGTACCCGTAACACAAGTTCTTCGAGAACTTACCTCGGGGCCAGATTAACGTGGTGTGAAAGCACATTGATGTCTTGAAATAAAAGAATTGATTTGCGCATTTGAATTAATCATATTTATTTAATATCTTTTATCTTCGATTTTAAGGCTAGATAGATGATAATAATCTGTTCTAGACCCGATAGATTAAAGACTTTACGTAAAATTCCAATTTTATAATAGGTCATCGTTCTATTTAAGTATTACATATATATACCTATGTATTGTTTAGTAGTAGCTATCTTTACAGCTGTAAAGATTATATTGGAATTGAGTAAGTAGGTATTGAATGATATTCTGTTAAGTTGAATAAAAAATAAATTATATACTATCATTGAATGGATTACCTAGTCAAATAATATTTTTTTCAACGTGTGCTATAATATAATTATTACTATAAACTTTAGACTTTGCACTCCCGTTAAGTCACAGTAAATAATAATTTTGGTAATGCCCACTCATGTGACCAAAGTACAATCTTTTTGTGTACCCTTATTATTGCAATTCATAGTTCTTATTTAGGAGAAAAACTTAAATATTAAAAAATAACCAACATCAGATAACAAAGGTGGATTGAGCTTAATGTAGAGTTTTGCCTAATTCAACCAAAAAATCAAATTGTTTTTATTTTGGTTTACGGTTATATCTAAATGAAGCTTTCATAAAACAGTAGAACAGTCGCCCACAAATCAGGTGTACCTCTTTTCAACCTTGTCACTGTGGCAGAGAGGTCCAAAAGCGGCACACCGCGGATGATATCCACGACTGTACCTGATGTTCAAACTCAAAGGTCCACAGACGGAGCCTTCTTGGAAACCTGCCACTTGTCTGCTTACAAACGGGTTATGCCAATGTAAAAATGTTAAGGATGCAAAGTTAAATCGTTTAGAAAATATTATTATTTTTGAAAGTATAACAATCATAAAAACTTTAAACAAACATAGGTAATAGTTAACATTAAAAACATACTTCATTATAAATCTGGGGGCACGGCAGTGCCCCCGCCAAGTCGAGCGCGAAGCAAACACTGCCGTACCATCCTTTACTGGAACCATTTCGCCGCATTTTCAGGCCCCTATTTGAGAACCTCTGGATAAGACCAGAACGCAGAAATTTTCGTCATCCAATAAGCTATAATCACGTACTTAAAATCCAAAATTTCAAGTCTGTAGGTCATTTAGTTCCGAAGTTAAGCGAAAGCAAAGTTTCGCATTTTCGACACTCACTCACTCACTCACTCACTCACTCACTCATGATCATCAAAATAGAACTAGTACTTCCCATAAACTTAGAGAGCTGAAATTTGGTACAGAGTTGGGGTTTAATGGCCACATAAAGGGAAAACTATAAAAACTAGGATAATCGATCTGGGGGCACGGCAGTGCCCCTGCCAAGTCGAGCGCGAAGCAAACACTGCCGTACCATTCTTTACTGGAACCATTTCGCCGCATTTTCACGCCCCTATTTGAGAACCTCTAGATAAGACCAGAACGTCGATCTGGGGGCACGACAGTGCCCCCGCCAAGTCGAGCGCGAAGCAAACACTGCCGTACCATTCTTTACTAGAACCATTTTGCCGCATTTTCAGGCCCCTTTATTCTACTCGAACATTACACAAATTAAATAATCAAATTACACTAAAATCTAGGAAAATCAATCAATATGCCCACGTTTCTACAAAAAGAAGTGAAATCCCACCAAAAACATTCTGTAAAAAACTAGCCAAGTCTCGATGGAGCTGCTTGTTTATCTCTAAAAAGTAATGAAATCTAGACACAATCGTGCCAAGTCTAAGGTTCCTTACTGCGGTTTCTTTATTATTATAGTTAATGTTGTGTGACTTGGCCGTTGAAGGGCACACAAGGGTACAAAAGGGGCTCCATGACACCATTGCTCCAATACGTGTGTTGTACAATCAATAACAGCCTAAAATGAGACACTAGCGTCCAATTACCAATACCAGTATGGGCTATTATCTCGCTTAACAAACATAGGTAGTTACAAATGTAAACAAAATTGAGTTGTACCCACTAAAGTATAAAGAATTTTTCAACGGCCAAGTCACTCAACATTAACTATAATAATAAAGAAACCGCAGTAAGGAACCTTAGACTTGGCACGATTGTGTCTAGATTTCATTACTTTTTAGAGATAAACAAGCAGCTCCATCGAGACTTGGCTAGTTTTTTACAGAATGTTTTTGGTGGGATATTAATGTTTAAAAATAGTAAAATTAACTTAGTACAATAATTCTACTAATGCATTTCGTCTGGGAAAAACCGGCCCTTGGAAAGTCCCTTGCAGCGAGTACTTCTTAATAAACCAATGGAATGTCCTCATGAGTCAGGCTTTAACTTATTTTTTTTATCTTTTTTTAAATAGTACCTATGTAGACAGAACAATTAATTTGTTATAGATCATAAAATTAAGATATAAAACTTCACCTCCCATTAAGTTATTTCAGCCACCTGTTACATAACAACAAGACTCAAGAGAGTATCCGTGGTGTAAATATTTTTACCCGACTACGGCGAAGCAAGCAAGGGTTATGATGAGTCTATATATGTATGTTTCACCGTAGCGCCTAAACTACTGATCCAAACTAAATAAATTAATAAATAGTTTCGTAATTATTATTACGAATCTATTAACACCTTTAACACCTCATTAATTTAGTTATTGCACGGGTAACATAGCCTATAATTATAATTTACATAGTCGGGTTATATTTTTATTTCAAAAATATTATTAATAAGGGAGGGAGAGACCAAACTCTTAAGGCGAATACGCGCTGCAGGAGCCGCACGCGCAGGAATCGATTCCTGCGGCGCGCGGCGCGGCTAGGTGCGCGGCGTTGCATACGATTTCATACAAAGATTTATAAAATTCGATGACTTCGGCGCGTGCGGCTCCTGCAGCGCGTATAGGTGCGCACCTCAAACTACCATTTCTTAGGAATTCTGAGACGATAAATTCGTCAATTTTTATTCCTGACAGTACCCACGCCACTTATAATATTATAAGTACTTGGGTAACCGAGCTTTGCTCGGAGTTCTGATAAATTAAAATAATCACAAAAATATTTATTTGACCGGGGCAAAGAATATTATATATACATTCCGAAGTTCCGAATAATACGCATACCAAACTGCCGATCGGGCTCACATAATAGTCTAAATTATTGATATATTGTTGCACAACGAAAGAAAAAACATATAATGCTTAAAAAGTTTTCCAAGAAAGACCTAGCTAGATCGATTTTTCTAGCCCAAAACTCCCTGTAAGCTTAATATCATGGTAATAATACTTGCAGCCGTTTTCGGGAAACCCATTATACATATATATACAAGACTGTCTCGTTTAACGTATAAGATAAATTATCTATGATGGATGTGTATTGTGTACCATAGTACGAACTACGCAGCAGAACCGCCGAAAACCAGTAGCTCCAGTAAGTAAGAGCACAATACGTATGGCCATGTAGAGACGCATTGAGCAACTTGTCAATATTAATATAACCTATAGTCGTGGTCAATATTTAGCACGTCGTGAACCGCCAATTTGAGACACGTCAAAATAGGCTATTAGGTTTAAAAGTGAAACCACCTATTTTATGGTCTAGCCTTAAATTTAAAAGTCACGAAAAATTACAACACGTTAAAAGTTGTGATACCAGCTACCTAGATAAGACAATGATGAGCGTAGCACTGACTATTGTTTTATGTGATCAAAATTCCGTCCCCTTATATTCTGAAAATAGCTAAAACTTGAAAGCTCAAAAACTAACTTTTTAATTTTATCTGCTAGGTCTGCATGTGCTGGACAAAGATTGAAACTAGTAGATATTTTTACTATTGTAGAAGTTCAAAGATAATTTTCTGTTCTTATCTAAATACTTCAAAATCCTAGATATACTATTTTTATAACCCACGGAAAATTTTGTTTCTACATGCGAGTTACTACCAGACTATATCTATTTTTGGTGAACATGATAATCGTATAGTGCGATTCAAATGAGAATAAGATCGAGTCGGCGCCATATTGTTTCGAATTTAGACTGTTATGATAGTTAAATGTATGTTTAGATAATTGATTACTATTAAACATTTTTATTTAAATTCCATGCAAGACTAATACATAATATTTATATACACAAGTTTTTCTGAAAATCGCACTTTTCAAGTGATATTTGACAGAAAAAGGTCATTGACGTTCCTATCCTCATTTGAAACGCGTAATATCTTGTTTAAATTTTAATGGACTATTGTCAAATGGGCAAGATAGTTTCAAGTAAAGATGGCCATTGTAAAGTCGGCATACATGTTGGCCGAGCGTTGCCGAGCGACGGCCAGCGCCAACGTGTTACATCGCTGTATGTGATCGCTCGGTGTCGCTCGCTTATTGGCCAAGTGAAGCCCAGCGCCAACATGACGTGTAGAACTCATCATAATATAAAAGACCCCCGAAAGAAAAAATAAAGAAGTCACTCTTACACATTTAACCTTTTAAGAATACATAACTTAAACGCAATATTTGCAGGTATAGTGCGATTCAAATGAGAATAGGATCGAGTCGGCGCCATATTGTTTCGAATTTAGACTGTTATGATAGGTCAATTTATATTTAGATAATTGACTACTATTTAACGTTTTTATTTAAATTCGATGCAAGACTAATATTAATTATAAGCACATAAGTTTTTCTGAAAATCGCATTTTTCAAGTGATATTTGACAGAAAAAGGTCATTGACGTTCCTATTCTGATTTGAAACGCGTTATATCTATGCCTAAATGTACTAAGCAGCTAGCCATTTTCCTTTGCACTAGGACGCCTCAAAATATTTAAACACAAAGTGACCGCAACGACTGCAGAAGTAGTGAAACTACGTACTAACTACGCACGATTCAACGTCACTGTCAAGCGATCTTATGCCTGGGCCTTTAGTCAAGATGGTTTCTATAATTTCGACGGCGAAGTTCGAAAACAAAATGTATTTGACATAAGGCATCGCAAGCGACATGTCATTTTGATTTCGAACTTCACCGTCAAAATTATCGAATGCATCTTCGTCTCGAGGCCCTGGTCGAGCGGCAATTTCTTCGATAGTACCCACTTGAGTTTTGAAACATGAAAAATATTTTTGAATCTGAAAAATATATGTCGTGTGCATATCTATTAGCATACTAGCACATTATATATACACTCGCTATGTTTTTACTATATATTACACACAGCACAATGCTCACTCGTGACCAACCTCTTTGCGTCTAACAAACGTGACTGGATCGAATCTTTAGGATGTACTATAAATAGTAAATACTCTAGTAGGTTAGCTAGTAGGCAGAGTACCACTGTACTTAGTTCTTTGCAATTATCTTGTGTCCAGTTTTAATCACTATAGAACTATTCATCTGCATTATCATAAAGGTAAATTTATTCAGAAACTAATAATAACATAACAGAGACAAATAAGATCACTGGCTATGGAGAACACGATGCTTTAGGGTCAGTTCACACTGAGACGCAACGTGACGCGGCTCTGCATTTTTATGATGGCGATTCAAAATTGAACTTTATATTTACTACATAAGATACACGTTTCATTGCAAGAGCGGCGCGGCGCTACACAGCCCGATGCAGCTCGAAATCAAATCTTCTTGTTTAGTTAAGAAGTTCAATTTTGAATCGCTATCTTAATAAATATAGTTTAAAAAAAACTAAAAAATACGCCTTTAAAGCACATCGAACTAGAAAAACTATAATTATCACTAGGCACTGGTATTGATTTAATGCCTTATTAAAAAAAAACTGTTGTGATGTGATCGGCGATCCTGATCAGGACAGTGAGATAAACTTATAAAATTTTTGTATTGTCACTGATTCTTGATAAGTGTAGAAAGTTTGAATTAAGTCTGATCGTTTAAAGTGGGTCAAAATCGAGTCCAAAGGAGTCGGTTACAAACATACATACAGGTGAAGCTAATAAAAAGCGTATAAAAACCGCAGCAACGGCCACCGCGTCGCATCATATCGCCTCTCGGTGTGGACTCACGCTTAGGTAATGACACAAAAACCCAACACAAAGCTTCACCTTTTGTAATTCTCGCCCGAGCACCAAAGGAGGGTTATATTTTTCGAGAGTGTATGAGATTTCCATGGCATAGCCGACCGCCTTAGAGTCAGATCGATAGAATGATACACATTTCATATGACATCAGTCATGCACTGCACATGCCGCATGCGCTGTGCAACTTGACATTCGAACTCTTATAATTAAACGTGTATCCTCTTGTGTAATGAATAAAGTTCAATTTTGAATAGCTAACCTAATAATGCAGCACTATGTCGCGTATCGTTTCGTTTCGGTGTAAACTGACCCATATTCGCTTAACGGATTTGAACTTGAGAAGTGGCGTTATATTCGTCTCACATTGAGAGTGCCACTATCATTGAGATGGGCAGTAGCAAGTAGGGTTTTTGAAGTAAAAACGTCTTTAGCATCATTGTGATTTGAAAATCGATGAAACGAAAAAGCGACAGTAAAAAGAAACAGACTAAATTCATAAGATTTAACGTCGGAAAAAATGAGATAGGAAGCATTATACATTGTAATCCAAATTGACAAGAAAAAGATAAAACAACAAAAATGATCTAAATATTTATGAGATAGACATATTTTTGAAGGTTTCACTTCTATCACGCGTTAACTGCACACGATATTTTTTTTTAATGACACATAGTTTATTACAGTAAAGCTTTATTAAAGTCATAATAAAACGGGATAAAAGTCAAGCAAAAATAAACATCTTGCCCCAACTAACCGTATAAACGTACCTACACATCGAGCTCATTATGCGTTAAATCAGTCTTTCCCAAAGTGGGCGATAACGCCCTCTTGTGGGCGCTGGAGGACTAGAGGGTAAGGGGCCCAGAAAAAATTGGGGGGGGGCGCTGATGTGAGTAGTATTGTCATTGCTCAGTACTGATTATTATTGGTTAATTTTGAACAGATAAAAGATACTCTCCAGGCGAGACTAATATGTTATTTCGGTTTTAAAGGTAAAAAATGGGGGCGCTACAAAATAACTGATTTTAAAAGTGGGCGTTAGACGGAATAAGTTTGGAAACCTCTGCGTTAAGTACATAACGCAGAATGAGCTCTAAATATGTAGGTAACGTTATCAAAAATGTAACCAGGCGCCGGGCGAGTGAGTAGTGACAGAGACGAATTGTTACAATCTCGCAGCCTCCTGATAAGATTACAAACACTTGAATATAAATAACACAAGAATTTGTACAGTTTTACATGATACATATATCTCATGAGTTATGACAATAGGAAAGGAGCACAATCTTACTATGGGAGAAAACTGAAAGTGTCTGACAAGAGTAATTAAAAAATAGTTCGAAAACTGTCCAGAATGGTGCTAAAATCAGAAGAGTGTATAAAATGAATTTGGCAATAAGAGATAGAGTGAGGAATGAGATAGAACGAACTGACAGATCGCCTACGATTACCGCCGCCCATGGACATTCAGTAACACCAGAGATTGAAATGCGTTCGTAGCTTTGAGTATCCAACTATACGGAGACGACATGACAGCTAATTTCTATGCGAAAAAGTCTCGCCACTTTCTGCGGGGGGGACGACCGCACCGCTAGTGCTTGACACTATCGATGTTTTACTATCGATGAGTTCGGCTAGTAATAATTATGTGTGGCAAAAGTAAATTTTAAAAATTATATCTATTATATCTTAACTACAATATTTAATTTACAATTTCGCTCAGTATCATAAAGTAAATAAGTATTAAAATGTTGAAACATGCAAAAATGGAAGCGTCATCCAGCGTGAAGAAGAATTTTAGCATTTTTAGCAGTGTTGCGAATATCTTAGTTGCGGAGCGGCTGGTGCGTACAACCAATTTGTAGCATTCCGTAATACTCAAGAAACCCTAATAAATTTGCACTGACCATCCGTCTGTCTGTCCGTCTTTCTAGCATGTGTAATTATGAATTTATATAAATGAAATTTTGTATAGTTTATAGGTATTTTAAAATTGAAGTAAGTGTACGGTGGTTTGGTGTCCGTACAGGAGTAAAAGACAAGTTAAGCTCAATGGGTTTATTGAATACTTAACTTATACTACTAAATGGTTAATGGTAAAATGGTGAAACGGTTAAGAGAGCACGCGAACAGATTGGCGGTTTGACGCGAATTGGTTAAATATTCAACTTATAATATCGCGTGGCGACGTAAACGCTGACAGTGCGAAACGTGATGTACGGTACAATCGACACACTGTTGACCGTACAGTAAGAATTCATAAATTATATTTTTACAAAGTCAACCATTTTCGAGTAATCGGTCTCCATAATGGTTTATAAGTTGGTCATCCTCCTGGCATTTCTAAACTATAGGATATAGAAACTTGTAAGTACCCATGTTGATTGACTATGCTAAAAACTCTTAGGGAAAATTATTTTGAGCGAAATCAATTCGAAATCGATTTTTTCAATATTTACCTATATTTTCTCTTATAAGTTTCTGTATGTCTAACTAGTCTAACTAACACATAGAATAACTAATGAGAGAAAGTATAGATAAATATTAATTTGCGGACTAATCTGACTGTACGTCGTTTAAAAAATATTTGTTTATATACCTAGGTAGTATAAACTAATCTATATTATAAAGAGGAAAGATTTGTATTTTTGTGTGTATGTTTGTAATGAATAAACTAAAAAACTACTGTGCCGATTTCAAAAATTATTCCACCATCAGAAAGCTACATTCATCCTGAGTAACATAGGCTATATTTATTGCTAGAAAAGATTAGAGATCCTTACTAAAACTTTACTAACGTAACCCAAGGTGTAAAAAATGCCATAAAACAACTTTCGTCGCATGCGCTGCGGAAACTATTGATGATAGAACAAAAGTATGTTTTACAATATTAAAGAACATCCATACGTCCATCCATCCATACATTCAACATCTATCCATCCTCACAAACTTTCACATCCTATCCTAGTAATAGTATAAATCTATTGTATCTATCTATCGTACTACAATCGTAAGTATGCGTTGACTTGAGAACCTCCTTCGGGTTTTTGTCGGTTAAAAAGGTAGAGCTAAGTAAAAATGCGGAATCGTTTTGATAAATAGGGTCCACCCTAAATGCGTTTTTTTTTGCATTTATAATAGTTCTGCTCCACCTCAATGTTTACCAATGTTCACCATAAGTAGTTCAAAGATCGGTTCAAATTCACGGGCAAAAACTAGTTAATAATAAAATTCACCTTTAATAATTTCAAAGTTGGCAAGGCGCACTGTTTTAATCTCCTACTGTTGTTCGTCTAAACAATAAAACATGAAACTTCAAAATTCACCGAGCAAATTGTACTCGTACGTTTAGGAGACCAAGAAAAATGATTAGCGCAAGCTTGGACCCAGGAATTTCTAATCATCCTATTTTTAGGAAATCTAAAAAAATAATGGTCAGAATAACATACTGATAAAGTCGATATAGATATTTCTTTTACGTTGTCACAACCCTCAGTTTTTATGAAGTGTGGCCTGTTTATAAATTAAAAATGCATAATTTCAGGATAAATTTATCCGCACATATTTTATTGTAATAAATAATAATTAATATAAACAAAAGTTTGTTAATACAATTTGATAATTATTTTATAATAATTTGCAAGTTTTCAATGTGTTTCGTGAAATAATATCATGAAGAAAAACAAAATTGTAAATAGTGTACTAATTAATTAGCCATGTTTCTTCATTATGAAATAGTAAAAACAAGAACGAATATGAAATAGAAGATTTATAAATTACTGCTTTTAAATATTACCCTAAATTTGGATGTTGTACGATTTAGTAGCAACATTTATTCATCGAGTAAAATTTTTGGATTTTTGCTAATTTATCGCAATTATTGTTAATATTTAGGCAAAATAATACATACACATGGAAAGTAACACCATCCTTTTGTTTATTTGATGTTTCCGATCTGTTTTTGCAGGGAAAAATACAGCAAGTCGGCATTTTTTGCTCCGGTTCGTTCCGCCTCGCTGTAATTTTCCGAATACGTCAAAAACGCGCAGCAACTAGTTTTATACAACCCTCACGACCGGAGGGCTCTAACCTTTGGCAGCGGGGAACGCCTGACAATGGCGTCTCCGTATAGTTGGATACTCAAAGGTTCGTAGTCCTTAAAACCTCAACCCCTTGGGTGTCGAGTAGAGTTTCAAATACAAATGATTTTACGCTCATAATATTCTTTTACCTCCAAATTATAATCTAGGGGAAGTCAACTCCTCATTTTATACAAACTACTTTGTATTTGGAATGCTACAGTTATCTTTTAACAATAAGATTAATATTTGTTTAATAGAATATCGATTATTATACATGAAGATATAATCAAAATAACTATTCGCTATGATAGCTCACAGTTGTTATGCTTATGAAGGTCAACACAACAATAGGTAATATTTTTTTTTATTAATACCAGTAATGGCGCTAGAACGTTTTTGCCGTGCTGTATTCGGTCTCTCAGCTGTACTTAATGCTTTAATAAAATGAGTCATTGTCAGTCGAGGCAAAATGGTCTATTAGAGAAGATAGCCAGCGCTATACAAAAAGGATGCTCCATATGATCTGAAAAAGAAGACCTGAGAGCGCGGCAGCGGTTACGCCATAGATATATAATATTAAAAAGAGGTAGTTATGTTATAAACGCGTAAAAATGAAGACTCGAATTGGCCCGAGTCGGGCCAATTTTGGTTAGTGTGCTCCGCGAGTAATAGCGTGTTTTGTGTTACTATGCGACGTTGACACATTGACACGCGTCCCATGTCAATGTGTGTCGTGGCACAGAAATATTGTCAGTTTTGTAAGGATATAACGTATCTATGTAATAATTAATCAAAGGGTTACGCCAAGTCTATAAGCGGCCGTACTATCTTTTCTCCAAGTATTTCTCGGGTATTTTTGTGTATATTTTTCTTGCCCTATCTAATCTATCTTAGATATATAAGGCAAAGCTGATTGACTGATGTATCAACGCACAGGCTAAACTCTTAAGGCTAAAAATTTGAAATTTTGCACACGTATTTCTCATATTATGACGTAGGCATCCACTAAGGATGGATTTTTAAAAATTCAACCCCCAAGCGGGAAAAATAAGAGATTTAAGTTTGTATGAAACTCTTTATTGGACATAGTTGCATGAAATTTCGTATTAATTGAGTACGGAAAAAATAATGAGTTAGGTATTTCAGCGGTTTCTAAAATCCCCTAGGTGGGTAAAGTAAGGAGATGAAAGTTTGAAACCTAATTTAACGCGGGCGAAGCCGTGGGCAAATAATGCTAGTGTAACATAAGAAAAACCTATCGTACCTATCCTACGATATTACCTTGTTATAATTTTAATCCCCTAACTTCCCCCATAGGACAGGCTTCGCCTAGTTTGGGGGACAGAAAAGATAATGTTTGTAAAAAAGTATCTTGAAAATAAACGATTTATTTATTTTATTTATTTATCTACACAGTTAACGTAGTAAAAAAAATCCGTAGAAAAACCGATTCAAAGTTTAATTGAAAGTTTAGGTCAAACTCTTGCCATTTAACGGCCGGTTTTAAAAAACTATCTCCTCTATCTTGTTAAAAACGTCACATTTGGTATCATTTGCAATGTGACGTTTTTTATAAATAGTTATTGGCAGAAAGGTTATTGAAACGGGCCGTTAGTATACGTAAAAAAATATAAGTTTACTTATCTACAGTTCAGAGTTTGGAGTTTCTATGATAATGAGCCTCATGTCGTTAGCATAAAGTGTATTATAATAACTCCTGTGAGAGGTATAATAACTCGGAACGGACTGTACTTGTATGTACAATGTCTAGACGGACCTTATAGCTTTTAGAATAGACAGAAGTCGTGCCACCAGAGCCCTTCTATCCACGTGTATAACCCACCGTAACCAGAGTCAACTAGACGCAGCTGCACTAACAATATAGCGACTTTTTGCATGATAATTATTGCTAATGAGATCGTGACGACCTTACTTTTTACTTTTCAAGCGATTTTCTGAAGCCAAGGACGTATCGATAGTAATAATTTATAATAGATTTTGATATAATAGAGGAATTAAGTGTTCAACAATACGACTTCCTATTTTTTTAGTCTCAGACGGATGTATTTTGTGATACGGAATCTTAGGGTTAGTTTACACTGCAAACATTTGCAACGCTACACAGCACTTCATATTTTAGGTAGTTTCAAAATGGAACTTTATTCACTACACAAAAAAATAAACGTTTCATATGACATCAGTCATACACTGCATATGCGGTGCAACGAGCTGCCACTTTATATTCAAACTCTTGACGACTTACGCAATGAAACGCGAATCTTCTATGTAATAAATAAAGTTAAAATTTGAATAGATGTCTTAAAAATGTAGCGCCATGTCACGTATTGTTTCGTTTCCGTGTGAATTGAACCTTAAGGTGCTCCTCACCTGGATCATTCGCGTGTAATGTAACGTTATAGATTCGACTTTGAGCATTACATAAAAATACTACCTCCCTGACTGTACGTGTACTGTAACGTGTAAAGTCGGACGTCGGTCGAGCGGACGCGATCATTACAAGGTGCGCATTACAATGCTCGGTAATCCTACACCTACGTAACGTTCGGATATGTAACGTAAAACGTTACATTACACGAGAATGTTCCAGGTGGGGAACACCTTAATGCTATTTTTATTCACACACAAAAATATATTTTCATTATATTATCGCGCTAGTGTGCTCTGATAATATGATTTATTTTTAAGCAACATTTATAAGGAGAATTATACGCGTAATGCGTATGTCTATTATATTATCCTAGTCCCTAAACACCTTTTTATCCCCCAATAAAAACAGAGGGTGTTATAAGTTTGACGTGAATTTCTGTGTTTGAAAAACCGATTTTGATCTAGTTTTTTTTGTTTATAAGCTGAATATAATTCATCATCATCAGCGCGAGCTGCTTGACATTTTGGTTGTTACACTTTTAATGTTGTTTATTTTACAAATCTCATAGAAGAATTTAATTCGTTGCGTGCACAGTGCTCACAAGTCACAATATGAGTAATGAGTAATGATCAGCAGACAGTGATTAGAACATGACTCGTGGTCGACTGTCGGCCTCGACAATAGAGTCCCCGATCAACGCAGAGAACATAAATATTACCTAACCAAGAGCATGTCAGGACAAGCCTAAAGAGGGTTCCGTAGCTACCAACGCGCAATAGATTTTCTTTTATTACTCCAAAAGTTATTGTTCGATTTCGCTCAAAATAATTTTCCTAAAGAGATTTTATCATGATCTATCAGCATAGAAACTTACAGGTTTCTATCTTTTATAGTTTAGAAATGCCAGGTGGGACCAGCTTATAAAACTCTTTGGATCCGATTATGTACTTCCTTTTCAGAAACCATTTTGTTTTGTACAAAAGAAGTAAAAATTATAAAAATCAATTAGATATCTTACACTAGTTCATAAGAGTAATCAGACACACTCACTAACTGGTCAGGCTGTGGGGCGTACCAAATAGTATACAGTTACACACATTCGAGTAATATACCTACTCGTACATAAATTGCGTACACTCGAAAACATTAACCATAACTTAATGATAATTGATAACACGTAAACTTGGCGTATTTTAAAAGAGATGTTTGATTTTGGGCCAGTTCTATGTACACTACATAGGTAAATAGGAAAAAAATATGGGAATATCATAAAAATACGAAAAAATTAATTTGAAGAAGGGTACATGCGTACAAAAATGATTATTTGAAGAGTTTTTTATTGCGAGAACACTATTTTTAGGGCGGCCATGACAGTTGTTTTGACTTGACTTTTGATGTAGTAGACAGTTTTACGAAGAGACGTCGACTTGAATGTCATACGTCTTTCTTTGTCAAAAGTCATTCTTTAGTTAATTCTGATCTGATCCGCCATGTTTTATTTTACTTTGTGTTGCTCTCCTTGACGAAGTTAATTTAAATGTACATGGAAGCGAAGTGAAATTAAACAAAATAAAGAATAGTAAACGGTTACTATATTTACATATACTGTACATAGGGCTGGCCCAGGCCTCATACATTTCTTGAACATCTCTTTTGTCACGCAAAAGAGTTTTAAGCTGCAATGAAATAGGTTAAGTTAAACTCTAAGTTTATGTTGAAAGATCCAAAAAAACTATCTGTAACAAATTATTCTTTAAAATTGTAATCCTAATCTAATAAATGTGAAAGTTTGTGTGCATGGATGGATGATCCGGATGTTTATAACTCTTTTAAGCAAAAACTACTGAACGGATTTAGATGACATTTAATATTATAGTAGTTTAGGCTCTGGATACATAAACATAAGATCCTTTTTATCCCGAAAAGGTACAGTATACCGAGGGATATTTATGCAGGTGGAGCTGCGGGAAAAAGCTAGTTAATTAAAAGCAAAGCAGATAGAGCATAACGTAAATTAAAGTCTTGAATGAAACTGTAATTCAAAGTTGTGTTACATCATAATATTAGAAATAAATAGGCATTGATCGTTCAAATTAAACGTATCGACGTTTGCACGTTTCCAATGAAGCATACGGCACGGTTTTTTTGGCGAAAAATTGTCGATATTCGTATCGTTGTTGATTTTGTTAAGTTATCAAATTTGTGATTTGATAACTTAATGTCAATCACCTGGTCCAAATCAAAAATTCTTTTCGGAATTTACACTTAAATTTTTACTCCGTTACAAAAACACACAAGAAAATAATATGTTGAATACGACATGGATTTTTATATAAATAAAATGAACTTTTATTCCGTAATTGTGTTACTTTACAAATTAAAATTTTGTAATAAGTATGGCATGAACCCCATAATATTTTTGTTACTTACAATTAATAATGAAATGACAATGCAAATTTTGAATTTGTTAGGACTGTCTTGTCTTATTAGATGTAAAAAAATAAAAAAAATAATTAGCTAACATTGAAATGCCGCGCGACAGTGGAAACGCACACAGTACTGGGTGGTCATGCAATGTTACAAGTGGCCCGATTTCTTTAAGGTGAAGGTTTTCGTTTGGAGCGAGATAAGTATATGTGTATGACACATAAGGATAATATATAATGTGCTAGGTGTATAGTCTGTATGTCTACAAATGTATTAAGCTTGTTACGTTCATGGGTGAAACTAGAATACTTAGCAAGGTCAAGGATATTTCAATGATTTTTCGCGAGTGACTTTTATGTTATGATTTCAACAGGCCAAGCAGTGTGAAGGGCAATTTTTTAGAAAAGTTAAGGAAGGTCTAGAATGTAGACTCTAGAGAGTTTACAATGAAGTAGTAATTTTTTTATGATGCAAACAAATTAAAAATAGCTAAAATAAAATGATTAGAGAACATTTAACTGTAAAAAGACACCTTAGGGGCCATCCATATATTATGACGTCACGCAAAATTTCGACTTTTTGAACCCCCACCACCCCCTATGTCACGCTTTTTAGTATCCCTGTACTTGTATTTAACATGTACTGTCACATTTAGAATGACCCCTCCCCCCCCCCCTTCACGCATGCGCTGTGACGTAATATGTAGATATACCCTTATTTCCGTTACAGTAACTGGAGTCTATTGAGTTTATGACTGACGGTCAGCATAATTGTGTAAACAATAAAAAAGTCAATAAAGTGACTAAAGCTAGTTTTAAGGACAAACAAAAAGGCTGTAAAACAATTGTGGTTACAAGGTTACGATCACTAGTCACTTGCTCATAGCTAATCATCCGAGGTATAGACGGTGCTAGATATCTTTAACTAATGCCGGCTACAGATGTAACGATTTATCGACACCAACGATTAAACTGAGATAGATTGGTAGAGTCATCCCGAATATATCACCTGCATCACAAGGGGCGACCCTCCCTACAAATGACAGTTCGAGCACCGGGGAATGTCAGCCATGTTAACGTAAGCTTTAAAAGGTTGACACCGAAATAATTTTAAACGTCGCATCAGACAAATCTATCATATTATGAAATTATATTGTCAATTATGTCAAAGCACAATACGACCAGCGGCCAGCCCCGTGACTGAAAGTCCGGGCTGGAACAAACTCACGCCCCGCTCGCCGTGCGCACACCCCGCATACATCTAGCCACGCACACATAAGTCTATCGCATTATGAGACAGTTCTTTACGTTAGTAATAATAATAAATTCTTTGCCTACGTGATATAATATATAATTATATACTATAGAGCTCCGTGATCCCGAATTTCATAACTTCGCTACCGATTCTACCTATCTAAAAAAAAAAACTTGTCAGTAAAAACACATTTGACTAACTAATATTTATTTCCACTATCAGACGTTTGATTTACCAAGCTCGAGTAATCATGGGGATTACTCCTTATCATCAATAGTCAGTTTTCAGGTGTCATTGCACATGAGTGCGCCATGTTGAACTGTGTTAACTAGATAATATATAAAAACTACTCAATTATTGTACAAACAGAAGTACTTTTTACTTATAATGCGGCAACACTCGAGAGAATCCAGATAATTGTTGCAATTTTAATCGTTAAACTTTAATATTACCACGAGTACGGCAGTATTGAGTACCTATAGATATTAGGTTAGATAATATATAGAAATGATCACGAAAATATCGCCGTGCGCCGTCACAGAAATGTCGTCTAGACAGGAGGAACTACGGCCCAAAGAAACCGACATAAATGCATTCGATGATTTACTACCTATGTAATGTAGTTTAGGCCAGTGACCACTCAGGTGATTCTACCTAATTGTAAAACGTACAATGTAACAAATTTTATTTTGTATAATTTTTTCATCTTTTTATAATTACTTGGAATTTTTTATAATTATTTGGGTTTTATACTTTTGGTTACTTTATCACTTGGAGTTATATTTGGAATAAGGTACGATGGGATTGACATCGTCATTTTCTTCTACAAAACTCCCTTGTAATAAATAAAGATTAAAATAATAATAATAATCGTTAGTTATTATGTCCACAAGTGTCTTTCCTCAGTACGGCCCCACTATAATAAAGTCATACATACATTTCACAATCGCTCTAAACGGAGTGGTAAGACGAGCCCCGCATGATAAGCGCCCGCTCACCGTGACCCTAATGTCGGCAGGAAAAATTCAGGTACGAATAAAAAGTATAACATACGCCAAGTAAGTATGGAGATAAACAAACTTATAACTAGCTTTGCCCGCGGGTATTCGACAAATTATCAGTATTGCCAACTTAGGGGTTTTCCCCCTAAATTTAGGCCGCGGAAAGTATCTACAGGCGAAATTTTAGGGGAAAGAATTTTTTAGGGTTATTTTTAGGGATTTTTATTTTCTGGTTTTTCATTAAATTAAGCTATTTGAAAATCGAAAAGTGATTTGAAAAGTCACCCTGTAGTTAATAAACTTTTGGAAGTGTAAATTATAATGTATAAAGTTGGACAGAATAATATTTATTATTATATTAATATATTTTATTATTTGCTTGCCATAGTAGATTTTTGTACATTTTGCTGCGATAAAAAGTAGCCTATTTGTTAATCGAGAGTCTAAACTACTACTATTCCAAAAAACATCACAATCCGTTCAGTAGTTATTGCAGGAAAGAATAACAAACATCCCCACATCCATACATACAATTTTTTATTATTTATTTATTAATGATTAATCCTTACCAAAATTAAAAACAATCGTTCAAAATCTTAGTAAGGATTATTCAGTCAGTAGCACTGTTTTAGATGCGCACTAAAATAAGGGTAAAATGTTTACTTATATATACGCATTAAGTCAGTGGGAAATACCAGTATATAGTTAATAATATTTAATTACACACTGTATGGTTTTTGGATGTGCGTCAGAAATTAACTCACCAAGATAACATTGAAAAATTTATTAAGTAGGTAAGTACATTACACTGTCAATAGTCATGAACAACTCACAGAATTTCCCGGTGTGTGATAAGTTGATGACTGATGAGAGATACCAACTACCTACTGCCAACTCGCAGTTAGCCAGCATGGTGGACAGTCTAACCCTGATTATATTAGGAAGCCGATATCCAGCAGTGGCGACGTTAGTGGTAGATGTCGTGATACTCGTGATAGTGATCGTTTAAACTACTCAACCGATTTTAATTTTCAGCGATCGAATGATTTAATCGGAATCACATAAACCCAAGGAATTTGTAAGTATTATAATATAATACTTACAAATTCCTTGCATAAACCTGTGTATAATAATTGCACCCGTGCGAAGACGGGGCGGGCGGTTGAACAATTTTCCGTAGGTATACACAGTATTTTACCCATCACAATAGTTTCAAGTGGAAAAGAATTCAATTAGAAAAAAAAAACTTTTAGCCATAGACCATGTAAGAATTGATAAAATATTTTCACTAATATTCAACTTTCTTCACACGAGAATTTATAAAATATTTACACTCATATTCAACTTTTTTCACACGAGAATTGATAAAATATTTACACTCATATTCAACTTTCTTCACACGAGAATTAATAAAATATTTACACTCATATTCAACTTTCTTTATACGAGAATTGATAAAATATTTACACTCATATTCAACTTTCTTCATACGAGAATTGATAAAATATTTACACTCATATTCAACTTTCTTCACACGAGAATTGATAAAATATTTACACTCATATTCAACTTTCTTCATACGAGAATTGATAAAATATTTACAATCATTCAACTTTCTTCATACTTGAACATACCGACATGTTCAAGTCTTTAAAGGCTACAGCTACATATTACAATATTATCTCATCATTACATTCGTTGTAATGTATGTATTAATTGAATAATTAGGTAAGTCCCCTCTCATAAGACATATTGTCTCATGTCTGTAATCTTACTAATAGGGACACAGCGCTGCAGTTTGTCTCGATGAAGTCTGGACAAAACGTATTTAACATTTTTTTAGTCCTAGTCCTTCCAAATCCGTTTTTTATTTGCATAATTTCATACTATTTTTTGAGCTGCTCGGAGAATTTCGCTCGTTTTAACTACACTTGCTAATTTGCATATTTCTACACAAAACAGTATCGAAACGTAACAAACTTTATAAATATCGTAAGAACGGCGGTCTGCGTGTAAAAAGTCCATAATGTGCAGCCGATCGCGATGCCCTGATGGAAAACAGACTCTGAGTTATTTCCACAACAAATTGTTCTGTAATGCCCGATATATTACTGTACCTGTGGGATGATTATAAATTGCATTTCCTTAGAGAACGGTAGCGTCATGATCTTAATTTACAATTAATCACACGGCAAAATGTAGACGTATGTAGATACATACGTCTACATACTACATAGATATGTAGGTATCTACCAGTAAGGCATCAGAATGCCTCTCCGTGGGATAATATCAGAACCTCAATTCTTGTATTTAAAGTAGGCTTTCATTGTACTTTGATTTTATTGCAAGTGAAGCGACTTGTTATTATCATAAACTGATCTTATGACGTTTCGACCAATCAGAGCGCGTTTCACGCTGGTTTAACGTTTACGAGAATACCGTTTGACAGTTTTAGCGTATCGGACTTGATTGTAATAGTATTAATGCAGGTTTTATTTAGCAGAATTGACCCTCTGATTAATTATTGAATCAATATCCTACTATTATAAATGTGAAAGTTCGTGAGGATGGATAGATAGATAAAAGATAGATGGATGGATGGATGTTTGTTACACTTTCACGCACAAACTACTGAACAGATTTTGATGAAATTTGGTAAAAACAAGCCCACCATATTACGCTACCGAGTTACAGCGCAGATTGATAGTTAAGCTCATTCATAATTCAAACATATTAATGAATGGACATTGGACACGCCATACTATCTTGTCTGACGGGTTATTAAAATTAGAACATAAATAGCTAAGATTTGTATTTTTAGTAATAATTCAGTATATTTCCAAAAATCATCAAATTTGTGTTTGTTCATTATTTTACTTGGCCAACTCGATTGAGGTCTCATGACAAGATTCACAATGACCCCAAGATATAAAAAAACCTGTTACATATTTACAATAATTTTAATATTAGCACGTAGGCACTAAGAATTTATTTTGACTCGTTTTGCCGCTCCAAAAATAAAATCCTGATGCAACTTGTAATAAAATTATGTAGGCTACTTTCTGTACCTTATAGTAAGAACCATCTGCATTATACTTATGAAAGTTTAAAACCTAATTACACGCGGGCAAATTTGCCCGCTTTGCTAAGCTTTCATCCCTTATTTTAGCTCCTTGGGGGTTGTAATTTGAAAAAAAAAATCATCTACCTACTGCCGCCTACGTCATAGGAAAATGCAAAATTCAAATTTATATCCTAGCCATAAGGATTTGGCCTGTGCGTTGATACATCGGTCAATCAGCTTTGCCTTTTATTTATATTATATATAGATAGATAGAAGATTAAAAAAATAATCGCCCATAGATTAAGTTGTCAACTAAATAAAAGGTTTCTGTAAATTGCACTAGAAGGAAAATTGCACTAGAATAAAAAAATTGCACTAGAATTGCAAAGTTTTTCGTTCCTATTTATTGCCCGTTCAAATATTTTTACCTACTCAATGTTAGTAAGGGGCCATCCATAAATAACGTCACACGTTAAGGGGGAGGGAGGGGGTCGACGAAGTGTGACATTGTGTGACAAGGGGGTGGGAGGGGTCCTAAATATTGTGACGTCACATTTCAAAATCTATTATAATATTATCTAAGTGTTAAAATACGAACTATAAACTGTTACTTTACGAAAACCCAGTGCCAGTTATAAATAATAATTTAAAGAAGTGGGTTCAAAGTCCATGGATTGAAGATTATTAAGTTTTTATCTTTAATTTAAAAATAATTCTATTAATATTTTTTTTTGTTAATTTCTTTAATTAATATAGTCAATCGTTTTTTGTTTTGTTAATTTCTTTAGTTAACATAGTCAATTGTTATTTGTTTCGTTAATTTATTTAATTAATATAATTAATAGTTTTTTGTTTTGTTAATTTTTTCATTTGATGTTAATTTTATTAAAAATAATTTAAATGGAAATAGAACTGATTTCGGTACCGATATTTTATTCAATAATTTCTAAATGTACATTTGCAAAATATGTGGTGTCACACTTTGTCTCACAAATGTGACCAACTGTGACAAGGAGGGGTAAAAAATCGTGAAATTCGTGTGACGTTATTTATGGATGGCCCCTAATTGCCAGTTAGTAATAAATTATTATAACGAACAAATAAATATTATGACGATAATAATTAGATATTATTTTACCAGTTGTCTAGTTACTAGACATAAAATGTAACTACTGAGTTTGTAGCTATTTAAGCTTATGTGCACTATTAGTTATTCAATTTAGTTGTCTTTGAACGGAATAAATTATGACATTCATTATATTCTTATTAGTTAAATCAATATTATGTCTTGTTAATGTTGAATCAGATGATTTAAAACCAGCTGGGTCTGTTTCGTACAATACAGTAAATATAAACCTGTTCGTAAGCACCTTAAATGGAATATTTTTATAGGTATTACCGATAGGCGAGTTAGTTAATACAGTGGGAACTTACCATTAACATGAGTTAACACTTCCGCGAAAATCTTTTACCTTAATGGCACGGTCTACGGAGCGTTATTTACATTTTCAATAATTTTGAGCTCGTCTTTATCGCATTCGAGATGTTAAAGTTGTAAATTATAATAGCTTCCGACACCGACTACGGTGACGGTGGCTGGTTGCATTTAAACCAGGCCAGCTACACAGGAGTTATTTTACAGTGCCCAATTGTGTGCGCAGTACACAAGAGCACCCTCTCTTTACTCTCGTAACCCAGTGGGACGGACAGACCGATACGACTGGCGAGTGATCAGCCTGCAGGTACGATTTTTTACATGCCCATCCGACGCATGAATCATCTTTCTTGTCAGACAGACAATCAGGTGATAAGCCTGTATTGTCCTAACCAAACTTGGAAATAAGATTTTTTGTTGTTCCAATGCGGGAATCGAACTGACGACCTCCGAGTCGAAAGTCAAGCTCTAACTACTAGACTATGGTGGCCACTACCTACCATAGTCATCATGACAGGAGTGCACTTCTTTTGTAACTTCTTTGTGACTATCATGGCGCCCGTTTGCTCTCGCGGTCGTGCGACTCCGCTCGCCGCCGCGCACAGTGTTCTATTTGACTCAAAAAATTTCCCTATGCTGTTTATTGCATAAATCGATGAAGAAATGCATTTTAAATGCAAGAGTAAAACACCCACGTGTCTATTTCAAATACTTTTTTTTATAAAAAATAATTTATGTTTCGTGACCTCGACGTAAAAAAAAGACTTAATAAATTCTGTAAGCGTGTCTGATCAATATATATTTTTTTGATTAATATGGTTTAATGAAGGACCTTTAGGCGCATATTTTCCATGTTTTATTTTTTGAAGATCACTTCTGGTTACCGAGTTATTAATTTTTATTCAGTTTTTTGTTTTTATTTTTTTTCTCCCAAATAACTCAAAAGTGCGACTTGTGACTGACACTGAAAGATTGACCTTTAATGCGTCTATCACTGATAAAAAAATCAAGTTGCACTATGAAAGCGTTTGGGAGTTAGAATAAAGGTCAAATGGTACATTTTAGGGTTATCACTAAGGTCAAAAAGTAGGCGATCGGACTTTTTTTTTATTGTATAAACGTATAGTACTCTTAAATATGAGTAATTTCTCAGAAGAAATAGTATATCAAAAGTCAATATTTTCAAAGGTTTGTATATTATGTCACCGTAAAATTGTAAAATAACTCAAGAGATTGTAAAAAATATGTCTAAAGATTTATTACCATAGTCATAATTGTAAATCATATACAATTTTGTAGTTAAAGAAAAAAATTCATTAATTTGAGCAAAAATGAAAGGTCAAGTTGAATGACACCCCTAACACAATATTTTGAAATTCGATTACTCGTAAACGCTTCCATAGTGCAATTTGATTTTTTTATCAATGATAGACGCATTAAAGATCAATCTTTTAGTGTCAGTCACAAGTCGCACTTTTGAGTTTTTTGGGAGAAAAAAAATAAAAACAAAAAACTGATTAAAAATTAATAACTCGGTAACCAGAAGTGATCTTCAAAAAATAAAACATGGAAAATATGCGCCTAAAGGTCCTTCATTAAACCATATTAATCAAAAAAATATATATTGATCAGACACGCTTACAGAATTTATTAAGTCTTTTTTTTACGTCGAGGTCACGAAACATAAATTATTTTTTATAAAAAAAAGTATTTGAAATAGACACGTGGGTGTTTTACTCTTGCATTTAAAATGCATATCTTCATCGATTTATGCAATAAACAGCATAGGGAAATTTTTTGAGTCAAATAGAACACTGTGCGCCGTTATGGCAATGCAGCAGCGTCAGTGATTCTATCGGCTACCGCGAAAATAAGTAAAAAAATAGGTACATAATAATTATGTATTAAGGCTAAGTTAGAACTATTCGTCATTGCTAATGCTACCAATCACACGTCAATGTACATTACCAAAATTCATCAGATTTAAGTACGAGTAGGTAGGATTTTAGAGTTGAGACAACCATGCAAATATTTTCTCTCGGGTAGGTATTTCTTTGTAAATATTTACAATATTTTACACTTACAGACAGAGAGGAATGCTAGTCGGTTCCACTGAGTTCTGAGAAATACCCAATACCCAGTCGAAGGTTCCAACTGATGACGTCACTAAATGTCCTTCATTAACTCGATTACTTGCAATCTCATACATACAGGTAGTAGTCGGTATAGCTATAGGGTGTTTGATATTTTTCTGCCGTTAGGGGTAGACCTAACGCACACAAAGCGTCATCTGGTGGCGTAAGTGGTATCAAAAACGGTCAATTGTCATTGCCATCCTTGCCATGTCAAAAAGCTGTCATATGTCACGAATTTAAAAACCGTCATTAATCGGCTACCACGAATGACTGGAGGTCCGGTCACTAACGGCCCGTTTTAATAACCTATCTATCTAGGTACTATTGTTCTAAACTAACTGTAACTATTTGTTAAAAACGTTGTCATTCAATCATTTGCCGGTTTTTCGCGATATAAATTTGACGTTTCTAACAAGTAGTTATAGATAGATAGGTTATTGAAACAGGTTGTAAGAGTAGCGAATAGAGAGTTCTATCCTTATTCTTCCAGTCTCTAAAGTGTAACGTAATTTAACAAAACACATAACTCTGCCGTTTTATGTAAAAAAATCAAAATTATCGAAGAAATCCATTGAAATATATAAAATAATTTTACACGAATATTTTTAAGAGCGCCGATTATTTAAAAGTCCGAGAGAAAGACAGAGATATAATGGGACAAACAAAGAGAGAGCTAAAATGTAGCGAAAGATATAAAGAAACTTCCATTAGTGAAATCCGTAATTAAAATCCAACCCGCCCCAAATACCAATATTTTACTACATGACGAAACATGACAACACTTCAAATTTTACTGTCACTTTGGGAAAATCCTGTCTATTATCTCTCGGTTCTCGGTAGCCATATACATAAGCCATATAACAAAAGACAAACAAAACATACGAATATCCTGCGCGGGCGCAGATAATGATGATTCAATATGCCCGTACAGCCCGTACTGTACTCTCGTCAGCCGATAACTTACGTTTTGCACACACACAAGAAACACGTCATAAATGGTTTCGCGGTGTAAAATTGTGATAATGAATCCATAAATGCATTTAATCATTTATGAGTTATTATTACGAATACTATGAGTAACATTGTGAACCTTAAATCTAAACACGCCGACAAACCCGGTTTATCCTTTTTGGACCTTATCTATACTCATTATATTATAAAGCTGAAGAGTTTGTTCGTTTCAACGCGCTAATCTCAGTAACTACTGGTTTGAATTGAAAAAATATTTTTATGTTTGATAGTCCATTTATTGAGGAGGGCTTTTAGGCTATATAACATCACGCTGCGACCAATAGGAGCGAAGAATCAGTGGAAAATGTGGAAAAAACGGGGAAAATTATTCATATTAGACAGATTTTTTGTGCATGTTCAAGTGGATTCGAGAATGGTTGATAATTTGCAATTGGACTCGGTAGGTGGCGCTGCTGTCAGTACGTCAACAAATTTAATTCTAAGGCGGTACGAAGTTCGCCGGGACAGCTAGTTGCTATATAAGGTCTCCGAAAATTAATTACGGATACTTCAGGCACGTGATCCACTGCTTAAGTAAAGACGTTTAGGCAGAGAAATAATTGCCATACTCACACTACAAAAAGCATCTAATGTATGGGCGACTCTCCGCTAAACGCAACCTCGCCCATATAAAGACAAATTTTTTTTTCGAGTATGACAATTATTTTTCTTCTTAAATGTCTTTACACAAGCAGCACATCATATGCCCAAAGTATCCGTAATTGATTTTACCAAACCTTATATATAAATGTGATACACGGTATCAGCTGTCGGCGACCGTACGTAGGAATGGGGCGTACTATGGGCGTACTACGCGTACTACGCTAGTATGTCACGTATCAAAAAAATTTGATATCAAAACTCATGACAGGCTATGACGTACATTTGACAGAACAAATCTTCATACAAGAAAAAGTTACGCCATCTTGGTTTTCACCATACTTGAAATGTCAAAATGGCCCCAAAATCTCAAAAGTGGGGCCATTTAACTGGAGACACATTACCTCAACATGCTTCGTCTATAATAATATATGCTATGGTTTCATACCCAAAGGGTATCGGGTCGGGCCCTGTTACTAAGACTCCACTCTCCGTCAGTCTGTCACCAGTCTGTATCTCAGGAACCGTCATAGCTAGACAGTTGAAAATTTGAGATGATGTAATTCGGTTGTCGTAATAACAAAAAATATTATAAACAGGATAGAATATACTTATTTAAGTGAAGCTCCCATACACCAAAAAGTGAAACAAAATATAGTTTTGCCCTTTGCCACGGTTTCATTTATAATAAATTATATCTTACAATTATGGCTCCTGGTTGACCACCAGTTAAATATTCTAGTTAGGCCGGTACGTTTTATTCGGACTAGTGTCATGGTTAAATCGTCTCGTTATTGTTGAAAAAATAACCCGTCATACTACTCGTATTTAGACATTGCTACTTAATCTTTATTTTAACGGTGTGATCGATAGCCGTGCTCTTAGTAAGTACATTCAATATCATTTATTCCAATGCAATGAAATTTATTATAAAGCATTAAACATAATCGTAATTTGTTTATTATTATTTATTATAATTAAATATACCAAAATATGTCTACATAAAATAATGATACGTCAACTGATCATATCTTATCTTACTATACTAATATTATAAATGTGAATGTTTGTGAGGATGTATGGATGGATATTTGTTCCTCTTTCACGCAAAAACTACTGAACGGATTTTGATGAAATTTGGTATGGTAGTAGTTTAGGCTCTGGATTAAAACAAAGGCTACTTTTTATCCCGGAAAAGTACAGTGTTCCTGCGGGATACTCGATAGTATATTTACGCGGGCGGAGCCGCGGGAAACAGCTAGTTATGTATAACTTTTTATCCCTGTCTCCTTTAAACGACTTTACCACGTTACAATCATACAACTGCCACTTAATATGTCATGCTATCTTACTCGTTCTTCGTATTAATGAAAAAGAAGGCATGATATTTAGACCAAGGACTAACACTAACACGCGTTGGTGAAACTGGGACTAAGCCTTACATATTTATTGTCCTTTTAGGCCTTTTCGAGAAAAGGACAATAAATATGTAAACGCTTGTAAACTCGCTTGTAGGTCAGCGCCTCAGCCGTAATCTTATCGTGTTTTTGTTGAGCCGAAGGTTGCGTTACAGTTAATCTGACAGTTTACCTCAGAGGTCAGTGTTACTGTAGTTTTCACTGAACATTCATGAAATCATTAAAATAATGTCAGAGTAACATTTACTGTGTTTGGCGGAAAAAAGCGCTCGGATGCGCTTGAAAGCAAAATGGCGATCGCTAAGCTGTAAATAAGCAAAATGACGGATTGTGTTAGCGGTATTGAAGTTAGTTAACGTGTCCTGGCCGATAACTGTATTTTTCGCCATTTTGCTTACGAGCGAATCCGAGCGCTTTTTTTCATCTAACACTATAAATTATAATATAACTAGCCTAGTTTATCACAAAAGTAGGCACGCGTAGTGGTACAGCTTATAATCTCAACCTACATCTCCTCAATCCTCCTTAAATTGAGTTATGCCGTTTTTTGTGGTCGGGAAAAGCTCGAAACTATAACGTCTAATTTATCACATAAATCACAGATCTATAATGGGGAATACTGAAGCGCTTCTTATGTTAATAGGCTCTCAAGTCGCACATGTGGGGTCTGTATATAGGTGTGTGAATGCTGACGTGTGCGAGAAGTAATTGTGTATGTGAGATATTATGTGTGTGGGTGGATTTAATTGAGAAATTAATTTAATAAACAGTAGGCATATAACATCTGAGTCTTTCACTTGTGTACCCTGCTAGGCTCTCCCCTACATAAATGTCACAGACATTATAATGGTAACCCCGACGACCACTGACAGCATGAGGTCAAAGGCTATAGCCCATAGGCACTTACTTTCAGAAGTGTTTAAGAGTTCAACTGTTTGAAAAATTTTCACGCATTGTTTTAGCGTAGACTATAAAGCAACAAACGTAATATTATACCTTAATTATAACTAAACGAGCTAACCGTAAATTTTGCCGCGATAAAAAGTAGCCTATGTCCTTCCCCGTAGTCTAATCTATACCAAATTTCATCAAAATCGGTCCAGTAGTTTCGGAGCCCATCCAATGCAAACAAACAAACACACTATATTAAGTACTAGCGACCCGCCCCAGCTTCGCACGGGTACAATACTGATACTAATACCATAGACTAATCATATTACTATTTGATTAGTCTATCCTAATACTAAAGAATGTCTTTGAACCTCCTCGTAACAAAACGGGCGAAATCTAGTCAAAACAAACAGAAACAAATTAATATAGGTACCTACTAAAACTCAATGAAATAAGTAGGTGGGTATACTTTTATCGTATGAAATACCATAGATCCAAACTCCCCCCGCACGCGCACCACCGCATTGGTGACGCCCACTTCGCAACGGGCCGTGCAGCAGAAATCGTAATATTTTAATTTCGCCATAACTTCAAAACCACACGTCCAATTTCAATCATTCAAAGACCAAATATTATCTACATAAACTGTACTTAGTGATGAAATAATTTATTTTGATAAGGATTAAGAGAATTAGTAAAAAAAACGCGTTTAAATGTAGTCCAAAAAAAATTCAAGATTTCTAAATAAAGAAATGGTTGTTGTGCCTCACTGGACATAGATAGGTATAGTGTGTCGCGGACTTTTTTGTAGATATTTATAAGATCTACAATTAATTAGAACATTTTATGGTTCTACCTTTTATAGTTTAGGCAGCGTACGCAAAATAAGTAACTTTTCTGGTTGATTTTTTACACCTTGTGTCCGATAAACCCAAATATTTTACGGAACCCTATTTTTTCCCAAAATAAAATATAGCCTATGTTACTCGTGGATAATGTAGCTTTCGAATGGTGAAAGAATTTTTGAAATCGGTCCAGTACTTTTTGAGCCTATTCATTACAAACAAACAAACAAACAAACAAACAAACAAACAAACAAACAAACATACAAACAAAGTTTTCCTCTTTATAATATTAGTGTAGACTAGATGCTGCCCGCGACTTCGTTCGCGCAAAAAAGGTAATGTCGCAGGAATCGTACATTTTGCAACGATAAAAGTAGCCTATGTCCTTCCCCGGGGTCTAATCTATATATGTGCTAAATTTCATCCAAATCGGTCCAGTAGTTTCGGAGCCTATTCAATGCAAACAAACAAACATACAAACAAACTTTTCCTCTTTATAATATTAGTATAGACTGATCACTACTGAGTGATCAGTCCTAAATGATTCGGGCGTAAATATAAAATCAAACTAAGCAATTATTTCAAATTATTGTAGAATAAACAAAAAAATACAACGTTTTTACAATTAAAATTATAAATAAGTTTTATAATGAAGTCAATTAACGTTACAATAACTTATTCTGTGTGGGAATTTTCGACCTTCAAGTTACTCTAGTAGGTAATCTACACGTGCGAATACATTACTATAATTATTACTAAAACAAAAACATAAATAAATTAACCTTTATAAATTATGTCAAATTTTAAAATCCTAGCTTTATTTTTTTTTATATTAGACCTATTAGACCGTATGCTCCTAAACTGAAATACGCCAACTATTTACAAAAACTCACTAGATACGAGTTACCACAAATATATACTGAGAATCAAATTAATTGATCGTTGCATCAAATGCGGCGTAAATTAAGCAGTATGTATATTGATATTGGCAGTATATTTTAAAATTATTTGAACTCGTGCAGTACTGTGTCCATTTGTTTGTTCCCACGTCGCAGCAGCCAGTTTATTATGTAGCTAATTCAGCTCGTTTAGCTAATTGTTATTAGGGCTTTGGACGTTTGCCCGATACATTTTGAATACACTAAACATTATGCTATAATTTATTTCATATTACAATATTTTTTCCCGAGGGACTCAAAACTCGAGAACGACTGAACCGATTTGGCTAATTTTGGTCTTGAAATAATTGTGGTAGTTCAGGGAAGGTTTAAGCGATGAGAAATATTGGAAAAGGTGTAGGTTGTAGGAGTAGATGTAGGTGTAGGACTAGGAAGTAGGTTGCATTGTAGGTGTAGTTATTTATTAATTCCAGTTCATGTTTAAGACAGAACAATGCGTGTCGGAACAGCTAGTGCTATAATATATTTCATATTACAATTTTTTTTTTTGGGAATTGAATGCGATAATTTGCCTGCCAGCTTAATTTTTTTCAGAACATCTAACTAAGAACTATAGAGACAATAATACACACATAGACATTTACAAAAGCGTCCAACAAAACAATTGAATCTTCTCCGTACTACATTCCATTAATTAACAACAACACATGATAATGACCCGTATATTTAATGAAACAAGGCTTACATTTGCGGTTATGATACACGCGTGTCGTTAGGATGCGGGTTCGACTTTGGGTCAAGTATAAGTCATTAAAAATAACAATACAAAGAATCAATAAAAACAAAATCTAAACGAGTAATAAATTCTTCAGAATACGGGTAATTTTGGCCACAGCATTTTAAATTTTATTATCACATAAACTGAGCCCCAAATCCCAATTTAACCAACGCGTTAAACCGACGTTTAGAGCTGAGCTACTACGGTTTCGATTCTGTCTGTCCCGTTCTAATATTGGATGAGAGAGGAAGAAAGAATCCGGGTTATGCGTTAAGTGCGTTTTAATAAGTCTGGTGAAATTGGGACCTAACAAACTAATAATATAAGGTTTTATCAAGTAACAATAGCATTCGTTCGTTTAGTAAAAAGTTATGGTGACATGGGTTGAATATATTTTATGATAGAGCTGAATTATTCTACAGTTATATGTAAGGGCATTTTTTAACCCCCGACGTAAAAAGAGGGGTGTGATAAGTTTGACGTGTGTGTCTGTCTGTGCGTCAGTCCGTGGCATCGTAGCTCCTTAACGAAAGGTCCGATTCAGGTGCGGTTTTTTGTCCGAATGCTGGCATGATCAAGAGTGTTGTAAGCTGTAATTCTTCGACATCAGCTGGATCACTGCTTATCAATTGGGGGGTAACATAACATTTTGTCTATTAACAATAATCTATGAGACGCTATTAAGCAGCATTGAATAATAAAAAAGATATAAAATATGAAATAGTCGAGACCTTGAAGTAGCAACTAGCGATAGTAAAATTATCATTACTCGCTCAGACAATGACGGAACCGAACGTAATTTTTAACGGTTCATATTTCTATAATTTGTTACTTGAAGTAAATAATTTCAATGAGTGTAGAGTCACGAGTTGTAACATAGATACGAAAGAAATTTTCAAAGGAATGTAAAAACCTAAGGTATTATATTGCACCTTTAACATGTTAACAAAGGGCCAAACGATTTAACAAAACTAAGACGATTGGAGCGTATTTTAAGACACCTAAATAGTACCTACCTACTACCAACTACCTCAAAGTCGAATCTGATTTCAATTAAAGGGACGTAAGCATAGCCGTATATATTGTAGACGAGGCATGTCAAGGCAAAAACTGACCCCCACTTAAATGGCCCCACTTTTGGGGCTGATTGGGGCATTTTTGATATTTGAGGTATGGGGAAATCAAGATGGCTGACATTTGAAGTGTGGTGATATCAAGATGGATGACATTTGAAGTATGGTGATATCAAGATGGATGACATTTGAAGTATGGTGATATCAAGATGGATGACATTTTCTTGTTTATGAAGATTCGTTCTGTCAAATGTACGTCTTAATAAATAAATATAATATGTATTATTATTCTGTAATCTGTATATTTAAATAAAAACTAAAAAGCCTAACATCCGCGATACGTCTGAATTCCCGTGTAATGAAGGACATGGCTAATTTTAATATTTTAACATATGAAACTTGTACATCACAATTAATTAATTGCTTCCCCGATGCGAAAACACTATTTTAGTAGCAATTGTTTTAATGTTACGTTACGTTGAGGTCACCGAGGGCAATGTCTGGGAATACAGCTAGGGCCTTAGACAAAGTGGCAAGTGCAATGTCAGAACGAACGGACGGAAGTCGGAACGGAGAGAATGAAGTGAGGGTGTTTGATATTTTTCTGCCATTAGAGGCAGACCCAACGCACATAATGCGTTCTCTAGTGGCGTAAGTGGTATCAAAAACGGTCAATAAGAAATTTCGATACTTTTTCTGTCACCAGGAGGCGCTCGGTAGCACGACGGTCCTTGTGTCAAAAAGTTGTCAGATGTCACGAATTTAAAAACCCTCGTTCTTAAAGAATATAAAAACTTGAGAGGTCTCAAGGGACACTCGGAATGAACGAAGCTCTGAGAGAGTGTGTGAGAGAGAGACAGAGAGAGACACGCGCAAGGCTTACCACTATAGCAAAAAGTGTCGTTACAACTTTTGGTCTTAATTTTTTCCGTCTAGCCCCCTTTCGCGAAGCGCGATAAGGAACTTCGTTCCAATAAAATTAAAAAAATTAAGTAACCCCGAATTTTCCAGCAGTGAGGGAGTTGATGATGATTAATTATAGCTAAGAACTGAAAACTGATAAGGCTAATCTGTTCATCCGGTTACGATACCACGGACAGACATACAGACACACACACACACAGACCTCTGTTTTCGTCGGGATTGAAAAATATATATGGTTCGCGTACAATCAATTACGGATATTTTGGACATATTATGATCTATTGCTTATGTAAAGACGTTTAAGTAGAAAAATAATTGTCTACTAGCTATTTTTTTATTTTTTTTCCTTATATAGGCGAGTTTGCGTTTTGCGGAGAGTCACCCATACCTACATGAGATGATTTTTTACCTTGAGTATGGCAATACTTTTTTGCCTAAACGTCTTTACATAAGAGTGGATCATGTGCCCGAAGTATCCGTAATTGATTTTCGGAAACATTACATATACGAGTAACCACGTAGTTCAGCGACCAAATGACGTGTAAATCCCATACTTTTATGATTTCGAACCTCGTGATTGTAATTGATAAGTCACCTTTTTTTCTGTCCCCTGATGTCCTACCAAGTTGACCTCTAACTTGCTGATAAGAAGAGATTATTTTGGTAGGACATTATGATCTGAGGGACAATTCTGCTAAATAAAACCGGCATTAATACAATAGGGTATTTTCCAAGTTTTTGAAAAGTATGTCAAATTGTTCCTAATACCAAAACACATTAGCAGTTTGAACCGTTATTTGTGAATTTCTTTCTTTTCCTTGCAAATTAGCCTAAAAGTTTAAGTTAATATTATAGGCGCGAAAACGCTATAATGAGTTGTCATGACGTCACATTCTTGTAACATTGTAACTGTCAAGTGTCACGTGTCAAATTACACTGAAAATGCCAAATCCCAGAATACCTACTATTTTCGTTTTTAAATAAATGTTTTAAGCCTATTAAAAATGCCTTATAAATGGTACGTAGTGCCAAAATGCACTAATACGTCTATTAAAACACCGGGGAAAATCTTTGTGATCATACCAAAGAACACTGAAATGCGGAAAAAGTGGCTATTACTCGCTGACGCATGACGTTAATGATTCGATGCTGGCTATTCTTTATGGAAATCGGGAAGACGTTAATAAAAGAAGAAGAAGTACATGAATATGACGTCACATTCCAATCTCATGCGTTTTTAGTCACGTGGTCGAACGTGAAAAATTCATAATTTTATTTTTGATATTTTATAAAAATCATACAAATTTTTGTGTAAAAAGTTGGTTAAATTGGTTTAAATTAATGTTTAGTGATAAAATATCAACAATCTGATGTATATTTTCATCATAGGATAATACCCTATTACAATCAAGTCTCGACACGCTAAAACTCTGAAAAGGTGTTTTTATGAACGTTAAACTAACGTGAAACGCGCTCTGATTGGTCGAAACTTCGCAAAATCTGTTTGTGATAACATGTCGCTTCACTTATAATACAATCAAAGTAAAATGAAAGTCAACTTATAAAAATTAAAATAATAAAATAAAAAAATAAAAATACGAGAATTGAGGTTCTGATCAATAGTACTCAATGATCAATATCATTGAAAAGACATGATTGTAATTTGTATGCAATTACAAAGCGAAACATCTTATTTCTCCAAAAATAGAAAAATAACTTTCATAGGAGATCCCATTGTAGAGTAGGAACATAATATAAACTTTTTAAGTTTATATTTTATACCTACCTTGTTTAGAACAATCAAACATTAAAGCATCGCAATTTCTATAAAATATGTAAAGTTTGAGGATTTCAAAGTAACAGATGAATGTTTACAAAGTTATTTTTTTATTAAGACTCTATTTTTTACGACATAACCCTAAAAATAACCATAAGAAATCACTTTCTACAGTTTTCTATTCCCTAAAATTCACAAAGGTAGTAAATTAACATAATATTTAAGGCCCACTTGCGCCAATCCGGGTTAAAGTTAACCCTGGGTTAAAAATCATAATATCTCCCTCGTTCTTCGTATTTGTGAAAGAGAAAGCATGATATTTTAACCCAAGGTTAACTTTAACCCGGATTGGCGCAAGTGGGCCTTAGTCATTTAATATTTTTATTTATTTGCTAAGATATTTATTTTTTGAGAGTGTTAACAATGTAAGTAGATTGATGATAATAATATTTAATATTTACAATATAATGAAATTTGTTTCACACGCACACCTACTCTACACATTAAATAAAGACCTTTTATATAAATAAAAACCTACGAAAGAACTAGGATGTTGAAAATAATGGGTCTATTCGAAAAACCTGAGCCTACTCAGAAATCAGAACCTCAATTCTCGTATTTAAAGTAAACAATTTAAACAGTCAACTTCACTTTGTTTAGATTGAAAGTGTAGCGTCATGTTACCGTGAACGGATTTTATGCCGCTTCGACCAATCAGAGCGCGTTTCACGTTGGTTTAACGTTCATAAAAACACCTTTTGAGAGTGTAAGCATGTCGGGACTTGATTGTAATTGTATTAATGCAGGTTTTATTTAGCAGAATTGCCCCCCAGAATACCTGGCGCATGTGTAGTTTGTGTACTAATCGAAATTAATAGATAACTTTGTTAGGACACATAGTCGTGTAAACGCGTTACTAATGGGGGGTGTAGGTACAATGTACATGGCTCGACTTTCGCCGTACGATTTCCACCGCATGTCGAAAATCGACCGTGTAAATGATGTTTCCGCTAGGTTTAAACCAATTTTTCCTCTTTATTTATATTAAGTAGTATAGACACAAGGACGAATCCGGCCTCCGAATACTCGGGACTAATAGTTAAGGAAGCAAAATAATAATAATAATCATAAAAAGAAAAAAAAACTACTATACATATGTAATTATGCGTTTTTCTTTTCCGCCATTGTTAGATTCGGCGTTCGCATGTCTCACATTAACGTTTTGTGCAAACGCAAATTTGTGCCTATTTGCGATGGGGTTTGCCGAAAATGCTGTTCATCATCATCAGACCTTCACAAGTCTTATAAAATAGTTTTATCGTATCATTAGACATCCAACTAATATTATAAATGTGAAAGTTTTTGAAGATGGATGGATGGATGTTGGTTACTCTTTCACGCAAAAACTACAAAACGGATTTTGATGTAATTTGGTATAGTACTAGCTTAGGCTTTGTTTTAAAACATAGGCTACTTTTTATCCGGAAAGAATACAGTTTTCCCTCGAAATACTATATTAACGCGGGCGGAGCCGCGGGCAACAGCCTAGTGTTCTTTAAATTGTAATATTCCTTAATTTTTCATGTACTGAAATACTAAAAAACTTATCAATAGATTTTCACTACGATTAGTACAGAAAGTTGTACTATTGTCCAGAATATTTTTAATACAGAAGTGAAAATATCAGTAGGTACTAGGAATATTAAAAATCTATTCCAAATTAGAATAATTTATCTACATTTATTTATTTATTAGAGTTGCAATAAGAGTTTTATGGAATTTGAATATTCAAGGCCAATATTGCCTACTTAGTAAACTTACTATGTATGATATATTATCATTCTCGTAATTTCAGTAGGCAAAACCGCGAGTAACAGTATGTGTAAGGACTAAGGTCATCAAAGCTGGGCGGGGTACATCGTGATAACTATTAGAAGTATAGTCTACAAAATAGTCTAATACCAGTATAGCATTGTGAACCGAAAACTTACTTAGGCCTTCTCATCCGTTAATAGATAATAATCTATACAGTATTATCCGAGCGAAGTAACCACTCTTGAAATACTGTAGAGCCTGGACAGTTGGTTTTTAAATGTCGTATAGTTGCCCAAGCACATACGGTATTCTCACAACACAGTCAGCCTAGTCCAGAGGAATGACTGGTCAATACATCTGGGGCCAAACATGTGCGGGTTTCCTCACGATGTTTTCCTTCCTTCACCGTAACAGCGTCCGTATAATGTACTTGAGATCTGATAGTCTCATTGATATACGCCACAACCTGGGATTCGAACCTGCACTCTCTCGAGTGCCAACCAAACGGTCTACCCACTAGGCCACGGAGCTCATCGAACCGAAAACAATCACTGAAGAAATTATTCTACTTTTTTACGAGCAGATCTCTTGAAGTAAAACAATAGATAATTACCTAGTAGGTACCAATGGCGTCCCCCCGATGGTTGCACGCCTTGTCGTGGCGGTGGGGCTTAGTAACCGTGGACTGGTCACCCACGGTGAAGCTAAGAGGCAACCGGGGCCGGCCTGTTTGCCACCGGCTGGCCCGAGGAGGGCGCTCCCAGCGGGCTTAACATGCCCGCAGAGGACGCGCGTGGAGGTGGGACCGCAGAAGAAGAGGAGTGCCGGTATTACGGTGCGCCGTTCTCCCTATCTTCTGCGGCCGTGGAGGGATCGCAGGGGGAGAGGCGTGATGGTATTACGGTACGCCACTCTCCCTACCCCCTGCGAGCTGGCGGGGCCGTTCCGTCGAAACGGCGTTGGTGGGGCCGCAGAGGAAGAGGCATGTCGGTATTGCGGTGCGCCGCTTGCCCTATCCTCTGCGACCGAGGTGTGGTCGGTGGCAGAACCACAGACCTGATCTGCCACCGGGTACCAGTTTATCTGGTACCCATGGCCTCCTAGTAGCAGACTCAGGGGGAGTCTGCTACAGTACTGGTGGAGGCCGAGGAGGAAGGCGCACCTAATACCATCTGGTGCGCCCATCGTGGAGGGCCTTCGGGCTTTCGGGATGGAGCCGCTTGTAGGCGGCTACCGCCGGCGGGGTCGCGGATGTGTGTATCGTTCCCGTGGCCCCGTCAGAGGGCGGCGAGGAGGAAGATGGGGGGGGTTTTTAGTGGGTATACCAGAGTCCCACATCACCACTTGGATGCCCCCTGCGCCTGGGTGGTATGCGTAAAGCATTTTCCCCCCCGGAAAAAAAAAAAAAAAAAAAAAAAAAAAAAAAAAAAAAAAAAAAAAAAAAAAAAAAAAAAAAGGTACCAATGGCGTGGGATTCCTATAATTTCATTCCTATCTGCTGACTGCTTCACTTACAACTTACCTTTTGAAGACCCTCATCCAAATACCTACATGTTTACAGGCTAAGGCTTCCCTATGAAGGAGAACCAGACTTCGCCACAGGTAGGTACAAATCTATACTTCTATACTAATATAATAAAGAGTAAAGTTTGATTGTTTGCATCGAATAGGCTCCGGAACTACTGGACCGATTTTGATGAAATTTGGCACAGAATTAGAGTAGACCACGGGGAAGAACATAGGCTACTTTTTACTGCGAAATTAACTTTCGCACGAAGTCGCGGGCAACGTTCAGTAATACAATACCTTAATGACTCATTCAATGATTGTTTCCAATTCAAACATGCTCTATTTGACTCCATTCAGTATTCTGCTGACTGTATATAATTGCAGTGCCGTCGTGGCATAATCGTAAACGTCACACGTGTGCCGCGAGCGCCTTACAACATAATACAGCATATGCGAACAGAGTACGAGTTCTTGGTGTTGACTTTGACCCAGAACCCCGAGCTATGCAATAAAATGTACCGGCGGATAAGTGTAGCATTTTTATTCGCGATTTCATTTCTCTGAATAGTGCTTAAGAGCTGAATGGTTAAAAGGAAAAATGCCATTTGTAAGCTTTATAGAGGCTTACAAATATAGATAAACTTCCACAAGGGTCAATTGCAGCGTAGAGCGTTGTATTTTTTTTTTGACGCCTATATATTCATATATAGTTTTACATTTAGTATTCATATATTATTTGAATACTAAATCATAAAGATTTTCTACTTATTGTGCTAATACAGGTGATAGCTTTAAATAAAAAAAGTAAAGGTAGGTAGTGTAAGTTTTCAATATTTTAATATTTTTTTCAGATGAAATGAAACAAAGACAAGACGACAGACGTGGAAACGAAACCACCATTGAATATTTATTTTATGAATTATATTATGTTTAGATCTAACTATAGCTTGTTAAATACTTGTCACTCAAAATTATAATCCTGATCAATACAACGCTGGACGGACACTGGAAGACGATATAGACCGAACGAATCAATTTTTCGAAGTACTATCACCGACACAACGCGAATACTTTATTAGTGTGTTGAAATTACTCTTCAATTTTAGTATGAAGGTTGCATATGGAATACTTTAAGGAATGGTGGCCATGGGTTCCCTTCGAAGCATTTTTTATTTTATAAACAAAATGTTTTTTTTTTAAGTAGGTAAATAACAATGCTTCGAAGGAAAACCTTTAGCCTTCTGATGGCAAAAATAAAAAGTAGTTAGGAAGATAATATTTTTGGCGTCGTGTTGAGTTTGGAGCTTGGACATATTTTTTAGGGTTCCGTAATACTTAAGGAACCCTTATAGTTTCGGTCTGTCCGTCTGTCTGTCTGTCTGTCTGTCTGTCTGTCTGTCCGCGCCTCTAGCTCCTTTAATTATGAATATAAATTGATGAAATTTGGTGCAGTTATAGATTGTGTATAGATCACGGTTTCGGGATCATAAAAAAAAAATATTTTAGGGGTGGCTCTCCATACATGTGAAGTGGGGATGAAAAATATTTTTTCACTCTACCCCATCGTGTGGGGTATCGTAGAATAGGTCTTTATAAAGTTGACCATTTTCGAGTAATCGGCCTCCAAAGTAGTTTGTAAGTTGGTCCCCCCCCTAGCATTTTTAAACTATAGGAGATAGAAACTTGCAAATTTCCATGCTGATAGATCATGCTAAAAACTCTTTAGGAAAATTATTGTGAACCAAATCGGACAGTAACTTTTGGAGTAATTAAAAAAAGCGTATTACGCGTTTATAATTACGGAACCCTCCTTAGACATGTCCTGACATGCTCTTGGTTAGGTTTTTTATTATTTTTCTATATCGACATTCGGGCATTGTTGTTTGTTTGTTTTTTTGTTTGCATGGAATAGGCTCCAAAACTACTGGACCGATTGATGAAATTTGGCACAGATATATAGTAGACTACGAGGAAGGACATAGGCTACTTTTTATCGCGACAAAATATACGTTTCTGATGGGTTTTCTTTATGCGCGCACGAAGTCGCGTGGAACATTTAGTAGTTAATACGACTATTAGTGCACAACACTTAGGATTCTACTGATAGCTCTGGAATAAATTACGAGATTATAAGCCACTCTGAAATAGACTACTAGGTACTGTAACTTAAATTAGTATAGTAACAATCGAGCAACAGCATTTAGGTATTTTGTGTTATGCAATATGTAAATAAGGCAAAAAAGGCAAGTTACATGTACAAAGGTGATCGAAGGTTGTCCTTAATTAGTTCGATATGTCCGTCTGTACACAAACAGTGACAGTGATAATAACATCTATAAACAGTAGCTTTTTAAGGTTGCTGTGTTTTACATCATAGTACTACCTAGAACCTTTATCTCTATAAGAAGGGGTGTGTTTGTATATATACGTAGGTATTAGCTGTAAATCAGAACTATGATTCCTTATCTACTAGCCGCAAAAACGCAGCCTCCGTTTGTCAAATAATTGTCATTAATTATTATGAATGAAAAGTTATTGCTACACTCAATAAAAAACAAATAAAATAAAACAAAAGCCGTCGTCCAGTCCTACGGAGCAGGCTCGACTCTTAGCTGCGGAGAAATGGGAGTCGGGCTTTTGGATACCCCAATACGGGAACATTGCTGGATTGAACAACTTTGCGATTAGCCACTTCCCTGCGTCTTGGCGCCCCCACGTCGTCCCCCACCGTTGCGTTTGTGGCGCAAACGTGGACAGACTCGGATACCTCGGTCTGTCCTGTCGCAGAAGCGCCGGCCGCATCTCCCGACATCACTACCTCAACCACGGAATAATAAACACAAGTAATAAATTCAGTGTTATAAATTCCGTGGCCTCAGAGACCTCATTCATTGGGCCATTGTCACCGCCGGAGTGCCGGCTGTGCTGGAACCCCCTAGTTTGGCGCGCGACGATGGCAAGATATAAGACGAAATGACCCTGGTCCCTTGGAGACTGGGACGGGCTATTGTATGGGACGTTACTTGCATCAATACACTTGCATTACAGGCGGAGAAACTCAAGCGGCGCAAATATGAGATCCTTAGTAGGGACCATTTGGGGTTGAAACCTAGGCACATGGGGTTCGGGTGTGCACAAAGTATTCAGAGAAATTTCGAAAAAACTCATAGAGGCCATCCGAGATCCCAGAGCCGGCACCTACCTGGCTCAAAGAGTTAGCCATCCAGCGAGGAAACACTCTAGAGCCTTCTAGGTACTCTGCCTGGTGGGGACGACTTGGGAGATTTCTTTTTTTTGTAGCTGTGTCCATAATATATTAAGTTAACTCGTAAAGCAATATAGCTTAAAAATTTATACAAACAAAAGCCTGAATTGTTTGTTATTACAAAATAGCCAAGAAATTATCGTGCCGCTATAGATTACACATACACAAACACTCATAATATTAACATACATAATTCTAGAGTTCACTGATAACTCGACAACACTTGTGGAGCAGGATTAAAATACTCATTATAATACCATTAAATACAATTTTAATATAACATTTTAAATATATAAAACCTGAACACGATGATAATTAATGATAAACGTGCGGTTTGTACGTTCAGATAATAATCGATCGTCTTGTCTACGCGACAGTACTTCTCGTAAACATGTATAGTAGTAATTGAAATCAAAAGCATATAAGAAGCATCTGGATCTAATTTTTCCATGAGAACGAGTTAGGCGAATACCATCTTTACGACTACGGTGATAGAGCCTTCGTGTCGGCCGTTTGACTTCATCACTTGACTTCGTTTGTGTTTCATTTCGCTCATTGATAACATTTACGCTATAAAATACGCGAGCGATCGCATGTGAACAGTGTCTACTGACCATTGTGTTTACGAAAGGGAACGTGGACGTGTTATCAAACATAAAGAGGCGTACGAAAATAAACAAAAGCGGCGGCGGGACGAATCGCATGTAAACCCGCGAGGTCCGTGCAATCCAATATGTCAGGCACAAACTGTCACACACACTAGTCCGATTCAATTGACATAAATTGTTCACGCTTATTTACTCACAAAAAACACGTGTTTATGGCGCGAGGCCGCACGTCCGCGCGCGATGCTGGCTGAAATGACACTGACAGGCTTTATACAAGGAGCCGGCGCCTGCGCAGGTCACAGCGGGTAAATTTGATGAAAATAATAAGCAATGATGCAATTGCAGAATGTAATACATCCATTTTCCTTCCTTGAACCTTAAGTTACTCTTAACGCGGTTAAGACTACTTACAACGTAACGTACTAACGCAGACACGAAAGAGATTTAGTACTGCTTCTTATTTACCAGTTCGGAATGTCAACCTAAGTATTATAGCAGTTCACAAGTAAAAAAAATATTATTTAACTAGATGTTAGGAAAAGGAAATCCCGCAGGAACTGTACATTTTACCGCGATAAAAAGTTAACCATGTCCATCCTCGTGGTCTATTCGTACGTGGTCCTCTAGTTTTTGAGACTATTCAATGCAAACAAACAAATCTTTCCTCTTTGTAATAATAGTATAGACGAGTTAAGTAAACAATTATATGTTAATCCTGAACCAATTAATCCTGAACGAATTCATTTTCATTTGAGTAGAGCGACTCTACAAACACTCAGCAAAGCTAAACTATTCCATCATCCATGCCCTAAGGTAAAAAGTATCTTATATATTATGTAATTGATTGTACTGTCTGTTCTTGGTGGAAATTCATGTTGAACACTATGGAAAATGGAACAATGGAAAAAGTGCACGAAAAATTGTGTTTTATTAGTGTTCAACTATCTTATAGCCTAGTTGATCCATATCTATTCAAGTTTGATGTTAGGTAAGCGGCTTGAAGTAGAATAGTATTGTGGTCATTATAAAATTAAGATTATACGGATTTAACCTCTACCTACATGAAAATCAAACAAGTTTATATGAATTTTTTGTACTTGTTCTTTAATCTTAGCACTTTGATGCTAAACGCCTGTGTTTAGTTAATAGCAAGACTATCAGCACGAGGAGGCTTTTTAAAAATGAAACGAATTCTGGATTGATATGCCTACTATTTTCTTGTAATCATAAAAAAGGGTTTTTTCTTATAATCATTATTGTTGGGTATAATAGTCATCTTTAAATCTTTTAAACGAGCATAAGCTGTAAAATTAGTAAACTTAATCTCGGAAACGAGTTATTTCGCTCTTTAAGACTATGTCCAGAAACTGCGTATTCTTACGCACGCAAGGTCTACGCACGTAGTCGAGGTACTAGGGCCCCATACATTGCGTCCAGAAGCTACGTGCGTATTATTTTAGCTATGTGCGTATCGTACAAAATTGACCTATTAAACCGCTTTGGTTGATTCAGGCACGGATCCAGCTCTCAAACGAAGATGTGGCCCGAAAATTTTGATTTTATTATTTCCTTCATAACATGGTTATTAGAATATAAAAAGAGAATTTTATTATTTTCTTTTTAATATTATGTTAATTAAAAGCTAACGCGCGGAGTGAGTGAGAAAGTTTTTCGCTTATTTAGCAAAAAAATTATTTTATGTTTGGTAAAAAAATAAGCTTTCAATATAGGTACCTTAAACAAATTAACATCAACTAAGATTATAAATTAATTAAATAAAAAATATATGCATATATAGTAAAGAAACATACACAAATTATAGATTACATAACATCGGCAGGAGTAATTCCTATCGGTTCAAACAAAGTATTATTTTTTCTTAAATCTGTTGGTTAGTAAATAAAAAAGGGCCGAAAATTTATGGAGAGGTGACAAATTTTGCGTTTTCTTCAATCTACCTGACTAAAGGTCCGCTTAACACTAAATCCACTACTATAAATATGTATTTTAACAATAATATAAGTATGACCAGCAGGTAAAAAGCACCAGGTAAGACTCAAAAGGCTAACAATACCAATACTACTACCCACTGAACCTATTTTGATTATAAATTAATAGACCTTGAAAGTATGCACTCACAAGGCTGTTGGGGTTGTGGGTATGCCCATACCACACGTATAGGTGCTCCGCCCCTGACTCAATAGATGCAGCAATTACGCAGCTACCTCGAGTACGCGCGAGACACAAAGTGAAAGAAAAATGTTTTTCTCGCTCCGATTGTATGATTCAGAGTGAGACAGAAGTATTCAGTTCATTCGTTACACAGCATTCAAATCGGTTGACACTGTTGGCATTTTACTTTACAGAGTGTTCCGAAATTTTGTGCTGTCAATGTTTTGTCAAAACCAATTATTTCTGAAGACACTTTATATTAAAACCTTCAACACACAATTAATATCGATTTGAAATAGTCAAAAGTGTCATCCCCTGTATTTTGGAGTGCAATGAAAGCGTAGTAAGACTGAGTTGCCAAGTTTCAAAAAATATTTCTCCCTAAAACAAATAGTACGGTTCCCGTGGATTTTACCTAGCATGCGAATACTCTCAAATATAATTATTAAAGTACTTATGCCTCATCGAAACTTCATAAAGTTACATAATACGATAAAATATATAGGTACCGTTAAAATCAAAAAAGTTACATACCAAATATGTAAGTATTACCTTTTTAGAAAAACATACCTATAAAGATACTTTATACAGTAAAACTACTTTGCTAATATCTTTCGGAAGTCCCACACATGCTTTCCAACATCCGTCATTTCCGTAGAAAAAAAAAACGATGATTGCCAAAGGCATTAACAAATTAGTTGCACTGTACGCAGCACATTGAATGACTAAGTTATTTCGTAGATATCTAGAGGGTAAAAACTGTATGTCTGTCACCAGACTATGTCTCATGAGATCATAATCTTTGATAGCTAGACAGTTAAATTTTTTAGATAACCTTTACTAAAAATAGTCGATTTCGTAATAAAAAGAAACTCTTATAGTTTTGCTCTGTCCCTCCGTCTGTCTGTCTGTCCACGCCTCTAGCTTCTGTAATTATGAATATAAATGGATGAAATTTGGTATAGTTTTTTGTATATTATATTATCTCGGATTTAGCATCGTAAAATAATAATAATTTTATATTTTGAGGGTGGCTCTCCATACATGAGAAGTGGGGATGAAAAATATTTTTTCATTGTACCCCGTTGTATTGCATAACGTTGAATAGCGCTTTAAAATAGAGTCCAGATTTCATACATGACATTTTTTCAAAATTTTCGAGTAGTTGTAGAGTAGTTTTCTAAATTATAGGTTAAACTTGTAAGTTTTCCATGCTGATATATAATGCTTAAAACTAAGGGAAAATTATTTTGAACCAAACCGGACTGTGACTTTTGAAGTAATTTGAAAAACCTATTACGCGTTGATAGTAACGGAACCCTCCTTAGACACAACAAACGTGAATTTTTTGACGTTTTTGGCGTGATTCTTTAATGGCAAGTTGGCAACATGTAGACGCTTGCAATAAGAATTTAGGTTTTTTATACAATACATTTTTTATACCAATAAGTGATAGGTCAGCTGTAATGAAATAATAATAGTATATTATATTACTTATCGTCAAGCAAATCAATTGCATATTTAAATAAAACAAGTATAAAAAGACCCTAATAACCCCTTCAGATACCTTTTCTCCCTAAATTTAGGGAAAAAGTCCCAAGTTGGCATCACAGATAGACCGGCAGAAATTTTGTTGTGATAAGATAAGAATCTCTACGTGCGTAGGTTTACGCAGGCTTACGCAGTTTCTGGACATAGTCTAACTGTCAAAGCGCGTGGCTCAGCTATGTATTAGTAGGACTTTCGAGTCCTGTGTCCGTCCGTCCCTTGGTCATTTTTGTATTTTTTAAATATCTATCATCATTTGTTTTCCTAGCAAAGCTCGGTCTCTCAGGTACTGTTTTAATATTAAATTGTATGAAACAATATCCAAATGCAGCAATTCACAGTTATACACACAAAAATTCTAATCAGGGTCGAACTTGTGGTAATCATCATACAAGGGTTAACTACGGCTATAAAAACCCTAAAATAGAGCACACAAGCTTAGTCTATTTTAAACTTTCCAGAATGTCCATAGAGACCGTTTGAACACCTCATCAACTAAACAAAAGGATGCGATACTTGTTGACTACTTGACAAATTACCTGGACATCCACTTTGTGAGTCAAACGATTTAGGACTCTGGCACGTTGGTCACAAGTTCTAAATTAATTCGTTTCCTACGCTGGACGCTGGCATTGCTGGATCAAGGATTGTTTATGATGATATAACCAGCTAATCCATGAGTTGCCGGGTAGTATCACAATATGCTTTATGATCATTTCAGGGAAAAGACCCTCATCAAAATCTCTACCTATCATACATGCTAGGGCTTCCCTATGAGGGAGCCAGCCTTCGCCACTGACGCGCATACTTGAAACAAAACCTCTTAAGAATAATTAAGACTGTCATCCCAAGTGAGCGCTCCGCCTTAGTTGCTCGGCAGTTCTTAATAACCGTGAAACTAATCGTTGAGCAAAAATCTATTGGAGCCTGCGACATTCAGACATTTTTCATATCCTAAAAATTATTTTTCGAATTCTATTTAAGATTCTAAAACGTGTTCGTTATAAAACCAGGAACAGTTTCTTTTGTTTACACGGAGGTAGTACAAACAGACGAAACAAAAAGCAGATCGATCAAGATTTCCAACCTTGAATGGAGGCATACAAAAATAAATTCTCACACCGGGCGGAGGAGTAGGGAAAAATCTTCAAAAATTTTATGCGACGAGAATTTTAACTATCTAATTACCTACTAATTATCTAGTGAAAAGTCGTGTCTGTAGAACAGACACCAAAAGTACGTAATTATTATTACATTTAAATGTCGAGTTATGTACGTTTTCGCATATACTTTTAATCAAATCTATCGACGAGTTCAAAATGGAAATTAATAATGTACTAATAAACGGTAAATGTTTATTAGATTCTTCCATCTGTCCAGAATTTGTTTTGACAGGTCTGTCTGTTTGTTCCGGCTAATCTCTGAAACGGCTGCACCTATTTTCACGGGACTTTCACTGGCAGATAGCTGATGTTAGAAGGCGTAACTTATGCTACTTTTGTCTCAGGGTTCCGTTTACAAAAATAGGGTTCCGCTTCCGTTACTTTTGCGCAAAAGGCCGTGCGGCTATGGAGATACCGCCGCAGACAATTACATCCATAAGCCTTTCAGGTTCTTCGAAGCAAAATTAAGAATAATTTTCTCAAAAACGACAATATAGACCAGAGTCTATATTGTCGTCATTGACAAATTTATACTCGACGTCAGAACGTAATCGTAATCCTGGTCTTATCAGTGAAGAGTCCATTACTCCACTGCTCGAACTTCCAATCCCTATGTTCACGAGCAAACAGAAGTACCTAGTGCTCGGCGGTGGGTTAATGCTGGACCTGTTGCAGCTCTCCTTGGAGTCAAGTTTTGTCAGCAATTCTCCTTCCGTGTTTGACGCTTATTAACACTTGCCGTACGTCCCACAGTGATATGACGGAGATTTCGCAATCCAAAAAATTTAATGTATCGATCGAATGTTGCTTGTTTATAAATTAAATGGTAATGACTAAATTTTTATTCTAAAATTATTATATTACTAGCTGTTTCCCGCGGCTCCGCCCGCATAAATATACTATCGAGTATCCCGCGGGAACACTACTTTTCCGGGATAAAAAGTAGCCTATGTTTTATTCCAGAGCCTAAACTACTACTATACCAAATTTCATCAAAATCCATTCAGTAGTTTTTGCGTGAAAGTGGAACAAACATCCATCCATACATCCTCACAAACTTTAACATTTATAATATTAGTAGGATAGTAGGATAAATTAAGAATATTTTTTGTCATGTTATCATCATTAAATTCCATTTCTGTAGGTAGGTACAATATGCATTCTCTTAAGATTATTAATTTTTTAGAAAATGGAAAAATAGTGACCATGTAGCCCGGTTTATTTGTTGACCCAGTGTATTTTGATTTAATTTCCAAACCCTAATGTATGAATATGAATAGATGTAACGAATATTCGGAATTCTGTTATACTCGTATTAATGTTTATTGTTTTCGTTAGTGCGATAGGGCTATTATATATTTTGTTGTAGCACACTGCTACGAAACTCGTAGCTTATATGATAGTACTTTTAATAGGTCGTCACTTAGTGTAAAATATTTTCCAAAAATGTACCTAATGCCTATGCACTTTGCTTTAGTTGTTTTTATCATTTCAACAGTCCGCACTGTATTTTTTTTACATATTTTACAATACCGAATTCAAATCTTATGATAGTAGGTACTAAGAAACGGACCTACTAATTAGTTGTTTAATACTTTATTAGACCAGCTTTCTGTATTGATAATCTATTAATTTTATTCTAAAATACTTAGCTAGAATTCTAAGATCAGCAGTATTCGGAAAATATTTAGAGATCTGTGGGCCTAGCAGGAACATATTATAACGGTACGTATACACCGCTGTCAAATGTTCCTGCTAGGTCCCCTGGGATAGACGCCTAGACATAAACAATAACAGTATTCGAAATACAAATAAGAAAGACAAAAGACACGTCGATTAACTCACTGGCACTCACAAATTGGTTTCCTTTTAAAACTAAAACTAGCAAACTTAGGCGTAGTTTAGACGGTTTTCACATCACTAGCACGTTATAATATTTTGTATCACAAAAGTTCGTCTCCACACACTGCGTATCCGAAACATCCAAAACATGATCACAACACACACGACGCCATTTTGTTTTGACGAATTTTTGGCGCGTTTTGATCATTTGATAGACCGAGACGTCGCGGGCGCGCTCCGAAATAGACTGTAATGAGTCTGGCCGCTGACGGGGTTGTGGGAATACGTTTATAATAGCTCTCACACGCACGCACCTGGACTCAAGGAAAACTTGATGGATTGTGATTTGTGAATTCTAGAATCCAGAATTTAGTATGAGGTTAGATGGGACAAGAAGCACTAAGTAGCAACCTTTTGGGTTAAGAGGAACTTTTTTATGGCACTGTTAATCATTATATATTTTATTATACAATCTTGACCCATTTGACAATATTATAATTGTTTTGAGTTAGACCCTAGGGCAGGGATGGCGAACCTTTATGTATTAAGACCAGGTAGACCAAGCGAAATAGGCATTTAACGCTTCCAAGAGTTGCCGCAATTGCCGCAAAGCGAGCCGCGCGCCTACGTCGCCGGCGTGAACTTACATGAACCCAAAGTGTTACAGTGTAGTCGTGTCGGCAGTAGGTCATCTTATTTTATTATTTGTATTGAAAAAGATAATAAAATCCATATGTAACTGTTTTAATGCAACACATAGCACACATAATTTGAATAGATATTATAGGTAGGTACCTAAGTAAAAAATGCTTAAATTTTATTCAATTACTAGCTGATGCCCGCGGCTCCGCCCGCGTATGTACAGTAACCCATGGGAATCGTATATGTCCCGCGATAAAAAGTAGCCTATGCCCTTCCCTATGGTCTACTTTATGTCTGTGCCAAATTTCATGATGATCGGTTTAGTAGTTTTTTCGTGAAACAGTAAATAAAGTATCCCACGGGAACCGTACATTTCCCCGCGATAAAAAATAGCTTATGTCTTTTCTCAGGCTCTAGAATATCTGTGTACCAAATTTCATTTAGATCGGTTCAGTAGTTTTGGCGTGAGAGACGGACAAACACACACTTTCCCATTTATAATATTAGTATGGACTAGCTGTTGCCCGCGACTTCGTCCGCGTCAACTGATGGCGCAATAATGCATTAATTTCGACCAAATTTGATTACCATAAAAAAGGTTATAGTGAGTCAATCTTAAAAGATTTTTTTACATCATTTAAAGAGGAATAATTATTTTATACATATTTTTTGGGTAACTTGAGCCGTTTACATAGCGCACGCAACACGCTGTGTTCGATGTGTGCATGGAGACGAGTACCTATCGTTAGCTCGTGTGGTCACTAAAGTACGTGTCGTTTCGTGAGATAAAAATACTGTATCAGGTACATAGGTGCTGGCGATTTGATGGTAACTACTTAGGCAGACACTTGCAAAAAATGTATTCCTACTGCCGAGTCCGCACGTTTGCCACTTGCCGCAAAATCCAAACCTCCACAAACGTTTGACTTTTTGAAAATCCGGATTTCCGAATTTTTCTCCCAAAAATCCGGATTATCCGGATAATTCAGATTTTTTCATTTTTTTTAAATTTGTTGCATAATTTATAAAACTTTAATGTTAATTTTACTACTATGTTGTAGCAAAACTTATTTATTAGTAAAAAAAAGAGTTACTTTTTTATAATTTAATTTAAATAAATTCTTATTTTAAGTTGTAAGTATTAGAATTACAATCTGAATAAATAAAAACATAATGAGATTTTATCAAAATTATATACTTACTTATATTTTTTTTTTCATTTTTAGAAATATTTTTGATTACGTTTCAAATCCTACAATGTTCAGTTTTATAGTTAGTATATTATTTTAAATAAGGTATGTATATATTGTTATTTACTAAATGTTCCAGCAGAAAGAATTATAAAAAAGTGGAATAGCCTGTGATCTTTTTAACGCTTTTTTTACATATCTACGCCACAGTTCACCACTACCGTTTTCGTAAAGTTCCATTTCTATGTGAAAGTACTAACGTACGAAAATTAATACAGTTTAATAAAACGTAGGAAACTGAAAGTCCTTTAAATCGAGATCCGGGGAGTGAAGACAAATCATTTGAAAAATGGGGCTGGATAAATAATTTTGTATGGACGAAATTGGACTACTTTCGAGTTATTGAAATTAAAAACCACCCACCTGTTTGGGTAATAATTAAACATGTAAATGGTGCTTTTAATTCCCTCGGAAACTAACAGAAGTATAATAAGCAATTCTAAGCACAATTTAAAATCTATAACTGTTGTAAGATCTTTATTTTAACATTTTACTTACAAATAAACAGTAACATCTTACTCTTCATTGCACTTTGAAGTTTCCGCTATAAGATGAAAACTACATTACTTAAAAAAAAAATAACAGTGGTTTACACAAATCGTTGGTGCTATTTTTGACACCTATATCTTTAAAATATTATCTAAAAATAATTATTTCTACGCAAAAACAGGAGCGTTGATTTTCATTTAGTTTTGCTACTGACTCGTTAGTTTAGGTTAGTTTAGTTCAATCAAATTAATTTTAATAATAAAAAAAATATTACCTTCATTCATTCGGCAAAACTCTCTCTAATCTTAAACCAACCAGTCAGGTATTATCGACTCCAAAACTTCTTCCTGATATCATAGAGATAAGATTTAGGTATTTGGACTTAGATATTCATTATTTAGAAGATAATTAAATATAGTTAAACCACTACATTTCTTTTTAAGCTGTCATATTAATTTGGCATTCTATGATTGCAGAAATTAAAATTGCAATAATATGTTTCGACTTTCGTTAGTAAGAATTCAATAAATATAAAAATACAAAGCTTTAATTGGGTTTGGATTTGCTTATTATACTTCTTACTACTTGTGCAAGTGAAACTGAAACCATATTCAGTGTTTTTATAAATTGGATCACCTATTACTGAACTGTACTACTACTGAAAAAAATATAAAATGGTAAGTATCTTAGAAACAGTCCATACATATACATATATTTAAAATATTATCTAAAAATAATTATTTCTACGCAAAAACAGGAGCGTTGATTTTCATTTAGTTTTGCTACTGACTCGTTAGTTTAGGTTAGTTTAGTTCAATCAAATTAATTTTAATAATAAAAAAAATATTACCTTCATTCATTCGGCAAAACTCTCTCTAATCTTAAACCAACCAGTCAGGTATTATCGACTCCAAAACTTCTTCCTGATATCATAGAGATAAGATTTAGGTATTTGGACTTAGATATTCATTATTTAGAAGATAATTAAATATAGTTAAACCACTACATTTCTTTTTAAGCTGTCATATTAATTTGGCATTCTATGATTGCAGAAATTAAAATTGCAATAATATGTTTCGACTTTCGTTAGTAAGAATTCAATAAATATAAAAATACAAAGCTTTAATTGGGTTTGGATTTGCTTATTATACTTCTTACTACTTGTGCAAGTGAAACTGAAACCATATTCAGTGTTTTTATAAATTGGATCACCTATTACTGAACTGTACTACTACTGAAAAAATATAAAATGGTAAGTATCTTAGAAACAGTCCATACATCTATACTAATATTATAAAGAGGAAAACTTTGTTTGTATGTTTGTTTGTTTGTTTGTTTGTTTGTTTGTAATGAATAGGCTCAAAAAGTACTGGACCGATTTCAAAAATTCTTTCACCATTCGAAAGCTACATTATCCACGAGTAACATAGGCTAAATTTTATTTTGGAAAAAAATAGGGTTCCGTAAGATATTTAGGTTTTTCGGACACAAGGTGTAAAAAATCAACCAGAAAAGTTACTTATTTTGCGTACGCTGCCTAAACTATAAAAGATAGAACCATATAATGTTCTAATTAATTGTAGATCTTATAAATATCTACAAAAAAGTCCGCGACACACTATACCTATCTATGTCGAGTGAGGCACAACAACCATTTTTTTATTTAGAAATCTTGAATTTTTTTTGGACTACATTTAAACCCGTTTATTTTACTCATGCTATTAATCCTTATCAAAATAAATTATTTCGTCACTAAGTACAGTTTATGTAGATAATATTTGGTCTTTGAATGATTAAAATTGGATGTTTGGTTTTGAAGTTATGGCGAAATTAAAATATTACGATTTCTGCTGCACGGCCCGTTGCGAAGTGGGTAACATTCTGTAGTATTAAATTAAATACCATTTATTTCGGGCTGCATATGCCCATATTATAAATACCTTATAGACTAACATACATATTACTATTATATCAGTATTAGTATCAGTATTGTACCCGTGCGAATAAAGAGGAAAGATTTGTTCGTATGTTTGTTTGTTTGCATTGAATAGGCTCCGAAACTACTAGACCAATTTTGATGGAATTTTGCATAAATATAGAGTAGACCAGGGGAAGGGATATTATAGCCTAGGCTACTTTTTATCGCGGCAAACTGTATGATTCCCGCGGTATTGCCCGCGAATTATATTATATTAAATTAGATAGATACTTGAATTTTTATCGGTCAGGATTTAGGCTGCACTTAGATTTTAGGGCGTGTTTCACAAATCACATTCTTAAAGATATATAAAAGGTAAACCTGACTGACTCATCTGTCAACGCACAGCCGAAACTACTGAACGGATTTTGCTGAAATTTGGCATTCAGATAGTTGTAATGACGTAGGCATCCATTAAGAAAGGATTTTTGAAAATTCGCACCCTAAGGGGGTGAAAAAGGGGTTTAAATTTTTTATGGAAACCGAACTCCACGCGGACGAAGTCGCGGGCAAAAGCTAGTATACATATATAGCGGCCATAATATTTTAGCAGATCTTCATCCCTCGCATCACCATTTAATGGATTGACTATGTTCTACCAAATAACTTGAATAAATGGAAAAATGTGTCAACAATTTCAATAGGACAACAAATAATATCAAATTATCCAAAGGCATGTATTTAAACTCACGACAAAACATATTGATTTCTTATGTTTACGCGAATATTGTTCATTGTTTTAAACACTTACGGATTTTGTCGCACAACACGAAACACTTACGGAAAACAATCACGACAAAACAATTAAATTTTGGATGTGAAAATACCGAATATTGAATACTAAATTACCATGTTGGCTAAAGAATGTAAGGAATAAAAAATTACAAATCTGGTGACTAAATAATACCACTGAATATTCCAAACTGGCAGACAGATATTATATTAGCGAACAAATAACCATCTTGGCGACAATTTGTGAGTACACATTTAATTTAAGAATAGGTACATATATTTTCCGTAATGTAGGTAACTCAAAAAACATACAAGCAGCAAAACCAGCGCACATAAAAAAACAAAGGAGCGTACAAAATTCCCAATTTTTAATTTTCCTCGACTTTAGGGGGGTGTAGATATTGTGTAGATTCATTTTGAAATTTAAAAATAACGGTAATTCATTTTTTTGCAAAATTAACATAGGTGTCGTTACCAGGTCTTTGGGGATGCTGGATACGAAAATGACATTCATTTTGAAATTCCAATATGGCGGACATACTTAATTTTATAAAAATAATATGGTTGTCCCTTTGTTGGTTTCTAGGGGTGCTGATTACAAAAAAGTCATCCATTTTAAATTTCCTTAGTAACCCCGCAACCTCAAATTTTCTTCATGATGAAAGAAAAAGAAATTTGAAAATCCTGAATTTTCCAAAATTTCCATAGCTTTATACATCGCTCATAATATCTCAAAGTAGAGAATTGCCATATTTTTTTTCTATAATCACTTCTATCTCAGAAACAGTGCATCTTGAAAAATAATGAAAATTACCTCACCCTTAAAAACCCCGCAACCATATATTTTCTTCATGATGGGGAAAAAGAAATTCGAAAATCCTGAATATTCCAACATTTCTATAGCTTTATGCATCCCCGGTATCTCAATGTAGAGCATTTATATTTTTTTTATAAAATTGATTCTATCTCGGAAACGGTGCATCCTAATGAAAAATAATGAAAATTTCCTCCCCCTTAGAAACCCCGCAACATCATATTTACTTCATGATGGAAGAAAAAAATCTGAAAATCCTAAATTTTCCAAATTTTCTATAGCGTTTTACACCGTTCGTGTCTCAAAGTAGAGCATTATCGTATTTTTTTTCTATAATGGCTTCTATCTCAGAAACGGTGCATCCTACTTGAAAAATAATGAAAATTACCACCCCCTTAATAACTCCGTAACCATATATTTTCTTCAAGATGAGAGAAAAAGAAATTCGAAAATCCTGAATTTTCCAACATTTCTATAGCTTTATACATCCCTCGTATCTCAATGTAGAGCATTTAATTTTTTTTTATAAAATTGATTCTATCTCGGAAACGGTGCATCCTATTGAAAAAATAATGAAAATTTCCTCCCCTTAAGAACCCCGCAACACCATATTTTCTTCACGATGGAAGAAAAATAAATTTGAAAATCATGAATTTTCCAAAATTTCTATAGCTTTATACACTGTTCGTGTCAAAGTAGAACATTGCCATATTTTTTTTCTATAATCGTTTCTATTTTAGAAGCGGAAAAATAATACTATTACTGGAAATATAATAAAAATTTCCTCCCCCTTAACCCGGAAATCGCATATTTTTTTTCATGAATGCCAAAAAAAGAAATTTGAAAATCCTGAATTTCGAAAAGTTTCTATACCTTACATAGCTGGCACCTCTACAAACTACATGTTAATTTTACGAAGATTGGATAGTCTCCATTTTGGAAAATCCAATTTCATTGGAAGACAATTTTATAATCAGCATATGAAACATGAAAAAAGACATCCATTTTTAATAAAAAAAAATATACGCCATTTTGGAATTTTAAAACGGATTTTATTTTCATATTATTCTGCACCCCCAAAAACCTTGAAAACGATACCCATACCAAAGAAAAAAAACCTCCAATAGTATCCAAAACTGGGATTTTCCGTAGCTTGCAAATTGAATTTTTAGCAGCTATTAATTTATCAATCAAATCTTCATTAGCTACTTACATGGTATAATGGTCACCAACTCATCGTTGCTAATTGGATTAAATTTCGCTACTTTTTATCTGCCGATTTTTGTATTTTTTGTCACTTGAGTGATTTCACCAGTTTGGTAATTTAGTCGCCAACATATTAATTCGCTGCCAAATTCAGCAATACAGTATGCTCACGTGCAGTCACCAACTTATTTTTTGTTCACTCGATTAATTATATCCCTTATTCAAATATTGTACGTCTAGAGTACATACTAATTACAATAATTAAAATATGTAATATTCATAGTAGTAACCAAGATTCGAAAAAATCGAAAATCCGGATTTTTAAATGAAAATCCGGATTTTTAGAATTTTTAGAATTTCGAAGTATCCGGATTGCAACCCCTACTTGCGAGTGACTTGGTGTGTTCTGCAAAGGCAAGCATGACGGATGTTGAGCACGTATCCTTATATTTTATTGTAAATAGAACAAACAGCCTCCGTGGTCTAGTGGTTAGAGCTTGGCTCTCGACTCGGAGGTCGTAGGTTCTAATTTCGATTCCCGCACTGGAACAACAAAAAATGTTGTTTCCAAGTTTGGTTAGGACAATGCAGGCTGATCACCTGATTGTCTGACAAGAAAGATGATCCATGCGTCGGATGGGCAGGTAAAAAGTCGGACCTGCGCCTCATCTCTCGTCAGTCGTGTCGGTTATCCGTCCCACTGGATTACGAGAGTAAAAAAAAGAGTGCCTTTGTGTACTGCGCACACACTTGGGCACTATAAAAATACTACTGTGTAACTGGCTAGGCTACAATAAAACCAGCCACCGTCACCGAAATCGGCGTGGGGAGTTATTTATTATTATTATTGTAAAAACAGAAATCGAAATAAAAAGAAACGAAAAGTACGGCAAAGAAGATGGTAGATGTTACAAATTCATAAAAACTGTTTACTGGCTTATTCAATAATGTACTAAGGCTACTCCACGCATCAGCTACTTTTTTCTCATAATACACAATAATATATCTATGGACGCTTCACACCAAGTCTATCTGGTCCCGTGGTAAGTTCTCGAAGAACTTGTGTTACGGGTACCAGACAACAGAAATATATTTAATAATTTTTATATTATACACATATTTAAGATTTTTATTGTATTATACACATATTTAATACACATTCATGACCCAGGAACACAGATTTTTTTTTGTTCCCTCAGCGGGATTCGAACCCGCGACCCCCGGCTTTAGCACCAACACGCTCAACCACTGAGCCACAGAGGTCGTCTCATCTAGCAAAAGCAACGACGTGGCGACGATAATGTTATTGTGTATGGTTATATGTACCTATAACTAGCCGATGCCCGCAACTTCGTTTGCGCCTAACTGACGAAAGCGGAACCCTATTTTTTAAACGGAACCCTAAAATAAAAGTAGCCTATATTAGACCTTATGACATCAGCTATCTGCCAGTGAAAGCCCCGCGAAAATCGGTCCAGCCGTTTCAGAGATTAGCCGGAACAAACAGACAGACAGACCGACAGACAGACAGACAGACAGACGGACAGACATTTTTAAAAATTTGTATTTTATTGTAAGTACTGAATATACTTTCAGATGCATTATGTGAAAAGCTGTTAATTTGATGTTACAAACAGACACTTCATTTTTATTTATCTGTATATTATCTGTATATAGGTTTAGTTCAAAAATAAAAAGAAGCATAAAAAAATACAAAACAAACTTTCCTATAGATTTTTATTGTATATTATATTATGTCCATGACCCGGGAACACAGGAAACTTTTTGTTCCTTCGGCGGGATTCAAACCGGCGACCCCCGGCTTGAGCACTAACACGCTCAATCACTGAGCCACAGAGGTCGTCTCATCTGGCAAAAGAAACGACGCGGCGACGATAAAATGTAACATGTTATTGTGTATGGTTATATGTATAACTAGCTGATGCCCGCAACTTCGTTTGCGCAGATCTAACGAAAGCGGAACCCTATTTTTTTAAACGGAACCCTAAAATAAAAGTAGCCTATGTTAGACCTTATAATATCAGCTATCTGCTAGTGAAAGTCCCGTGAAAAGCGGTCCAGCCGTTTCAGAGATTAGCCGGAACAAACAGACAGACAGACAGACAGACGGACAGACAAAAATTTTAAAAATTGGTATTTTATTATAAGTACCGAGTATACTTTTAGATTCCTTATATGAAAAGCTGTTAATTTGAAGTTACAAACAGACACTTCAATTTTATTTATCTGTATAGAATTAGTTCAAAAATAAAAAGAAACATAAAAAAATACAAAACAAACTGACTTTCCTTTAGATTTTTATTGTATTATACATATCCATGACCCGGGAACACAGGAAACTTTTTGTTCCTTCGGCGGGATTCAAACCCGCGACCCCCGGCTTGAGCACCAACACGCTCAATCACTGAGCCACAGAGGTCGTATCATCTGGCAAAAGCAATGACGCGGCGACGATAAAATATAACATGTTATTGTGTATGATATGTATAATTTAGTTCAAAAATAAAAAAAAAACAAAACTGACTTTCCTACACTGCGTTAGAAACGAAAGAATTGTTCGATAAATACGCGGGTAAGGCGTGCGCTAGCAAAACTGACATAGGTCTCTCCTCGTCAACGCCTAGCGGGCGACTGTGGGGCGACTCTAGCGGCTTACGCACGCTGCATTTCAATATTAATTTATTGTTAAAATAATTAAACCAACATGCAAAATGTAACCAGAAATTATTCTTTTTTAAGTTATTAGCTTTTCGTAGATATGATTTTTGAAAGTAAAACTATCATGATCTTCATGAACAAAAAGAAAAATATTCAAATTTAGCCTCCTCTTCGGAATTATTTTTGATCGAGTGAAGTTTTCAATATTATGTTTCGAACCACAAATTGTAAAAGAACATTAAGTAAACAACAATGTGTATTTTTTTTGGCTTTTTAAAGTTACTATTTGTTTGTTTATTATCGATTCAAAGTCATGTAAAATTGGGTCTACGCGGCCTTAACGTGCCATGTTAGGTTTGTCATATAATACCTACTTCACACTTTTTTCGTAGTACATAGATAATTACAAATTGTTGTGATCAGTGGCGTGCCCAAAATATTGTGTCGCGTATCGCGTGCCATTGGTACGCCATCCTAGCCCTAGAGCAGTCTTTCCCAAAGTGGGCGATAACGCTCCCTTGTGGGCGCTGTAGGTCTAGAGGGGGGGGGGGGGGGGTAAGGGGCCCAGACAAAATTTGGGGAGCGCTGATGTGAGTAGCATTATTATTGTTCAATGTTGTATATTGGTTAAGTTTGAATAGACAAAAGATAGGCGAGGCGAGACTAATATGTTAATTGAGGTTTTAAGGTGAAAAAAAAATGGGGGGCGCTACAAAATAACTGATTTTCAAAGTGGGCGTTACACAAAATAAGTTTGGGAACCTCTGCCCTAGAGCCTAGATAGGAGTGTACCTGATTACCTGCTCTAGTCATACAGATTTCAAATTTCTTTCTTGTGTCAACATTATTATTCAGTAAAAGGGGGCTCAAACAGAAGGACAGAGGATTGTAGTCTTTCATTTCCTTTTGTTGCAAATTCATCGAAATACAAACGGCAACTGTGTGCGTCTAACGAATGTCTAAAAACAGTACGTCTATATTTAAGTTTAGGCGAATAGTGAAGATGTTATATTTAAAATCACTGACGATCTAAAGTCTAAACAATAACAAACAAGTGCTTGTTAATTGCACGACTTCAATTTGCCAGGGAAACTCAAATAAACTGAACGCAAAATTATATTCCAATAAATATAAATTAAAGGTGAGTAAACATAAAATAGTAGGTATGTACACTAGTCAGCTTTAATTTTATATCAAACTAGCTGTCCCGACAAACGTTGTTCTGCCTTAACTTTGAACTCAACATTTCTCACCGTTTAAACCTTCCCTGAACTGATACGATTATTTTAAGATCAAAATTAGCCAAATCGGTCAAGCCGTTCTCGAGTTTTAGCGAGACTACCGAACAGCAATTCATTTTTATATACAGAATGTCCCAGAAGTCGACGTCGTCCCTTCGAAGGCTGATAGACCAGCTCATGACTCACCAGAATATCGTAATATGACCTTAGTAAAAAATGTTTAGTTTTCGAGATATTGGCACTTTTAATATTTTTTTAAAAATTACATCTCATATCAGTTTTTCAACTGCCGCAACTACAATTTCCCGTATTGTGGGATACAAATTTGTATTACGGAATCCTGACCAGTCCTGCTATCGACTACGGTTATAAAGAAAGCTAATAGAGTTTGAACTTTATAGAAAAAAACGAAAACCTTTCCCGAATCGTGATTTTAAAAACTTTTTGCCCTAACTTTTACTATCCATACTGGACAAAAAATACACCACACTAACCTGGATTATTACTTTAAAAAAATGCTCATTTTATGTAGTTTTCAAAATAGTAAAATAATTGCTATTAAGCTACGTCAAAATTTTTTTGTTGGTACTTTAAGTGCAAAGAGAGCACATTTTGAATGTTTTTCTTTAGTTAGAATTTCGAACTAAAAACTGTTAGGAGAAATACAAAAAAGGAGAACACATTAATAATATCATTTAATGAGTTAGAGTGAGAGAATAGGTGACGCCACGCACGTCTTTTGTTTGTTCTTGACATGAGTTTGTTTATTAGTTACAGCTAGTAGGTTACGCCACTGATGTGCATCGTTTTGTTGTTTCCTTACTTTTAACGGATTTTGCATTGTAATTTGGACTTGTTTTGCCTAGTGACTCGGACTTAAGTGTGTTATGAGACAGTAAAGAACTGACCTGGCTCTCTTCTGGACTTTTATGTTTTTTTGAGTACCTGTACCTTTCGCGATACTGATTAGCAGCAGCAGCACCGTTGCCTCTGCATTCCCCGTAAATGTACTTAATGCATGTTAGCATACTCCTGTACAGTATACGCCATAATGACTGGTAGTAAGACGCGTATCACAGAAACATAAAAGTCCAGAAGAGAGCCAGGTCAGTTCTTTACTGTCTCCAAACACACTTAAGTCCGAGTCACTAGGCAAAACAAGTCCAAATTACAATGCAAAATCCGTTTAAAGTAAGGAAACAACAAAACGATGCACATCAGTAGCGTAACGTACTAGTAACTAATAAACAAACTCATGTCAAGAACAAACAAAAGACGTGCGTGGCGTCACCTATTCTCTCACTCTAACTCATTAAATGATATTATTAATGTGTTCTCCTTTTTTGTATTTCTCCTTACAGTTAAAAAAAAAATCCTTGTATTCTGTTTAGTTTCTAAGTTTAGTTTAGTAACTTAGTAAGCATCTGTCACTTCAACGTACAATTTTAAGTAAACAATTAGGTGATTTCAATGTAACGAGTGGTTTTGTTCGAAATTCTAACTAAAGAAAAACATTCAAAATGTGCTCTCTTTGCACTTAAAATAGCAACAAAAAATTTTTGACGTAGCTTAATAGCAAGTATTTTACTACTTTGAAAACTACATAAAATGAGCATTTTTAAAAGTAATAATCCAGGTTAGTGTTGTGTATTTTTTGTCCAGTATGGATAGTGAAAGTTACGAGAAAAAGTTTTTAAAATCACGATTCGGGAAAGGTTTTCGTTTTTTTCTATAAAGTTCAAACTCTATTAGCTTTGTTTATAACCGTGATCGATAGCAGGACTGGTCAGGATTCCGTTATACAAATTTGTGTCCCACAATACGGGAAATTGTAGTTGCGGCAGTTGAAAAACTGATATGAGGTGTAATTTTTAAAAAAATATTAAAAGTGCCAATATCTCGAAAACTAAAGATTTTTTACTAAGGTCATATTACGATATTCTGGTGAGCCATGAGCTGGTCTATCAGCCTTCGAAGGGACGACGTCGACTTCTGGGACATCCTGTATAAGGTTATCATAATACTAGCTGATGCCCGCGGCTCCGCCCGCGTAAGTACAGTAACCTTATATGTCCCGCGATAAAAAATATCCTATGTCCTTCCCCGTGGTCTACTTTATATCTGTGCCAAATTTCATGATAATCGGTTTAGTAGTTTTTACGTGAAACTGTAAATGAAGTATCCCACGGGAACTATACATTTCCCCGCGATAAAAAGTAGCCTATGTCCTTTCTCAGGATCAAGACCTTATCTGTGTACCAATTTCATTTAAATCGGTTCGGTAGTTTTGGCGTGAAAGGCGGACAAACAGACAGACACACACTTTCCCATTTGTAATATTAGTAAGTATGGACAGAAAATTTTCCATCTATACCAAAAATATTATGTGCCAATTGTCGCAACCCGCAGATCAAATTGGGACTGAGTATGTTATGTCTGAATTATATACATACATATACGAACTATACAAGTATACATATCTAACGTATACGACGCACACGTGTCAGGATACATTCGTAATTACATGCGCTGTGTACACAACAGAAGCTTTCAAACTATTTCTGTAGCCGTTTTACATACCTAATCTAAGCATAATATAAAAACAGAATACACCAGTGTGAAGGCTTCGTTTACAACTTCAATTGTGATGGGGCTCCAAGACAAATCATGCGCGTAATGCCTCATTAAATTCAGACGTCTTTATTAGGATCCTAAAAGGAAAGCTAATTAGTATTTAGTCAGTCTGAAGCCACTTTTTTGTGATTTAGGATGCTAATAAGGATCCTAACTTCGTTGTATGACGTATTCTCACTATGCAAAGCTTTGAGAGCACCAGACTTTGAACATCAACAAACCAACAAATCAGACGCATATCAGACGCCAAAGATCGCGTAATTATGTGTTCTATTTGTAGAGTTAATTAATAAAAGATACTAGACCTATATGCCATTGACCCCAGAACAAAAAACCATAGAATCAGGTAATATAATATGTAGGTAGTACATCAAAATTTTATAGTAATCGCTTAGAATTTGCCAAGAGTTCGGTTCATTACGAGATGTACTACTCCAAATCGATAATCATCCTCACATTGAGGAGAGATCTGCAACAGTCCCGGTATCGGAGAATGATGATTATTGTCGGCCACTAACTATAAACTATTCATAAGCGTTTAGGTGACACACAAAGACTGACAGACCTAACAGAATACGATTTGGATGCCAGCCACAACACATGGGGCGTATCGACGGCCCACTACTATACAGTCTACAACTATAGATACCCTTGTGGGCTGGATTACGACATACGCAGGATTTATTTCTGGAGGGACGTCCAGTGACGTCGGGCCACGTCAGCTCTGACGCGCCTTTCGTCATCAACGCAAATGGATCAGTAGCAAAGAATTTATAAATTACTAACATGTCTGTAGCGATTTGTCATTGAGCTCGCATCGCGTCATTGAGCATATCAGTAAATATATAGAAATGTTTGCAGGGCAAGGCACCATGCCTTTTAAGTACTTTTAGGAAGATTTCACAAACCGCGTCAGACTCGAAGTCGAAAATAACGCTTCGAATCTTCTACTCGACTGATTAGTCATTTAACGGCCATTTTATTTATGAGAATAAAAAATAATATTATTTATGCTAGCCATTACACGGCTCTTGCCAAGGCAAGTTTTTCTGTCACAAAGTTATTGCTCAATCACTAAAATTACGAGGGATTGCGCAAAAAATGGGGTTTCAATTGAACTGATTAATAGATCGTAATAAAATATTAATGAGAGATGTCATAAAACTAAAGCACTGATTACAACTTTAAACAAAAAAGACATTAAAACAAAAGTAAGCCTTATTATGTACAGAAAATAAAGTTTACAAACGCTGGTTGGATTCTAATATATCTGCAAGTTGCCCGCATGCAACAGACTAGGTTATCATTGCAATTGTGTAGCGAAATTTATTGACAATCGATATGCAATTATAATAGAACTTAACCTAGTAGTGAAAGTGGCCTAGTGGGTAGAAGGTTTAGTTCGCACTCGAGAGAGTGCAGGTTCAAATCCCAGGTTGTGGCGTGTACCAATGAGACTTTTTCAGATCTCAAGTACATTATACGGACGCTCTAACGGTGAAGGAAAAAATCGTGAGGAAACCCGCACATAGTTGGCTCCAGACGTATTGACCAGTTCATTCCTCTGGACTAGGCTGAATATGTTGTGAGGATGCCGTATGTGCTTGGGCAACCATACGACATTTAAAAACCAACTGTCCCAGGCACTACAGTATTTCAAGAGTGGTTACTTCGCTCGGAGAATACTGTATAAATCATCCATTAACGGATGTAAAGGCCTAAGTTTTAATTACTGTAACGACTGCAAGAAATCCTGATAGTATATACATTATACACATTACCATACCATATAATGGAGTAAATAAAGAAAACGGACAGCTCCTACATTATTTTTTGTTAAGTCAATAATTTTAAAAACTTACGCTCTTATTCATAAAAACTTATAGAACACCTAAAGTGTTCTATAAGATCACTATAAGAAGATTGGCAAAAAATTGTATTCATAACAGCATTATATCAACAAAGAGTTCTATAAACCTATCATAAAGTTATAGAGGCCAGGACCCTACTTTAACAGTACTATAAGATACAAGATGGCCAAACTCTTAACAGCTGATTACTAAAAAACTGACATTTCACACAAATATTTTGTCAATGTTATTTTGTAAACAAAATAATTATTTCTGATTTTATAAAATAATGCAAGCTTTACACATCTTTGATGTCATTGAACAACTAGAAATACGCGTCGAAGAAAAGTGTACAGAAGTAGGGTTGATCCGTTTTCTTTGGACGTCCGTCCTTACTATGGTCCAAATTCCAATTTTAGGTGTATCAGTACTAACCTTATCTTCCTCCAACCAGTTTTCACTTCTCTGCCTTTTAACAGTCGAGATCAATTGCAATGCCATTAAAACTTACTTTTATAATAATGTTAGATAATAATGTTAGGTTTTATACTAAAAAAATAAATTCAAATAGATACGATAAATTATTGATTGTTGACAACAGTTGACAACTTGAAATTATTTGACGTTCCGTATTGCGTAGACAACCAATTATTGTAGTTTTATACATATTATCTATGATCGATTCAATATGTTCGTCCAACTTGTTAGCCAACTTCCTAATAATGGCAACATTTTTGCTTAAAGACAATTGTTAGTTATAGAAGGTTTATAGAACTGTTATGAATAGACAATTTTATCGAACGTTATATAAGCCTATCGAGCATTTTAACTATTATCCGTTATAAACGTTTTATAAGCTTTTTTTATGAATAAGACCGTAAGAATAAAGATAATTTCCTTCGCGCTGCACAGCGCATGTGCATAATGCATATGACTGGTGTCATATGAAACGTGTATCTTTTTGTGTTATAAATGAAGTTCAATTTAGAATAGCTATCTTAAAAAAGCAGTGGCGCGTAGCATCGCTTATCATCGTGGTATGTACTGACCCGTAACACCCTCCGTGGTCTAGTGGTAAGAGCTTGGCTCTCGACTCGGAGGTCGTAGGTTCAATTCCCGCATCGGAACAACAAAAAATGTCTCTAAGTTTGGTTAGGACAATGCAGGCTGATCACCTGATTGTCTGACAAGAAAAATGATCCATGCGTCGGGTGGACATGTAAAAAGTCGGTCCTGTGCCTGATGTCTCGCCAGTCGTGTCGTTAATTCGTCCCACTGGATTACGAGAGTAAAGAAAGAGAGAGTGCTCTTGCGTACTGCACACACACTTGGGCTTTAAAATAACTCCTTCGTAACTGGCCTGGTTTCAATGAAACCGGCCACCGTCACCGAGATCGGTGTGAGGGGAGCTATAGCCTATGTACTGACCCTCACAAATAATGATAATTAACATCTGGTACAAAACTACTTACCAAGCTTGGCCTCAGCTCAGAAGAATCAACTGCTAAAAAACACCCGATAAAGCTTACCTGAAACCATAAAATTATAACATTTATCCAAAGGATAGTTGCGGGAAGCGGAGACCGTGTTGTCGCATTGCTTACTATGGTAGAGCCATGCTTCGGCACGAATGGGCCGGCTCGACCGGAGAAATACCACGGGCTCACAGAAAACCGGCGTGAAACAGCGTTTGCGCTGTGTTTCGCCGAGTGAGTGACTTTACCGGAGGCCCAATCCCCTACCCTATTCCCTTCCCTACCCTCCCCTATTACCCTATTCCCTCTTAAAAGGCCGGCAACGCACTTGCAGCTCTTCTGATGCTGCGAGTGTCCATGGGCGACGGAAGTTGCTTTCCATCAGGTGACCCGTTTGCTCGTTTGCCCCCATATTTCATAAAAAAAAAAAAATCTAAACAAAAACTATAGACTGAAGGCCCGTTTAACACGTTCAGTGCCACCGACTCACCTGTATAGTTCACGTAAATTTGATTCCAGTGCCGACGACTCACCTGTATAGTTCAGTGTTTTTCACTAATATTTCCAAAATGCATCCGTATTTTCTGCTCAAAATTATAGTTTAGACTAAATACATGCTAAACTAAAGATTTATGCGGTGGGCCGGGCGTGGAGATCCCGTTTATTTTTGAAAGGAATAAAACGATTATGCAATGCCATGAACTACACAGGTGAGTTCCCGGACATAGATCCTCAAACTGTAAATATGTATGACTATATGTACATGTTAGAAAACGACGTCAACATAATAGCATGGACGACCTGCATACTTGTGATATGGAACTAATATACAACAAACTAGTTTCATTAGAATCTATACGGTAGGTATATATATTATAAGTCGTGTTAGTTACACTAATTATAACTGAAGAACGGCTGAACAGATTTTTATGATTTTTGTGTTTTCGGATTTGTCTTCGTCGGGAATAGGATAATAAAAATGAAAAAAATTTAATAATTATTATTATCAGCCCACATTCATCTAATGTTGATTTTAATGTAATAAAATGTTGTTTCACGTATAGACATTATTATTGTTGCATATTAATAAGTTATCATTTAATTTTAATTCAGCAGATTTTAAACTTTTTAAAAAAAGGTTTATTTTTTAATTATTATCAATTAAATTCGTCGTTTCCACAATAAAAATAATACATTTTAATCTAAAGCCCGTATTAAAATATTTCAGGGTAAAATTGACTATTCACAAGTATTAGAAATTCAAAATATAACCTTAACAATAACCAAAGTTTAAAAGATTGACAACCACTGCTTAAATTACGAAACAAACTTACCTTTTATTTTATTCAAAGAGTTTTTTGCCATTTTTACAAGCTGAATAGTCCTACAACAACACCTAACACTTTTTAATTGCGTTAAACACCTTATTTACACTGTAACGACCACAGAAATAACAAAAAATTGAATTTACCCTTACGCAGTGCCAGTGAACTCATATGGTGAGTCGATTCAATTCATATTGCAGTGCCGGCGACTCACCTGCTGAGTCCGCCGTACAATGTAGGCGGCATCCGAGAAGACATCATGAAAATCGTAGTGGGAGCGAAAGTGTTAAATAACCTTTCTATAACTGTTTGTTAGAAACATCAAATTTGTACCTATTGCGAAAAACCGGCAAATAATACAATGACGACGTTTTTAACAAATAGTTATACATAGATAGGTTATTGAAACGGGCCGTAAGGGCTTGGGTTACTAATTACTAGAGACTAAATACCAAACTAAAATCTCACCAAACACAGTGCGTAAATTGAGACGATCTCAATTGACCGATACTTGAACTCGTTGATGCTGTGACGCATAACGTTTCAAATGATCTGAGTAATATAACTGATTGCTATTTAGTTGTTGAATGTATTATGTAACTAATACAAAGGAATGAATTCAGCGTCAGTAGTTACTAGATTAGTTTGCCAGGCATTTTTTTTAATCGGATAATGCCCTACTACTGAAACTCCTGTGTAGCCAGGGCTACAGAGGAAATCAACCACAAAAACTCTTAGATATGATCTAAGGGATGACCGCGGGACATGCTGAATCTGTCAACCCTGAAATCAATCAGAAGAAAGGTAGGAGCAGTAGTTGCTTGGCTAGTTTGCCAGCAGGTCTAAAATAGCCACAATAAGTGAATTGTAACTATGAAACTTCAACTCATAAAGGAACTTTTAACAATTCCATTTTGACAGTTTTCAATGGAATGGCATAAAATGGTAAATAAATACTCGTAATAAAGAATTGCTTAATTGTCAATTAACGGCCCGTTTCAATAACCTATCTATCTATAACTATTTGTTAAAAACGTCGTTATTCAATCATTTGCTGGTTTTTCGCGATACAAATTTGACGTTTTTAACAAATAGTTATTGGTAAGATAGGTTATTGAAATGGGCCGTAAGAGAATTATTAGAACTTCAAACTGGTTCGCAGTACGATTATTTGATTCGTAGACGAACTTTGACGTCGTTTCAGCCTAAAGACGTTTACTGCAGGACATAGGTCTCCCTCGTTTTCTAGTAGGTAGCAGTGGCGAAGGTAGGTAGGGATTTGGATGAGGGTCTTCAAAAGGCAAGTGGTAAGTGAAGCCGATAGGGTTATAGGAACCCCACGGCACTGTCAGGTAGAGGTACGAGTTACGAGCTAATCGCAGCGAGCGTCCACCTACAGCATACGCCCTTTTTAGGTAGTCTGACCACTAAGTGGAAGGAGACCTGAAAGGCTACGATCGACGCTTTGAGATCCTGTCCGTGGTTTCAAGAATCTTTCTGCCCCATCGGATGTCAGTTCTACCAGTCGGATTATGTACGTAATACGAATATCAACTAGGTAATATTATAAATGTTAAAGTTTGTGAGGATGGACGGATGTTTGTTACTCTTTTACGCAAAAACGACTGAAGTAGTTTAAGCTTTGTTAATACATTCAAACACACAGTTAAAGTTTGGTATAGTATATGTAGTTTAAGATTTTGGTTTACACATTGGCTACTTTTTGTCCTAAAAAAGTACAGTATCCCCGTGGTGGTTAAGTACTAATTTACACGGGCGGAGCCGCGGGAAAAGCTAGTAATAAGAAAACACAAAAAAAAATCTTTCATTGCCCCAGCCCCGGATGTACGATTTTTTCGAACCGGGGCAAAAATTGATAGTGGCGCCCCTCCGTTACGTTAGTAATATATATTCTTTGCCTCCGTTCAGTGTTTGAGAAAAACTGTTAAAACTGACAAATCAGTAGCATTTTTGCGACCATGTGTGAAAATAGTAATCCTTTAATAAATTTAAACTTTTTATTACTTACCTATCTATTAACTCATTTGTGAGAAACGCAAAGCAAAACTCACAGAAAAGAATATATAACCAGGAAATACTACAACTTTTCACGACGTGCTTTTCAAAAAATTAAAAAAACCTATGAGATCGTATAGACTACAGGCCCATGTCCAAAAAATGGATGGGTCATATGAACCACCAGGTGACGTATATAGGACGATATAAGAGCATAAAATAATAAGATTCAGCACTATGTACTTGTAAGCTGTCCAACTGAGTCCTAGTGAGAATTCAAAAGTGCAGGTAGAGTGAGGAAATTTTGGTCATATATTTTTGTACGGCATTTTTACCATCGATAGATCCATGAAAAATAATAAGAAAGCGCGCAGTGCCGTAAAGAAATGGTACGCTACAAAGTCGGTTTTTTTTTTTGAAATATTAAATAAATGGTACCGTCATTTTCATCAGCTTAAAAGATATGGTCTGCATAAAAATGTACGGCATAATTTTTTCCTAATTTATTTATCTTAATACTATTTAAAACAAGGGAAAAATGTAGAAAATTGATATATTTTATTAATCTATAAATATTTAAACTTTTGCAATAATTTAAATAAATTAATTTTATGTTGTTTCAAATCACCCCCCCGGACCACGGAAAGAGAGGGGGTTGTTACAAAAATCATGCGACAAGGGTTTCCCCTTTTTCGCATGATTTTTGTACGGCGTTGCGATATAATGGATTAGAAGCTGTATTGAAACAGTATGAAACAGATGCCGTACAGAATGAAATGACCAAATTTACCCTGTAAATTGTCAGAAAATCAAAAAAGAAAATACCGACTTTGTGGCGCACCATTTATTTACGGCACTGCGCGCTTTCTTATTTTTCATGGATCTATCGATGGTAAAAATGCCGTACAAAAATATATGACCAAAATGTCCTCACTCTACCTGCACTTTTGAATTCTCACCAGCACTCCGTTGGATGCTTACAAGTGACGGCATAGTGCTGAAGCTTATTATTTTATGCTCTTATATCGTCCTATATACGTCACCTGGTGGTTCATATAACCCATCAATTTTTGGACATGGGCCTGTAGTCTAGTAGGAAGAGGTATCACTTGTTGGATATTTCGAATCCTTGTCTCAAGGATTTAGCGCCCCGGTTTGCCCCCGTTAGATTAAAGAACACGTAATTATAATTATTTTTTTACTCTGTGCTAAAACTACGCGCAAATATTTGCCTGATTAGTTTGCCAAGTATTATTTGCCAAGCTAGTTAGTAGTTTCCCAGTTCTCCTAGTCTTTATCGCAGATGTCTTAGATTGCTTAGCGTGTCAACTAAAGAAGTCTAAAATATAAAATTAAGCAGGTCGTTAGGTTACATATTCTTCCAATAGAAGACTAATATTTTTAACAAGTTGGAATTAATAGTATGTTAATTATGAGTTTTATTAACCCTGACGCATATTTAGTAGATCCTAAAAATAAAGACACCTCATGCTAGCTTAGCAGCCGCAGCAACTTATGCTAGATAATTTTAAGTGCAATAATAATATTTAATATTAATAAAATATTAAATTTTATGTATATAATTAGTACCTAGACATATTATTTTTTCGTTAGATGTAGACATTTATTTAGACAAGTGCATATGACGACTTAGGATCTAGGAATACGGTTGTTTTATTTTACAATATATGTAGTAGAACTTAGGATTTAGGAATACGTTTGTCTATTTTACACTCGCCACGGCACGCACGTTTATTGTCCGAGTTGATTGATCAAGAGTTGATCAACGTCAAACTATTAGCACAGCCTATTTTATTACACTGTGCTATTAGGTAGAACAGAAATATTTTAAAAAGTCCATTGGTTCATGGCACCTACTTTCTGTTTAACTTTTACGCACATTTTCTTGTTGGTTATATAAAAACGTCTGTGGGGTTATCTTTTTGGGTAACTTCTAAGATTCAGAAAAATCGAAAATTTGAAAAAAAAAAACAGTCAAAGAAAATGCATATAAAAACATTTCAGGTAGGTGCAAAAACAGTAACGTATTGTTAGTGACATCTACCGGCAAAAGGCAGAACTTTGTTGTATACATACATACTGTTCGCAAGTCTTTACGACATTCGACACTAGATAGTGCCAGTATACTTGTAGGTGCTACGTTTAGATAAAAAATTCACACCTAATTTAACTGTGCTATTACCTACTTGACTACGTCATACCGCTTTCAAAAATTTCAACTGGTTGAACCATACATAGAAAATTTCACGAGGCTTTTGGAGGGACTATAATGTCATGAGCAAAGAGTCCTGTACCTCAATTCTCGTATTTAAAGTATTCTTTATTTTACATACATACATACATATTATAATCACGCCTTTTTCCCGTAAAGGGGTAGGCAGAGACCACTTTCTGCCACTTGCTACGATCCTTACATACTCGTTTCGCTTCGTTCACTTTCATTCTTACCATCCATTCCTCCTCTTACATTCAACGTAGCGAAGCGGCTCTCCATGGTCCGCTTTTCACCTCCGCGAGAAAACGAGACGTGATGGGTGGTTCACCACATCGCCGCCATTTTGGATAATTAAATTATTTTTCTGATTATCCATTGCGTTTCCACGGATTGGTGGAGAGGGTAGGAATAAGGAAAAGGAAGGACAGGTGGTGTGGAAAAGAAGATTGGTAAGTTAGAGTGGGAAATAGGAAATGTAGGATATTACCGCCCAGGAGGGCAAGGGATAGGACAGTAATAGCTAGGGAAGCCGGGGTCGCATACCCGTATACTATACCACAACTACCGGACAGGTAAGTTGGGATGAGTATCCCATGACATACTTCTTTCATTTTACTTTGATTATATTATGAGTTGAGCGACATGTTATCATAAACTGAAGTGAAATATATTGTGAAGTTTGGACCAGATAGTCATTACGACGTAGAAAATCCTTTAAAAATATTTTTTCGAAATTCGTCCCCCACGGTGAAAAAGTCGTTGTTGGACGACAACGACATTGCATAGCGGACGAAGTCGCACGCAAAGCTAGTGACAGTTCATAGTATAATAATGTATTATTATGTTATAACAAGTTCAAGTTTTTCCCAGGGAATATCAAATTCACGAATATAATACAATAGGTTGTTATGAAGAATTATGTTCGTTTTTATAGAAAACATAGTACCTATAGCTATGCAATAGGCACTAGGCGTAGTGCGTACCTATTTGGGGTGACCGGACGATTGTGATTTTAAAATTTATGTCATCATCATTATTAGCATATTTTGCATCTCTTATAATTATTTACATAGTGTAATTTGAAACTTAAAAAATATGCACTCTACATCTACAATCTACACACAAAAAATAAAATACCTAGTTAAAAAAAACTAAAAACACGCTTTTAAAGCAAGTTAATTATAATTATACACACACACTAATTATTATTATTAAAGTAGACATACCTACTGACATTGGTTTAATGGTAGGTATATAATAAAAAATTATAATTTAAATAATTTAAAAACCCGACTGCGTAAAAAGTGAACCAAACTAAGTACATAATTAAAACTGAAAAGAAAAAAACAAGCACTTAGATATCCGGTGGTTTACAATTCTATAATATATTATTGAATTAATACCTTTGGAACATAACAACTAAACAGTCGGGATCCATTGAAAAATTAGATTGGCTGTCGAATAATGGATCCCGACTGTTCAGTTGTTATGTTCCAATAGTATTAATTCAATAATATATTATAGAATTGTAGACCACCGGATATCTAAGTGCTTGTTTTTTTCTTTTCAGTTTTAATTATGTACTTAGTTTGGTTCACTTTTTACGCAGTCGGGTTTTTAAATTATTTAAATTATATTTTTTTATTTTATACTTTTTAGTTAAGAGTACCTAGCTAGCTATTTACCAGACTGGATTTCCTATCAGTACTGATGAGTACTACATCACAATTGCACTGGAATGTGAGAATGGTTGTTACGCAACTTTAAATTGATATAGATCCTAAACGGTCAGTCGAATCGAAAAATGTTGAGAGAAAACTAACAATGATTACTATTCAACGATACCCCACTTGATATAGTTTGTTGACTTTCATTTTTTTCATTTTCACAATATGGCGTCCAGTAGTCGCCATATTGAATTTTTACTAAGGGGTCCCATACACGGTCCGGTTTGCCTTCAGTTCGGCCTGAACGGATGCAAAATCGTATCATGTGTGAGCTCGAATCCGTTCAGGCCGAACTGACGTCAGTTGGGTCTAGGGTTGCCACCTTTTTTTGCAGATAGAGTCTGGCTACTGAAACTGGAAAAAGGCGGCAAATTCAAAAATCGACGTATGGCAATCTTGTCTATAGTCGGAATTATAGTTTTTATACTTGATTATATTTATGACAATAATATTATATTTTGCTGTCGTAAATAATCAAGTACGTCGATTTTTTGAATTTGCCGCCTTTTTCCAGTCATCTTTCAGTAGCCAGACTCTAAAGTACAATGATTATTATGGGTAGGAAAAAGTACATTGTATTTAAAATAAAGTACAATTTATTTATTATCATTATTATGTTTAAATACATACGTACTTTTATTGTTTTTTGCACTTTGTATCAAATTACTATATCTCACAGTCCATATTTAAATTTAATTTAATAAGGCCCACTTGCGCCAATCCGGGTTAAAGTTAACCCTGGGTTAAAAATCATGTTATCTCTCTCGTTCTTCGTATTTGTGAAAGAGAAAGCATGATATTTTAACCCAAGGTTAACTTTAACCCGGATTGGCGCAAGTGGGCCTAAGTAATACATTTTTTATCAAATTCAAAAGACACTTTGTTTCTTTCGTCTCTCCATTTGCTATAGGTCACAGAACATTTTCGGAATATATAATAAAAATTAAATGACTTTATACAACTTTTAAAAAATTATCATTTCTCTTATTAAACACTTGCTGTCTTTATTGTGCAGTTGATAGTTCTAAAGTATATTGTAATAAAGTTAGCTAGTTAGTAAGTTAAGAAATTTTTCCATATAGATCATCCATATCTACATTAAGTTTTTGCAGATTTATATTTTCAATTATCTTAACATGCAATTGACATCGATTGAGCAATCGATGTATTTCGCATATATGTACGAATAAAATCATAATATTATTATGACTAAAGTTTTCGAAATCCTAAAAAAAAACAAATCGTGAAAATAAGGTATTTTCGTGCACTTTATTATTCTCATAAACTAAAGAGTACAATTACCTGAAATAACGTACAATACTTTATTATAAAGTACGGGTGGCAACCCTAGTTTGGTCCGATGCGATTTCTTCCGTGTGTGTGCTCGAATCCGTTCAGGCCGAACTGACGTCAGTTGTAACTGAAACGATCGGCCTCTCGTCTGTGGGAGCCTTAACGTCATGTCTTTAGTGACACTCGCCGGACTAAGAGGAATCGATTGACGTGTGAATCATAAAAATCGGCCCAGGCGTTTGGTCTGTATAGTGCTTCAAAGGAACATACATACATACATACATACATACATACATACATACATACATACATACATAGGCTGATAAACACATTACCACTCCTTTGCGTCGCGCAGTCGGGTAAAAAAGAACTGTTGTGATGTGATGTCGAATATTGACCGTTGACAAAATATGACAATTCAGTTATGGCAAAAATTGCTATATACGTAAACAATTTTGTGGTAATTATTTAATCCTGGCGATCCTGATCAGGACAATGAGATAAATTTATGAAATTATAGTATTGTCACCGATTCTTGATAAGCGTACAAAGTTTGAATGAAATCTGATCGTATAAAGCGGGTCAAAGTCACGCCCAAAGGAGTCTTTACAAACAAACATACAAACATACATGCAGGTGAAGCTAATATAAAGCGTGTAAAACCTACTAAATCCTAATTCACATATCTACAAGGCATACCGCATAATACATACATACATACATTTATTATAATCACGCCTTTTTCCCGTAGGGGTAGGCAGGACCGCTTCTTTCCCGTAGGGGTAGGCAGAGACCACTTCTTTCCACTAGCTACGATCCTCACATACTTCTTTCGCTTCGTCCACTTTCATTCTTACCATCCATTCCTCCTCTTACATTCAACGTAGCCAAGCGTCTCTCCATGGTCCGCTTTTCGCCTCCGCGAGAAACGAGACGTGATGGGTGGCGAACCACGTCGCCCACAATAACGTTATCTGCTTCTGAGTGCCGTCACACTTTATATTATCTCGAAATTCACAGTGATCGCCACTGATGCTAAATAAGTAATAGATTATACCCTTTGATTAATTAATACATAGATACGTTATATCCTTACAAAACTGACAATATTTCTGTGCCACGACACACATTGACATGGGACGCGTGTCAATGTGTCAACGTCGCATAGTAACACAAAACACGCTATTACTCGCAGAGCACACTAACCAAAATTGGCCCGAGTCGGGCCAATTCGAGTCTTCATTTTTACGCGTTTATAACATATCTAACTCTTTTTAATATTATTTATCTATGATTATACCCCTTTATACAAATATTTCAAAACTCAAGATAGGCTATGACGTACATTTGACAGAGCAAATCTTCATACAATAAAAAGTCACGCCATCTTGTTTTCAGCATAATTCTAATGTCAAAATGGTCCCAAAATCTCAATAGTGGGGCCATTTAACTGGAGACATTTTTTGCCACACAGGCATGCCTCGTCTATAATATTATGTCTATGCCTTTAAAACAAAGGCGTCGATTGTTTGACTTTATCTTACATTATCTAAATTCATTCTAGACGATTTTGCAGGTTAATATTAAAAATGAAAATTTTTACCTCGATTAAAAAATATGGTTATTTGTTGCGACGAAACGCAAATGGTAAATTAAACATGATTTAACATTTATGAAATCATTTTAAAGAAAAAGAAATTTTATTCCTTTAAATATTAACAGAAATACTGTTTAATGTGTAATACTTACAGAATTTAACGTTGTACTTACCTAGTAATCTGTGGTTGCACATATTCAGGATGACATGACATACCTTGTTATCCAAATATTTTTTATCAATTCGAGTCTTCATTTTTACGCGTTTATAACATATCTAACTCTTTTTAATATTATTTATCTATGATTATTCCCCTTTAAACAAATATTTCAAAACTCAAGATAGGCTATGACGTACATTTGACAGAGCAAATCTTCATACAATAAAAAGTCACGCCATCTTGTTTTCAGCATAATTCTAATGTCAAAATGGTCCCAAAATCTCAATAGTGGGGCCATTTAACTGGAGACATTTTTTGCCACACAGGCATGCCTCGTCTATAATATTATGTCTATGCCTTTAAAACAAAGGCGTCGATTGTTTGACTTTATCTTACATTATCTAAATTCATTCTAGACGATTTTGCAGGTTAATATTAAAAATGAAAATTTTTACCTCGATTAAAAAATATGGTTATTTGTTGCGACGAAACGCAAATGGTAAATTAAACATGATTTAACATTTATGAAATCATTTTAAAGAAAAAGAAATTTTATTCCTTTAAATATTAACAGAAATACTGTTTAATGTGTAATACTTACAGAATTTAACGTTGTACTTACCTAGTAATCTGTGGTTGCACATATTCAGGATGACATGACATACCTTGTTATCTAAATATCAGCTAATTACAAAATAAAACGCAGGAACGTACCTGAAAATAAGAAAACACAAATCAAGTTTTATTAAAATTTTCACAATATTCGGCTATTCTCAAGTGCGTGAAAAGAGAACTTATTGTTCACATCGAACGTTAACCGAATGTCATTCTGTAATTACGACCAATTAGTGTTAAGCATTATGATTCTTTTTTTCAATTTTAAGTGTTTTATTAAATTTTTGTTTAATGTCGTATTAAAAACAAGTTTAAAAATATAAAAACAGCCAACGGATATTTTAAAATAATTGAATTCATTACTTGAATAGTCTATTTTAATAAACCAATGCTCGATGTGCGTGCAAAATATTATTTACTCTGTGGTACAAACTAATAAAACCGGCCAAGTGCGAGTCGGACTCGCGCACCGAGGGTTTCGTACAAACCTGTAGGTATACAAGTAAAAGTTTACCCATCACGACAATCGAGTCATAGTAGGGGTAGTTTAAAATTATTAAAAATATTATACTGTATACATCATTTAATAAAAATATTATTATTATACTCGTATGATGTAACTAAAAATCTTTCTATCGCTATAAGACGTTGCTTCGTACCAAATTTCAAGATTCTGAGGTCACGGAAAGTGTAGTTTTTGATTGTGTTGGCTTAGAAGTTTGATATTTTCACAGCTCCAAGGGACAGTAGACACGAGTTCCTATTTATTATAAATTCCTGCTTGAAACCTCCACGCGTTCCATAAAAAAGGGGTCTTGACAGACAGACGGACGGACGGACGGACAACAAAGTGATCCTATAAACTCACATCCTTCCGTTTTTTTCCTTTCGAGCAACGGAACGCTAAAAATAAGGGGTTTTAAGAGCGATTGACTTGTATTTATCAAATTCTATGTTATCTTATCAAAATGAAAAAAAAAAAACCCGGCCAAACGAGTCGAACTCGTGCACGAAGGTTTCGTAAAACACGGCCAAAAATCACGTTTGTTGTTATAGCAACAATAGAAATATAATATCATCTGTCGGGCTATCACGGTTCACGAGATACAGCCTGGTGACAGACAAACGGACGGACGGACAAACATACATCGGAGTCTTAGTAATAAATAATTAGATCCTTATTGTACGGAACCCTAAAAAAAATAGTGAAAAATTTAATTTCAGAACCAGCTTACACCAGTTACAACTTAGGTACACCTTATAAAATTTAATAAGTATCTACTTTGAATTCTAAAACGTCACAATTCATGTGACACATTTGTGTTAGATAGCTACTAAAAATTTTAGGAGCCATTTGGATGGCGTTTCAGTATTTGGACGTTCGTTTTTTACTAAATAATCATAAACCAATTATAGTCGAACATTGAACAGAATATTTGTAGTTATCTTTTCGCAATGAAACAAAAAATTAAAGTAGTCAAACGCGCCTGTGATAAAAAAGAAATAAAAACATAGACGGTCCCAATTAAAATCAATAAACATCTCGATGGCTGAAATGTTACCAGTTTACAACAGGGCTTGTTAACGTTACCAAATAACACCAAAAAATTTCGTTACTTAACGGTAATTTTATAAAAATACTTTGGTAACGATATAAATTTTAACGTTATTTGATAGTAACAATATTTATAACGTTATTTACTAACGTTATTTTATTTCGCAAATAACGATATTCATAGTATTTTTAACGTTATATAAAACGACATTCGAATTTCATAATTATGTCCGGCAAATTTTATCCTACATTATTACCACTTCCTACGGTGAAGCATGGTGAGAAAATCTGGATGTATATATATTATCAGAAAATAAATTCAGAGATCAATCAATATTATGAAGTCAAGCAATCCGCATTGGGTAGCGTGGTTACTTAAGGTTCCGACTTCCGACCGGGTTTCCCCGGATTTGTCCTGGTGTTGAGGGCATAGACGTACATTATATAGATGAGGCATGTTGAGGCAAAAAGCGTCTCCAGTTAAATGGCCCCACTTTTGAGCTTTTTGGGGCCATTTTGAAATTTTAAGTATGGTGAAAACACGATGGCTAACATTTAAGTTATGGTGAAAATCAAGATTACGTAACTTTTTGTTGTATGAAGATTTACTCTGTCATAATGTACCACCGACAAAGTTCCCGCTCGACCAGTCTCTAAACATTCACCTTTGCACTAGGACGCCTTAAAATATTTAAACGCAAAGGAAGTAACCGCAACGACTGCAGACGAGGTTGAACTACGTATTTATATGTGAGTATGTTTGCGAGCCCACTATTCAACGACGCTGTTGAGCGATTTTCATTTTATGCCTGGTCGAGCGGGAACTTGTTCGGTAGTACCTACGTCATAGCCTATCTTAAAACTGATCCTCTGCGAAGTCTATTCCATTTAAAATTCTTATTATATCCATGCTACTATTTACTAATTGACCATAAGGGCCCACATATATAAAGGGTCCGGTCTACCTTCAATTCAGCCTGAACGGATGCAAAATCTGGGGGCGCGGCAGTGCCCCCGCCAAGATAAGCCAAGCGAAGGGCAAGGGCACTACCAGACTACCTTTTCTCGAAGCGTTTCGTCGATTTTTTGAATCCTCATAACCTACGACTGACTTTTTACATGGAAATCCGACACATAGATAACCTTACTCTCTTGTCAGACAATGAGATGATCAGCCTGCATAGCCCTAACCAAACTTGGAAGCAACTTTTTTTGTTGCTACAATGTGCGAACCCACGACCCCCTAACTATTTATTTATAATTTTTATTATATATTATATTCCAAATACGTATATATTATTATAGACCAAGCTTGTCGTGGTAAAAACTATCTCCAGCTAAATTGCTCCACTTTTGAGATTTTTGTGGCATTTTTGACATTTGTAGTATGGTCAAAACAAGATGGCTGACATTTGAAGTACATAATATTATGGTGAAAACCAAGATGGCATAACTTTTTATTATATGAAATTTTGTTCTGTCAAATGTAGTCAAAGCCTATCTTGAGTTTTAAAATCTTTAATAGTAGCCTCGATAGGCTAGCAAACGTCGTAAGTCGCATAAAACTACCCATTTAATTTATTTAGGCATGTATTTAACTTGCGACAAAACAATAAATTTTTGGGTGTGAAAATAACTAAATATTGAATACTAAATTACCAAGTTGGCGAAAAAATGTAAGGAACAAAAAATTCCAAATCTGGTGACTAAATAATACCAGACAGATATTATTTTAGCGAACAAATAACCATATTGGCAATAATTTGAGAGTACACATTTTATTTTAAGAATAGGCACATATATTTGTCCTAGTGTAGGTAATTCAAAAAACATAATAAGCGGCAAAAAAGCGCACATGAAAAAATTATATCTTAGAAACAGATAATCCTACTGAAAAAAATAATGAAAATCCTCCTCTTTCCAAGTAACCCCGTCATCACGTATTTTCTTTATGTTAAGTGTTTTTTTGTTTCCATAGCTGGTACCTCGAACTACATAACATACTGTGATAATAATCATTAATCCTAATTAGCATCCCTATTACATACAGTATATAGTACTCATGTCATTTTTACGACGAAAGAAAATTCTTTCTTTTGGAAATTGAAATTGGAAGAGAATTTTGTAATCAGCACCCCCAGAAACCAGGAAAGGACACCCATATTAATTTTATTAAAATTATTATTTTTAAACAAATAAATTAAACCGACTTCCAAAGTAAAAATACACAAAAAAGTATGAAATAAAACTTATTCTCTTAATAATTCCCCTTTTAATTTCTGCTAAAATTTTGACTATTTATCTACTCAATCTTCTTAATTTTGAAACCTTTTTAATGATATTTGTTAAATTATTGTTAAAATATTTTAAGAACGTTTAAAATAAATGATCGAATTTATAATTATCGAATACGCGCCAAGCTTCCATTAGGTATTCTAAATAAGATGATGATGATGATTACTGTAAGTTACATAGTGGCATATGCTTGCAATTCTTTAAACAATAATGCCGAAATTTTCAAACGCGTATCAAAGACTGAGGATTTCTGTTCAGTGCTTTTGGATCCAGGGTATACCTTAGTGAAAATCTTATTTTTTGTAGCTTATGCTTGTGTTACTTGATACTTCAGAAAAAGTCAAAATCACTATATGTGTCCATATAAATTTCGAGTAGTTCCTCGATTTCTCATAGATCGTGTCATCCACTTAAGTGACTAAAGGATCAGTTTCAAATTATACCCTTTACAATGAAAAAATAATTTTGCAAACAGGTCAGGTTTTACAGCTACTTGCATTGTGTTATGGTCACCAACTCGGAAATTAAGTCTCCAACTAGTAAATTTCGGTGCCAATTTGGATTACGCCACTTTTTATCTGGCAATTTTTGTATTTTTTGTCACCTGGGTACTTTCGCCAGTTTAGTAATTTAGTCGCAAACATATTAATATGCTGCCAAATTCAGTAATACAGTATGCTCATGAGCAGTCGCCAAGTTATTTTTAGTTCGCAAGATTAATTATATCCCAAATTTTTTAATTAACGGTAAAGTTATCATATTGCATTTATGTTGTTTTATTGATTTCAAAGTTAAGTAACTTTTGTTATAGTTTTCGGTACTCTTTTGGTAGTTTTTAGTAGAAAATGCCGAGAGTTTAGTAGTTTCGCAAAAACAGAGTTGGCAACACTGAAAAGAATCGTTAAGTCTATCCGGCAGGCTAATGCAATTCGCTAAATGCTAATTGCTCACAGACGATACGATCCCACCAAAAACATTTTCTAGGAAAAGATGCCAAGATCGCACTGTCAAAAAGTTATCACATCTCATATAAAACCAACTTTCTGACTCTATACGCCTTAACTCTACCAGCCTAACTTCACAAACTCTACACCGTAGTCAATTTATGTGGCCTGGCCACTTCGCTATATTCGCTTGGGCCTAAGGTGAAAAATTTACTGTTTCTCTGTTGTACTATTCTTGTAGGAACGAAACAGCCAAGACATATAGATTGACTAAGGTGTAAAGTTTGTGAAGTTAACTTTATAGATTTAAGGCGTAGAGGCAGAAGCTCGGTTTTACATGAGATCTGATAACTTTTTGACACTGCGATCTTGACATCACTTTACATGAAAATTATTTGGTTTATTAAAGGGATTTCATTTCTTTTTGTAAGTTATTATGACAATATTTTATTTTATTTTTCTTTTTTATTTAGGGTATATTTCTTGCACAACAGAGTTTGAAGAGATTGTTTGTTTCCTATATTATGTTTAATTTTCCGTGGAAATTACTACAGAATACCCGGAAAATAATTATTTAAATATTACGTTAATTACTTTCCAATCCAATAAAAAAAGGTTAATTACTTTCCAATCCAATAATATATGCGATAGATGGCACTTTTAAACAAATTTAACTTTCATCCCCTAGTTGGAGGATAAAAGTTTCAACTTTATTTCTTTATTTCTGTTATTACTGTTAAGAGGAACAGTAAACAGCTACACTATGTACTTAAATAACACAATCATATGTACCAAATTACAACTTTCTAGGACATCCGGAAGTACCATAATATAATTTTGTTGATCATCAGTTAGTGACGAAATCGGAGGATTTTAAATATCAATAAAATATAAAGTACTAGCTGTCACGGCGAACTTCGTACCGCCATAGAATTAAATTTGTTGACGTACTGACAGCAGCGCCACCTACCGCGTCTAATTGCAAATCTAAACCATTCTCGAATCCATTAAAATCTTTCCAATATGAATAATTTTCCCCGTTTTTGCAACATTTTTCACTGATGGTTCGCTCCTATTGGTCGCAGCGTAATGTTATATAGCTTAAAGCCTTCCTCGACAAATGGACTATCCAACACAAAAATCATTTTTCAATTAGAGCAGTTTCTGAGATCAGCGCGTTCAAACAAACAACGAAAGCCCTCAAAGATGAATAATTTTCCCCGTTTTTTCCACATTTTCTACTGATTCTTCGCTCCTATTGGTCGCAGCGTGATGTTATATATAACATAACGCTGTGACCAATAGGATAGGCTATAGCCTAAAGCCTTTCTCGATAAATGGAGTATCCAACATAAAAATCATTTTTCAATTCGAAACAAGTTCCTGAGATTAGCGCGTTCAAACAAACAAACAAACAAACAAACTCTTTAGCTTTATAATATTAGTATAGATGAGAGCTATGTAATCAAAACTTTACATGCTTAATACATAAGTTTGCTACTGGGAACATATCCTGAAAATTTCATTTATATGGTATACCAAACCCATGTTATGAGGGTTCAAAAAATCGACGAAACGCTTGGAGAAAAGGTTGTCTGGTAGCTTCGCTTGGCTTATCTTGGCGGGGGCACTACCATGCCACCCAGATTTTTCATCCGTTCAGGCTGAACTGAAGGTAGACCGGACCGTATATGGGAGCCCTTATGGTCAAATAGTCAATAGTAGCATGGGTGTAATAAAAATTTCAAATGGAATGGAGTTCGCAGAGGACCAGTTTCAAGATACACTATGACATACATATGACATAGCAAATCATCATACAGTAAAAAGTTACGCCATCTTAGTTTTCACCATACCTCAAATGTCAGTCATCATGTTTTTACCATACTTAAAGGCGTGACTCCTGTTCGAAACATTACACAGAAAACATGAAACAAAAACATTTGTTTTCATACACAAGCTGTCTCCAGCTACAGAAAATGTTTTTGGTCGAAACAAAACATTTTGTCCAGACACGATCTAAGTTCCGACGAGGAAGACGTATTAGCGCTCGCAGTTTTAGTGATTGTAGGTGTAGAATCTAGGAGAAAAGAGGGGTTCTGAAAAGGCCACTTTAGGTGTTTCATAAAAGTATTTTTTTCAACTCATAAATATGTGCGCCATTTTACGCATTTCTATTGAAAACTGTCAAAATTGGTGTTTTTTAATTATGTCAGGCCATATATTATGAGCGATCACAAAAACAAACACAAAAAACACAACAAGCAAAACTAAGTACTTATAACCCTAAAAAAACCTGTACCTAGGTGTCATGTGAACGATGTGAACACTAGATAAGAAATGAAACATTTCTTCCCCTCTCTACCCGCGCGGGAATGTTTTCCGTCCGTCTCCGAAAACAAAAACATTGTCTATTCCTAGACAAATGTGTATAGCCACGCCCCAATGTTTCATGTTTTCTGTGTAATGTTTCGAACAGGAGTCACGGCATAACATGTACAACAAACAACAAAAAACTCAAAAGTGGGGCCATTTAACTGGATAAACTTTTTGCCTAAACATGTCTCGTCTATAATTTATAATACGTCTATGTTGTAAATAGATTTAGGTAAATTTTTCTAATGTGCAGTCTGCGATAGACATATTTAATTTTACAGTAATTTTAATACGTAAAATATAAAAAAAAAATTGCTCGCTCAAGCGAAGGATATTTTTTGTTTCAGATAGGTTTTTATTAAACTTCAACAGTTATAAAAATCATTTCTTTTATTGTTAAGTCGGCGTCGGTTGTTTGTTAACACTCGACAACGCCGCAGCGCGCAGTCCGGCAGCCGGCTCGCTTTGCGCTGTTGCCGTTTCGCGTGCGAGTACCTACATAACGTTATACAAAATAACGTTAATACTAACAATATTTTTTTCTTAACGTTACTTTTATATACCAATAAAAATAAATGTATTTTTCTTAACGTTAACATTTTTTCCTAACGTTATTCTGTGAAACACGGATAACGTTACTAAATTTTTAACGTTAATCAAGCCCTGGACTTTACAACCGATTGGCCGTTTTTCCACTGCCAGGTCCGGCCCCGGACCAACTATACATCTATACATACATACATACATACATACATACAGATAAATACATACATACATACAGATAAATAAAATTGAAGTGTCTGTTTGTAATTTAAAATTAACAGCTTTTCACTTAATGCATATGAAAGTATATTCGGTACTCACAATAAAATACCAATTTTTAAAATTTTTGTCTGTCCGTCTGTCTGTCTGTCGGTATGTCTGTCTGTTTGTTCCGGCTAATCTCCGAAACGGCTGAACCGATTTTCACGGGACTTTCACTGGCAGATAGCTGATGTTATAAGGTCTAACATAGGCTACTTTTATTTTAGGGTTCCGTTTAAAAAATAGGGTTCCGTTTTCGTTAGTTCTATGCAAACGAAGTTGCGGGCATCAGCTAGTAGATTAATAAATAGTTACTACGTAACCCGGACCTTGCTCCGGAACGGGCGACCGAGGAAGTAAAGATTTATGAAAATATTATATGCCATGATTTCTCCGTAATGGTGTCCTATAGACACTCGAACTTGGTCCGAAGACCATATCCGCGAACCGAATCCGGTGTCGCTACACACGCACTGATTTGGTACGGCGCGCGGCGGACTGAATTGAAAGCACAGAGTTCTATTTACAGTGCTGTTTTTCAACGACGACGATGATTCCCGCAATTCATTGACAAGGGACAGTGATACCAACTCTCAAAAATATTTCTCCCTAAACTTTACCCCTGATTAGTTATACCATTGACAGGTCTAAGAGATAATAAGCTAGAAAGAAAGGTTATGTTTTTAACATAAAGATTTACGCGTGAATAACATAAAACTTCGTGTCTTAATCTGATTTCACTCCCAATACATTTTCATATGCCTAGCTACACACATAAAAATTCATCAATTTTTATTATTACATAAAAATAGATTCATAAGGAGTAAATTTTAAACATCCTGCCCCTAGTAAACCCCCGTAGTTATTTTCCCTGATTTTGGGGGGAAATCCTTTAGTTGGCAACACTGACACCGTTTTACGGCCTAACCGCCGGACTGCTTTACATACGCACGGATTTGGTACGGAGCGGACCAAATCCGATGCGGACAGCCACGAACTCAATTAATAATAATTATGTTCGCCGGACTGCCCTACACACGCTCGGATTTGGTACGGAGCGTACCAGATCCGCTGTACGCTCCGTACCAAATTCGTGTGTCTGTAGATGCCATTAGCGGCCCGGCAATATTGTCATACTCATATAACACAATATGTCACCGGCCGCCCCGGCCGTAAAAGCTGCTTATGTATATGTAGCAGTGTGCGAGCGTGTAACTTTTTATAAGTATATAGAGTGATAATTTATTCCATTTCATGGTATCAAAATACATAATTATAAGCGTTAAATAATTGTACCAATAATTGTTTTTCGGATTTAAAATTTGCTTGGATTACTTAATACATAATACTCCTGTTTTCACGATGAAATTAAAACATTAACGATTGAAACCGTTTTGAGTCTTTTATTGTGACCCAAACAGGTCAGGTCGCCCTCTTATATATTTACAATAATATATTCAGTCGTTAATATATTAAAATTTACCAGATCTTTTTAAAAATATTAAAAAATCATCCAGTACATAACTGCCGGCAGTCGCCGGGCAGTTGCCGGCGCCGGGCCGGGCCGGTAAGTGGAAAAACAGCCGTCAGCCATTAAAGCGGATGCTAGGTCGAGGTCAAAGAATAGAAGATCTATAATGTTTTTTACGTGTCTAGAGTCTAGACTTAGCTTTTAAACGACAAAAACTATCTAAACTGGCATCTTAACCCATCTATCCTGAAAATAGCACTTTTTTTCTTAAATTAATCATGAAATAAACATTTCTAAAATCGCACTAGTCTGTCAACTATCAAGGCAACATCTAGTCATGTATATAACTTATCTATACATATAAAATATACATATAAAATCCTTTGTCCTGAATGACTGACGGATCAACGCACAGCCTAAACCGCTGATCGTAGAGACCTGAAACTTGCAGGGCTTGCTCTTTGTAATGCGTAGGGATCCGATAAGAAGGGATTTTTCAAAATTCGACTCCTAAGGGGGTGAAAAAGGGGAAAACAGTTTGTATGGGACAACGTGATTCCTTGGTCCAATCTACTTTATATTTTGCACAAACATTATGTAACAGAATTGATGGAATTCGTGTATCATAGTTTATTGAAATTCGTCCCCTAACGGGAATAAAAAGGGGAAAAAAGTCGTTTGGGAGCGATTTGCTTTTAAGTTGATATAAATACTCCTTAGAGCTTTTGATTTAAAGCTCCCACTCACAAGCGATCGATCGATTTAGTCTTTACAATTTAAACATTTACTGGATTCGTAGTTGCAAGTAAATCGGTTTAGATAAAAATTGAATATAGTCTGAGATCCTAGGACCACCTTACTATACTTTTTATATGAAATTCGTATACATACGCGTAAATTTTGTTCCAACTTTTGACCCCCACCACAAAAACTAGCTGGTAGGTCTTACACTAATCATTTTATGTAATAGTTTGTCGTTAGCAATTTACTTTCAAATACGAATTAATTTCCAATTTGATCGAAGCAATCGATAGCCCGTGAGTGGGGAGCTTTATTTTTATTTTGACATATTATATTGTCATCATGTTGAAAAATAAATCTGACAAGAATGCGAAAGTTAAATTTGATGAGAATGTCTTTGAAAAACTAGGCACCTAAATATTTACGATTGGTGCATTAAAATACTTATATTTATAAAACTTATTATATTACATACTATTTCAGTAGAATATTTTGAGTGTAGGTATAATTAAATTTCTTTCTCTTTTGTTGTTATATGTAATGCTTGATTTATGAGTGTTTAATATATAGGTTTTTAGTTTTTAACTCAAAACAATGACTTTTAAGATTTTCTTAAAATATTTTTGATCTGTACGTTTGTGCGCGCTAATCTCAGAAACTACGGAACGGATTTTTATAAAATTTGTTACCGTAGTAGTTTAGTCCTTGGATAAACACATAGGACTCGCTTTTTATCGCGGAAATTTTTTGGGTACCTAACTACCTACGGGTTCCATATAAAGGATGTACGCGGATAGGAATTAGAATAGCTCTGCTTATAATTTTGTGTAGGTATTTCAATTCAGTCGGTTCATACCTACAAAAAGTTTTATCAATCTAAAAAATAACGTAGTATGAAATGCTATAAAATAACCAGATATTTGAATTGGTTAAAACTTTACCTAGGTTAATCCTAATCATTAATGTGTATGATTATTATATGAGGAATAAGTGAGAAGCTAGATGGCTTCGTGGTCGTACTGCTAACTCATCTCTCTCTCAAACTTTGTCGTGGTCCCAACTAGGATGGATCACAATTCAAATTATTTTTATTAAGTTCAAAGTCCACAACGTCTTTCCCATTCAAAAAACTTTCGAAATCGTTAAAATACTAATTATCGGCTACAAAGAAATCCTTACTTAATATTATACCTAAACGCGAAAGTATGTATGTATATATTATAATAATAATATATTTAGTTTTTCATGCAATAAAGTAAAGTAAAGAAAACACATAAAGAATTTTGATGTAATCAGGTATGGTCGTAGGTTAAGCAGAATTAACACAGAATACTTTTTGCAGCTTACAAAATTTTATTTATGGTACAGTTCTCGGTAGATTTCTTGAGTGTACTAGAGATTCAAATAAAAGACAACTGATACGGCTGTGCAGTGCCTACACCATTATGTATTCAATTTTCGTATTGGTATTTTCCCGCACAAGCTTTCCCTCTGACGCAAGCGAAGCTGCGGGCAAAAGCTAGTAATTAATATGATAAAGAGGAAAAGTTTGTTTGCATCGAATGGCTCCGAAAGTACTGAACCGATTTTGATGAAATTAGGCACAGATGTAGAGTAGACCACGGGGAAGGACATAGGCTACTTTTTATCGCGGTAAAAAGGTACGGTTTCCACGAAATCAACTTTTGCGCGCACGAAGTCGCGGGCAACATCTGGCAAAGACTGATGTATCAACGCACAGGCCAAACTGTTAGCGCTAGAAATTTGAAATTTTGCACACGTCTTTCTCATATTATGACGTAGCCACTACGGAAGGATTTTTCAAAATTCAACCCCCAAGAAGGTAAAATAGGTGACAAAAGTTTGTAACTTTTATACCTTTATCATATTTGGATTATGTTTCGTATGAATAGGGTATTTTCCAAGTTTTTGAAAAGTATGTCAAAATGTTCCTAATACCAAAATACATAAGCAGTTTGAACCATTCTTTGTGAATTTCTTTCCTTTTCTTGCAAATTAGCCTAAAAGTTTAAATTAATATTATAGGCGCGAAAACGCTATAATGTGTTGTCATGACGTCATATTCTTGTGACATTGTAACTGTCAAGTGTCAAATTACACTGAAAATGCCAAATCCCAGAATACCTACTGTTTACTTTTGTAAATAAATGATAAAAGCCTAATAAAAATGCCTTTTAATTAGATTTAAATCCACGTTTCTCATAATATTTTTTTCAGAGCTGTCAATAGCAACATAACTTCCCGCGTAATTTCAAACGAGTGCTTCTTTTATTGTGGCGCGCAAAAAATCTGTCCCCGTAATTGAGACCATTATTTCAATATTACGTTCGGACTCCTGGTGTCTTACTTCGTGCTTCTAGATAACAACTGACTTATTTTTTTTTATGTACATAACGTTAATGATTCCGATGCTGGCTATGCTTTATGGAAATCGGGAGGCCATTAAAAAAGAAGAAGAATAAGTACAAGAATATGACGTCACATTCCAATCTCGTGTGTTTTTAGTCACGTGGTTAAACGTGAAAAATTCATAATTTTATTTTTGATATTTTATAAAAATCATACATATTTTTGTGTAAAAAGTTGGTTAAATTGGTTTAAATTAATGTTTAGCGATAAAATATCAACAATCTGTTGTATATTTCCATCATAGGATAATACCCTATTGAGTACGGAAAAAATAATGAGTTACGTATTTCAGTTTTCCAAAATACAGCCCCTAAGTGGGTAAAATGGGGGATGAAAATTTAAAATCTAAATTCACGCGGGCGAAGCCGCGGGCAATTCATGCTAGTATTATTATAAACGTGAATGTGAGTTTGTTTGGTTGTTACGATTTCACGTAAAAACTATTGAACCGATCATCACGAAATTTGTCTCGGATATAGAGTAGACTACAGGGAAGACGAAGGACCACTTTTATCGCGGGAAAAAATACGGTTCCCATGGGATACTGTGATTTGAGCCGCGGGCCAAAAGGTATTATGAATATGTTACTGTGACCGAACTGTGCAGTTTTATCGTTGTGGTATGTAGCTCGCATTATAAGCATCTATTGCATACAATACCACTAACCATTATACCTACAATCAAAGATGCGGCTGCGAATATTTGATGGATCCTACAGAGCTGGATACAAATTATGTGTGCGTGTGGTTTGAGGGACCTAATATTCTACTAAAACTCTACGTAGAAAAATAATTAAAAAAGTCAGTAATATATCGCGAAATGAGTATGTCATTTTTGTGTGAACTGAGGGACCACACTTCGGTGGTTGTAGCTTTTTTATTTCTATTGCTATGTCTACACTAATATTATAAAGAGGAAAACTTTGTTTGTATGTTTGTTTGTTTGTTTGTTTGTTTGTTTGTTTGTAATGAATAGGCTCAAAAAGTACTGGACCGATTTCAAAAATTCTTTCACCATTCGAAAGCTACATTATCCACGAGTAACATAGGCTATATTTTATTTTGGAAAAAAATAGGGTTCCGTAAAATATTTGGGGTTTTCGGACACAAGGTGTAAAAATCAACCAGAAAAGTTACTTATTTTGCGTACGCTGCCTAAACTATAAAAGATAGAACCATAAAATGTTCTAATTAATTGTAGATCTTATAAATATCTACAAAAAAGTCCGCGACACACTATACCTATCTATGTCCAGTGAGGCACAACAACCATTTTTTTATTTAGAAATCTTGATTTTTTTTTTGGACTACATTTAAACGCGTTTATTTTACTCATGCTATTAATCCTTATCAAAATAAATTATTTCATCACTAAGTACAGTTTATGTAGATAATATTTGGTCTTTGAATGATTGAAATTGGACGTGTGGTTTTGAAGTTATGGCGAAAATAAAATATTACAATTTTTCCTGCACGGCCCGTTGCGAAGTGGGCGTCACCAATGCGGGGGTGCGCGTGCGGGGGTAGTTTAGATCTATGGTATTTCATACGATAAAAGTATACCCACCTACTTATTTCATTGAGTTTTAGTAGGTACCTATATTAATTTGTTTCTGTTTGTTTTGACTAGATTTCGCCCGTTTTGTTAGAGGTTCAAAGACATTCTTTAGTATTAGTATCAGTATTGTACCCGTGCGAAGCTGGGGCGGGTCGCTAGTATTTGATAAATTTGTAAAAACTTTTACAAAAGTTCTACTAAAATTCTGTAGTGAAAAAACCATAATTTTCCACATACTTTTCGAGATCTGAAAAATAGCGGTGTGTGAACTGAGGGACCACACTCTGAGGGCTATATCTTTTAAACTATCTTTTTACAAATTCCCAGATTTGTTCTACAATTTTTTTTAGACTTCTACTAAAACTTGCTATACTTATTTTGGGGATATTCAGCTAGGTCCCTCAAACCACACGCACACCAAATTATCACTATATACAAGGTTACGAAAATCTATGAAACCCGTAAACGCCTTTTGCAGACTATTAGCACTTTTCAAGATTTTTTTTTAATGTTTATATTATCACCTTAGCTTAGAGCCTAGGAGAAACTTGATTCTCAATTGACCACAAAATATATACAACCAGAAGGTATTTTAGATAAAATGTTGATACCTATTTTATTTTGTGTGATCAACTTTTCAAAAGCTTTAAAATCGCCTGTACAAAGTTCTTTGAAAAGTTTTCAGGAAAGTCGAAATCAGTAAATAAACTACAAATAGGTATTGTGCACCTTAGTACCTTACCTAGTAGGATTACCTACATATTTTTTTCGAACACGATCAAGTTACACTTCAAAACTCTAGATAGGCTATGACGTACATTTGACAGAACAAATCTTCATACAAGAATAATAATTGCTAGATTAAAGCAACTAAAGGACTCCGGAGCAGGCAGGTCAGCATCTGTCAAGCGGAATGCGGATAATTTATTTTTAACCCCCGACGCAGAAAGGGGCATTATAAATTTGACGTGTTTTTTAGGGTTCCGTAATACTTAAGGAACCCTTATAGTTTCGCTCTGTCCGTCTGTCTGACTGTCTGTCTGTCTGTCTGTCTGTCCGCGCCTCTAGCTCCTGTAATTATGAATATAAATTGATGAAATTTTTTACAGTTATAGATTGTGTATAGATCACGGTTTCGGGATTATAAAAAAATAATAATTTTATATTTTAGGGGTGGCTCTCCATACACGTGAAGTGGGGATGAAAAATATTTTTTCACTCTACACCATCGTGTGGGGTATCGTAGAATAGGTCTTTTAAAATAAAGGCAAGGTTTCATACGTTACTTTTTTATAAAGTTGACCATTTTCGAGTAATCGGCCTCCAAAGTAGTTTGTAAGTTGGTCCCCCCCCCTAGCATTTTTAAACTATAGGAGATGGAAACTTGCAAATTTCCATGCTGAAAGATCATGCTAAAAACTCTTTAGGAAAACTATTGTGAACCAAATCGGACAGTAACTTTTGGAGTAATTAAAAAAAAAGCATATTACGCGTTTATAGTTACGGAACCCTCCTTAGACATGTCCTGACATGCTCTTGGTTAGGTTATTTAATTATATAATGAACCAGGAAACGAGCAGACGGATCGCGTGATGGTAAGCGATTACCGCCGCCCATGGACACTCGCAACACCAGAGGAGTTACACTTGTAACTCCTCTGGTGTTGCGACTTGCGTTCCTGGTCCTTAAAATCCCCAATCCCCCCTCATGGGCCTCCGGTAACCTCACTCACTCGGCGAAACACAACGCAAGCGTTATTTCACGCCGGTTTTCTGTGAGGTCGTGGTATTTACCCGGTCGAGCCGGCCCATTCATGCCGAAGCGTGGCTCTCCCACAGTTCAACGTGTCTGCGTGTCTGTCCGTAACATCGTAGCTCCTAAACGAAAGGTCCGATTTAAATGCTGCTTTTTTGTTTGAGAGCTGACGTGATTGGAGTGCTTAGTCAAGCTGAGCTGTAATTCATCATCATCAGTACGTACACTGCTTGATAATTCTGGGGATACTTAGTTTTGATTTAGTTTTGCTTCTACTATAGTTTTTCCTGTACTACTGTATTTTCATAACAACCGCAAGCCAAATAAATCATCTCGTCTCGCTTCGATGATGGCATCTTGTGATGACTGTCCCTAAGGGGCCCCATACATGGTCCGGTCTACCTTCAGTTCGGCCTGAACGGATGCAAAATCGTATCGTGTGTGTGCAATTTCGAGATCGCATCAGGCGGCCGTACGGACTGAAGCGATTCGTTCCAGTGTTGCCAGCTCTTTTTTTTGTGAAACTACTAAACTCGTATCGATTTCTACTAAAACTACTAAAAAACTACTAAAGAGGCTACTTAACTTAGGAATTCCTGAAGCCCCCCAAAAACCACTGCATTTTAGGTTTTATTATATTAATTTTTTTTCATTAATTGAATTTGATTATAAATTTTACCATTAAATTAAAATATACTAGGAAATATTACGTATTTAGTAGCTATTTTGCATATCATTACTGTCTGGCTCTTTCCTACTTAAACACTACTAATAACTAAATTTCTACCAAGGAGGGAATAAAATACTCAATTTAGTAAAATTTTGTAAAATAACTAACTTGGCAACATTAATTCTGGCCTGACCGATCGGCCTGAACGCGCGGCCTGTCCTGACCGTGTGTGGACAAATCGCTTCAGTTCTTGCCCGACCCGCTGTCGTGCGGGTGTGTATCTTGTACAAGCGTTGTATGAGTTTTCGCGGTGTTTAAATACAAAATTGATAAACACGACCGTAGCGCGCGGCAAACCAGAATGGACTGATGCGACTGTTCCGTGTGTGGGCACGAATCAGATCAGGCCGAACTGACGTAAATTGGATTGGATGCGATTTTTTCCGTGTGTGTGCTCGAATCCGTTCAGGCCGAACTGACGTCAGTTCCAGCTGAAACGATCGGCCTCTCGTCTGTGGGGGCCTTAAGTCTTGGCAGACAGCCGAGGAGCCATACCTATGACTTCTGTATCTTTCAGACGGAGCTTATTCTGCGTTTGGTTTGTAAATAAGACAAATGTATCTTTTATTGTAAATTTATCTTAAAGATGCCTGGATAATAGATATATTCCATATTAAAGTAGGTATGTAATGATGTCATGGGATACTCATCCAAACTTACCTGACCGGTAGTTGTGGTATAGTATACGGGTATGCGACCCCGGCTTCCCTAGCTATTACTGTCCTATCCCTTGCCCTCCTGGGCGGTAATATCCTACATTTCCTATTTCCCACTCTAACTTACCAATCTTCCTTTCCACACCACCTATCCTTTCCTTTTCCCTATTCCTACCCTCTCCACCAATCCGTGGGAACGCAATGGATAATCGCAAAAAATATTTAATTATCCAAAATGGCCGCGATGTGGTTTGCCACCCGGCACACGTCTCGTTCTCGCGGAGGCGAAAAGTGGCCCATGGAGAGCCGCTTCGCTACGTCGAATGTAATAGGAGGAATGGATGGTAAGAATGAAAGTGGATGAAGCGAAACAAGTATGTAAGGATCGTAGCAAGTGGTAAGAAGTGGTCTCTGCCTACTTATTTAAAGTAGTCTAGACTCCTGTAACTAAATTCTAGTGCGTGTTATCTGATCTGCTAATTAAAAAACCGGCCAAGTGAGAGTCGGACTCCCGCACGAAGAAAAGAGTGCAAATCACCTTTGTTGTATGAGGGTCCCCCTTATATATAATTTTTATCTGCTTTTTTTTTATGTAATGAGCCAGGCAACGAGCAGACGGATCGCCTGATGGTAAGCGATTACCGCCGCCCATGGACACTCGCAACACCAGAGGAGTTACACTTGTAACTCCTCTGGTGCTGCGACTTGCGTTCCTGGTCCTTAAAATCCCCAATCCATACCCCCATGGGCCTCTTTTTACCCGACTACGGCGAAGCCAAAAGAAAAGGTAGCGATTAGTATTTGTTGTTATAGCGGCAAGTTTGAAATTGTTTATTGTTTTGCTAACACAGTTAGTGAGAGAGCCTGGTGACGGACTTAACAGACGGACAGACTGACAGCGAAGTTCTGTCGCTGTCCACCTTTGTAGCTTCTTTTCTTGCGAAACCAAGACTACTTTCGATATAGCTGCTGCTACACACCAAGCACCTGACTGGTCAGATATAAGATTAAAATCATTCTGACTTTGAAAATCAAAATATGAAAGTCATTAACTACTTTAAAGTCACAGGCTGTCAGGTTTGTCTCTGCTTGGCAGACGGAATGTGATTTGAGACCCTCAACTTTCATAATTTAAAAATCTCGCCTCTACCAAAGAATATATTATATTACTAACGTATTTATATTGCCTCTACTGAAAGCTACTCCCTGCAAAGCTTGTCGATTTGTACAGTAATTACCGAACATAGGAACTAGTAAACCTATTAGCGTAGCGTTTGGCACTTGTGTCGCAAAACCAGTGTTGGCAGAGGGGCCAGCGTGTACAAGCGCTATATAAAACACAAGTTCAAGGCCACGAGCACGGTAACGTTCGATGCTCATTAGAAAAACCTATGGAAAACTTGATATTTTTTAGAGCTGGCAATTTGTAGCCGAAAAATGCTATGCGGTCATCGCCGAATGTACATCCACAAACGCAGAGGAAATCTAAAAGGTTGAGTAAGATGGGTCCTCACTCCTCAAACCCCTTGGGATTTCGCTGATGATGATTTCGCGTTCAAGGGTATCCATGGTAAATTCCGGCTAAAAACTTTATTCTTTACCAAAATAATCAAAAACATACGTTATAGAGATGCTACACAACACACATATCCAGTTTAGAGCAGCTAAATTCAAGCTCATTCAAGGTCGAAAATTTTAAAAGATAGTAGCTAGATAAGATATATAAGGTTGGTGGATTTTCAGAACATTGACTTTTAGAAGTTGGAACCTAAGAATACCTATGTAATTCTACAAATAATATTATGTTACAAATTGAGCCGTCTTAAGAAATCGGAGGATTGTTGTTCTACTGCAGTTTGGTGTTGTAGCTAAATAAAATCTCTCATTTCTGTCAAAAAATTACGTAGCACACTTTGATTAATTATTACATAGATACGTTATATCCTTACAAAACTGACAATATTTCTGTGCCACGACACACATTGACATGGGACGCTGTCAATGTGTCAACGTCGCATAGTAACACAAAACACGCTATTACTCGCGGAGCACACTAACCAAAATTAGCCCGACTCGGGCCAATTCGAGTCTTCATTTTTACGCGTTTATAACATATCTACCTCTTTTTAATATTATATATCTATGGTAGCACATATATTACTAGATAGCATAAGAGCGTTTTCACATTGTGCGATAACGATAGGTCATAGGTATCCGATATCGCGCTGATATGCCATGTACTGACTACTGACAAAGACGATTTTTTTTAATATTAAACATGTTTTATTTGGGTCTATTCTGCTAATTCATACAATAATATAGTTTTGATGCAATCTCGACATATTATGTTAAAGCAGCAAAATGGTATTCTCATAAACGTCAAACCAATAAACGCGTTTGGATTGGTCTAAACTCCAAAAAATCACGACATCAAGACGATTAATTTATAATTCATTGAAAGTAAATTAAAAGTAGGTTCAGTCTTTGTCAATTCATGATACATCGGCGCGATGTCGGATATCGTTATCGAATATCGCGTAATTGAAAACGCTCTAAAAAAAATCATTGGGCTAAGTAGGAACTGTAACTTTTTAAGCCGGTTTTGAGAATCTTACCATGAAGCAGTGGCGTGGAGTTCCTATAGAGGTGTTCCTTTACCTGGAGCATTCGCATGTAATGTAACGTTACATATGCGAACATTACTTAAAGGCATGTATTTAAACTTGCGACAAAACAATTAAATTTTGGATGTGAAAATACCCAATATTGAATACTAAATTACCAAGTTGGCGAAAGAATGTAAGGAACAAAAAAATTACAAATCTGGTGACTAAATAATACCACTGAATTTTCCAAACTGGCAGACAGATTATATTTTAGCGAACAAATAACCATCTTGGCGGCAATTTGTGAGTACACATTTAGTTTAAGAATAGGCACATATATTTTCCTTGGTGTAGGTAACTCAAAAAACATACAAGCAGCAAAACGAGCGCACACAAAAAAAAAACATAAAGGAGCGTACAAAATCCCAATTTTTAATTTTTCTCGGTTTTAGGGGGTGTAGATTATTGTGTAGATTAATTTTGAAATTTAAAAATGGCGGATATTTATTTTTCGTAAAATTGATATGGGTATCGTTTCATTCATGAATCCTGAATTTTGAAAAATTTCTATACATAGCTGGTACCTTGAACTACATAACATACTGTAATAATAATCATCGATCCTAATTAGCATCCCTAAGATATTTTAATTTAGTATTCATAATCATTTTACGAAGATTGAATATTCTCCATTTTGGAAAATCAAATTGGAAGACAATTTTGTAATCAGAAACCCCCGGAAACCTGGAAAAGGACAACCTTATTAATTTTAATAACAAAAAATTACGCCATTGTGGAATTTCAAAACAGATTTTATTTTCATATTATTCTGCACCCCCAGAAACCTAGAAAATGACACCCATGCCAAAGGAAAACAAACTCCAACAGTATCCAAAAATAGGATTTTCCGTAGCCTGCAAATTGAATTTTTAGCAGCCATTAATTTATCAACCAAATCTGGTTTTATAGCTGCTTATATGGTATAATGGTACCCACTCGGAAATTAAGTCACCAACTTATAAATGTCAGTGCTAATGCCGATGGGGTGCGTCCACTGCATCCGGATTCAGCATCGGCAATTTAGTTATTTTTAGTCCGTCAGCCTGAACGTGCATTTGCATTATGGAGGATAGTGACGAGGATATTGTTGTAATTAGCTGTATTTTATCAGAAGAGAAAAAGAGAAATAAGAGGAAACGAAAGATATGGGTTCATAAATCATAATATAAATTCAAAAATATTATTTATTGGAGAATTTCATACATTATATTCTGATTTATTAGAAGATGAAAATAGATTTTTTGGGTACATTCATATGACTCGAAAAAAGTTTTTTGAACTTCACTATATTATACAATTTTTATTTATTATTTGCCCAATTTCATCCCAAATATCGTCTCTCCTCAGTTGGTTATGATAATGTTGATGTTTTAGATTGTAAAGTTCATCATATTTTTCCACTAAAGTAATTAAAATATCTTCATTCATCGTGAATAAGTATTTATGTATAGCCGTCGCGTCGTCGCAAACACGTCAGAACTTGAAACGTTCGGAATCCGAATGACGGGTTCACTGCCGATGACGTCATCGGCATAAATACCGGTCGCAGGCGCAGAAATGCCGATCCAGTAGACGCAGTACCATAGAAATCCATACAAAGCAACAAATCCGTACGCTCCGTACGCTCCGATTCCGATGCAGTGGACGCGCAGCTTAAACCTACAATATGTTCGTTTCAGGTTTTAGAACGGCGCGTGCTTCCTCCGGTCCGAACTTAACCCTTTCAGGACCATAAGGAAAGTGGAGGGTATATAAATATGAAAGTTGTACAAAATAGTTAATTATGCACATAATAAACATAATCTATAATAAAAATCAAAAAAATATTTATAGGTTTTTTGGAAATTGATGGGAAGCAGTTTTCCCTATGGTCCATAACGGTAACACATCAGCCTTGCTTCAGCTACTTTACGTTTTCGATATTTTACCAATATTTGAAGTATTTTTTTATTCAACTTTATTAATACTGTAGGAAAAGTATTCATTTACATATATTTACATTTACATTTACAGATATTACTTAGTACCGAACCAAACAGTGTATTTCATTAGCATAACAAAGAAGACTTTACATAGAACAAAATTCCTCTTAGTCTTGTACTTTACATAGGGGATTTTACCATCAGGTGCAGTCGATACTGCAGCTATCATTGAGCGAATACGATAATCCATATCATAACTCATTTTGCATCACTAACTTCTGATTCATTTTGCATTACCTACTAAAGAAATGTAGATTTTAGTGTACCTGTTCAAATCGAATATATGGCATAATGTTGGTCATAAATGGTACTTCTATACATATAAGGTTATGTAGACCAAATCTCAAATGAAACAACCTAATATCTATAAATTAGAAGTAGAGACTTCCATAGAAAAACTATTTATTTACTTGATAACCGAGCGAATCCGGTGACACCATGGAGCAATTATAATTTGCTTCATGGGTGACGGGCAGACAGCTGTAGATGGTGTTGGTGAAGGAGGAATGTGTTCTTGAATTCACCTTCAATTTCAATACCTTCTTGATCATTTACCATGCATCAAAATTACTACGGCTTTTTTGAGTTGCAAATCGTTTTATTCATCACTACTCACTACTACCATCGACCAAGATCAGTAGAATTTCATAATTCTTGAGGTTATATATCTCAAATCCTTTACGGAATATAATATTTCGCTACAATATCGATAAAATATCCAGCGTAATTTCAATTCAATACAAGAATATAGAAATAATTTCATATAAATTGTGCATACAATAGAGTAATATATGGAGGAATTAGTATCCCTTACCGACCATAGGGAAGCTGATTTCCCTTTAGGTTTATGACTATTTATTTCAATATAAATCATAAATAACGGTTTTGAAGACTATCTCAAATATCAAATTACTTACCAGAGAATAATTTTAGCTCAATAAAAAACAATATAAAACGCTTTAACGTCACTAAAAACTTCTGTAAAAAATACTGAAAAGGTGCTAAGCAAACTGTTATTTTCCGATGTCTATAAAAAGTATACTGCAATGCCTACGTTATTTTGACTTAAAAAAAATAATTAGGGTAACATTCAACCACTAATAAAAGAAAAGTATTTAGGCATTGGCCTTATAACTTTTGATATTTTTCTAATTATTTGTTAGGGAAGCATGTTTCCCCGTGGTCGTCAAAGGGTTAACGTATGAAGGGCGCTATTATAAACAACGTACCTATATTATTATTTTTTAATGGTTCCTAGTTTGCTACTTACCGACGTGTTGCCTTGGCAAAACGCCGTAATGCAATCTCCTAATTGCTAATTCGATGCACCAATAAATTACTTGACTTGCTATGTGTTTATTATAATCAGTCTATACTCTATATTATATTGTATACCTACTGAAATATCTGTAGAAATTAGACTTGAGTGTATCTACCACAGCAATATTGATCGCGGCTCGCGCCAATGAAAATATGAGATTTGCTAGACAGTAGACGCGATCTTGATCCAAATTATACCTACCTACTACCTAGTACTTGAAAATTAAACTTACATTATAACACCAGATGATAACTAGGTATAATTATTTTCAAAAAGGAAATCAGGGCAGGATGGTCTGTGGGTATTGGATAAAGAGTAATGACGGCTAGTGCCGAAAGCCGAAGACGGCTAGTAAGAAAGTATTGTATTTCTCTTTACCCGGAAAGAAGTTTCTCTTAGGCTGTGATTCTATGATCCGGAAACCTGCGGGCCCCGGAAAATATAGAGCTCGGAAAATAGAACTCGGTGTTAATACAATAGTTTATCGAATTGACATTGTGTTCGATTTTCAACTCTATTGTATTTACGCAGAGTACTATTTTCAGTGCTCTGAATTTTCCCCGGCCTTACGGATTGCGGATATTATAGTCCCAGACTTAAACCATAATATAAGGCCCCTTTTGCCCCAACGCCCTGGACTAACCATTGTACGTTAAAAACAAAAACGATTGTTACGAGTGACGACTGACGACGCGACAAATTTTGATAATGACAATGAAATAATATGAATATTCATAATTTTCATAGAAGAACACATTCACGTTATGTTTTTATCATGATTTCCATCAATTTAAAAGGTGATCATGATAGGATCATTAAGTCATTCAAGCAAATAAAGAAGTAAAATTATGTTGTAAGTATGTAAAGCATTCATAATAATAAACTTGCATTTCGCTCCATTCTTCTCTTTGTTCGGAAGAAAACATTTTAACTAGAGTCTAGAATGCATGAAATATTATAACACAAATTATATGATAATTATAGATATTTCCCGATAATATCCACGACTTTAATAATGATGGACTATAAACTGTGCACTAGTTAGAAATAAAAGCTTCTTACTCCCGTCCGAATTAGTCATTGTGCAAAATAAGTACAATCGAAAAAGTTGCCACTCGATCAGGCATTAAATTAAAATTGCACGTACGCACAAATACTCACGTGTAAATACGGATTCAAACCACGCCGGCAGTCGATGCGGTCACTATGTTAAAGGCGTCATAGCGTCAAAGGAAAATATTTCAAATTGGTCGAGGTCTTTGCCGATAGTGTATAGGTATGTAGATTATCTACAAAATATTTCATAAAATATAATGTAATTTAGTCAAATGGAAATAGATTTCCAAAACCAAGACTTGGAACGAGAAGCTCCGAGAAACTTAATGTGCAGACATCTCGTATGCTCCTATTCGCACTCCACTCTACAGTCCACACACGACAGAGATGACTATACATATTATACATACATACTTTTAGTTACCATTCACATTTTTGCTTCGACAATGGGCTTAAACATCTCTCAAACGAACCAAAATCTGCTCCTCTAGACATTTGCGTAGTACATTAGCACGCTAAGATAATGTATCAAACAGTGGGGTTCATATCAATTAACCTCTCACCGAGACGCTGTCTCCGAGACCGGCCAATAGACGGCCGCGGTGGAATTGAAACTAATTTACCGACTATTTAGTACCTACTGACCATTGGCAAAGTATTCCATCCAAATGGTTAAGCATTGATTTTTCTTATTGAAAATACTAAATAGGTAGCGCTTCTGTATGACCCTAAAGGTGAACGCGCACCTATACGCGCCGCAGGAGCCGCAGCCCGCACGCGCCGAAGTCATCGAATTTTATATATCTAGGACAGAGTTTCCCAAACATTGTTCTACCAGGATCCGGTAAGTTTAACACTGTCCTTTCGTGGCCCTTTTAATAATTTTAATCCCAAGCTAATGGAAAGGTAAAATATTACACATTTTTTAATAGTAAAAAGGTTTTATGAATATAGACTACATAGGTATTTTGTTTAGTTTGACATGATAGAGACTGCTCTATAATATTATTCATTATCATATAGCTCGCTCCAAGCTCGCTCACTGCTTGACGTTTCGAGGGTTACTTAATTTTTTTAATTTTGTTTGTATGGTCAAGAAACATGCGTAACAGGTCCAATTAAAACGCATAGGTCTACACTCTACCCCCCCCCCCCCCGATGGTTGCACGCCTTGTCGTGGCGGTGGGGCTTAGTAACCGTGGACTGGTCACCCACGGTGAAGCTAAGAGGCAACCGGGGCCGGCCTGTTTGCCGCCGGCTGGCCCGAGGAGGGCGCTCCCAGCGGGCTGAACATGCCCGCAGAGGACGGAGGAGGATGGAGGTGGGACCGCAGAAGAAGAGGAGTGCCGGTATTACGGTGCGCCGTTCTCCCTATCTTCTGCGGCCGTGGAGAGATCGCAGGGGGAGAGGCGTGATGGTATTACGGTACGCCACTCTCCCTACCCCCTGCGAGCTGGCGGGGCCGTTCCGTCGAAACGGCGTTGGTGGGGCCGCAGAGGAAGAGGCATGTCGGTATTGCGGTGCGCCGCTTGCCCTATCCTCTGCGACCGAGGTGTGGTCGGTGGCAGAACCACAGACCTGATCTGCCACCGGGTACCAGTTTATCTGGTACCCATGGCTTTCTAGTAGCAGACTCAGGGGGAGTCTGCTACAGTACTGGTGGAGGCCGAGGAGGGAGGCGCACCTAATACCATCTGGTGCGCCCATCGTGGAGGGCCTTCGGGCTCTCGTGATGGAGCCGCTTGTAGGCGGCTGCCGCCGGCGGGGTCGCGGATGTGTGTATCGTTCCCGTGGCCCCGTCAGAGGGCGGCGAGGAGGAAGATGGGGGGGTTTTTAGTGGGTATACCATGAGTCCCACATCACCACTTGGGTGCCCCCTGCGCCTGGGTGGTATGCGTAAAGCATTTTCCCCTCGGAAAAAAAGAAGGTCTACACTCTACCTTTGAAAAAATATTTCTATTACTTAATGAATATTTAACGCTAGATGTTTCCCGCGACTTCGTGCAAAAGTCAATTTCGTAGAAACCGTACATTTTTCTGCAAAAAAAAAAGAAACCGTGGTCTACTCTTCATCTGTGCCAAATTTCATCAAAATGGGTTCAGTAGTTTCGGAGCCTATTCAATGCAAACAAACAAACTTTTTCTCTTTATTATCATACTAGATGTTGAGCGCGACTTCGTGCGCGACAAAAGGAAATCCCGCGGTAACCGCACATTTTGCCGCGATTATAAGTAGCCTATGTCCTTCCCCGTAGTCCGTAAAGGGTCATATTGATCTATATTAAATGCACAATGTATTTCAGGTACTTAATTGGATAAGGGTTAATGCTGTATTGCCTAATAACGCTTCGTAAATAACCTAATTCAAATCGAAGTAAAGGATAAAATAATGGTTATTGTGTATAATAGTGTTACGTGTTGGGGTTCGAAAGATTTGGATAGAAAGACCTGCTGACTCTTTTGAAGACTTTATTCACTAGCACACTACTAAAGCACTAGGTCCAATATTAAACACTAAGTCCAAACACTAAGCACTAACGGTGTCCTAAGTCGCAGCCAAGTCGTGGGTTTCACTCACGGTATCATCACATCACTGGTATTCACATCGATATCGCCTGTTTCGCTGTTCAAATCAAACTCCCGATAACTAGTTTTCACTTATCGCCCGTTTCGCTTTGATGGAAGCTCAAAGTGAACTCAACCCGCTCGTATTCCCCCGGCGTATTTATATCAGTCGACGCGAGTCCCAGACCATTCCAGATAAGTTCGCGATTCGCGTGACCGAGTTGGATTTATTCCGGAAGATTCGCAGTGGCGCTACTGTACTCTAGTATTGAGTAGGGGACCCCACGCTGTCCCTGTTCACACCAAGTGGTTTCATTGGTTGACGCTAGATGGCGCTAATCTCTTTGTGTGTTCGTAACAATAGGTTATCTCGAAAAGATAGACATATGCTATCGCGGACTTTTTTGTAGGATTTTTTATGATGAACAAAACTGTAGTATATTATTTTGATTTATCTCGTAAGGTTCAGCCAGCGTATGCAATGTAAGCGCAAAAAATGTCTTTATTTAGGAATTATTAGAAACCTCTAAAATTATCTGTGTACCTCTACTATGTTATGCATGTTTAGGGTTGCCATTCGTCCCGATATATCGGGACTGTCACCGTTATTAGGCCTTCTGTCCCGACGTCCCGACAAAGCACTATTACGTCCCGTTTTATCGCGCTATCAAAGCAATTCAAATACGCGCGGTTGCGACACGTCGCGCATGAAAGAAATCGCTGCTGCCGGAGACTGTGGAGTTAATTTTACAGTGTCAGGTTAATTTTAATATGACTTGCATAGAGTTTTATAAATATGTAAAAGGCTAAAAATAATTACTTAAAAAAGTAAAGTCGTCAGAAAAATATGACCAACCTACGTGTAGTACTGCGTCCATACCAAGTCTAATACAGTAGAATTTGTATTTTTTTTAATAAAAGATATTCATACTCTTTTTTTCTCTTTGGGGCCATCCACATATTAACGTCACGCAAAATTTCGACATTTTGAACCCCCCTCCCCCCCCATGTCACGCTTTTTAGTATCCCTGTACCTGTATTTAACATGTACTGTCACATTTAGTAACCCCCCCCCCCACCCCCCCATCAGGTGTGGATGGACCCTTTGCGTCCCGACACGAGCCTTGCCAAATATGGCAACCCTATGCATGTTATAACTTACATAGCTAAAAACCTTCCCGTTGAATCACTCTATCAGTTAAAAAAACCGCATCAAAATCCGTTGCGTAGTTTTAAATATTTAAGTATACATAGGGACAGATAAAAAAGGGACTTTGTTTTGTACTATGTAATGAAGAGAATTTTAACAAAAGGATATACACATAAATGGATCATCGATATCACCGATGCATGCTATTGTAAAATAATGTGTTTGACGTACTATATTATGTACTTATATCCGAATAATAATTATGGAGACGCATAAAAACGTCGTATGGAATGAATATTTGTAACACTGGAACATACACATAGGTACATACATAATAAATAATAACCTAACCAAGAGCATGTCAGGACATGTCTAAGGAGGGTTCCGTAAATGTTGAATGTTGATTAATAATCAAAATATATATAAGTGAATAGTAACCAGATGTTCTTTAAGAATAAGTTTTATTCGATTTCTATTTAATATTCGCATTTCGCTAATCACATAACATTTGAGCATATTATTTTAGTCTATTACGATATCGCCTATCACAATCAAAGAAAATATTTACTCTAGCGCACTCTAGCGAGACCTCAAAGTAGGTACGAAGAATACAACCAGATACTTATAAAAATTTTACAGCGCGACACCTGAGAGGTTATACATATCAGCGAGGTTTTCGATAGCGTGATACAGAATTTAAATCCAATAACACAGCGACATCTAGCATTATTTTTCAAAAACAATCCACGATTTAATCAGGAGACTAGCGCCATATACCTAGTTTTCGTAAAGTTACTAGCAAATTGAAGCTTTTAATATTAAAGGTAGGTATTAAATTATAATAAAAAACAATAATACTATGGTAATTGATAACATAAATATATTCATGTGTTTTAGTGTTATTAAATTATTGTAATAATTGGTAAAAGAGGCACATATTCGTAAAATTAATTATTAATTAAAATTTTACGTGTTTCAAAACTTAGCTCTAATTCTGGTAAAGAAACGTAAATTCGCAATAATCAGTATAATTACTGTAGCTCAGTTAATCATAGTGTTTGTCCTTGGATGTAGGTTCAAACCCGACAGCATGTTTTATTTATTATTAATTTAAGTTATTTTTATTTATTGTTAATTTCAGTTTTTTTTTTATTTTGCAACCAGTTTTGAAACATTATTTTAAATGATAATTTCACATGATGTATAATTATTCTGATTTGCTTTAATATGTTAATTTGTTTTTCTATAATTGCTCTAGAAATAGAAATTATAGTTTTCCTAAAGAGTTTTTAGCACGATCTATCAGCATGGAAATTTGCAAGTTTCTATCTCCTATAGCTTAAAAATGCTAGGGGGGGGACCAACTTGCAAACTACTTTGGAGGCCGATTACTCGAAAATGGTCAACTTTATAAAAAAGTAACGTATGAAACCATGCCTTTATTTTAAAAGACCTATTCTACGATACCCCACACGATGGGGTAGAGTGAAAAAATATTTTTCATCCCCACTTCACATGTATGGAGAGCTACTCCTAAAATATAAAATTATTATTTTTTTATGATCCCGAAACCGTGATCTATACACAATCTATAACTGCACCAAATTTCATAAATTTATATTCATAATTACAGGAGCTAGAGGCGCGGACAGACAGACAGACAGACAGACAGACAGACAGACGGACAGAGCGAAACTATCAGGGTTCCTTAAATATTACGGAACCCTAAAAAGGTCGCGAAATATTTTTTCACACAAGGGGGGGTCGCATCATGAAAAAGGTTGAAAAACACTGCTCCATACTAAACTTAACCTATAAGTGACGTCACTTGTAGGTTAAGGTGTAAAAAGTAGGTACTATACGGCCGCAGATATTTGTAATATCTCCGATATTTGTGCGTTTAAGTTCATACTTACCATAATGAATATTTTTGTATATGGTGAAGGTAAACTAATGATGTAGGTTTTGTTTACCAATTTTGCAAAAAAAAATTTTTTTTGGTACTTTTTAAATGTATTTAATTAGTAAACTACACATAGAATAATATTTTTTTTACATTTACCAAGTAGTAATGCCTCAATATTTCTGAATATTCAATATATTAATGAAATATTAATGAAACTAAATATTTCAGATGTAGATCCCCTATTGTAGTACGGACAAGGCGACCTAGAGATTGCAGAAATTCAGAGCTATTGTGTGCAGTAATTCGTTATGAAAAAATAAGGCCATAGTGGAACCTAAATCATATGATTAGGCACGTGACCATAACATTTCCAATTCAATTTATTATTAAACTAGTTGTCCCGACACACGTTGTTCTGTTATCTGTCTGAACTATGAACTAGAATTAGAGTTGTGTCAAAATAAACGGTGTCCGGCTTATCCGGAATTTGTTAGGCTTTTTAGAATTAAAAAATACTGATAATTGTTTATCTACAATTTAATTTTAATTGCTGGCTTTATAACGATACTTGGACTTATCCTACTAATATTATAAATGTGAAAGTTTGTGAGGATGTATGGATGTATGGATGGATGTTTGTTACTCTTTCACGCAAAAACTACTGAACGGATTTCGATGAAGTTTGGTATCTTTGTAGTTTAGGCTCTGGATTAATAATTTTTGTCCCGAAAAAATACAGTGTTCCTGAGGGATACTGTATTTACGCGGGCGGAGTCGCGGGCAACAGCTAGTTTATAATAAGGTACTTAGACTGACTTGACATTTGATTTTTATTTCATTAAATTTATTACCACCCACTATTACTCTCGCGTTACTCAGCTAATAAATTTGATGAACACTATTATTTTTTTAATTTTTAGGGTTTCCGCCTTCCGGAACTAAAAAAGCCGTGTGGTGTCGTGGGACACCAGATAGGAAAGAAATTCCTAGTTATAAAATTCTAGCTATCTCGACACACGTTGTTCTGTCTTAAATATGAACTGGAATGAATAAATATCTACACCTACAATGAAACCTACGTCCTAGCCTCTCACCGTTTAAACCTTCTCTGAACTTCCACTATTATTTCATGACCAAAATTATCCAATTCGGTCCAGCCGTTCTGGTGTTTTGAGTCCCTCGGGAAAGGGATAAAAAGTATCCTATGTCCTTCTCCTCGTTGTAAGATACTTCCCCACCAATTTTCAGCCAAATTGGTTCAGCCGTTCTTGAGTTATAAATAGTGTAACTAACACGACTTTATATTTTTAAAACTATCTGGCCGGATCCACTCAGCTAATAATTTTAATACAAAGATTAATTTCAGCTAATGAAAACTCTTAGATACATATAGCATCTAAAATTTAGATAACATATTACATAACTAAATTTTAAATCATTTCAAAGTTTTGAGCCTTCCAGAAACAAAATATTCGAAAAATTTCGGCTCGCTCGCTTCGCTCACTTGCCACTGTTTAAAATTGATTTTTAAAATTCATTTTTTATCCTGTTCAATAAAATTTAATTCATACGACTAACGCGGTGTGTGCCAGAAATTATTGTTACGAACACACAAAAGCGCCATCTAGCGTCAACCACTGAAACCACTTGGTGTGAACAGGGACAGCGTGGGGCCGCCTACTCAGTACTAGATGGCGCTACTGTGCAAACGTTCCAGAATAAATCTAACACGGTCATGCGACTCGGGAACCTTCTGGAATCGTCTGGGACTCGTATCGACCGGTATAAATACGTCGGAAGAATGCGAGCGAGTCGAGTTCAGTTTGAGCTTCATCCGAAGCGATACGGGCGATACCAGCGAAAACTAGCGATCGGGAGTTCGATTTGAACAGTGATGTGGCGATATCGATGTGAATACTAGTGATGTAATGATACCGTGAGTGAAACCCGCGACTTGGCTACGATTAAGGGACACCGTTAATGCTTAGTGTTTGGACTTAGTGTTTAGTGTTTGGACCTAGTGCTTAATGTTGGACTAAGTGCTAGTGAATAAAGTCTTCAAAAGAGTCAGCAGGTCTTTTTCTCCAAATCCATGCGTACCCAGCACGTAACAACTGGTGTCGGAAGTGAGATTTGGAGATGCCATTGACTCTGAGAGAAGATTTCAAGAAGTACGGCGGGAGGAGCAGCCCTCGGGCGAAGGAGCGACGCCCGGGCGGAGGAGCGACCCCCGGGCGGAGGAGCGACCCCCGGGTGGAGGAGCGACCCCCGGGCGGAGGAGCGACCCCCGGGCGGAGAGGTGCGACCCCCGGGCGGAGAGGTGCGACCCCCGGGCGAAGAGGTGCGACCCCCGGGCGGAGAGGTGCGACCCCCGGGCGGAGGTGCGACCCCCGGGCGGAGAGGTGCGACCCCCGGGCGGAGGAGAGCGACCCCTGGCGGAGGAGAGCGACCCCTGGCGGAAGACTGCGACCCCTGGCGGTGGAGAGCGACCCCTGGCGGAAGACTGCGACCCCTGGTGGTGGAGAGCAACCCCTGGCGGAAGACTGCGACCCCTGGCAGTGGAGAGCGACCCCTGGTGGTGTAGAGCAACCCCTGGCGAAAGACTGCGACCCCTGGCGGTGGAGAGCGACCCCTGGCGAAGACGAAGACTGCGACCCCTGGCGGAAAGGTGCGACCCCTGGCGGAAAGGTGCGACCCCTGACGGAGAGGTGCGACCCCTGGCGGAGAGGTGCGACCCCGGGCGGAGGAGCGACCCCCGGGCGGAGAAGTGCGACCCTCGGGCGGAGAGGTGCGACCCCCGGGCGGAGACATGCGACCCCCGGGCGGAGACATGCGACCCCCGGGCGGAGGAGCGACCCCCGGGTGGAGAGGTGCGACCCCTAGCGGAGAGGTGCGACCCCTGGCGGAGAGCTGCGACCCCTGGCGAGAGCTGCGACCCCTGGCGGAGAGCTGCGATCCCTGGCGGAGAGCTGCGATCCCTGGCGGAGAGGTGCGTGCGACCCCTGGCGGAGAGGTGCGTGCGACCCCTGGCGGAGAGGTGCGACCCCTGGCGGAGTGGTGCGACCCCTGGCGGAGTGGTGCGACCCCTGGCGGAGTGGTGCGACCCCTGGCGGAGTTGTGCGACCCCTGGCGGAGACGAGCGACCCCAGGCGGAAGACTGCGACCCCTGGCGGTGGAGAGCGACCCCTGGCGGAAGACTGCGCCCCTCTGGTGGTGGAGAGCGACCCCTGGCGGTGGAGAGCGACCCCTGGCGGAAGACTGCGACCCCTGGTGGTGGAGAGCAACCCCTGGCGGAAGACTGCGACCCCTGGCAGTGGAGAGCGACCCCTGGTGGTGTAGAGCAACCCCTGGCGAAAGACTGCGACCCCTGGTGGTGGAGAGCGACCCCTGGCGGAAGACTGCGACCCCTGGCGGTGGAGAGCGACCCCTGGCGAAGACGAAGACTGCGACCCCTGGCGGAAAGGTGCGACCCCTGGCGGAGAGGTGCGACCCCTGGCGGAAAAGAGCGGCCCCTGGCGGAGAGGTGCGACCCCGGGCGGAGGAGCGACCCCCGGGCGGAGAAGTGCGACCCTCGGGCGGAGAGGTGCGACCCCCGGGCGGAGGAGCGACCCCCGGGCGGAGACATGCGACCCCCGGGCGGAGGAGCGACCCCCGGGTGGAGAGGTGCGACCCCTAGCGGAGAGGTGCGACCCCTGGCGGAGAGCTGCGATCCCTGGCGAGAGCTGCGACCCCTGGCGGAGAGCTGCGATCCCTGGCGGAGAGCTGCGATCCCTGGCGGAGAGGTGCGTGCGACCCCTGGCGGAGAGGTGCGTGCGACCCCTGGCGGAGAGGTGCGTGCGACCCCTGGCGGAGAGGTGCGTGCGACCCCTGGCGGAGAGGTGCGTGCGACCCCTGGCGGAGAGGTGCGTGCGACCCCTGGCGGAGAGGTGCGTGCGACCCCTGGCGGAGAGGTGCGTGCGACCCCTGGCGGAGAGGTGCGCGCGACCCCTGGCGGAGAGGTGCGTGCGACCTCTGGCGGAGGCCACACCCACTGGGGACCAAGCTCCGCCCACTGACTACGCCCATCGGGAGGATGATGCTATGAAGGAGGCTCGAGAAAGAGTTGACGACCTTCGACCCCTGCGTCACGTGCAAGAAACGGGGCGACGTAAAACTAATCTGGAGTGAGGTTGCACCCACTGGCGCTATCACTAGGGCGTACTGGGCGCAACAGGACAGTCTGATAAACGGAATACCCTACCGGAAATAACGGTAGAGAGTTCCATCTTCAGAAAATTGTCCCAAGAACGAGAGTGCCAGATGTTCTCCGTAAAATGCATAATGGCGTATCAGAAGGTCATCTGGGTGTCAAGAGGGACGTTCAAAATGGTGCACATAGATCGTCTAGCGCGGTACCATGGCAGTGGCAACGATGCTCGGGACAAGCATCTCTAAGAGGGGAGTAGTGTTACGAACACACAAAAGCGCCATCTAGCGTCAACCACTGAAACCACTTGGTGTGAACAGGGACAGCGTGGGGCCGCCTACTCAGTACTAGATGGCGCTACTGTGCAAACGTTCCAGAATAAATCTAACACGGTCATGCGACTCGGGAACCTTCTGGAATCGTCTGGGACTCGTATCGACCGGTATAAATACGTCGGAAGAATGCGAGCGAGTCGAGTTCAGTTTGAGCTTCATCCGAAGCGATACGGGCGATACCAGCGAAAACTAGCGATCGGGAGTTCGATTTGAACAGTGATGTGGCGATATCGATGTGAATACTAGTGATGTAATGATACCGTGAGTGAAACCCGCGACTTGGCTACGATTAAGGGACACCGTTAATGCTTAGTGTTTGGACTTAGTGTTTAGTGTTTGGACCTAGTGCTTAATGTTGGACTAAGTGCTAGTGAATAAAGTCTTCAAAAGAGTCAGCAGGTCTTTTTCTCCAAATCCATGCGTACCCAGCACGTAACATTATTATATAAGATACAATAGGGAATTTCATAACGTTTAGGGCTTACATGCCAGTCGCACTTTAAAATATTGTAAACCGAAATCGTTAGATCTGTCCGACGATCTCAAGTAAACTCATGCTTTTTTTCATTGCCCCCATTACTAGTAGATATATATTATCATATCTGTATAATCTATCCATCTCACCCCTTTATCTAAGGCGCGGTACATAGTGTTACGAACACAGAGAATAGCGCCATCTAGCGTCAACCGATGAAACCACTTGGTGTGAACAGGGACAGCGTGGGCCCCCCTACTCAGTACTAGATGGCGCTACTGTGCAAACGGTCCAGAATAAATCTAACACGGTCACGCGACTCGGGAACCTTCTGGAATCGTCTGGGACTCGTATCGACCGGTATAAATACGTCGGAAGAATGCGAGCGAGTTGAGTTCACTTTGAGCTTCCTGCGAAGCGATACGGGCGATACCAGTGATTAATACCAGAGAAAACTAGTGATCGGGAGTTCGAGTTGAACAGTGATGTAGCGATATCGATGTGAATACTAGTGATGTGATGATACCCACGACTTGGCTACGACTTAGGAGTTAGGACACCGTTAGTGCTTAGTGTTTGGACTTAGTGCTAGGGAATAAAGTCTTCAAAGGAGTCAGCAGGTCTTTCTCTCCAAATCCTTCGTACCCAACACGTAACAATAGGTTTCGGTGAAACTACAATAAAGTACGAGTTATCTATACTAATATAATAAAGAGGAAAAGTTTGTTTGTGTGTTTACAATTTACATTGAATAGTCTGGCCGAATAGGAAAGCCGAAACTATTGGACTGATTTTGATGAAATTTGGCACAGATGTAGAGTAGACCAAAGAAATAGGAGTTTCATAGAACTAAAACAAAAATCGAAGCCGTAGGCAGCTATTTGTCTCACAAAATATCAAAGGCAAAACCAATAAGAGTGAAAGAGAAAGCCATCTCTATGTCTATACGTTTTTTTTCGAAGGTTGCTCCAATTTGGAGTCCAAATTGGAGTCCAATTTTAGACGTTGGAATTACGACTTTATTGCTTTAACAATAAGTGACATTTTGAATTAGTAGCAGTATATGTGGCCTGAAGTAAGCCACTGACAGCTAATGTCATTTGTTTACGTATGCATTATGATACAAGAAGAAGAAGAAGCAAATCATGAATTTGTAGTGGGTTATTTGGTAACAATCTCAGTTTATCTTGAAAAGTCTTATTAGAAAACAAAGCTGTGCTCAAGTTAATATGGCCCGTTTGGTGGAGGGCTGTAAATCACACTCTGCGAGGAAAGAAAATCGTGAAGAAGTGTTAACTTTTCACCAGTATGTTGAGAATTGTTTCAGGTTATATAAATACAAGCAATTACACTGAAGTTATTATATTCTTGTAGATAAATGTGTTTATTGTCCATTATATGCGGATTTCAACAATATATAATAGAAATTTTGTATAAATTTCAGAGGTTGTGTGTTTACATAGTGATGTTTTGGATATCGATAAACCTTCGAAAGAGAAAATATGTTAATCTGAAAGAAGAATGTTTTGCCTACTTTATATTTACCAAACACCATACAATTATACAAATTAGTAAGATCTAAAATATAAACTAAGTGATAATATATAATATAAAATAGCGTGGTGTATTTTTATTAATTATAATTATTAATTAATAATTCCTGTATATTATAATGGAGTTACGGTTGTACATCATCACAAAAACATGTCACAAATTTTCAAATTTAACTTTGCTTTTTGGTTTTGCAGGGAATTAGGTGGCCTTTTGCAAGGATACTTCTTTGTACTTTTTTAATTGACCAGAAAACGGGCAGACTGATCGCCAGATGGAGAGCGATTATCGCCACCTATACATACTCGCAATAGGAGGAGTCGCAAGTACGATCCCGGCTTAAAATCCGCAACTACTCCTTGAGTACCCGGAGGCCGTGGTATTTATCTGGTCCAGTTGGACCGTTCGTGCCAAAGTATGGCTCTCCCACCTAAACGGACTGCTGTGCTCTATTTTCTTCACATATTTAGGTCCATGCTGACAATCTGAGAGCTTTTTGGTGTTGTCGTAACGTGTAAGCTAGTAAATGATGTCCAATTATTAATAAATAATAAATATATCTATTAAAATTTCCTGTTTTCATGTATCTTTCCACGTAGGTACCCCAACTAAAGGGAGAAATGCATAAAGACATAAAAAGTCTATACGTCTACTGTTTATATATTTACCAGCTGTATCCAAGGGAAAAGTATCCTATGTTTTAATCCAGAGCTTAAACTACTGCCATACCAAATTTCATTGAAATCTGGTCAATAGTTTTTGCGTGAAAGAGTAACAAACATCCATCCATACATCCAGCCATCGTCACGAACTTTCATGTTTATAATATAATAGTAGGATATAGAACTGACAAGTCGATTGGACGATAGCCTGCATAGTGTGTGGGTGTATAGTTCAAGAGACTAGCTTCCGCAAAATACTTCTGTTTGTTGTAGACAATACTGCATAAATTCGTTTTTGATTGACTGATAATAATTTATAAATCACAAAGGTGCATAGATCATTACGCATAAATCTTCCACTTTAATCATTCTATCTATTGGCTGCAAACTGCATTTAAATTCATTTAATAGTTTAAAAGATCTAAGCAAACATAAAGCGGAATAAAAGACTTCATTTTATGCTATGAAAAGATTAACATTTTCATCATCATTTTGATTTTTATCGACACAAAATGCCGACTAGGGATCTCACTGGCGGACGGGAATATATTTATATATGAAGTTGCTGATAAATACGAGCAATGCAACTTGTAACCAACTTCAGACAGCTGATCTGTCTGAAGTTGGTTACATATGTTCAAAACCTGTAACCGTCTACAAAAATGGTAAATAACGAACAACTAGGTAGATATCTCTTTCTTTCTCATTGGCATGTGTCATATAGGGGGATAAGGTACGATATATAATTTTTCCTCTTGCTAATAGCCTTTACTCTTTATACTCTATGGAGTAGACCACGGAGAAGGACATAGGCAACTTTTTATTGCGGAAAAATGTACCGTTTCTACGAAATTAACTAATGCGCGCACGAAGTCGCGGGAAACATCTAGTAAAATACAGGGGCGCCAATAAAATGCTTGCCTTAGGCGCTCTTAAAGTTTAATCCGCCTCTGAGAGCTGAGGAACTGAGAATGGAGCGCTATGTCCAATTAATCATTTCAACCGTAGTTTCTGTACACAGCCTCCGTGGTCTAGTGGTTAGAGCCTAGCTCTCGACTCGTGGGTTCGATTACCGCATTGGAACAATAAAAAATGTTGTTTCCAAGTTTGGTTAGGACAATGCAGGCTGATCACCTGATTGTCTGACAAGTAAGATGATCCATGCGTCGGATGGACATGTAAAAAGTCGGACATGCGCCTGGTCTCTAGGCAGTCGTGTCGCTTAACCGTCCCACTGGGTTATGAGAGTAAAGGACGAGAGTGCTCTTGTGTACTGCGTACCCACTTGGGCACTATAAAAATTACTCATGCGTAACTGGCCCGGTTTCAAATTTTAATGAAACCGGCCCCCGTCACCGAAATCGGTGTGGGGTAATTATTATTATTAGTTTCTGAACACTCGTTAAAGTTACAAGCAACAACTGCAGTAATTCAAGTGTTGTTTACATTTAGGCCACAGATTACGCGTAAATAACATTATAATAGCGTCGTAAATAACAGGTGGATTAATGCCAAAACTAATATGGAATATTACATTGTAGAAGGAACGTCTCTCGATTTCTCTGGAGCCGCAGAACCTGGCATCGATTGGGAAAGTAATAGGTATATTACGTTCAGCCTTTGAATAAATTAACCAAGAGCTTATCAGGACATGTCTAAATAGGGTCCCAATTAGGGTTGCCAGACGTCCGGTATTTCCCGGGACGTGCCGTATTTTAGCTATTACTTAAAACGTCTATCCCGCGCGCCGCGCCGCGCCGCGTAAATCGAGCGATCTAGGGTTACAACTTACAAGTACTGAGTACTCACTCACTCAGAGTAGTATCCCTTATTAAAATATTATGATGAATCTCTCTCTATCCTCAAAAAAACATAAAAATATTGTCTCTAATTAATTTTGTTTTTTCTTTGTCCCGGGTAAAAAACTGAAATCCCGTATTTTTATCGCGGCCGCTATCGCTTAGCTCTACGTAGCGAGCGCAGCGGAACCCGCTCAGCACTCTACATTACATGAAAGATGAAAACTAATGCCCCGTCCAGACTGCTATCGAAGTAGGCCGAGGAAATGCTCGCGAAGTAACCCGAAGTATGAAAAGGCGAAGCGAAGTGTCTTATAAATTCGTCCAACCTCAGCCTTCTTCGCGAGCAGTCTGAACTCTGGACGGGGTGTTACAAAACAACTTAATGCTCATCGCCCTTGAGAAACGTCCTTGAGGGAATATTTCAATACCTGTCCCTCCAGTTCCAAATGAGGTCAACACTCAACTTTAAGAAGAAACAGTCGATTATAGAGTATAGTAGGTATGTATAGGACGACGGCGACGTGCTTGTGCCTTGTACCAGATTCGTTGTAGGTAACTACTATCAGGGAATTATATTCCTAAGCTTGTGACTATGACTGCTGTCGTAATTTGTTCGTAATTATAAGTATTATATCTTCTTCTTTAAAATGTCCTCCCTTGAGGAATAGCCAGTGTAAGTAGTATGATATCAAACTGACATATTGTATTCTCTGATAGACGATATAACATTACGTCTGTACGAATTACATCACGTGACAACCATTTAGGTTATAACTTATACGTGATTCTTCAATGGGTAATTTGATTAAACTTCCTGTGAGGTTTAGGTATTGGCGCCCTTACCAGAGCTGATTTTGCTAGTAAATCTCAGCGTCTCAGACCGAATGAAGTACAGCGTCATGATTTCTCAAATCTCACATCTGAATTACATAAAGCAAATTAAGTCGACGTACCTATGTCTAATTTACATAACCATAAATGTGTGTTTTTTTATACCTACTTTTAATAACATGTTATTATTGTGTCAATTATTATATTATTCATAAATAGGTGAGTTTCATGTGAGTAGTAGGTAGGTATTTTAACAATAATTAATTTCTGATTTACACGAGATGAGTTCATGACAGTCATAAGGAGGTCAATTTCGAAAGTAGTCATGTGACTTCAAATTATAAAATTGTAGTTTTTCCTTGCGCTTACAAATTCCAATTAATATTGCAATTTGCATGTCAATTATTGTCATGTTTACAAAAATAGGCACTTAGGAAAAAAGTTATTACCTATTTAAATTTTCTTACTTTGGGGTCGTCCATTAATCACGTGATGCCTAAAGGGGGAGGGGGGGTCCGAAAAAAATCACCAAGTATCACCAAGGGGAGGAGGGGGTATAAGGAGACATCACGTGTATTAATTTTCGAATCTAGTCTATGCATACCGAAAGTATTATCGGTTGTAAATTCGTAGTGTTGTTTAAATACTTACAAGACAAATGACTCGTATAGTTTTTAATTGCTTAAATTATTCGATTAAATTGTTTTTTAAGTTTAAGTTTTTCTTCAAACATGACCTGCTTACTATGTAAAAAAATACACGTGATCTTTAGTGGGGGAGGAGGGGTAGTACAAAACCTCACCACGTATCACCAGGGGGAGGGGAGGGGTCTAAAAAGTTGTTAAAAACATCACGTGATTAATGTACGGCCCCTTTCGGGATAAAGGCGGGAAACTTGACGTGACTAAATTTGACGGCTAAGTTTAATACTTGAACGTTTGACTTGAACAAACGATTAAAAATAATTTAGTTATTATTACATTAAATAGTCATTTAATAACGAACACGGGGCGTCATAATAAAGTCTGTGTATGCAAATATTGTAAAAAAAGAAAGTAACTACACAAGAAGAAACGACGCAACAGTATCTCAAAAGCTAATGTTCGTCGTATGAAGATAAACATAACAAAATTGGGGGCTTTGCCAAGATATTTTCACGGTCGCGGACGCTCCAACTTCAGTGAAATTGTTCCTCATACGTATGTAACAATGAGCTAAAAATATTCGCGATAATCACACGCAAAATATTCGCAACTTAGTTCCGGAAACAAAGTACAGGCCACTTACCTTTCTGTGACCGGGACTGCTTTCGATTTCAACTCGTAAAACATGAAATCCTGCTGATGCTGAGCTGCATTCATCTCATCCCAAATCCTTTGGTCAATATTGAAGTCGTTCGTAAGAAGAGAAGCAAGATCGTAACCCATATCGATGCCGGATTCATCCATTTTAACTATTACACCAACACAAACTTTACACTAATAAACTTCTCCCATGAAGAAGATTACAAATACATATTTAGAGAAATCAAAACTACGATATATATTTAAAAAAGACAGATAACTTTGCAGCATCCATCCTCCCAGCTGTCTACTTGTTGCTGTTGTTGATTTTGCACATAGATTATAGAGTCCTTGCGAGATAGGATGACTATAATACGATTGATTTAAAAGTGACCTTGTTAGGAAGCATAAATCATATACTAATTTAGCTCTTTAAGTTGATGTCATAATACAACAGTAATTTTTGTTACTGGCAATAAAGCAGTTGATTTTATTCTATTTTGGTGGAAACATATAAAAATGTTATGACTTATGTAACTTTATGTTTTCTCATTATATTTACATTTCGATAGTTATAATATTTTGTTGGAACGCTAGCCACTAATACAAAAATATATTACAATAATTATTATTGTAACGAGCCCATAGACAACCTGGTTTTTTTTAATCTGTAATCTGTTCTTCGTAATCGTCTCACGTCTGTCATTTGTCAATAATCCCGGTATTGTAGGACGCTTGTTTTGCGGCATTGTTCTATTTTGTAATTAATTTGGATAGAAGAGTTGTTTAAATAGTTATAAAATGTCGAAGGCCCACCCTCCAGAATTGAAAAAGTAAGAATTAGCAAAGTTCCACTTTTGTACAATTAAGCGCTTACAAATCCAGTTACCTAACCTCAAGAATCATTTTTAAGTGTGGTTTTTAGTTGTTAATTTATTTATACTAATATTACAGGTTTATGGACAAGAAACTTGCCATTAAACTGAATGCAGGTCGCAGTGTGACCGGCGTATTACGTGGATTTGATCCCTTCATGAATCTTGTTCTTGATGAGGCAGTCGAGGAAGCCAAAGATGGATCTAGAAACCTCATTGGGATGGTGGTAAGTAAAAAAAATTATTCAAACTTTACTTAATTAATCCGTAATTAATTTATCGTACAACACCAATATGGAACCGCATAATACCAGGCACTGTGGTGTTACGCCGCAGTGATACGCCTGAGTGGTATCCTTTTTGACAGTTGGGCATTACACTACCTACCTTCCGATCCATTAAAGTACTTACCACTTGCGTACCTACCCATGGTACGTAAATTTATGTTTGAATTTGTGTTCCTTTACTTCTCTTTCCAATTTATCCATGTAATGTTGATTTTTCTGTCCTATTTTTGTATTTTTAATGTAAGTCGTTATATTATTTGTGGTGTAATTTCTCATTGTGTCAAATAAACGTTTATTTATTCTTATTTTTTTGGCCTTTTACTTAAAAACAGTCGTATTACAATAGAAAAAGATACATGGCATATTTCCCCTTTAGGCTCGGAACAAAAAAAAGTTATTTCAATTTGTCACCGGGCAAATATGACTAGTATGTGCAATCCGGTATCGCATTGGTGGCAAGGGCATATAATAAAAATAATACAGATAAATATTCTTTTTCTTATTAACATCACTACTGTTTATTGACTATTTGAAAATTTTCATCACTTATGGTGCACTACATGACATAAGTCCAGTTAAAAATTTAAATCCATAACTAAAAATTACTTGTCCAATTCTACAACCAAGAGAAATGTACATAGTCAAGGTTTTTAGTTATTGATAAAAGTCAAACAAATGCCAGAAGGTAAAATTTTTATTAGAAATACCAGTTTAAGAAAAATATGCATACCACACTAGAAAAATTTTCCAGTACAGGGCAATATTGTATTGTACTGCACCAGGAGGAAATATTTTGTTTTTGAGCTTCGCAGTAAACATGTTATTAAGTAGTTAATAGAACCAGGCATTACTTAGCGGAAATCCATGGCATACAATTTAATTAATATTATATCTAGCAATATCATGCAAATTTTTTTAACCCTTAGCTACCTAACGTGTTTTTGAGTAACACTACCACCTAACGTCGGTCATGGTGACTCCTTGTATTGTTTCTTAATTTTACAATATAAAAATAGTAAAAATGAAAAAAAAAAATACGATAGAAGCTTTAGAATCTATTATTATAATCAACTTCAACAAACTTTGCAAATTATTAGTTTTTATATTAATAATTAACACTTATAAATATTTTAAACATTTTAGACAAAAAATAAAGGCATTAACAAAAATCTAAGATCTGATAAGGAACACATATTTAAACTTAACAAAATTTACTTATTTTATGAAACTTAGATAGATAACCTACTAAATAAAAATAATAATGGCACATTTAAATCACATTTTTTATAAAATTGCAAGTGGTAAACATTTACTATTTTTGCGACATTTCAGACTCATTTTTTTGTGAACACAAAACGCAAATTGTTTTTTTACATCGAAAATACATGTGATATGTTTTTCGTTTTTTTTTTTGGAGTCACAAGTTAAGCAAGTCTTCCTATTTTCAGACTTTTCGATGCTATTATTTGATGATGTGCTCGACTCTTGGTCCATCTTCAGTATACGCCATATAGTATCTTGAAGTTCACGATGTAAGCCAGATTTATTCACGCGTATTTCCAAATGAGGTTTTACGAGATCTTCAGCCAATTGCTTCATAAAAAAATCCGATACTAAATAAAGTTAGGTGGTTACGATATTTTTATAAAAATATTGTAACCTAACCTAACCTAACAGCGGTCACCATGACCGCAACCAGAATATAAATTCCTATAACTATTAAACGCACAGACGTGTCACCCGGTTGAATGCTCAGCACGTGCTGAAGGGCGTGGGGGTAAAGTAGACAGAGTCACTGTCGCTTCGCTCAAGTTGTAACAGAGTAATTCAAAAAACAATAACCGTTGGAGTCACCATGACCGACGTTAGGTGGTTAAGGGTTAAAGTCATTGTATTTTTTATTGCACAGTATTTAAGTGATGTTAAAATCGGTATCATTATATTGTAGGTACTGTTTAAAATTGTCTGTTTACATTTAGAAATTGGATTGAAAGGAGGATTTAAATATTTTTGTAATTTTAAATTATATTTTTATTTTCAGGTTATTCGTGGGAACAGTATCATAATGTTAGAATCATTAGATAGACTCTAGTTTGTGTGATTTCAATTAATTGTAAGTTTAATGTTAAGACACAATAACAATAAGTACAGTTTTCCTTATACTACTACAATGTCTGTAGAAATATGTTCCATTTAAATTCTGTAAAACCAATTTGAGTGCAATGTGTGCATTTTTTTGTACTTTGGAATAAACTGAACCCAAACACAACTTGCGTTTTTTTTTTGTTTTCCCTTATTTTTTAAATTTCTTCTCAGGATTGAAATTTTATGAGACGAAAATCACAAATTATAAAGAAATATTTTTCTTTATAATTTATGTGATGTGATCCGATATCAAAACAATAATGAGAAAGGTAATATTGTTAATCCTGTAACAGTAAAATGTTTCATACATTTTGCTTTCCCTTGGCTATTGGATATTTGCCATCAGATAAAAAAAACATTCGAAGGCAGATACCAAGAAGGAGTCTAAAAGAGACCTACAATCTATGAAAGGACATGAAACTAGACTGCTTAAGCCTGAATTTGAATCAAGGGAAGACCTGTGTGCCAATATATTTAAATACAATAGGGGATCGGACTACATCTGAAATATTTGGTTTCATTAATATATTCAGAAATATTAAGGCATTACTACTTGGTATCTGGTAAAAAAAAAAAAATTTTATGTGTAGTTTACTAATAAAATACATTTAAAAAGTACCAAAAAAAAATTATTTTTTTTTGCGAAATTGGTAAACAAAACCTACATCATTAGTTTACTCACATCATATACAAAAACATTCATTATGGTAAGTATGAACTTAAACGCACAAATATGGGAGATATTTACAAATATATTCCGGCGACCATATACTTCACTAGCGACCCGCCCCGGCTTCGCACGGGTACAATGTATATATCTGTATAATCTATGGGTACAATACTGATACTAATCCAACCTCATAGATCTAAACTCCCCTCCCGCACGCACACCCTCGCCTTGGTGACGCCTACTTCGCAACGGGCCGTGGAGCACAAATCGTAATATTTTAATTTCGCCATAACTTCAAAACCAAACGTCCAATTTTAATCATTCAAAGTCCAAATATTATCTACATAAACTGTACTTAGTGATAAAATAGTTTATTTTGATAAGGATTAACAGCATGAGTAAAATAAACGCGTTTAAATGTGGTCCAAAAAAAATCAAGATTTCTAAATAAAAAAATTGTTGTTGTGCCTCACTCGACATAGATAGGTATAGTGTGTCGCGGACTTTTTTGTAGATATTTATAAGATCTACAATTAATTAGAACATTTTATGGTTCTATCTTTTATAGTTTAGGCAGCGTACGCAAAATAAGTAACTTTTCTGGTTGATTTTTTACACCTTGTGTCTGAAAACCCCAAATATCTTACGGAACCCTATTTTTTTCCAAAATAAAATTTAGCCTATGTTACTCGTGGATAATGTAGCTTTCGAATGGTGAAAGAATTTTTGAAATCGGTCCAGTACTTTTTGAGCCTATTGATTACAAACAAACAAACAAAGATACAAAGTTTTCCTCTTTATAATATTAGTTTAGATATACTATAACCTACAAGTGACGTCATTTGTAGGTCGACTTTAGTATGGAGCGTTTTTAAGAGGCTCGCGAAATTTTTTATACAAATCGCTGTACCTTTGAAAATATTGACTTTTGATATACGGTTTCTTCTGAGAAGTTACTCATATTTAAGAGTACTATTCATTTATGCAATAAAAAAATAGTCCGATTGCCTTTTATAGTTTTATTACAGTTTTTGTTTCATTGACCTAAGGATTTGAGTCATTTCACCAATTCGTAGGACCTTTACCTATCCATGGATATAGTACCTATGGATAGAAGACTCCGAATTTTGTAATTGCTAAAAAGAACTGTATTACCTTAGTAATAGAGTGTATTTCACAATGCACGTATCATAGAGGCAAATCCGAGCCGAGCGAGATAGCCAGGAGAGAGGCTGTGTGTCTCGTTCATGCATGTTGCCAACCAGAAAAATGTTGGTATTTATAAAAAGTAACTTGAAAAATCTTAGATAAAACGAGTGTACTATATTATTATTTTAACAAATGTTTATAACTATATCATATTCTAATTAAAAAAGTTAGAAATAGTCATATAATACTAAATAAAAATGCAGTTTACATTAAATCCTTTTCCTTCTTTTTTTATTAGATGGTATCATTCGCAAGACAATAGATACGCCATTACACATATTTTATGCTGAACACCGGATAATATTAAATTTGAAAATAGTTTTTATTTCTTACTTCATGTATCTCCGTAACTATGTTTTTATTATTTGTTTGATGATTTAACAGTCAAAATTGTGAAAAAAATGTTGTATATATTCTTGTCGAAGTGATAGTTCTGCTGGTTGCAATATTTCGTTTATTAGTAACATTAGTAAGTTAATTGTTAATGTTAATCTAGTTATTCTAGTATAAAAGTGTATAGTAAAAAACATTATAGCAACTGACGTTATTAAGAGTTATAATTGTACTACGTTTTGTTATAAACTAGTCAGTAGCGATAGCGACTCGCCTAGAATCGTAGTAAGCTGTAAGTACCTAGTTACTGAGAAAAAACGTGTGAAGTCGAGTAATGCCTTTATATAATGATAATATAATACAGTTTTATAGATTTTCCAACAATGAAGAAATGCGACAAAAATGGCTCAATCGTGTTTAAGTAAGGCAGAGAATTACATAAAAATCTGTTACATATTAATGCAGCCGTCACTTCAAACCTTCTTGATTTTACACTATTCAATCTAGTCGACTTTTAAAGCCTCAGCTGTATGTCATTCAGTGTTTCACAATTTGTCTCACACAGCTTTGCAGTTTGCCATTAAAAAAGATAATTGCAGAAAATATTATTGTCACCCTACTAGAAAGGGACACACGGCCTCTCTTCCAACCTCTCGCTCAGCTCGTTTTTTTGCTCACAGTAGTCTGTCCTGTTGTTATACTAGGTCCATTTACCTATCACGTACCATAAAGTGGAAAAACAAATGGATACATGATAAAACAGCTCCATCTATTTTAGCTACTAGGAAATTTAGAGTAGGTGTTTAGAGTTAAGCTGAAACCTTGTTCTTAGATACTTACTTATATTGTACCTCAAGTCCTCAACACGAGACTGCAGGTCTGACTTGTCAGAAGCGGGACTAAGGCTGACCTATCTGTATTATCTATGGGCTGACCCCACATTCTTGCGCGAGCGCGCTGCGTGAACGTCGCGTTTCGCTGCTCTGAAGCATGTGTGGAGAGCGCACGTAAGCAGCGCTCGCGTCGCGTTCTTACCCCTTCCTAATTTTCGAAAGACATTAAAAACTTGGTTGTAATGTATTACACAAATTTTGGTTGGTGTAGGTAGTAGATGTAGTATTTGGTATTGAAATTGTAGGTATACTCGTACATATTACGCCTCCAGTTTCAATGTACGGAGGTACGATTCTTGCGGAAGTTTTTAGAGCATTAGGGTAAAGGTCTACCAATGGACCTAGTATAACAACAGGACAGACTACTGTGAGCAAAAAAACGAGCCGAGCGAGAGGTTGGAAGAGAGGCCGTGTGTCCCTTTCTAGTAGGGTGACAATAATATTTTCTGCTGTGGCAAACTGCAAAGCTGTGTGAGACAAATTGTGAAACACTGAATGACATACAGCTGAGGCTTTAAAAGTCGACTAGATTGAATAGTGTAAAATCAAGAAGGTTTGAAGTGACGGCTGCATTAATATGTAACAGATTTTTATGTAATTCTCTGCCTTACTTAAACACGATTGAGCCATTTTTGTCGCATTTCTTCATTGTTGGAAAATCTATATAAACTGTATTATATTATCATTAAAGGCATTACTCGACTTCACACGTTTCTTCTCAGTAACTAGGTACTTACAGCTTACTACGATTCTAGGCGAGTCGCTATCGCTACTGACTAGTTTATAACAAAACGTAGTACAATAATTATAACTCTTAATAACGTCAGTTGCTATAATGTTAACACTTTTATACTAGAATAACTAGATTAACATTAACAATTAACTTACTAATGTTACTAATAAACGAAATATTGCAACCAGCAGAACTTTCACTTCGACAAGAATATATACAACATTTTTTTCACCATTTTGACTGTTAAATCATCAAACAAATAATAAAAACATAGTTACGGAGATACATAAAGTAAGAAATAAAAACTATTTTCAAATTTAATATTATCCGGTGTTCAGCATAAAATATGTGTAATGGCGTATCTATTGTCTTGCGAATGATACCATCTAATAAAAAAAGAAGGAAAAGGATTTAATGTAAACTGCATTTTTATTTAGTATTATATGACTATTTCTAACTTTTTTAATTAGAATATGATATAGTTATAAACATTTGTTAAAATAATAATATAGTACAGTCGCGTGCACTAATATAGACACATTGACAAATTTACAAAAATATGTAAACATTCTAAATTTCAATAGTATGTATCTCATCTTGTGTTCAATATTATGTATACTACAGTATGAGTCAAAAATAGGGAAACATTTTTGTCATAATAACGTAAACAAGAGTGTATCAATGAATAGGACTCACTCCCATAGTCAAATTTATAGATACGTAAATTTAATACCGCTTGTAAGCGGTGCTGAAGGCTATTGGTATGTGTAAGTAGGTAGTTACATATAGGTAGGTATTTTTGTTTAAAGAAGCGTCAGCTAGTTAAAATATATTTCAAAATTCAACTCCCAAGGGGGTAAAATAGGAGATAAAAGTTTGTATTAAACTTTTTATTCCTTAGACATATTTTCATGAATTGAGTACGGAAAAAATAATGAGTTAAACGCATAGATATATAATAAAAAAGAGGGTTAAACGTATTTCAGAGTTTTCAAAAATTCAGCCCCCAGGAGGGTAAAATAATAGATGAAAGTTTTAAATTATTATAAAGATATCGCTTAAAACCCAGTGAACAAAATGAGCTCAGATCTTATGTATATATTTTATTAAAACTCATAAATTATCATCCTCATAATCCTATATTTTCTCAAACTCTAAACTCTACATAACAATAATTTTCTATGTAAAACGTCAACTTAAAATCTGTAACAATTTAAAATCTATAGAAAAATAAATATAAAAAGGTTTTATAAAATCTTGTTTTAAACATTCTCCCCGCCAAAGGACCTAGTTCTATAACTAGTCCTTTCAATCTAAACTCAGAACTCTATGTTCTTAAATAACATTAAATAAACAAATTTAAAATGGTAAATATTAAAACTCGACTCCTCGTTTATATACGATTAAAAATAATTAAAAATAACTTAACTAAACTCAAAATATTATCATAATTTTCCTTGTTTTATTTTTCTCCTTTTGTCTCTCTCTCTCTCGACTCTCCATTAAATCTTTCTCCCAATAATTTTTCCTAAGCTTGTTCGCCATTGCTTCATAATCGTTCTTATATTTGCTTAATACTTTCTCATGATCTATAATCTATAATCTCCTGATCTCATGATCTCCACTCTCAAACTGCCTCTAAAACTGACCCATATTTGTCTGAAAACAAAAATTAATACCTAAGTTATAACAATGTTGAAAAATCTTAAATAAAAACGATAATAATCTACCTATGTAACAAAAAAAAATGTTATAATCAACACAGTCAGCAACAAACCCAATTAGACTGATTTGGTTTGTTGCAAACAATACTACAATATTAAGTAACATTAATTAATAATAAATATTAAGGAATAATACTCACTGTGGGGTACCATTTCGTTAGCTATATTATTAGTAACAGAGGACCCCTGCTCTTTTAAAACTATAATTTTATGTTTTTCGTAGGAAGATATTCTACTCGTATAAGGAATGTTCTCCATTCTATCCATAATTTTCAAATTTCAAACGAACACCACATGCAGTCATCGAAATATTAGTGCGAATGATGAACTCCGCTGCGACTGTCATTCTAGTTTATAACATTATGAAAGTTGAGGGTAGATAATAAAAACCGAACCAAAACAACGCATTGTTTTTTTTAATCTGAGAAATCAAATGTAATTATCATGTATGTCGTAGGTGTAAGTTTCATTTTTAGGGTTCCGTAATACTCAAGGAACCCTTATCCTTAAAAAAAGACTGTATACATTGTTTTGCAACCTACAATGATTACATTTTTTTGACAATTATAAACATATTGGCAGAAAAGTAAAAAGTGCTAAACTTTTATGAGTGTATACATATTAATGACACAATTATCGTTTACATTGTAATGAAATTGTGTTTTACATTTTCGGATACAAAAAAATTAATGTTTACATTGCATTGAAAAAACAATGTTTACATGTTATTGACATTGTCACGTATACATCATTTTAGCTTTGGGGGTGTTTAGTATTCATTGACAAACTGTTGTTTACTTTATTATGAAAAAAATGTGTTCATAATTTTGAAACAGTTTGTAGGTTACATTATTATGAATACAACATGGTATCCATGTTTTTGAAGTATGATACGTTGACATATTATTGCAAATTTGTCAATGTGTCTATATTAGTGCACGCGACTGTACACTCGTTTTATCTAAGATTTTTCAAGTTACTTTTTATAAATACCAACATTTTTCTGGTTGGCAACATGCAAGAACGAGACACACAGCCTCTCTCCTGGCTATCTCGCTCGGCTCGGATTTGCCTCTATGATACGTGCATTGTGAAATACACTCTATTACTAAGGTAATACAGTTCTTTTTAGCAATTACAAAATTCGGAGTCTTCTATCCATAGGTACTATATCCATGGGTCTACCAGAATCTGATGGCATTTTAAAAAAAATAAAAAATGTGATTTTCATATGGCAATGTCAAGTATGACCCGTCAAATCAAAGTACGTGATCTGTCAACCGCTGTTAAAATTTTGTGATTATGTTCTTGGAATTTGTTGTTTTTGTGAAAATATCCAAAAAGGCAATTCGATCTGAAGCGAGAAATATTGTTTTCTATGTCTATAGTAAAATACAGAAATAAATCGAACTCAATCTTATAATTTAAAGCTTGTGGTAGAGTTGACCGGTAAGTTAGAGTGAGTTGTTTTGATACTTTTAGTTTTTTTATATTTTCTTAGGTAATTATTGTGACTTCTTTAAATGTGTTTCCAGTACTACTATAAGGTGAATCGTAGCAGATGGCACATCGAATGATGGTTTGTTTTCCATGCCTGGTAAAAGGAGGAGAGGAGGAAAAAAGAAAATCAACATAAGACAGTTTCGATTTATAGTTGATTAGGAATAAAGTAAACGAGTTATATACAGTTCGGAAGGAAATTCCAACATTAAATAAACTGTTGCCAATTTAATTGTATGTTATTCGTAATAAATAAGTATATAAAGTAATTCACGATTGATTTATTTTTCATGAAATATCATTATCATTACATAGTATAAAACAAAGTCCCTTTTTTGTCTGTCCCCTATGTATGCTTAAATCTTTAAAACTACGCAACGGATTTTGATGCCGGTTTTTTAACAGATAAAGTGATTTAACGGGAAGGTTTTTAGGTATATAACATGCATAACATAGTAGAGGTACACAAATAATTTTAGAGGTTTCTAAAGTCCTAAAAAATCACATATTTTGCGCTTACATTGAAAATGCTGGCTGAACACTACGAGATAGATCAAAATTATGTACTATAGTTGTATTCATCTTTAAAAAGCCTACAAAAAAGTCCGCGATGGCATATGTCTATCTCTTAGTTGGAATGTCAAATAACTTTACTTACTACATAGTACATAGTATAAAACAAATCGCTTTATCTGTCTGTCCCTATGTAGGTATAGTATATTGTATGCTTAATCTTGTATGCTTAGATCTTTAAATCTACGCAACGGATTTTGATGCGAGTTTTTAAAATAATAGTCTTTAAGTATAGTCTTTAAGATTATGGTAAAACTTATATTCAAGTGCAATAAATATAATATTATGTAAGTATATTATCAAGTGGTCGCGCATGTCGTGTCGAGGTGATATGGTCCCATTTTTAACAATTTGCATTGGGCAAACCTAAAAACATTTTCAATATTGTATCAGAAGTATATTGCTGTAAGTAGGTAGAGAGTTATTCGCCGAAGTAGTTTTTTCTCCAAGAACACTATTCCACGCGGGCGAAGCCGCGGGCAAAAGCTAGTTTTCTATATTATACACCGAACATTCTTCACACAGTCTTATTATAATTCATGTTCAATAATACTAAAGACATAATTAAAAATTAACCAGTATCAAGATCGTTTAATCCAATTTCCCCAGTATTGCACACTACAAAATTTTATTTCCCTATTTGCCATGAGATTCTGGTACACCTATACACAAATAATTTTTCTAAAGTCCTAAAAAATCACATATTTTGCGCTTACATTGAAAATTCTGGCTGAACACTACGAGATAGATCAAAATTATGTACTACAGTTGTATTCATCTTTAAAAAGCCTACAAAAAAGTCCGCGATGGCATATGTCTATCTCTTAGGGATAACCCACAATAACCATTTTTTTATCCTTTACTTTGATTTTAATTAAATAGCTTATTTACAAAGCGATTTTAAGCAATACAGTATTAATCCTTATCCAATTAAGTACCTTAAATACATTGTGCATTTAAGATAGATCAATACTGCCCTTTACGGCATGTAATTTAAATAAATATTTTCGAAGATATTACAGATTTAAAATGCAAGGATATAGTGTTGCTGCGCGGCGCGGGCTCTCGCGTTTCTACATCGCGCTATCGAAAACGCGGGACGTATACAGTATAAAGAGGTTCACGAATATTTTGAACTGCAGCACAGAATACATAATAGTAACTGCAGTTCTTAATTCTTATGGAATATCCAGAGGTGGTTTGTCAGTTTTGTTGAAATGTCAAATAACTTTACTTACTACATAGTACATAGATAAAACAAGTCGCTTTATCTGTCTGTCCCTATGTAGGTATAGTATATTGTATGCTTAATCTTGTATGCTTAGATCTTTAAATCTACGCAACGGATTTTGATGCGAGTTCTTAAAATAATAGTCTTTAAGTATTAATTAGTCTTTAAGATTATGGTAAAATTTATATTCAAGTGCCGTAAATATAATATTATGTAAGTATATTATCAAGTGGTCGCGCATGTCGTGTCGAGGTGATAGGGTCCCATTTTTTACAATTTGTATTGGGCAAACCTAAAAGCATTTTGAATATTGTATCAGAAGTATATTGCTGTAAGAAGGTAGAGAGTTATTCGCCGAAGTAGTTTTTTCTCCAAGAACACTATTCCACGCGGGCGAGCCGCGGGCAAAAGCTAGTTTTCTATTTTCTATATTATACCTACACCGAACATTCTTCACACAGTCTTATTATAATTCATGTTCAATAATACTAAAGACATAATTAAAAATTAACCAGTATCAAGATCGTTTAATCCTGTTTCCCCAGTATTGCACACTACAAAATTTTATTTCCCTATTTGCCATGAGATTCTGGTACACCTATACCTACTCTGATTTTGGTTTTTATTTTTGCTCTGAATAACTACTATGCCCGGCGTATTCTTGACTCTGGCAATAGTTTAAGCTGTACTGCCACATTTTAAGAAATAAATAAAAAAAATCAACCTCCACCATTTGTCTATTTGACGTTGACAATTGACATTTGTTGTCATTCATATCGCAAATTATCCTGTCAAGCGAATGGACCTAGTATAACAACAGGACAGACTACTGTGAGCAAAAAAACGAGCCGAGCGAGAGGTTGGAAGAGAGGCCGTGTGTCCCTTTCTAGTAGGGTGACAATAATATTTTCTGCTGTGGCAAACTGCAAAGCTGTGTGAGACAAATTGTGAAACACTGAATGACATACAGCTGAGGCTTTAAAAGTCGACTAGATTGAATAGTGTAAAATCAAGAAGGTTTGAAGTGACGGCTGCATTAATATGTAACAGATTTTTATGTAATTCTCTGCCTTACTTAAACACGATTGAGCCATTTTTGTCGCATTTCTTCATTGTTGGAAAATCTATAAAAACTGTATTATATTATATTATCATTAAAGGCATTACTCGACTTCACACGTTTTTTCTCAGTAACTAGGTACTTACAGCTTACTACGATTCTAGGCGAGTCGCTATCGCTACTGACTAGTTTATAACAAAACGTAGTACAATTATAACTCTTAATAACGTCAGTTGCTATAATGTTAACACTTTAATACTAGAATAACTAGATTAACATTAACAATTAACTTACTAATGTTACTAATAAACGAAATATTGCAACCAGCAGAACTTTCACTTCGACAAGAATATATACAACATTTTTTTCACCATTTTGACTGTTAAATCATCAAACAACATAGTTACGGAGATACATGAAGTAAGAAATAAAAACTATTTTCAAAAATATTATCCGGTGTTCAGCATAAAATATGTGTAATGGCGTATCTATTGTCTTGCGAATGATACCATCTAATAAAAAAAGAAGGAAAAGGATTTAATGTAAACTGCATTTTTATTTAGTATTATATGACTATTTCTAACTTTTTTAATTAGAATATGATATAGTTATAAACATTTGTTAAAATAATAATATAGTACACTCGTTTTATCTAAGATTTTTCAAGTTACTTTTTATAAATACCAACATTTTTCTGGTTGGCAACATGCAAGAACGAGACACACAGCCTCTCTCCTGGCTATCTCGCTCGGCTCGGATTTGCCTCTATGATACGTGCATTGTGAAATACACTCTATTACTAAGGTAATACAGTTCTTTTTAGCAATTACAAAATTCGGAGTCTTCTATCCATAGGTACTATATCCATGGGTCTACCAGAATCTGATGGCATTTTAAAAAAAATAAAAAATGTGATTTTCATATGGCAATGTCAAGTATGACCCGTCAAATCAAAGTACGTGATCTGTCAACCGCTGTTAAAATTTTGTGATTATGTTCTTGGAATTTGTTGTTTTTGTGAAAATATCCAAAAAGGCAATTCGATCTGAAGCGAGAAATATTGTTTTCTATGTCTATAGTAAAATACAGAAATAAATCGAACTCAATCTTATAATTTAAAGCTTGTGGTAGAGTTGACCGGTAAGTTAGAGTGAGTTGTTTTGATACTTTTAGTTTTTTTATATTTTCTTAGGTAATTATTGTGACTTCTTTAAATGTGTTTCCAGTACTACTATAAGGTGAATCGTAGCAGATGGCACATCGAATGATGGTTTGTTTTCCATGCCTGGTAAAAGGAGGAGAGGAGGAAAAAAGAAAATCAACATAAGACAGTTTCGATTTATAGTTGATTAGGAATAAAGTAAACGAGTTATATACAGTTCGGAAGGAAATTCCAACATTAAATAAACTGTTGCCAATTTAATTGTATGTTATTCGTAATAAATAAGTATATAAAGTAATTCACGATTGATTTATTTTTCATGAAATATCATTATCATTACATAGTATAAAACAAAGTCCCTTTTTTGTCTGTCCCCTATGTATGCTTAAATCTTTAAAACTACGCAACGGATTTTGATGCCGGTTTTTTAACAGATAAAGTGATTTAACGGGAAGGTTTTTAGGTATATAACATGCATAACATAGTAGAGGTACACAAATAATTTTAGAGGTTTCTAAAGTCCTAAAAAATCACATATTTTGCGCTTACATTGAAAATGCTGGCTGAACACTACGAGATAGATCAAAATTATGTACTATAGTTGTATTCATCTTTAAAAAGCCTACAAAAAAGTCCGCGATGGCATATGTCTATCTCTTAGTTGGAATGTCAAATAACTTTACTTACTACATAGTACATAGTATAAAACAAATCGCTTTATCTGTCTGTCCCTATGTAGGTATAGTATATTGTATGCTTAATCTTGTATGCTTAGATCTTTAAATCTACGCAACGGATTTTGATGCGAGTTTTTAAAATAATAGTCTTTAAGTATAGTCTTTAAGATTATGGTAAAACTTATATTCAAGTGCAATAAATATAATATTATGTAAGTATATTATCAAGTGGTCGCGCATGTCGTGTCGAGGTGATAGGGTCCCATTTTTAACAATTTGCATTGGGCAAACCTAAAAACATTTTCAATATTGTATCAGAAGTATATTGCTGTAAGTAGGTAGAGAGTTATTCGCCGAAGTAGTTTTTTCTCCAAGAACACTATTCCACGCGGGCGAAGCCGCGGGCAAAAGCTAGTTTTCTATATTATACACCGAACATTCTTCACACAGTCTTATTATAATTCATGTTCAATAATACTAAAGACATAATTAAAAATTAACCAGTATCAAGATCGTTTAATCCAATTTCCCCAGTATTGCACACTACAAAATTTTATTTCCCTATTTGCCATGAGATTCTGGTACACCTATACACAAATAATTTTTCTAAAGTCCTAAAAAATCACATATTTTGCGCTTACATTGAAAATTCTGGCTGAACACTACGAGATAGATCAAAATTATGTACTACAGTTGTATTCATCTTTAAAAAGCCTACAAAAAAGTCCGCGATGGCATATGTCTATCTCTTAGGGATAACCCACAATAACCATTTTTTTATCCTTTACTTTGATTTTAATTAAATAGCTTATTTACAAAGCGATTTTAAGCAATACAGTATTAATCCTTATCCAATTAAGTACCTTAAATACATTGTGCATTTAAGATAGATCAATACTGCCCTTTACGGCATGTAATTTAAATAAATATTTTCGAAGATATTACAGATTTAAAATGCAAGGATATAGTGTTGCTGCGCGGCGCGGGCTCTCGCGTTTCTACATCGCGCTATCGAAAACGCGGGACGTATACAGTATAAAGAGGTTCACGAATATTTTGAACTGCAGCACAGAATACATAATAGTAACTGCAGTTCTTAATTCTTATGGAATATCCAGAGGTGGTTTGTCAGTTTTGTTGAAATGTCAAATAACTTTACTTACTACATAGTACATAGATAAAACAAGTCGCTTTATCTGTCTGTCCCTATGTAGGTATAGTATATTGTATGCTTAATCTTGTATGCTTAGATCTTTAAATCTACGCAACGGATTTTGATGCGAGTTCTTAAAATAATAGTCTTTAAGTATTAATTAGTCTTTAAGATTATGGTAAAATTTATATTCAAGTGCCGTAAATATAATATTATGTAAGTATATTATCAAGTGGTCGCGCATGTCGTGTCGAGGTGATAGGGTCCCATTTTTTACAATTTGTATTGGGCAAACCTAAAAGCATTTTGAATATTGTATCAGAAGTATATTGCTGTAAGAAGGTAGAGAGTTATTCGCCGAAGTAGTTTTTTCTCCAAGAACACTATTCCACGCGGGCGAGCCGCGGGCAAAAGCTAGTTTTCTATTTTCTATATTATACCTACACCGAACATTCTTCACACAGTCTTATTATAATTCATGTTCAATAATACTAAAGACATAATTAAAAATTAACCAGTATCAAGATCGTTTAATCCTGTTTCCCCAGTATTGCACACTACAAAATTTTATTTCCCTATTTGCCATGAGATTCTGGTACACCTATACCTACTCTGATTTTGGTTTTTATTTTTGCTCTGAATAACTACTATGCCCGGCGTATTCTTGACTCTGGCAATAGTTTAAGCTGTACTGCCACATTTTAAGAAATAAATAAAAAAAATCAACCTCCACCATTTGTCTATTTGACGTTGACAATTGACATTTGTTGTCATTCATATCGCAAATTATCCTGTCAAGCGAATGGACCTAGTATAACAACAGGACAGACTACTGTGAGCAAAAAAACGAGCCGAGCGAGAGGTTGGAAGAGAGGCCGTGTGTCCCTTTCTAGTAGGGTGACAATAATATTTTCTGCTGTGGCAAACTGCAAAGCTGTGTGAGACAAATTGTGAAACACTGAATGACATACAGCTGAGGCTTTAAAAGTCGACTAGATTGAATAGTGTAAAATCAAGAAGGTTTGAAGTGACGGCTGCATTAATATGTAACAGATTTTTATGTAATTCTCTGCCTTACTTAAACACGATTGAGCCATTTTTGTCGCATTTCTTCATTGTTGGAAAATCTATAAAAACTGTATTATATTATATTATCATTAAAGGCATTACTCGACTTCACACGTTTTTTCTCAGTAACTAGGTACTTACAGCTTACTACGATTCTAGGCGAGTCGCTATCGCTACTGACTAGTTTATAACAAAACGTAGTACAATTATAACTCTTAATAACGTCAGTTGCTATAATGTTAACACTTTAATACTAGAATAACTAGATTAACATTAACAATTAACTTACTAATGTTACTAATAAACGAAATATTGCAACCAGCAGAACTTTCACTTCGACAAGAATATATACAACATTTTTTTCACCATTTTGACTGTTAAATCATCAAACAACATAGTTACGGAGATACATGAAGTAAGAAATAAAAACTATTTTCAAAAATATTATCCGGTGTTCAGCATAAAATATGTGTAATGGCGTATCTATTGTCTTGCGAATGATACCATCTAATAAAAAAAGAAGGAAAAGGATTTAATGTAAACTGCATTTTTATTTAGTATTATATGACTATTTCTAACTTTTTTAATTAGAATATGATATAGTTATAAACATTTGTTAAAATAATAATATAGTACACTCGTTTTATCTAAGATTTTTCAAGTTACTTTTTATAAATACCAACATTTTTCTGGTTGGCAACATGCAAGAACGAGACACACAGCCTCTCTCCTGGCTATCTCGCTCGGCTCGGATTTGCCTCTATGATACGTGCATTGTGAAATACACTCTATTACTAAGGTAATACAGTTCTTTTTAGCAATTACAAAATTCGGAGTCTTCTATCCATAGGTACTATATCCATGGTCAAGCGTCACTTGCTGCACGGCAGCAAGTGACAGCATGGCTCTCAAGCGTCGCTTGCTGCCTGGTGGCAAGGTGGGCACGCCCATAGAATAAATTTCTAATTTATAAGTGGTTTGTTTGTACCACATAATTTATACATTTATGTAATTAATATTAAGTTTTTTATGCTTATACTAAGTATTTTCTATAAATCTACTACAAATTACTTCAGAAAATCGAATGAAAAATATACGTTTTTATTGCTATTTTATTTCATAGTGAGTTTATGATTTTCTTGTGAAATGCATTTTGAATTGAACATTTTAGTAGAAATTTTATTAGAACGGTACTTATTCTAGAGTCTACGAATAGAATATATGGATAAGAATAAGTAAATTTATTACTATGATTGTTTTTGTAAGACATTACCGTCAAAATAGGCCTAGTTTCGGAGGGTTCAATGAGGGAGTTCCCTTATTGTACATTGTAAAAAAATAATGAGTTACTGTAATATTTAACATCCTGAAATGTATAAAAATATAAAAATATGTATTTAATTATGTCCCAGTTACAGTTTATTGAGCAATCAAAATATGTACTATGTCAGATATTTTTCATAGTAATTGTAATTAGTTTTGCTCCAATCCTTGTTAGTACAACTGTTTTTGTATTAAATTTTTATGTATAATATATCCAATTACGTAAATAAAGCAACATTCACTGTATAGAAACATACATTTTATATTTATTTGAGTTTTAAAACAAAATATTAAAAAAGACGAAGTTTATGTGTTTGTATCAAGATTCCATTTATTAAATGAGTATTTTTCTAAATTCCATTTAGGTCATCACTTAGGAAATCTATTCTACTTTTTAAATATATATCACATGCATAGGTAGTACATAAATTATAACAATATAATTTGGAGAAATAAAAATCGCGGGAATCGAAATTAGACTGACAATTTTATAGTAGGTAACTGTAACTTATTTTATATCGGTTTTTGAATTAAAATTTTATATATAATGTGTGCACCTACGTAAATTAAGCAAATTTTACTATATAGAACAAGAAACATAAATTTGGCCTTAGTTTAGATTTGCAATAAAAATATAAGAAAAAGTCGTGTGTTGTGTTAGGATCAAGATTTCTTTTATTAAACTAGTATTTTTCTTAATTCCAATTATATTATCAATTAGGAAATTTAATCACCTTTCTAAATATATATAACATGCATATGTTTTATTCACATTAAAACATTATAATCTTGAAGAAAAACACGACGGGAAACGTCATATGATTTATAGAGGTCGGTACTCCGTGCATCTGTCATGAGGGAATGAGGTCATCCTCCTCCTTCCTCTCCGTAATGTGTGTGATGAGGTATCATTTGGCATATTCCCACTTGAGTGTCAATAACGAAGTCAAAAGTAAACAATCAGTGCAAGTGTTTATGTTATTTGAAATGTTTACTTTCAAGTGGATAGGTACTTAATTATACTGAATCTAATAACTGTAATTTATAAATCTGTTTCTATATTACGTAATCACTTAGGAAATTAATTATATTTTTAAATATATACATCATCCATAGGTTTTATTTACTTATTAACATTAAAATTGCGAAAAAAAAATCGCGAAAAAAATTGCGGGAGAATGTAAGGAAAATTAATTTTTGGTGGCAAAAAGGCCCGACGCTTGTCTGCATAAGCTGTCAAAGAGTGTCAAGGCGCTTGACAGGTTATTTGCAAACTTTTTTTGATATTTCCTTTTTTGTTTTTACTCCTACATTAAATTTCTGATAAACCTATAATAATGACGAAATGCATGCAATGATTTAAAGGAAACAAACAACAAAAGGACATAAAACAAGTTTTTCGTTCCCATTCTTAAAGTAAGTAAGTGACCTAACGGGCTTGGACCTTGGTATACTTTCATGTTATGCTTTGTTTACGTTGGTTATCGGCATTGTATACCTACATAATTCAATTTTAAAACAGTTAGTGTAGTGTGTACAATGGTATAAAACTTTTTGCGTTGTTTCTTTGTAACGTCATGTAAAATCTGCTTGCAGAAGTTACTATGTTCCGCCTAAACTTGTGTAGTGCTGTAAGTGCGGTCTTATACTTCCTATAGTTATAAAGCGAATAAATTTCCTGAAACTCAGTTGCGCTTCCTTAATCAATACATAAAAATGGAAGACATTGGTCTAAGTAAGTCTGTTGTATTTTTAAATATTAATAAGCTTCATAATATTATGATGATTAATTATTAGATTTATCAAGTATTTAGGTCACAATATAATGTACCTAACTACTTTTAAATAACACTTTAATATTCAGAACATTAAAAAAAGGGTGTACTGTATTTGTCAGTAGGTAATCCTAGTTTAATAAGTGTTATGATCGAATTGACACCCATAATGATATCATTAAATGTTACTGTGACTCATTTAATTTAGATAAAGGTTACAGTTGCTCCCACATAATATGTGTATTTTAGTCCAGCTGGTATTACCAAAAATTGTACAACATAAATGTAAATGACTTATTATTGTTCTTAATATTAATTGGACATCACCTCCAAATGGTTTCTTTGTCTTCAATAAGTATATTATTGTTAAGTAAAATTCAGGAATGAGAGAAAATTATTCAAATTAGAATTATAGTAGATGTGGTTAGTACATAAATTAATTGAGATATGTATAGTAAAAGGTACAGTATAATTAGTACAGCCTACAGTATTTTGTCAATTATATCTCTCAACAGGTCCAAAATCAATCCCAATGGCTGAAACACTGGATCCCCTCTCACCAAGCCTAAATGCTTCACAACCACCAGGACTAATGCACAAGTTAAGATCTAGATTTAGCAGAAACTCGCCTATGTCTAGACCACCTGGAGATGGTATGTAACATTTGTTGACAACACTCATTACTAGTGTTACGGGATTATGGTCCGATATTGGAGTAAAATGCTAGTTTCCTCTGAGGGAGTTTATTCACCACGAATTTCCACACTAACACAAGTATGGTCTTCCAAACACACCGAAATGTTCAAGTCGTAAGTCTTCGTGATCGTAATTCATAGCATAGAGTGTATTGCACTATTCACTTTAGGTATCGCTCAAAATTAACTTGAATATAGCCCTTTTATATACTGACAACACGGGTACATTCCATATTAGAATTGGCTTTGAGAACATTCTATTTGTTTTTGTTCATTTCAAATTATAATAATTGTAAACAACTTTGTTTGGTAAACATCGCAACATACTAGAATGTTCAATACATTGAAGCTCCATAATACTAGGATAAAACTACAGTACAATTCATAATGTCCCTTGGCAAACATCATACTTCTATCAATGTACGTAAGCACCAACACAAGGTTTCTGAAAAGAACTATACCTACTTGTGTATTTATTTGTTACACTCGGACTTTGATCTAGCATATACAATCTTTTAAGTTATAAATCTCAATTGATTAATTTTGTTTAGTTTTGTCTTGTCTAGGTTTACAAAGGTATTTAATGAGGCACATTATACAAATATAAAACGATTCAACAGCATTCAGTGCTTGGGATTTGGGAATAACTTTGCTTTTGTATTGCCTGTAAAGTGTATTGTTATTAATCTGAAGCTTGGGGAAATAAAAGCCTTGTTTAATGTTTAGTCCATTTATAAGGAGGAGTTCACATATTATTACATATTAGGTTTTTTAAAATATTAGCAGAAAAGTTGAGCATTTTTACTTGAACAGTCTCTTTTAATCTTTGCAAAGATCTTATTACCTACTCACAAAGGCTGTCTATTGCCTAATAGCATTAAAACTCCTACACACATTACTGTTCCCACAATTCAAAACTTGTTATTGATTAAAATTACCTACATTGTAGTTTTTCTACAACAAAAAGTTAATAGGCATGTTGTCTATAAATATAATTAAGTAGTATGATAATTATCTATATCTATACTATAATATTATAACCTAACCAAGAGCATGTCAGGACATGTCTAAGGAGGGTTCCGTAACTACAAACGTGTAATATGCTTTTTTTTAATTACTCCAAAAGTTACTGTCCGATTTCGTTCACAATAATTTTCCTAAAGAGTTTTTAACATGATGAAGATTTAGTATATCAGCATGGAAATTTGCAAGTTTCTATCTCCTATAGTTTAAAAATGCTAGGGGTGGGGACCAACTTACAAATTACTTTGGAGGCCGATTACTCGAAAATGGTCAACTTTATAAGAAAGTAACGTATAAAACCTTGCCTTTATTTTAAAAGACCTATTCTACGATACCCCACACGATGGGGTAAAGTGAAAAAATATTTTTCATCCCCACTTCACATGTATGGAGAGCCACCCCTAAAATATAAAATTATTATTTTTTTATGATCCCGAAACCGTGATCTATAACACAATCTATAACTGCACCAACTTTCATTAATTTATATTCATAATTACAGGAGCTAAAGGCGCGGACAGACAGACAGACAGACAGACGGACAGAGCGAAACTATAAGGGTTCCTTAAGTATTACATACATACATATAATCACGCCTCTTTCCCGTAGGGGTAGGCAGATACCGCCTCTTTCCCATAGGGGTAGGCAGAGACCACTTCTTTCCACTTGCTACGATCCTTACACACTTGTTTCGCTTCGTCCACTTTCATTCTTACCATCCATTCCTCCTCTTATATTCAACGTAGCGAAGCGGCTCTACATGGTCCACTTTTCGCCTCCGCGAGAACGAGAGTGATGGGTGGCGAACCACATCGCCGCCATTTTGGATAATTAATTATTTTTATGATTATCCATTGCGTTCCCACGGATTGGCGGAGAGGGTAGGAATAGGGAAAGGGAAGGATAGGTGGTGTGGAAAGGAACATTGGTAAGTTAGAGTGGGAAATAGGAAATTTAGGATATTACCGCCCAGGAGGGGAAGGGATAGGGCAGTAATAGCTAGGGAAGCCGGGGTCGCGTACCCGTATACTATACCACAACTTCCGGACAGGAAAGTTGGGATGAGTATCCCATGACTAAGTATTACGGAACCCTAATAAAGAGGAAAAGTTTGTTTATTTGTTTGCATTGAATAGGTTACGAAACTATCGGATCGATTTTGATCAAATTAGGCACAGATATTGAGTAGACCACATGGAAGGACATAGGCTTTTTATTGCGGCAAAATGTACGGTTCCGACGAGATTTCTATTAGCGCGCACGAAGTCGCAGGCGACATCTAGTAGTATGATAAGAGATGAGAACGGAGAACCTGACCTTCAAGTAATAAAAATGGAGGGCAGTGTTTACATCAGTATTAAAGTCTGAAGATTTGTCGTAATCAAAGAAAGTGTAACAAACTGTAAATCAAGGTTGCAATATAAAAACAACTTACCTTAGTTCACTTGAACTTTATCAGTCTTTAAACCATTTGTGCTACATAAACACGTGAAATGGCTATTAAAAGTGGTAATTTAATTTCACATTTACCAAGCTTTACTGTGATTTAAATGATTGCGAATTCAATGATACTCATGAATATTTATTAAAAAAACGAATTAAAACTATGACTTGTGTTTTGATAATATAATTTATGTAGAAACTTAGTGAATTTATATGAAGATTTATTTTAAAATATTGTAATATTAAAAAACTTAAACACTTTATTTTTAGGATGTTTATAATAATGTTAAAGAAAATAATTATTAATTACAGGATATGTCGAGTTCGGCGAGTTCAGAACAGAAAGGCCAGGAATTAAGAAAGTGGGAACATTTGCTGGTGTGTTCTGCCCAGTTGTCCTCTCTATGTTTAGTGCACTTGTTTTTATTCGAATGGGTAAGTTTTTCCATAACTTTTTAATACAGATAAGTAATCTTTATGTTTTACAATAACTCTCATTTGGGCTTTAAAAAGTTTCTAACATCATTGGTAAAATGACTCAAGAATGAGTAAGAGTCAAATATGGCTTTCTTTACTATATTGATTTAACCAATTAACAATTTGATGACTTTCGTGGCTCAGTGGTTATGTGCATTAGTGCTCAAGCGCGTTCAAATATCGCCGAAGTAACAAAAGTTTTTCGGAGTATAAAAAGTATAAAAGTATTAAATATACTTCCCAAGGATACTTAGCACAGGGCCAAATAGATGTGGTGTGGAGGCGTCCATATATATTATTATTTTATAATAATAATAATAACTCCCCACACCGATCTCTGTGACGGTGGCCGGTTTCATTGAAACCAGGCCAGTTACGCAGGAATAATTTTATAGTGCCCAAGTGTGTGCGCAGTACACAAGAGCACTCTCTCTTCCTTTACTCTCGTAATCCAGTGGGACGGATAACCGACACGACTGACGAGAGATCAGGCGCAGGTCCGACTTTTTACATGCCCATCCGACGCATGGATCACCTTTCTTGTCACAATCAGGTGATCAGCCTGCGTTGTCCTAACCAAACTTGGAAACCAAATTTTTTGTTGTTCCACTGCGGGAATCGAACCCACGACCTCCGAGTCGAGAGCCAATGCTCGAACCACTAAACCACGGAGGCTGTATTATTTTATAATATACTTATATAGGTATTAAATTTTGTCATGATTTTTTTCAGGTTACCTAATAGGAAATGCTGGTATATTAGTAACATTGGCTCAATTTGCACTTGCATATCTGATAGTTGGTTTCACTGTCACTTCTATTTGTGCGATATCTACCAACGGCGCCGTGGAAGGAGGAGGGGTTTATTGTATCCTTTTAAAATATTTCATTCATTCGTTTTTAGGGTTCCGTAATACTTAAGGAACCCTTATAGTTTCGCTCTGTCCGTCTGTCTGTCTGTCTGTCTGTCTGTCTGTCCGCGCCTCTATCTCCTATAATTATGAATATAAATTGATGAAATTTGGTACAGTTATAGATTGTGTATAGATCACGGTTTCGGGATCATAAAAAAATAATAATTTTATATTTTAGGGGTGGCTCTCCATACATGTGAAGTGGGGATGAAAAATATTTTTTCACGGTATCGTAGAATAGGTCTTTTAAAATAAAGGCAAGGTTTCATACGTTACTTTTTTATAAAGTTGACCATTTTCGAGTAATCGGCATCCAAAGTAGTTTGTAAGTTGGTCCCCCCCCTAGCATTTTTAAACTATAGGAGATAGAAACTTGCAAATTTCCCTGCTGATAGATCATGCTAAAAACTCTTTAGGAAAATTATTTTGAACCAAATCGGACAGTAACTTTTGGAGTAATTAAAAAAAAAGCATATTACGCGTTTATAGTTACGGAACCCTCCTTAGACATGTCCTGACATGCTCTTGGTTAGGTTTTCTTATGATTGACTTACAAATTTGTGAGTTTATATACTTAATATCAGACTAGTTAAAATAGTTTTAAGATAAAAAAAAAAGTGTTTCCTAAAAAAAATTAAGTTTTTTTTACTTTGGTGATTTTCAACTGAGTTTAGAGAAAAGTGGTCATATCAAGTTTGATTTCTTACATCAATCTAAAACCAAAAATCCAAGGTTTGATTGATGGCCGTGAGAAAACGAAAACTAACTACCTTCCATACAAAATTCGGTATTGCCCTTTAATTATGATTTACTTACACTAGCGATCTGTCCCGTCGTCGCACGGGTGCAATGTATCTATACTAATATAATAAAGAGATAGGCTCCGAAACTACTGGACCGATTTTGATAAAATTTGGCACAGATGTAGACTACGGGAAAGGTCATAGGCTACTTTTTATCGCGGAAAAATGCACGGTTTCGGCGAAATTACCTTTGACGCGCACGAAGTCGCGGACAACGTCTACTAATAAATTATATATTTAATAATCCTTCCTCTTGAATCACTCTATCTATTCCTGAAAACTGCATTAAAATCCATAAGTAAGTAGTTTAAAATTTATAAGCAAACCGACGATAGAAGCTACTGCATTTTATACTATGGTAAAGATACATATTTTCTTTAACTAAAAATCAGTCATGATAAGTAGGACTCTAGGTCCAGAGTTTGGTGGGGCCATCGGGACATTGTTTTTCTTTGCCAATGTTGTGTCCAGTGCACTCTGCATATCAGCTTGTACAGAAGCATTGACTGAAAACTTTGGTATTAATGGTAAGAAATGAATTCATATAACACATAATTTTATTTACTATGTGGCTTATGGGCGTGTTTCACAATCGCCTAATAAGTGACAGATAGCTTAACCGGAAGTTTTGTCTCTGTCTCTGAGTATAAAGCGACAAAACTCCCGGATAAGCTATTCGTCATTCGGTCCAACAATAGTTAAATTAAGTGACATTCAAGTCACATGCTGTCCTTGTCATTTCGTCTAGCAGAGATTGACGGGGATTCTGCACTAAAACCCCTAAGGTGCCTCCTCCGCTTGTTGCTGGGCCGTCGGACTCGCCTAAGTGATAGCAGTAGCGGCCCAGTAAGCGGCATCAGCAGCAAAACCATCGCAGCAGCCTGTCGATGACAGCTGCTTTTCCTCCGTGATAGCAGTCCGAGGCACCGGACGCTCTTCTACCAGATGGGACTCGTGCAATGGGCGACGGATTCCCCAATCCGTCACCCGAGGTTCTAGGGCTGGAGCTGGCGCTCATGGATAGCGCGCCTGCGCCATCCTCGCCTCCTGCGAACGGCACCCGCGGCTACGTCCGTCTCTCTCCCGTTCTGCGTCCTTCTACTGCGAGATTACGGACTCGCAAAAGGTAGCCATTGTCTCCCAAGCATCTCTCGACCGGAATCATAGCCCCCTAGCTAAATTTTAACTATCTTTGGCATCAAACTCATTTTGACATTTGACATTATACACATTTTTTAAAGAACATTAATATGCAACACAGGCTACCTGGTGGCGGAAGGCACAGGTCTGCCCGGCGGCTACTGGTACCAGTTCCTGTACCGGTCGACGCTGAACGCGATCGGGCTGAGCGTGTCGCTGGCGGGCGCGTCGCTGTTCGCCCGCACGAGTCTGGCCACGTGGCTCATCATGGTCGTGTGTCTGGCCAGCGCGCTGCTGAGCTTCTTCGTCACCAAGCCTCTGATTGTAAGTGTTTTTTTTTTAAAGCGAACGAGTTGTCTGATAGAAAACGATTACCGTCGCATGAACACCCTAACTAAACTAAACTAAAATATTTTTGGCACATACTAAAGCCTCGTCCAGACTACTGGCGAAGTAGGCCGAGGTTGGATGAATAAGACAGTGTGGGCACGCACTTCGCTTCGCCTTTTCGTGCTTCGGGTTACTTCGCGGAGCACTTTTTCTATAATATTAGAATGTTGTTTTAACGTTCTGAATGGCGTGGCCAATTTTAATAGAACTTTCGATCAATTTTAAGTGCATTTATAAAAGTTTTATTAATTCTCTCTCGTGCAGATCGAGAGACCGTCTTCAAACACAATATCGAACATAACAAACTTCACGTACACGGGCCTCAGCATGACGACTTTCAAGGAGAACCTGTACCAGGATTACGGCAGGGACTATAATACACCACACGGAGACATGGTGGATTTCGCCTCGGTGTTTGGTGTTCTGTTCACCGGAGTTACTGGTGTCATGGCAGGAGCTAATATGAGTGGTGAGTCAGTGTTTCATTTTACGTATTAAAAAAAACAGAAATGCTTTTTTCGTTGAAGTCGATAGGCAGGCGTCCGATCTATGCAACTGCGACCAGCAAACCATCGCATCAGGTCCTCTGGCCACGCCCAACGGTCGCGCGACGGGGTTCGCGGGGATTCTTCAGTGCTTAATATAAATTCATTCAATTCATAAGCAGTGGCTCCGTGACTCTTTTTCGATCTAAGGTCATGGTCTCGCGTCGCGCGTCACGTGCACCGGAATGCTATCTTAAGAAGCAGTTAGACCATGTACTTACTGCAACTTTCACGTACTTACACCTTTTAAATTTTACTCATTGATAGCTAAGCAGATGTTACATCAGTTTTCATTGTTATAACTATCACAAATTCTGTAAACTGTATAATAATATTATGTTACAATAGGCTTCACGAAATAGTAGTTTCAAGCAGTTAGACCGTGTACTTACTGCAACTTACACGTACTTACACCTTTTAAATTTTACTCATTGATAGCTAAGCGGATGTTACATTGGTTTTTATTGTTGTAACTATCACGAATTCTCTTAACTGTATAATCATATTATGTTACAATAAGCTTCACGAAATAGTAGTCATTTGATACATATGTAAAAGAAAGAAGCAAATCGAAAGTAGATGTAATCATTTTTCTGATTACAGGTGAACTCAAGAATCCGTCCCGGAGTATACCAGCTGGTACGTTAGCCGCGCTACTGTTTACGGCGTTGGCGTATATAGCGCTGACACTGCTGACCGGCGCGACGTGCTCACGAGGTCTACTGGTGAACGACTACGTGTACCTACTGCCTATCAATATATGGCCGCCGTTTATTGCTGTTGGTGAGTATTAAACACTAGATGTTGCCCGCGACTTAGTGCGCGCAAAAGTAAATTTCACAGAAACCGTACATTTTTCCGCGATGTGAAGTAGCCTATGTTCTTCCCCGTGGTCTACTCAACATTTGTGCCAAATTTCATCAAAATCGGTTCAGTAGTTTCAGAGTATATTCAATGCAAACAAACAAACTTTTCCGCTTTATGATATTAGTATAGATTCCGCGATAAAAAGTAGCCTATGTCCTTCCCCGTGGTCTACTCTACATTTGTGCCAAATTTCATCAAAATCGGTCCAGTAGTTTCGGAGACTATTAAATGCAAACAAACAAACTTTTCCGCTTTATTATATTAGTATAGACTACAGGCTACTTATCTGTAACTACATCCACAGTCTTACACGAATGCATGTACTGCGTATACGCACGCACTTGTTTGCGTGTGCGTGCATGCGATAACTCCCGTCGTTCGAATGTCTTCATAGACGTTACGAATCATTAATATTTGATTTATAAATTATTCTGTGTAACATAAGATACATATAGGTATTTTAAAAATGATGTTTTACGTTTCAGGTATGTTGGTGGTAACATTTTCTGCTGGTTTGTCCAACTTGATTGGTGCTTCCAGAGTTCTTGAAGCTTTAGCCAAAGACAATATATTTGGTAAGCAATACCAACATCACATTTCTTGTCATTAAAAAAGTTTGTCAATCTTATACTTGCTATCTTATGGCTTATGACAGCCTCCATGGTCTAGTGGTTAGAGCATTGGCTCTCGACTCGGAGGTTGTGGATCGATAGCTAGGTTCCCTGGAAAACTGCGGCCGGTTACCGGCTTGGTTAGCATCGTACTTTCTGCATTGTTGGTAAATTGGTGTCTCGGGTTCGAATCCCGGGCAGACGAATATTTTTGTGATTCTTTTATATTTTTCAATTTATGTTCAAATTATTTAATAGTCCTACTAAAACTTCTAGCAAAGTTCTCCTTCTTTAACGGTCTCCCTGGTATTTTTAATTTATATAATGTAATATATATTGTTTTTAAGGTTTCCTACTCCGTCCTATGGTGTCTGAATCTGGTAACCCAGTGGTAGCAGTAATCGCGTCCTGGCTACTCGTACAAATTGGAATTATGGCTGATTCTCTTAACGACATTGCTCAGGTACTTTGACTCATTTAATAATTAACTCGTCAGCGACTTGTTATGTTTTAATCTAAAATATTATATAAAAGGCAAACCTGACTGACACATCTATCAACGCACAGCCGAAACTACTGAACGGATTTTCCGCATCCGCTAAAAAGGATTTTTGAAAATTAATAGTAAAAAAGGGTTCAAATTTTGTATGGAAACCGAACTCCACGCGGACGAATTCCTAATGAAATATATTTTGAAACTATTGCTGGCATGATTTAGTCTCATATATTTTTTACTTTTGAAAATTAGAAAATATCAATTTATTTATTTACCTTTATTTATTTATTTATTGAATTTTATTTATTTGCCCTTATTACAGGTGAACTCCGTACTGTTCATGACGAGCTACTTCGCTGTCAACCTCGCATGCTTAGGTCTGGATTTGGCTTCGGCGCCCAATTTTAGGTAAGACTGGGGCCCGCAACTTCGTTTGCTTGGAACCATTAATGGAAACGGAACCCTTATTTTTTTAAACGAAACTTAATGTAAAAGTTGGTCCGACCGTTTATGTTAATTCCGGCTAACCTCTATAGCCGGAATTAACATATAGGCAGACCGACTAAAATTTTAAAAATTGATTTTCGGTGTATGTACCATATAAACTATCATATGCATTTAGTGCAAATTCGTTTATTTGAAATTACCAACAATATTTTAAATTTTATTATTTGTATATGTCACCGAAATTTTTTAAAAACCGTTACATTGTAATAAAACTAGTGAAATTGTAAAATGTTGATAGACTTCCGACGCGAATATGCTGCCTATAATTTAACACATTATTTTTCGTAGATTATACATATATAGTGTTTAATATTTCGAATTTTTTTTACTATCTTGTTAGTTATCTAATCTAACGGTTTTTACAATTTCACGGTGACATATAAATACTAAAATTCTACTAAAAACTACCTACTAAAATTCTACAGCCCAATACGTTTAATGTGAACTTAAAATTGTTACTTCCCTTTTACTACGTATTTTACGCAGCAACAAATGTCAAGCCTAGAAATAATTTTAACTTCTAATAGAACGATATATCCTTACTTTGTTTCTATTCCCAGGCCGACATTCAAGCAGTTCTCGTGGGTGACGTCACTAGCCGGCCTGTGCGGGTGCGCCGCGCTCGTGTTCGCGCTGCGTCCGGCGTACGCGTGCGGCGTCGCGCTCGCCGCATGCAGCCTCGTGGTCGCGCTACACTTCCTGTCGCCGGCCGCCGCCGACCCCAAGTGGGGTAGCCTCAGCCAGGCGCTCATCTTCCACCAGGTAATGCGAGACTTGTGACGTCACTAGCGGGCCTGTACGGGTGCGCCGCTCTCGTGTTCGCGCTGCGTCCGGTGTACGCGTGCGGCGTCGCGCTCGCCGCATGCAGCCTCGTGGTCGCGCTACACTTCCTGTCGCCGGCCGCCGCCGACCCCAAGTGGGGTAGTCTCAGCCAGGCGCTCATCTTCCACCAGGTAATATGAGACTTCTGTGACGTCAGTGGCAAGTTGTATGCGCGTGAAGTTAATGGCAGGTATGTGACAGTGAAATTAAAGTAGCCGAAGAGTGTGGGTTAAAGAAAACATAGGGGCGTTCGCAACTATGGGAGAAAAAAAAGTTTCGTTGGGTAGTTTAATAGTAGGTCTTTAAATTGGATACAAAACTGTCAAAGGAGAATGGGCAGAAATGTATGAACGCTGGTCTACCTACTCAGTACGACCGAACCATGTCATTGGAAAAGGTATTTCTTCATTATTTCCTTCATTGTCCTCATAAAGATAAATAATGAGGCTTTTGTATAACACGTCAAAATCAAACAAAATATCAGGATTTTTCTTCCCTTTACTTTGAGCTAACTTTATAATATTATCTTTAAATATTGACTGCATCGAAACTTTATTATTGAAGGTTTAATTAGCTGAATCGACCTACTGTTGAGATCAATATTATAATAAAAATAAACACAACTTAATAATTATTGATAAACAACAAAGAAATTGCTGATTGGTTTCGAATGACACGTATGTTACTCGCGGTTAATTGATTCTAGATTATTTTCAATTTGATAGAAGTTTATTGTTTACAAAATTTATTATGCTTCGTCATTCGTGATTCTGAGTATGGTTACATAATATGCAATTGACCCGGCGACAATGACCCTGATTCATATTGACCCAAAGTAATAGAGAAAATGCATTTGTTTTAAATCAGCAAAATTCTTATTTCCGAAAAGCAACATCTTCCTCCATCTGCTTTATCGATACAATTAGTGCGACGCCGCTGGGAGTTACACAAGCTTCAAGTGAAAACGGGTTATTAAGTGCTGCTGTGCTGACCCCAACGTGTCCACCAGATGTTAACAGTGACCCATACCCGATACCAAAGACAATGACAAAGCCAAGCGATACATTTCACCAATACATGACATAAATATGTCGAAAAATGAACTTCGTTTAACTTAAGAATTTAAAATACATAATAGACCCAGTGTCTTTGCTGGCGAAGTAATTTCGTGACTTATGTTTATTTATTTAGTGTTTTATGTTAATTAACCTTGCTATTATAGGTTTTTAGTGAAAATGTCTTTGAAAAATGACCCTAGAATTGTGGCGTTGTTAGTAGAGGTTCCGAGAGTGAAGTCTACCAAGCGACGTGGATACGTCTGATGCCGCTACCTGCGTTATAAAAAGCTAGTGATGGGGGCAGATTCAGAATATATCGATCTTTTGCATGCATATAACACCAATTACGAGAATAGCATTTGCCCAAACCATTTGATTTCAAACTGCAATAACTACAGCAGTTCCATGGTCCTAAATGATGACTAAAAATCTGATAATTTTTTATTTTCATATTCTAAAGCTCATTTGATCTCTTTATTAGTACATAATATGATTGATTCCTATTATTGCTAAGAATTATTTACCAAAATTTCAAAATATAAACATGTTACGTTTTCAAAGTTGATTTTGCATGTGTTATTAATAAAGTTATTTAAAAACTTTTTAAACGTTTAATTTCTAGAACTCATTATTATTACATATTATTTTTATGATTTTACTACCCAAGTAAATAATCATTTGTAATAAACAATTATTAAAAATAAGGTGACTTGCTGAATTTCTTTAAAAAATTATATAAATTAAATTCGGGTCAATATGACCCGGCTTCATCGTCATTTCACGTCATTTGCGCCGGGTTAATAATATTTGTGATCTCAGGTCCGCAAATACCTGCTGCTGCTGGATCCCCGGCGCGAGCACGTCAAGTTCTGGCGGCCGCAGATGCTGCTCCTGATCTCGTCGCCGCGCCAGTCCGCGCCGCTTATAGACTTCGTCAACGACCAGAAGAAGGTAGGTTTACTACAAAATATGCATATGTATTACGAGCATAAGATGTGTTTTATAACTATAAAAGACACTGGGCGTTTTGACTCGCTTTGTGAAAGTCGCGACTACAAACCAAAATACTTTTAAATTGTACTATTTACATCCACATTTCATTTTCGGAATTTATTTTTGTTCAGGTCCATGGGGGAATAAAGTTATAAAAGTAAGAACGTTAGATACGTTGAGACAAACTCTTTTTAGTAACATTTGCTTTAATTAGTTGCATACAAGTTAAAAGAGTCCGGTGTCCTTTTTTCGATTTACATATTTCGACAAACAATTGTTTAAAAACGAAACGATGCGCGATATGGCGCTGTATTTTTAAGATAGCTATTCAAAATTAAACTTTTTTAATAGGCAATCGGACAATTTTTTTTTTATTGCATAAATGAATAGTACTCTTAAATATGAGTAACTTCTCAGAAGAAACCGTATATCAAAAGTCAATATTTTCAAAGGTACAGCGATTTGTATAAAAAATTTCGCGAGCCTCCTAAAAACGCTCCATACTAAAGTCGACCTAAAAATGACGTCACTTGTATATGAAGTATGAAGTAGTATATGAAGTATATGGCCGCAGGAATATATTTGTAAATATCTCCGATATTTGTGCGTTTAAGTTCATACTTACCATAATGAATGTTTTTGTATATGATGTGAGTAAACTAATGATGTAGGTTTTGTTTACCAATTTCGCAAAAAAAAAAAAATTTTTTGGTATAAAGACTCGCGAAATTTTGTATACAAATCGTTCTAGCTTTGAAAATATTCACTTTTGATATACGGTTTCTTCTGAGAAGTTACTCATATTTAAGAGTACTATTCATTTATGCAATAAAAAAAAAATCAGTCCGCTTGCCTATTGCGCTTTATTCATTACACAAGATACACGTTTGATTGTAAGAGTTTGAATGTTATGCAGTGTATTACTGATGTCATATTATGAAACGTGTATATTTTTGTGTAGTGAATAAAGTTCACTTTTAAATAACTATCTTAAAAATTCAGCGCCACATAACGTCGCGTATCGTCGTGGTGTGATTGAATCTAAGGTTAATTTTTATAATATCAAACATATTTATGGCGCGGGAGCTCTGTGGCCTAGTGGGTAGACCGTTTGGTTCGCAGTCGAGAGAGTGCAGGTTCGATTCCCAGGTTGTGGCGTGTACCAATGAGACTTTTTCAGATATCAAGTACATTATACGGACGCTCTAACGGTGAAGGAAAACATCGTGAGGAAACCCGCACATGGTTGGCCCCAGACGTATTGACCAGTCATTCCTCTGGACTAGGCTGCATATTGTGAGAATGCCGTATGTGCTTGGGAAACCATACGATATTTAAAAAAAAAAACTATTCCAGGCACTACAGTATTTCAAGAGTGGTTACTTCGCTCGGAGAATACTGTATAAATCATCCATTAACGAATGAAAAGGCCTAAGTGTTATGGCGCGACTCGGCAGTAAAATTAAATCCGTGCCGTTACTTCTCTGCTCGTGGAAACTTTTTTGCGAGTGTCCGTTTATTTACTTTGTGTATTTATGTACAGGGTGGTCTATTCGTGATCGGCAACGTGACGGTCGGCCGGCTGGACGGCAGCGGTGACCCCCTGGCCGAGGAACACAAGTACTGGCTCAAACTCATCGACCATTTGAGGGTAAGCCTATTTCAGAATATGTATAGAGTCATATTATAACTCTGCAAACTGGCAAAGGGAGACATTGGTAGAGATTGTCAAATAAAAACTTCTCCTTACAATTGTTTTTCGTTCTAATTATTATTATGAAAAAGCAAACAAATATGGCGGCGCGGGGCACTTGCCGTTTAATCAATCGGTACGGTAAATATTACAATATAACGAAAAATAACGTTTAAAATTGTAAGAAGAAATTTTTCTTTGACAATCTGACGACATTTTATAATATCTCTAGTAATATTACAATCTGACGGTTTTTACAATTTTACGGTGACATATTTAAGGGATATATTCTACTAATTGAAAATGTAAATTATAATATAATACAGTACCGGATCAAAAATAATGTGCTTTGACATTTGATAAAAGATTTTGGTTAATACACTTACACACGCGTCGCGTCTGCACTAGGATTTTTATATAATTTTCTGCCGCAGCGGCGGCGGCGAAACGCCGGCGAAGTCCATACAAAATGCGACGCACCGGAGATGCGGAGCGTATGTTGAGGCGCTTAGTGACGAAGTACAGCATCACCTCTATCAGACACTGCCAATGTGACAGTTGTTGCTAGCGAGAATCGAGCCAGCTCGCTAACTGCTCGAGAGTTCGAATGTCAAACTAGACCTTTCTGCATAGCACGGCGCCGCTTTTGCAATGAAACGTATATCTTCTTGTGTACAGAATAAAGTTCAATTTGAATCACTATTTTAACAATGCAGAACCGTGTCGCATGTCATCTCGTTTCGGTGTGACACTTTCATTTCCAGCCCCTTTGTACTAGCGCAGAGTTCTATTTGCAGTGCAGTTTTTTCTGCCGCGACCACTACAAAACTCTCGTGGGTCTTAGAGGCCCTTGAGTAAACGATCTGTAGAGGCGACACTAATCTAATATTTTTTACACGAATGTCATTGACTCATTGTCATTTAAAATAGTCGATGTGCATTGTTTTTGGACAGGTATCTACTGTACTAAGCCACTCGCGGGCGACACTCTACAAATGACAGTTCGAGCACCGGCAAATGGCAGCAATGTTGACGTAAGCTTAAGGTTGACACCGAAAAATTTTTAAACGTCGCGTCAGACAAATCTATCATAAATATTATGAAATTATTTTTCAATTATGTCAAAGCACAAAACGACCAGCGGCTAGCCCCGTGAGCCATAGTCCAGGCTGGGAATAAGTTCCTCCCCGCCCGCCTCCGCATTCTCCCAAACCACACACAGCCGCGAGCTGTTATTCGTGTAAATCGGTGGAATCGGCATTCTTTACGTTATTAATATTATATATTCTTTGACTAGGTATGATATTATATGCTATGATATCAACTGTTCGCCCGATGTGACTTATGTTATCCGTAGGTGAAGGCGTTCGTAGAGCTGTGTCTGGCGGAGTCGGTGCGCGGCGGCGCGGCGCAGCTGACGCGACTCTCCGGGCTGGGTGCCATGAAGCCCGACACCGTGCTGCTGGGCTTCCGCGACTCCGCACCACCGAGGGACTTCTTCCTGGAGTACGTGCCGCAGACATAATAATATACACCATTGGCTATCCAGTATCCGATCAACAAGAATGCATTTCGACATTTGAAAATATTTACTCGCTTTGTAGAGTGTTCCGTACCGAAACGGTAAAAACGGAATCCTATTACTGACACTTCGCTGTCTGTATGTCCGTCTGTTACAAGTCTGTATCTCCTTGATGATGTAATTCTGCTATAACAACAAAATAAAGGGGGCTCCCATACCACAAATTTTGATTTTTAGCCTTTTGTACCAAAACCTTCGTACGCGAGCGTACGAACGTTTGTAGAGCGTAAGAAACCGACCAAGTGCGAGTCGGACACTTGGTCGGTTTCTTACGCTCTACAAAGCCGACAATAACTGAATATCTCTTTTCAAAGGCGAGCATTCTTTTTGGTCTCACACCGTAGATATACACTCAGAAAATTATTTTATATACAAAGAAAAAATATACAGATAACAATAATAAAACTATAAGAGGAAACTACAAACTGGCGGTCTTGCTACTTACTGCTCCAATTAACCTAAACATATTATATACAGATCAGTTTTAATAATATGATACATTTGACACAGTCAGAGTTTATTTGGAGGAAGGTGTGCAGAAAGCTAATATATTGTTTTAAATCTTTAGAAACACATAACATTAATAAAAAAACAACAACACACTACCTCAGATTGTTACCGTGTGTTTGATACATACCATTTTGTTACCGTTGACATTTGTCAATCTGTCACAACATATTTAAAAAAATTGCAAGCAAAATGACCCTTAAGTTCTCATTTAAAAGTTATATGAATTAACTAGATGATGCCCGCAACTCCGTTGCGCCAAAATTCGTTTATCGCGGCGGAACGTACATTTTTCCGGGATAAAAAGTATCCTATGTCCTTTCTCGGGTCTCAAAGTATCCCTATACCAAATTTCATCAAAATCGGTTCAGCGGTTTGGGCGTGAAGAGGTAACAGACAGACAGACAGACAGACAGACAGACAGACAGACACACTTTCGCATTTATAATATTAAGTATGGATATGCGCATGGGCGACCTCTAGGACTTTATTTGTCAACTCCACAGCCCGACATCGCCGTACAAGACGGATCAGTTCGACCTGGACACCGAGCACATATTCCCCGCGCGCAAGACCGCGCCGCGCCTGTCCGCCGCCGATTACGTCGGCATCGTGTCCGACGTGCTCTGCGTGCGCAAGAACGTGTGTCTGTGCCGCAACTTCCACCTGCTGGATATGGCCGCCGTTGAGGGGTGAGAGCCTAATATCCTAGTAACTATAAAATTACTCCTGCGTAACTGGCCTGGTTTTAATGAAACCGGCCTCCGTCACCGATATCGGTGTGGGGGCCGGTTTCATTAAAACCAGGCCAGTTACGCAGGAGTAATTTTATAGTGCCCAAGTGTGTGTGCAGTACACAAGACCACTATCTCTTCCTTTACTCTCATAATTCAGTGGGACGGATAACCGACACGACTGACGAAAGATCAGGCACAGGTCCGACTTTTTACATGCCCATCCGACGCATGGATCATCTTTCTTGTCAGACAATCAGGTGATCAGCCTGCATCGTCCTAAACAAACTTGGAAATAACATCTTTTGTTGTTCCAATGCGGGAACCCATGAACTCCGAGTCGAGAGCCAATGCTCTAACCACTAGACCACGGAGGCTGTTATCCTAAGGCCTAATATCCTACTACTATTATAAATATAAAAGTTTGTGAGGAGGGATGGATGGATGTTTGTTGCTCTTAAAGGTGCTCTTCCTCGCCTGGAGCAAATGCGTGTAATGTAACATTACATATCCGACCATTAAATCAGTGTAGGAGGATTGCCGACTATTATAATGCGCACCTTTTAATGATCCCGTCCGCTCGGCGCTTACAAACGTTACATTACACGCGAATGCTCGTCAGTCAGGGAGGTAGTATTGTAATGTAATGCTCAAAGTCGAATCTATAACGTTGCATTACACGCGAATGCTGCACCTTTACGCAAAAACAACAGAACGGATTTCGATAAAATTTGGTATGGTAGTAGTTTCGGCTCTGGTTTAAAATATGTATATGCTAGTGGTGGGTCGTCGACGCTTTTTCGATCAACGAAACGAGACCGTTTATCGTTCATCGTAAACTAGTTGAAAAAACAGTTTTTTTTTTCGACTAGTTTACGTGTTCGACGAATACTGAACTGAGCAATAAACTATGACAAACAAAGTAGTTTTGTTGAATGAACGACTTTTTGCATTAACTGTTTTGACAAACTTGTTGATCGACGCGACTAGTGATGACGACGAACGACGAGACGGTTTAATCTGTGAGCGGTGGACATTGTTAGCTTACTTTAAAGTTCATTTTTAACCCCCGACGCAAAAAGAGGGGTGTTATAGGTTTGACGTGTCTGTCTGTCTGTCTGTGTGTGTGTCTGTCTGTCTGTCTGTGGCATCATAGCTCCCGAACGGATGACGCGATTTCGATTTAGTTTTTTTTGTATTAAAGGTGACTTACATGCGAGTATTCTTAGACATGATTGATGAAAATCGGTTGAGCCGTTTAAAAGTTGTTGGGGGTGAAAGCGGGGAAGAATAACCGAATGTGCAAATATACTCGAGTGGGGTCTCAAATGAAAGCGCACTGAAAGAGAATATTAATGACTTAATCGAGAGTGTTCGTAGCTTCATTCGATGAGAAAACTGGTAGTGGGAAGATAGCCGTTTGAAGATGATCAGCTCTTTTCTAGTTGATGAGGGGATCTGACTAACTTTCCAATGTCCGATCTATTCAAAATTTGGTACCGTGTTACATCAACGATATTCAAAGAACATGGTAAGGTAACCATGACCTGATCAGCCGTTTGAAGATGATCAGCTCTTTTCTACTTGATGAGGGGATCTTACTAACTTTCTTATGTCCAATCGATTCGAAATTTGGTACCGTGTTACTTCAACGTTATTTAAAGAACATGGTAAGGTAACCTTGACCTGATTAGCCGTTTGAAAATAATTTTTTCCTTATTAGTTGATGATTAGCCGTTTGAAAATCATCTTTTCTTTATTATTTGATGAGGGGATCTGACTATCGTCCACATGTCCTATCGATTCGAAATTTGGTATCATGTTACTTCAATGATGTTGGAAGTATGTATATAAGCTAAAATTATTTCAACTTACATAATATTATGTGATAATATAATTATAATAGTTTTAAAATATTATTTATAATTTTTTAGAGTTTATTTTTTGTGTCGGGGGGTTTTTATATTAAAACACCGCCTACTCAATGAATGTAATTATTACATAGATTAGAGCACGTCGTCGGTTGTAAAGAACAGAGATAGACGTATTGCTCGTGCCGAGTCGTCGTGCCCCGCGCCCGTCCGTCGATCGTGTCGTCGCGTCTCGAAGAAACGGTCTCTGTCGCACGCACCGTTCCGGCATATGGCAACCGTTCACGCATAGACTAGTTTATCAGTAGACGCTAAACTAGTTTACCCGTTCATGACAAATAAACAGTTTAATAAAACAGTTCGTTCATTCAACGCCCATCCCTAGTATATGCTACTTTTTAATCCCGAATAAATACAGTATTCCCGTGGGATACCCGATACTATATTTACGCGGGCATAGCGGTGGAAAAAACTAGTAGATAATATGGAAAATATACCAAAAACCATTAGAACAATTAGAATTTATAAACAACTAGCTGGTGCTCGTAACTTCGTTTGCGTGGAACTATTCATGGAGACGCCATTTTTTTTAACGGAACTTATAAGATAATAGTAGCTTAAGTAACTCCTTATAACAGAAGCTATCTGCCAGTGAAAATCCGGTTAAAATCAGTCCGGCATTTTAATATCATAAATCGAAAACATTTTTATGTAAATTTTACAGATTTGTAATTTATGTTAAGATTTTTTTTTTCAATTTGATGCAAAGGTTGCGAAGCCATAACTGGTTTATTTCTTCTGGTGGTCCCGACTACAGTTAACTTAGACAGGGTTATATAAGCCTGGTAGGTAAAGTCTACATACAGTTAAGTTAAAGTCCCATATCTGTTTTTTAGAGAGACATTTTAAAGTGCTGTTACATTACAGACGCTCGGCGCATCTGCAGCACATCGACGTGTGGCTGGTGGAGCCCCTGTGCCCGCACGCCGACCCGTTCACGGTGCGCGCGCTGTTCGCGCTGCAGCTGGCGGCGGTGGTGCGCTCGGCGCGCGGCTGGACGCACCTGGGCCTGCGCGTGCACGTCGTCAGTGAGTGTACCTCTTTACCTCTATAAAACTTAGGCCTTTTCATCAATAATGGATGATTTATACAGTATTCTCCGAGCGAAGTAACCACTCTTGAAATACTGTAGTGCCTGGGACAGTTGGTTTTTAAATGTCGTATGGTTGCCCAAACACATACGGCATTCTCACAACATAGTCAACCTAGTCCAGAGGAATGAACTGGTCAATACGTCTGGGGCCAACTATGTGCGGGTTTCCTCACGATGTTTTCCTTCACCTTTAGAGCGTCCGTATAATGTACTTGAGATCTGAAAAAGTCTCATTGGTACACGCCACAATCTGGGATTTGAACCTGCACTCTCTCGAGTGCGAACCAAACGGTTTACCCACTAGGCTACGGACCTCTTTACGTGTACGAATATACGCCTACAATATAGTCTGATCGAACGCGTACGCTCAACAAATGCTTGTGTGAAGGTTTCAATGAGGGTTTTTAAATTCGTGACACCTGACAGCTTTTTGACACGACAAGGACCGTTTTGCTACCAAGCGCCGCCTGGTGACAGAAAATAATCGAAAATTCTTATTGACCGTTTTTGATACCACTCACGCCAGATGATGCTTTGTGTGAGTTGGGTCTGCCCCCTAACGGCAGAAAAAATATCAAAAACCCTCAAACCTTCTCGAAATGGAATGTTTGCGAAAGACAGTTTTTTCCGTGTCATTTAAAAATTTTACATATTTCAATTGATTTGCGAACAAATTACAGTAAAGCTAAACACACATATTTTATACATACTACATTTTGGAAACTAAAAATCGCTTCTGAATGTCAGTAAAGTGGAAATTTCTATTTTAAAAGGTATTTTTCATTCATTATTTTGTTATGAATTTTGTTCAATTGTGTTATCCTCCAACTAAACAAGAGTCTATGAGGTCCGAATCCCTACGTTGAATTTTAATTTCTGAGCTTCGTCAATTGGTGAGATAAATAGGAATCCCCGCTGCCCAAATCTCTCATTCGTCATCTCAAGGAACTGTGTAACTTTTATAAACCGCTATCAAATAATACTAACAATAATATCTATGGACACTTCCCACCGATCCGAAGAATTTGTGTTACAAGTACATACCAGACAATGGGAAGTTAATATTAATTAATACATTTATACTATACATATTATATTTGATATTAGGATCACAGAAGACTTTTTGTTCTGTCGCCGGTATTTGAACCCGCGACCTCCGGATTGACGGCCAACGAGCCACAGAGGTGAACTATAAACATTATGTATTTGTATTGTATCCTTATTTACTTTTATTTTACAGAGTCGCATCGTAGTCCGCCGACCACCGCGTCGGACCCCAACATACCGCAGCTGACGCCGGGTCTGCCCGTGTTGAACCGTCTGGAGCAGCTGCTGAAACTGCTGCGGATTAACGCCACTACTCATGTAAGTCTTGAGACTGTTATATATTATTTCATACGAAGCAATCATGTCAATAGATGTGAAATTGTAGAATTACCTACATTATGTGCGTTAATTGGGTATATGCCTGTACGAGCGGAGTCGTACATTAACGCTTGTTTAGTATAACCGCTGACCGTACACTTTTCAAGCGTTATAAAACTGTGTAAACATAACTATATTTTAATGACAATAAACACTTTGAACGGGTCATTGCAGTCGTCATTCCTTGAGTTCAGATTTATTTTGGACTTAAGAACATCCAACATCAACATCAACATTCCTGTAGGGAAACACCCATACAATGCCTACATGTAAAAGTTTAGTTTTTTTATAAACATTCAGAAATAAATAGTTATTACAACTTGATAAAAGTAAAAATAATTAAGATTTTTTGTTGTGTAGTTTTATTATTATTAATTAGGCGCATTTGAGAGTCACAAAAAAGTTAAAATATATTTTTTTACAAAATTCTGTAAACTGAAGTAAACTAATTGTAGTTTATTTACATCAAATACAAAAAAGATTTACTACGGTAAGGTAATCACTTTACTAATCTTTTACAAATTGTAATTAAAATTGTAATATGTGTCTTAATAAACTTTTTATGTAAAATACTTATTAAAGTGGAAATAGGTAAACACTTCATCATTTTCTTCTTAGAAACTAGAAAAGTACAAAAAGTTATCGAAATCACAGATGTGTGCACAGTACGAACGCTGACAGTACATCGATCTAGGCCACGCCCATTGTGATGACGTCGAGACCGAGTAAAACACAACGCATACAAACTACAGGCTTATGCCTTGCTTCGCTCCATGGAGATATGATCCATGCCGGTACGATTTTTGTATGGGGAGTTTTTACAAGACTCACAGATATGCTTCAAACAATATAATTATAGTTTTTTTAAAAATAGTATTTTTATATACTGTTCCTTTTCTTATTTTTCAGAGAACATTTATGTAATAATAAATTACAAACTACAGGCAAATATCCTATTATTATTATTAGTTAAAAAGAAATATTGTCGCATTTTCGTTTTACGTAAAATCAATTAACGACACAAGAATTGACTTGTAAAATAATTTGTTTACAGGTACAGGACTGGCCCGAGCTGGAAATGGATCGGTGCGCGAACGACAGCGGCGATAGCAGTCTGTACCATCGCATACCGATTAGCTATTTACAGAGGTGAGTACATTTTATTTCCACTTATTCTAAAACTCTATTAGTTAGTATGCAACTATGAAAGTACAGTACATAAATACAGAAATGTTGTCTAGCATACAATATTTTTACATTCAACTGCTGCGAAGCTGCGCCGAGTGAATTTTTTTTATATGTCTATTGTCCTGCTTTGTATATAACGTGTTTATGTTATTTTATTATTATAAGGTTTTAAACTATTTCACAATCGCCTATTATGCGTCAAACATGGACGTAAAAAAAGGCGGACGGAAGGTGAGCTAAGCATTGAGTGAAGCCCAACAATGGCGGCGACTTACGTTTGTGTGAGATTTACGGATAATTGCCATTGGCGTACTGGCGGCCGATCGTCTTACTTTGCTGTGAATGTGTGTGTGTGCGGCACGTGTCGCTACGATACGGCCATCTTACTTTAATTGCTTCACTATTCACATTACTGAAGCGGTGTCCGGCCTTTTTTTTACGTTCATGGTGTCGAATAGCTTATTCAAATTTTTAGTCGCTGATTACTTTACACTTAGCGACAGAGACGAAACATTTAAATAAGCTATCACACGCTTATCAGTAGATTATGAAACAGGCCCTAAAAATATTGTGACGTTTTAGAGTGAACAATATCTTGAAGTTGCGCTGCTCGGGCACCGCAGTGACGTTCGTGCAGTTGCCCGCGCCGCCGCCGCTCGCGACGGACGCCGACGACGCGGACGCCAACGAAGCGCTCAGCAAACAGTATTTGAATGTGAGTTTCACTGTTAAGTTAGCTACGGAAGTCGTAACACAACACCAGCATAGTGATAACATCTCACTTAAACGTAATGTCAGCATCAACGTATACTAAGAAAGGATAGAGCATTGCGTTTTATATTAAAAAAAATGTTGTCGAGTTGAGTCCAGTCTGAAGCTAGTCACGAAACACAGCGCGTGTACACGTTCTTAGTAGCTATGATTTAGTTTATTTTAGATCACGGATATTATATTTAAGTTTATATTTATAATAATATGTTACAGGTACTAGACATACTGACAAAGGATCTGCCGCCGACGATCCTAGTGCGAGGTCTTAAGTCCGTCACGTCGACGGCGCTGTAACGTCCACAACATATGACTCAATCAGATAGAATAAATATATCCTCTAAGTTTAGATATTTATACTGGGATTACTAGTACTACTCACTAGAAACTAGGAAATTATTGGTGGCGCAATCAGCCAACTTTGCCTCCACTAAAATGAGTTTAAGGCCTCTTTCGCTGGCGGGCGCCATAGTCACCGCTTGTCAGAAATGCACTCATGTCAAACGGTTACTATGGCCACAGAATAAAAAAAGACGAACAGTGTGCTGACAGCGAGTTTTTGTCACTCTCGCCGTGAAGAAGTTAACTACAATATTATGTATGGCATCGAATTAGTTACCATTGTTTGCCACTAGGGGCGTTGTTTCGATGCCAATATGCACGTATTTTTTTTTCTTTTTTTATATAGATCAATCTTGTTTGATAAACCGTATGGTAAAATCAGTTTTTGGATATCATTAAAAATAACAAAGATATGAACGTTTAAAGTAGTATTTTAGATACAGAGGTCCGATGTGTATCGTGACGTCACATAACACGACTTTCATAGAAAGTTTATATGTAATTTCGTTTTGCTGGAAAGAGATAGATTAAAAACTTTGACCGCGCATATTAATTCTTGCTTATTTATCAACAGATATTGAACATTTTCTCGCCATTTCCTTTATTTTTCAGTCTAGTATCATATTATTATGTTTTAAGTTATTTTTATGTTTTATGAATATTCGCTATTGCTATACAAATTGTAGTTGATTTCTTCACTACGAGCAGTGACAACAACTCGCAATCAGCACTGATAAACAGCTACACTACTACCTACGGTGAGTCCACGATTGTGTGGAAAAATTGTGGGCCGTTGAGGGGAAGTCAGTTTTTAAATCTAAATCGTTCTATGAAAGCTATTTCTCTGTACGTATTGTATATGTCACCGTAAAATGGTAAAAACCGTTAGATTTTAATATTACTAGAGATATTATAAAATGTCAACAGATTGTCAAATAAAAATTTCTTCTTACAATTTTACACGTTATAATAATATTGTAATATTTACCGTACCGATTGGTTAAACGGCAAGTGCCCCGCGCGACCATATTTGTTTGCTTTTTCATAATAATAATTATAACGAAAAATAATGCGTACAATTGTAAGGAGAATTTGTTATTTGACAATCTGTCAACATTTTATAATATCTCTAGTAATATTACAGTCTATCGGTTTTTACAATTTTACGGTGACATATCTATATTTTCTACTATGTGCTATGGCGCCCGCCTGCCTGCGTTGCGTCGCCGCGAAACTTGAGTCAGCGGCCTTATAGCTGTCACCGTAAAATTGTAAAGACCGTTAGATTGTAAAATAACTAACGAGATTGTAAAAATACATCGAAAGATTTATAACTATATATTTATAATCTAACGAAAATTATTGTGATAAATTATAGGCAGCATATTCGCGTCGGAAGCCTATCAACATTTTACAATTTCACTAGTTATATTACAATCTAACGGTTTTTACAATTTTACGGTGACATAGCCATCTCGATAAATCTGCATTCTTAGCTTGTCTTCGGCTTGGTTGCGCAACAGAACCGACGCCAATCTATTCAGGTGGTAAACATTTAACACAAATCATTATTGAATAACTTCTAGTATAAGTTTAGACATAAATCAAAGTGTGCTTAAGCCTTTACAATAAAAATGATGTTCATATAATTTGTATTGGCTTTATTATGATACTAAAGTCTAAAACCAAAGCACACCAAAGTTCATCAGTGATGAACATCACCATGTTTTATGTCAAATTAACAATTAATAAATGACGAGTAATGTTAATCAATTTATATAGCAATTATTTAATTGAATATTTGAAAGATATTATTTAGAATATTTGTGTAAGGTTTTTTTTTTAAATAAGTTTTATTAAAATATAAGGTGAAAGAAAAATTGTCGTATGCCTTAACATGGTGCGTTTTTACATAATATTTATTAATTATTAACTAGAATAGAATAAGACAATGATTACTAACTTATTCTGTTTTGAATAGCTTTCTTTTTTATTTGGACTTGAAAAATATGTTGACTAGTTTCACATAATAATAAAGTACACGAGTAATTATTATTATTAAAAACAGCGTTTTTCCTATTTATTATAATGCTACTTTTGATATGAAAGTATTTTTTGTTTTACTATACCAGACTCGCTTAAATATTTGACTATGTTGTGACATTTTAAACAGGCACTTTATTTTACCTGCACTAACATTTTAATATCATTTATTTTACCACTTAGACATCTAGTTTTAGTAGTTTAATAAAAATGTTTATTAATTAAAGTCTTATCAACTTACTAATATAATAGACATCTATTGACTAGACCATGCAAGTGTTATGTACTTCGCGTGTAACTTTCCGTGTAAAGAGGAGTGAAATTCACTCCCTTCAGCGCCATTTCCTCTCGAATATTCTCGCTGCCAAACGTCAAACGAAAACTTAAAACGCGACGGGGCGGCGCGCGGTGACGGCATTTGAATCGTTTACTCGGGGACGGGGAATCAGCTTCATAAAATCGCTCTTGTGACGTCACAGTAGATAGAAAAATAAATAGAAAAATAATGGCACGCTTGGCTTCTATACAGACGATGCGACTTGCGTGGTCTAGTCAATAGATGTCTGTGGTCCTCGTCCTTTTCTGTCAAGTGACTTTTCCAACGTATCAGATAAACAAAGGAACATTGAATAGCTAAACATATATAAAATATAATAAATATATGTAAATATTTTTTTTATAAGTACGGGGGTATTAATTTTATCAATCCAGTTAGCCAAGCTAAGAAAAAGAATAAAAGAGAAAAACCAATGACTAACGAGTTGCTATCTTAGTACCAGCTCGCTTTAGTACTTAACAAAAAAAAACGTTATTAATTCACTGCCATCTTTACTTCCAATACTTTTCTACTCCTTTATGTCATAACATTTCCATATAGACTCTTTCATTTCTTTATTTTATTATTTCATGGGTTTTAAGCCCACCATTTTATGAAATGCCAATTGACGCTAACATAATATTATGGTATGTAATAATTATTATTATAATCATAAATATAATAAATTGATCAGAAACCTTAAGAATCATACTTTATAATTTTCTCTCTAATCTATCTTAAGAATCTTATTTCTATTTTTAAATGGTAGCTTAGTAATCAACTCTAGTATTATATTTAAGTCTATTTTTTCTGATTGAAAGGTTATATCTATAATAATCTATATTATTCAGTTTTTTTAAAGAAATAAAGTAGGTACTATTAAATAACTATATTATATTACTAAAGCTTTAGTTAATTGCACACCTGAAAGTATTAAACTAACCTAGTTATATGTTAATAGGTGTTTTTCTATTCTTACCCATAGACATATAATATATTGAAGACAAGGCATGTCGAAGCAAAAAGTATTATACTGCCCTACTTTTGGGGTTGTTTGGGGCAGTCGAGTTTTGACATTTGTCATCTTGACATTTTGACCTTTGCTTTCCGCAGTCTAATCAGTGTGCTGTGTCCGAGTTTTTGTCACACTCGCCGCGAAGAAGTTAGCTACAATATTTTGTAAGGCATCGAATTAGTTACCATTGTTTACCACTAGGGGCTTTGTTACGGTGCCATACAAATTCTTTTTTTTTCAATTTTTATTTAATTACGAAGCCATTACATTAAAAATAGTTTACAATAATAATATAATTTAGTGTCGTATGCAATGTTACATAAACCATTAAAGCGTACATGATAATCCTCATTAAGTAATGTTATTTAATTACAAATTTACTGTGGACCCCAAACTAGGCATAGCCTGTATCTTGGAGGCCTGGGTATTACTTTTCTTTAAGTTTTACTTTGGTTTGGAATTAGCGCGCTTGCGTATTACATGTTTCTTTTTTTAAGATTAATAAATCAGTGTGAAAATAAATTAAGGATACAATATTATGTCAGCTACAGTTAGGTAATAGCTACAATTAATTATTTCGATTGAATGAATGAATGAATGAATCTCGATTGGATGTAAAGTCAGGTCAAAACAAATAACACAAATAATTATGTAACTTCAACAAAATTCTTAAAAGTAAATAATAGATTACGTCAATTGTAGTGAACTTCGTGGCGAGTAGTGACAAAAACTCGCACACAGCACACAGTACGCGTTTTATTGACAAAATCTTCTCAAATCAAGATGGCGTAACTTTTTCTTTATAGATATTTTTATGTCAAATGTACGTCATATCCCATCCTCAAATTTTGAAATCATTGTTTTCACCAAGTTTAAGATTTGTAATCAAGAAGTAGAAATAAGTACTTTATTGTTTACATTTTATAAATGTTAAGATGAAGAAAAAAATAGCTAAGACTTAATCTTCAGTTATGGAATAAAAAAAGAATAAGAGGAATAGAAAAATACCTTGTGTGAATGAGTAGGTTAATATTTGCTTTTTACTGACAATTATAATATTTTATAAGTTAACTGTAGCAAGAAATTATAAGGTACACAAATAAATATATTTTTGTAGAAAAATGTCTTATATAACATTTAGATTAAGGGTGCCGAAATAATTTATAAATTTGGTAAACGGATTGTAAAATTTGTGTAATGTGAAATTATATTCTAATTATTAATGTTCAATACACTTTTTATTGTAAACCTTTATGTTATATTATTTTCATTATTTAATCAAGTAAAATGGGATCAATTATTTGTAAATGAATGTGATATAATAAAATATATTTGTAAACAAACTATTTTATTGACTCTATACATTTATCGTTAGTGCAATGTGTTTAAATTCCTTTTTTGTGACTACATTTGTTAAGTAACTGTGTTTTGTAACTACATTAATTTAAATTATAATATTATTATTTATGTGGGGTTAGTGGAGGTAAGAGTACTTTATTATTCTTTTCGGGGCAATAGGAATATATTTTATCATGGCACTGGTTATTTGACTCATAGATCAACTTATACCATAAGACAATATGATGACAGATGACATCTAAAATATTTAGTTTCATTGATATACTTAGAAATATTGAGGCATTACTAATTGGTAAATGTAAAGAAAATAATATCTTGTGTGGTTTAGATACATGTAAAAAGTAGGTAAAAAAAGTTTTTTTTGCTTTTAAACAAAACATATAATTAGTTTCATTCATTATGGTAAGTGTAACTGAAACGCACAAAATATATCGGAGATATTAACAAAATATATGTCATTGCGACATTTATACTTCATGCACTTTTACCTAGTCATGACGTCTCAGCTGGGTACGACTTTAGTATGGAGCGTTTTCACGAGACTTGCGATATTTTGTTAACAAATCGCTTTGGATATATTCACTTTTGATATGACTTAATTCTTCTGAGAAGCTACTCATATTTAAGAGTACATCATACTATTCATTTATGCAATAAAAACATTCAGTCATCTAGCCTATTGGCCGTCTTCGAAATCAAACTGACTCTATTTTGATTAAACCACAGTAAATATACCATAATTTGAGAAATGACGAGGTAAATACTATATGTAATTTAACTCGATATCGCAAAGTTTTAAATTTGTTTTATCCATACAATATTATGAACGATCTGAAACTTTACCTGGCAAAGCGCTGTAGAAATTGGTAGGAAGCGGCATTCTTGAGACTTGACCCACTTCGTGTCTTTTATCCCGCACAAAGGCCCGCCGGTCGATCACTGGTATTATATTACTTATAACTTGTTGCATAAGAAAAATTTCTTAGGAAATAATTATATATTTTTAAGATAATAATAACATCTATGGACGCTTCATTCTGCGTCAATCTGCTAAGTACCTATTCGAAGAAGTTGTGAAGAACAAGTACCCTGGACCTACCAGACAACGCGCAACGGGAAGTAAGTAATATTGAATGTTATTATAATTAGGATTTTTATTATATTATACATATATTATAATACACATTCATGAACCAGGAACACATAAAAATTTCTGTTACCTCGGCGGGATTCAAACCTCCGGCCTGAATGCCAACGCGCTAACCGCCTTGCCGTCAAGATAGAAGATAAAAATAAATCAAATTAATTTTTATTCGTTGAAAATCATTATACCTACTTAGGTATCGTGCATTCGTTTTAGTTAGGTGATTGGTTAATAGTTAAACGCCATACAAAAGCAAGGTTCTGCTTCGAATTGAGCCTATCTCAATTCGGAACCTTATTATGTATAGTACATACTACATACCTACTAGGTAGGGCATACCCTACCTAGTATATTCTAGTATATAATAAGGTGCCTACCTCAACATAACCTCAACCTAACCCACGAGGTAAGTATTCCACTGCATAAAGTTATTTCATGGAAATTGGAATTTTATTCCGGAATATAATTTCATATACTTAGTGAAATATAACTTTTTTAACACCCGACCCTAAAAGTGTTATAATTTAGACGTGTCTGTATGTCTGTCTGTTTGTCTGTGTGTGTGTCTGTCCGTGGCGTCGTAGCTCCTAAACGAAAGGTCCGATTAAGTTGCGGTTTCTTCTGTTTGAAAGCTGACGTGATCGAGTGTTAAGTGTGTTAACTTTAATTTATTATCAGCTCGCCTGTCAATTCGGCGGTAACTTACAATTTTAATTTTGTTTTATATGGTCACGTAATACTTTCCTAAACAAAACTTGAAAAGGTATCGAATGTTATGAGTTCTATGCGGTAAAGTTTTTCGTTTCAACTTTCCTGCTTTTGAGAACTTTCGGAATCACTACAAGTAATTCCTCACGGGATTACTTTAATATTAGATATAAATTTGAAGCCTGCGGCTTACATGGAATTGAATACAGGAGTCACATGGTCAAGTCCGACTGGAAAATTTTAACACAACTTTGATTTTCACTCAAAGTTACATCTCAATATCTCAGATCAAATAAAAAACTAAGATAGCGCGTGGCGTTTGTTTGGTTTTTTTATTTGATCTGAGCTCAGTATTGAAAATATTGCTGTGGGCGCGCTATCACATTATTATTAAATATTAATTTTTATTACTAAAGTTACTAAGACGATTGTTTTTGGTAATATGGGGCGTCCTCCTCCCTCTAAAAGCTAAACGGCTGAATCGAAAAATCTGAAAAAAAAATCATGATGGTATGTGATAAACTTTAAAGGAAAACTATAACGGCTCATATAACTTTGTAAGTTAGAAGTTATAGAGGCCTAACTTGTAAAATGCGCTTAGATACTTGGAAAACTTAGTAAAACAACGAAATAATAAGTAAACAATATGTAAAATAAGAATATAATGGTACGGAACCCTACGTGCACGAGTCCAACTAAACGACACCAGTGCTAAGTATCCGAAGAACTTGTGTTACAGGTACCAGACAACGGGAAGTATATTTATTACTTTTATACTATACATATATTATTAGGATTTTTACTATATTTTACACATATTTCATACACATCAAAGTATATTTAATACTTTTATACAATACATATATTAGGATTTTTATTATATTTTACACATATTTAATACACATCCATGACCCAGGAACACAGAAAAACTTCCTTCGGCGGGATTCGAACCCGCGATCCCCGGCTTGAGCACCAACGCGCTGAACCACTGAGCCACAGAGGTCGTCGTCCATATTAAGTGAATCGTACTACGAATAGGGTTACCAGGGGTTAAAATCGAAAAGCTGGTTGCAAGTGTTAAAAAATCCTGATGAGCCGGACATTATAGTATGTGACACAGAGGGACACTTGAGTTAATACTAGATCTATACTTGTTCTATAGATTGAATAATATTATGAGAAGAGGAGAGGAGGAATGAAATTTAAAAATATTATAGCTTATGATAATTAATTTATAGCATTGCATTAATAGCAAATATGCGATGCTAAATTACAAATTAACGCTTTGATAATAAATCTAATAAATCATAATATAGGAGGCGATATCTGTAATCTGTATCTAATACGATGATGCGTGACTAAGTAAGTAAATGCTTGTACTTGTTAGAAACACCTGATTTAATGCAATATTTATTAATATGTGCTTAGATTAGGGTTGCCAACCGTCCTGTTTTCCCAGTACATGTCCTAGATTTTGCAGTGTCTTGGGTGTCCTGGATAGTAATTTAAAAGCAACGTCCTGGGTTTTTAATGCGCTCTGAGCAGGTCAATGTAAATTGAATGTACAGAAAATATTTTTTCTAAAGAAAGAAGTTGGGCCTAAAGGTCATCCGTGCAACTTCCTGCTAAGCGCTTAAATTTTATCTAATGCGTCAGCTTATCGAGCTCAAAAATAAAAGTGCTTCTAAAAATGTTCACTAATAATTTTATTTCATCAGACGTCCGACTCTCCGAGCTCCGAAACAGAAAGTTTAAGAAAACACTATTTTTGGTAATTTCAAATTGTCATAACTTTGAAATAAATCAACCTATTTTCACGCGATTGGCGGCAATCGATGCAGTTTTTTATTTCCTTTGAAAAAATTGATATTTTATATTGTTTTCTTTCCTTCACGATATCTCTCGAACGAATCAACCGATTTTGACCGGATAAGCGACGTATGGCTAGCCCCACGGCCCACACGTGCAATATTATTGAGAAAATTAATTTGTCAATACTAGTCAACACATACAAAAAAAAGGGCAACATGGGGCGCACACAAGGAATATTATTGTCAATATGACCATTATTGTCAATAATATGGTGTGTGTGCGGCTAGCCTATTATTTCGTATCTAAGTAAGTAGTGTAAATGACTTGATAGAAAGCTAATTAGCAGTAACATGTAATCCAAACGAACCCATCACTAGTGGGTGCAGTAAATCGTGCGACACTCCCCGCGCCTCAAAACCCCCGCCCCCCGCACCCACCTATTACTACAGCAAATTCAGGACGCACCTCAACCGTCACTTAACCAATGTTTAACGTTCAATGGAAAATTTAACGCTGTTTAGTATTGAATTCGAATAAATAACTCCAGATAACAGTAATGCGTATATCTTCGTATTATTAACAATATTAAAACCTGTTGTCGTGTTCAATTGCCGAATATGCGAATTTGCATTGAAACATCTTTAAAAAACTTTCTAAGAGTTTTGTCAATCGAGTACACCAGTGCAAATAGGTTTTGAAACAAAATAAATTTATAGAAGGATGAAACCCAAGAAGAGAATATAACAAAAATAAAAAGAAAAATAATTTACGGGCGATTTGAGGTCGGGAAGTGAAGGGGGTGAGTTTTTAAGGGTAGAAAACGGTTTATCTCTATTTCAAATGGCAAAGTTGTAGGTAATAAAAAGATCTACAACTTTTGTATTTACACTCTTTTCACATAACCTTAAAAATTTATGTGAAAATTCACATAACCAATTTTGGTTTTTTATTTTTATCTTGTTTTTTGTTTTGTCTTAATATCGAAAAAATAACCCTAATTTTCAATCCAAAATTCTCGAATCAAAATATCAGCTGTATTTAAAAAGTCTGTGAGTTTTTGTTCGTTGAAATCCATTCTTTCTGATAATGTAAAAAATATTTACATTACCATAAGCCCCAATAAGATATCTACAATATTTTGACTAAGTTGTCGAATCTTCTTTAAATTATATGCATAGATGCCTATTTATTGCTATTTTAAGATAACTTCTATACCTGAGTGACCTACGGATAATTTTAACCCATCAAAAGGTATTTCATAGACAAGCGGGGAAGGAGCTAGGCGGGTCTGAGCCTTACTACCTCTTCTTTTCTTTGCATTTTCTGAGAACATTTACTATAGTAATGTATATATTTTTTTACAATACTAGAAAGCATAGATTTCAACGAACAAAAATCCCACCAACTTTTTAAAAAAGCTGATATTTTGATGCGAGAATTTTCGATTGAAAATTAGGGTAAACTTTTCGATATTAAGTCAAAATAATGTGAAAAAATAAATATTTGAAATCAAAAACATTACAGAGTATTAAAAAGGTAAGTTTTCACCAAATTTCGTGTAATTTTTTTTTTGTACTAGATAAAAATAAAAAACCATAAACTTGGTTATTTGAATTTTTCACATAAATTTTTAAGTCATGTGAAATAACCTAACCAAGAGCATGTCAGGACATGTCTAAGGAGGGTTCCGTAACTATAAACGCGTAATATGCTTTTTTTTAATTACTCCAAAAGTTACTGTCCGATTTGGTTCACAATAATTTTCCTAAAGAGTTTTTAGCATGATCTATCAGCATGGAAATTTGCATGTTTCTAGCTCCTATAGTTTAAAAAAACCGGGGGGGGGGGACCAATATACAAACTACTTTGGAAGCCGATTCCTCGAAAATGGTCAACTTTATAAAAAAGTAACGTATGAAACCTTGCCTTTATTTTAAAAGACCTATTCTACAATACCCCACACGATGGGGTAGAATGAAAAAATATTTTTCATCCCCACTTCACATGTATGGAGAGCCACCCCTAAAATATAAAATTATTATTTTTTTATGATCCCAAAACCGTGATCTATACACAATCTATAACTGCACCAAATTTTATCAATTTACATTCATAATTACAGGAGCTAGAGGCGCGGACAGACAGACAGACAGACAGACAGACAGACAGACAGACGGACAGAGCGAAACTATAAGGGTTCCTTAAGTATTACGGAACCCTAAAAGTGTAAACACAAAAGTTGTATATCTTTTTATAACCACAACTTTGTCTTTAACTTTTTTCCATAGGCCTTGTAGTTTTGCCGGAAATCGAGATAAAGCGTTTTCTACCCTTAAAAACTCACCTCCTTCACTTCCCGACCTCAAATCACCCGTTAATTATTTTTCCTTTTATTTTTGTTATATTCTCTTCCTTTTTCAATGGGTTTCATCCTAATATACATTTATTTTACTTTTGACCATTTTCAGACGTAAAAGTCTAGAGTATGACATGGCTGTCATAGATGTGAAAGAAATAGCAATTTTTTTGGTGAAGAGAGAGTGATACAGATGAAGCGTATTAACTATGAACAGATGCTATTAAATTAAAAATAATTAAGCCCCATGTTCGTAATCAGTGCCTGTATTTTGGTTTAATGCATACGTTAGTGAAATTGAGGCTAAAAGCTATTTGAAGTTACTCTATATAAAACTAGCATGTTGAATCTCAATTAAATCAACCGCGAGTTATATCAAAATGACTTCGAACCACCTCTCAACTTCTTAAGGATGATTTCTTCTGAAATCTGGTCAACTAAAAATAGAGGATGTACTTGAAAAGTTCGCGTAAAAGCTAGATCGTTTCAGCTAACATTAGATTACACTTAAACGACATTAAACCGCCATCACTACATCGTACAACTCGACATGAAGTAAGTACAGCTTCACAGCGAGCGTAACCAATTCAAATATCCGACCCACCCGGAGGGGAGAGGGTGGGGGCCAGGGGTGTATGACGTCACTATCCCCCTGGCGCCGCTAATGACGTTAGCATTACAACTTCATTTGACACCTATACAAACATTTTGTACGACAGTGCGGCGGGTTGTGTTACAACCTATTAACTGCAAAGTGCAAACAGGTTGTAACGTAATCAGCAAAATTAAAAATGTGATTTCTTGAATAGGTAAATATTGCACCTAATAATGTTTTTGACTGTGCATTGTCGATTGAAAATCAAAGTGTCTGCTTAAGATTCCCATAAAATGTTGTTGTTAACTTGTTACAATAATTTTCTGCATACATTTTTGAAAAAAAAAAAACATAGTTAATAATTTATTTGGCGGAAGATTGCTAAAAATCATAATATTTATTAAAAAACATGATTACTTTTCCTACAATTAGGTATATTAAATTCTTTTATACTACTCTATAATATTAGGTATAATAATATTATAAAGCGGTAAAGTTTTGCAAATTATTTTCTTATAAAATAGACTAGGAAACGTGCAGACTGATCGCCTGATGGTAAGCGTTTACCGTCGGCTCCGTCGCCCATGGCACTCGCAACACCAGAGGAGTTACAAATGTAGCTCTCTGGTGTTGCGCATTTGAGTTCTTCCCTTATACGGTCCTTAAAATCCCACCTAAGGCCAAGGCCCAGTCCCAAGGGGCTTGGTGTGGATGGAAGGTGCTGGTAGTAGATATTGATGTAGGTTGTTGGTGTAGGTAGTAGGTGTAGTTGTTGATGTAGAAACTGTAGGTATATATAAGTAGCTATTAATTTATTCCAGTTCATAGACAGAACAACGTCTATTAGGTAGAGCTATAGTATGTTACATGTATAATTTTATGAATAAGAAACGGATGCTGATATTTTTGCTGCTATGGCCTAAAAGGCCAAATATAATTAGGTCGAATGATGATCAATGCGACTAAAGCAATCAACTGAAACGTACATAAAAGCTTTTATAAATTTTGCGTCGCATTCCTCCAAAAATCCAGCTTAAAATCGACATTTTCAAACGAATTAAGTTCAGATCCTGCGAGAGGCACTAGCCGTCATGTCGCTCGTCGGTCGGATTACATTTGTGCGGGAAAATATGTCCACTCTAGGGCATTGGCTGAATTTCATCAACTTTTATCCATACTGGAGTAGATTTATCTGGAAATCGGTGAAAAATTGTATGAAGTTATCATCATCAGACCATATATTAACTTGCATCATCACTCTACTAACAGCCTCCGTGGTCTAGTGGTTAGAACTTGGCTCTCGACTCGGAGGTCGTGGGTTCGATTCCCGCATTGGAACAACAAAATTGTTGTTTCCAAGTTTGGTTAGGACAATGCAGCCTGATCACCTGATTGTCTACCAAGAAAGATGTTCCATGCGTCGGATGGGCGTGTAAAAATTCTGTGTAAAAATTCGGACCTGCGCCTGATCTCTCGTTAGTCGCGTCGGTTATCCGTCCCACTAGATTATGAGAGTAAAGGAAGAGAAAGTGCTCTTGCGTACTGCGTACTGCGCACACACTTGGGCACTATAAAATTACTTCTGTGTAACTCGCCTGGTTTCAATTGAAACCGGCCACTGTCACCGAGATCGGTGTGGGGAGCACATCAGTCGGATTAAAGTTGATTTGCTGATTGCCAGTTCTCAATTAAAGAGTTGGACAGACAGTGTAGACCTTAGGCTGTGACGGCTTGCGTCTCTCCTCAATATACCTGACAGAGTTCGGCTTTCGGCCACTCTTTCTAAGACACAGTCACTCCTATATCCGTATAAGTAGTAACTAATAAAAACTGTTAGGTCAGTTACACATTAGTAACAATTTTAAATTATTATCAGAAAAATCACCGTAGCCGGTCTAGAAAAAGATGGCGCGATGAGCTGGATGCATACCAGCCAGGCTGGCCAGCGGCGGCGCAGGAACGAGAGGAATCAAAGACCTTGCTTTTGCTTTTGCCCAGCAGTGGGATAGCGTAGGCTACAAAAAAAATCAAAGAAATTTGATTTCTGCTTTAGCAAACCCAGGAGAATTGTTTTATATTAAATATTCAGTAATCCGTATAAATAGACTAAACTTTTTATCTATAATAAAAAGATAAAAATCATAAGTTGGCTTAAGTTTAAAGTTTAAAAAAAAACTTCTAAATCAGAAGATCTATCTTACTTTTTATTACATCTCGAATGTGTTTTATTATTCATCTCGTAGATCCACAAATAGGTTACGGATTGAAATGACTTCATGCGGAACGTTCCAGTCGCTGGAAAATGTCCATTAGACTGGCGTATAATTTAATTCTGTACCTAGTTCACAAGTACTACAATGAGAGACCTAGATCTAGACAAAAGCCGCGGATGTCTGTATCCGCTGAACGCAACTGTACGTGTTTTTCACGTTCTTCGCCATTGTACTGCTGCAAACTATTAAATTGTTGGTTGGTTATATTCCGATTATGTAATAATTATAATAATAATGTCTATGGACGCTTCACACGGCACACCACGTCAATCTGGCACCGTGAGTCTACTCGAAAAATGTTTTGTGTTACGGGGACCAGACAACGGGAAGTATAATTATACTTTTAAATTATACACGTCCATGATCCAGGAACACAGAAATACTTTTTGTTCCTTCAGCGGAATTTTAATGCAGTTTTGTATAGTGTTACATGTCGGTACACCATACAAACGGGATCCTCTTCTTTCGCATAATTTTATTTGTCATAATTTCATTTAGCATACCTCACTTGGCATAATTTTATTACGCATAATAATACTTTGGCATAATGGTTTCTTGGCATACTACATCATTAGGCATAAATATCATTTAGACTAATATTGTTTGTCCTAATTTAATGAGGCATAACTCGTAAGGCATAATTTTTCTTGTCATAATAATACTTTGGCATAATTGTTTTTCGGCATAAACTCGTTAGGCATATTTTTTGTCATAATTAATTCAAGGCATTCTGTCACAAGACACAAATATGCATAAAATGGAACGACATAATGAAAACACGGTTAAGGTAATTAAACGCATATTTATGAAACATTAAAAGCATGCATTACACTCATTATACCTAATGTAACATGTGTAACAGTAGGTTAAGTTGCGGCGGGGTGGCCCTTGGGCCACCCGTAAGCCGCTAACATGTTTAAAATAATAAATACGAAAGGTTATTAATGCGAAAAAAATGCTACAAAGATGTATGCGTAAATATAATAGTATGCTTAAATATCATTATGCGTAAATATATTTATGCTTTTTAATATTATGCGTAAAAAAATATATGCCTTACAATAAGTATGCCTAACAATTATTATGCTTTTAGTAATTATGCGAAAAAAAATTATGCTAAGAAAGTTATGACAAATGAATATTATGCGAAACTACTATTAGGTCAAATGAAATTATGCCAAGTAAAATTATGACATATGATTTTATGCGAAAAAATAGGGAACCCATACAAACACTATAATAAATTATGGTGTATGTAGTATGTCTACACTAACCAAACTCCTCCGAAGCGGCTTGACAGAATTTAATGTTTTTTTTTTACTTATATATAGGCAGGTCGTAAACTATTTTTATACAAAGGATAGTAAATAGTACGAAGGATAGTGATAGTAAAAAGCTTATTCGGAAGTTTTGTCTCTATCGCTCAGTATAGGTAAAGAAAGCGGCGACAAAACTTCCGGATAACCTATTCGTCACTTGTCAGGCGATTGTGAAACAGGCCCTTAGGGTTAGGGAAACCTAATAACTTTAGGAATGTGATTTCATTAGCTTTTAAAACTATTTTTTACTCAGTTTATTCTTATGGTCCTGAAATATTATGTGCCTCGCCTTAAAGCATATTTTTACAATATTGAATGAAACACGGTGGCCAGCTCAGGTCAATAACGTCGGTCTGCTTTATAGAAAATTCAACGGACTTTTGATACGGTACGAATAAAAATTTCATTCTTACACGAGGGTGCAGCCGGGGGAGGGGGAAAACCAATTACGGAGAGGGGGAGGGAGTGAGCTTTCATATCATAATCTTTATATACCCGCGACTTCGTTCACGAAGGAAGAAATCTATCCAACAAAAGTCGTCCATTTTGCAGTGATAAAAGGTTGGATCTTATAAATCCAGATTCTGTTTTCTAGATTATAAATAATAAGTACTCTCGAGTCCTTTGGTAAATATTAGGTTGGGGAAAAAGTTTCTTCGCATTTTATATAAAAATTCAAAAGGTTTTTTTATAAAGTTTATTTACAAGTGACTAAAGTATATAGGTGCCATTTTGTTCGATAACTTTTTGCCATCTTGTTGGTAGGTACATGATCCCATTGCTATAAAATTTTTGGGGCTTCTGATGAAAAAACTGCGACAAGTGGTTTTGGCAGTCCTCTTGTGATGTCAACCTGACACTGCCTAAGGAATTCTGCAGGGACCGAAACAGGTGGAAATCTGAAGGTGCAAGGTCAGGACTATACGGCGGATGCATTAACACCTCCCAGCCAAACTCCCGTAATTTTTTCTGAGTGGCTAAAGATGTGTGAGGTCTAGCGTTATCATGGTGAAAAACCACACCCCTTCTGTTGATTAATTCCGGCCGCTTTCTCTCAACTTCTTGCTTTAATCTCATCAGTTGTTCGCAGTACAGTTCAGAATTGATGGTCCTGCCTGGCGGTAACAGCTCATAATGAATAATGCCCTTCCAATCCCACCACACACACAGCATCACCTTGTTGCGAGTTAACCCGGGTTTCGCCACAGTCTGTGAAGCCTGACCGGCCTTTGACCACGATCTTTTTCGCACGTTCTTGTCGTACGTGATCCACTTTTCATCACCAGTTATCAGCTTCTTCAAAAATGGTTCGGTTTCATTACGTCGTAATAAAGAATCACAAATGAGTACACGGTTCATTAGGTTTCTTTCAGTGAGCTCATGAGGCACCCAAATATCGAGCTTTTTTGTGTACTCAGCTTTTTTCAAATGCGCCAAAACCGTTTTGTGGTCAATCCCCAGTTCTTCAGCTACATCGTAATTACTAATATGCCGATCTTGCTCCACTTTTTCAAAAATGGCAACAGTTTTGTCCGTAACAGGGCGACCAGAGCGACGTGCATCTTTGATATCAAAATTTGCGGATTGAAAACGCTTAAACCAAATTTGCGCTACTCTCACAGATACTGCATTAGGTCCATAAACATCACAAAATTTTTTCGCGGCTTGTGTTGCATTTTTACCTTTTTTGTAATAAAATTTTAAAATGTATCGAAATTCTTCATAAGAATCACTCATTTTAACAATAAGAAAAACAAATGAAAATCGCAAATTTACCTAATTTGAATTTGGAATTGTCTTCTGTAAAATTAAAACTTTTTAATGATACCAAAATCAGCCAGATACAATTGGTATAGCCCAAGATATTTTATGACAAGTTCATACATACTATAATGCGAAAAGACTTTTTCCCCAACCTATTATGTGAATGACTGATAATATAAAAAGCTTTTTACATGCAGAATAGAGTACCTAAAGGAGTCGACCGTACCATCTCTTTATGCCAGAAAATTTAAAAAGTTTCAGGCGAAAGTCAATAACCAAATAATAGTTTCAAAACAGGGCCTCTAGTCAAGATGCATTAGATAATTTCGACGGCGAACTTCAAAATCAAAAATTTATGGGATTTGACATAAGTCATCGTTAGGTAACATTTCGCTTGCGAAATAAGTCAAATCCCATACATTTTGTTTTTGAACTTCACCGTCGAAATTATCGAATGCATCTTGACTAAAGGCCCTGGCCACGTTGGCGCTAGAGTCAGAAGGGTGTGTGATATGAAGTTTATGCAATAAGAGATTGCGTGAAGTGAGTTGATAACTAAATTATTTAATTTTTTACGTAAGGGACTTTAGTAGTTAATTCAGAAAGTCATGAAGATTATAATTACTGGCGTTTAACTATCCGTTTGAATTTTGCCACTTTGCGTATGGAGTAGGTTCGATCTAGTCTCCATGGCTTTTTATCCTAAGTCTACGAATGAAATGGTAAAGAAATGCCCTTTTCTACCTCGTAGACCGTAGCTCTTTTAAAAGAGCATTGACTGTACTTGGGCGGCAAAATTCCATGTTAATACGACCTAGAAAACAACTGAACCGAAACAAAACTTAATATCACTAATTTCAAGCTATTATTTCAGAATAATATTCCTTAACATGCAAACTAGGAAAGTACGAACTGAGAATAATACTAACGCAGCAGAAATATGTATATTTCAGTGAAATTGTTTATTCCAAGCTTGGAAGTGTGTTAGTGGGTCAGATATTAATGTAAAGTTATATAACAATTGAATTAAAACATTCTATGCATCTCAATGAGTCGTGTTGAGCTTACAAACACCTTATTTAGTTCAATTTATGCTTTTAGTTCATTTCATTCGTTCATTTTATGCAAAATGCATAATTTACGCACAAAAATTTGTTAATCGTTTTTAGGGTTAAGCAACTTGTTAAATGGTTAAACAACCACCGTGGTCCAGTGATTTAGAGCTTAGCTAATCACTCGGAGGTCGTGGGTTCGATTCCCTTGTCCGAGTAACAAAAAAAACTGTTGTTTTCTAGTTTGGTTAGGCAGGCTGATAACCTGATTGTCTGACAAGAAAGATTTTCCAAGCGTCGGATATACCTAAAAAGTCGGTCCTGCGCCTGGTCTCTCGCCAGTCGTGTCGGTCTGTCCGTCCCACTGGGTTTCGGATTTCGGAGAGTAAAGGAGGAGAGAGTGCACTCGTGTACTGCGCACACACTTGGGCACTATAAAAGGCCAGCTACGCAAGCTGGCCTGGTTTCAATGAAATCGGCTACCGTCACTGAAGTCGGTGTGGAGAGCTATTATTTATAAATTGCAAACAAAAACCGGTATTGGGTCTATAAATCTGGACTATAAAAAAAAACCGTACCCTAGTGGCGTATCTCTCTTTGCAAATTAACCTTTTTAACCTAAAATTGATTACAGGTAAAATATTATTTTTTTCCCTATCCTACCATTTCTGTGGCCGCCCGGCATTTGACATTTTGACATCCCAATGAGGTACAAATCAGGACGCGTTCTCAGAACCCTCAAAATCGGGTTTTCTTGCGCAAATCTGGACATCTGGCACTGGGGGTATTATTCTAGATCTAGCTGATATATAGAAGTCTTAAAATTGTACTATATACGGCCTCTGTGGCTCAATCTGGAGGTCGCGGGTTCGAATCTCGCCAGGAAACAAAAAGATTTCGATGTTCATGGGTCACGGAATTAAATATGTATATTATACTATAATAAATATCTTAAAATATGTAAGTATAGTATAAAAAGTATTAAATATAAATAAGGTTCAATAAAATCAATTACGGATACTTTGGGAATATGATTTACTGCTTACGTTTAGACGTTTAGGCAGAAAAATAAGTGTCATACCTTCTCAAACTAAAAAAAATCATCTCATGTATGGGTGACTCTATGCAAAACGCAAACGCCCATATACCTAAAGATTTCTTTTTTGTTCGAGTATGACAATAATTTTTCTGCTTAAAGGTCTTTACATAAGCAGTAGATCCCTAAATGATATGTAACCGATATTTCTGTAATTGATTTTATAAAAACTTTTATTTCCGTTGTCTTGTACTTGTTCTTCGAGACCTTACCACGTGACGGGACCAGATTGACGTGGTGTGAAAGCGTCCATAGATATAATCATTATATTGTTATTAATGGTGGGTCCATGGGTACTATTATACCTTTTTGGTACCTAGATAATGGAAGGCAATTTATGGGAATGCAGTAAGTTATCAGTGTAAATGTCAAAATTGCTTACTAATTGCTTCAATAGGCAAGCGGACTGATTTTTTTTTATTGCATAAATGAATAGTACCTTATCTTAATATGAGTAACTTCTTAGAAGAAACCGTACCTATATCAAAAGTCTATATTTACAAAGGTACAGTAATTTGTATACAAAATTTGTCAAGTCTCGTAAAAACGCTCCATACTAAACTTAACCTACACGTGACGTCACTTGTAGGTTAAGGTGTAGGTATGAAGTATACGGCCGCAGGAATATATTTGTAAATATCTCCGATATTTGTGCGTTTAAGTGCATACTTACCTACCTAATGAATGTTTTTGTATATGATGTAAGTAAATTAATGATGTAGGTTTTGTTTACCAATTTCGCAAGAAAAATTTTTTTGGTACTTTTTTAAACGTACTTATTTAATTAGTAAACTACACATAAAATAATATATTTTTTTACATTTATCAAGTAGTAATACCTCAATATTTCTGAATATATTAATGAAACTGAATATTTCAAATGTAGTCCGATCCCCTATTGGTAAATGTGAGCGAGCCTCACTGGTAAATTGTTCTTAACACGGACCGATAGAACTATATATAACTATACTATATAGGAAGGTACTAGGTACACTTACCAACAACTAACAAGTGCACCATTCCTTTGCCCCCTGAACCAGGAAATATGTGTGACGTCACACAGTGGTATGGGTATCTAACTGGTGCGCGAGCCCTGCGCACGCGCCACGCCACACGTGCGGCGCATCTGCTCTGTGTAAACACCGGCCAGGGCTGCGCGACCGTTGAAAAATAATTGACAAATTAAACTCATTTTTCAGCGTCCCTGACTCAATGTTTGTTAAAAATATTGAGATGTTTTAAGATATTTAATATTATACCGTACCGTTATACCTGGTAAGCAACGTGGCCTAGTGGGTAGATCATTCGTTTCACACTCGAAAGGGTGTAGGTTCGATTCCCAGGTTGTAGCGTGTACCAATGAGACTTTTCAGATTTCATGTACATTATACGCACGCTCGGTGGAGGAAAACATCGCGTCGTGAGGAACTGAGAACTCGCATAATTAATCAGTAGACCAGCCTACCTATAGGTATAGGCATTCTTGCTACGTAGATGGCCTAGTCCAGATGAATCTCTGGAGTCTGGACTAGGCTGACTATGTAGCAAGAATGCCGTATATTATGCTTGATCAACCATTGGCACTACAGTATTTAAGACGTGGTTACTTCGCTCGGAGATTACTGCATAAAACATACATCAACGGATGACAAGGACTAAGTTTTTTTTAAATATATTATCTCATTTTGTAAAGTATAAGATGTTTTGAGATTGTACTAAGATTAATCATTTGTATTTTCAACCGTACTGCGTACACATTCTTTTTTATAGCAATAAGATTTCCCGTATTTTTCGTCTTTTGACTTAAGTGTGTACAGTGAAAAAGAACGGCTAAATTCTCGCAATATACTTACCACAAAAGCTTAAAAGATATCTAGAAGATTTCCGCACAAAACAGCAGAGCTAACAAAAAGCATAATACTTTTAATTGAACGCTCAAAGCCGGTTTTATTATTTTCCCTTTTCTAATTAATAAAAACCATTGTCGAGCGGATTATAAGTTTAAATCCCGAAATGGTTGGGCGCTTCTGCCAATCGCGATAACGTAAACAAAGGCAATAATTGTGATTCCCGACAGCCGGGAGTTAGCCGGACTAGCATTATTTAAAATACCAATTACCAGAGCATTTCAGGAAATAAAATAATTTTCATTGTAGTGAAAAGGCATTGAAAATAATGTTTGTTTTATTGTTACAAGACAATTTTTTGAGGTGTTAAAAAGCGACACGCCTAAGGTCCAATTCACATCGCGACGACATTACGGCGCTGCTTTTTATAATATCTATTCAAAATTGAACTTTCATGAAAGGAAAAATACACAATATCTTCTTGTATAATGAACTAAAGAGGATTAAAGAGCTCCGTGGCCTAGTGGGTAGATCGTTTGGTTGGCACTCGAGAGAGTGCAGGTTCAAATCCCAGGTTGTGGCGTGTACCAATGAGACTTTTTCAGATCTCATGTACCCACCTGCATTATGCGGACGGACGCTCTGACGGCGAAGGAAAACATCGTGAGGAAACTTGGAGGGTGCTTGGACAACCATACGACATTTAAAAACCGACTATCCCAGACACTACAGTATTTCAAGAGTGGTAACTTCGCTCGGAGGATACTGTATAAATCATCCATTAACGGATGAAAAGGCCAAAGTATTTTTTAATGAACTAATGACTAAATAAAGTTCATTATTGAATAGATTGAAAACTTTTATCTTAAAAACTCAGTGATATGTCGCGTATCGTTTCTTTTTTCGGTGTGAATTGATTCTAAGCTTCGGGCTATATTCAACTCTATTGTAATTAGCGCAGAGTTCTATTTTCGGCGCTGTTTTTTCCGGCCGGAGAGATTCCGGATAATGTAATTATCATACTCAAAGTAAAAAATCATCTCATGTATTATAATTTATAATTTATATTATAATGTCTCCGGAAAACGCAAACTCGCCCATATAAATGAAGATTTTTTTTTTCGAGTACCTATGACAATTATTTTTCTACATAAACGTCTTTACATAAGCGATAGATCATATGCCCGAAATATACGTAGTTGATTTTACCGAACCTTATTATATAATTTAGTGTTATAATAATAATATCTATGGACGCTTCACACCACGTCAGTCTGTACCAGACAACGGAAATATATTTAATACTTTTTAAACTATACTTATATTTAAGATTTCTATTATATTATACACATATTTAATACACATCCATGACCCAGGAACATAGAAAACTTTTTTGTTCTTTGGCGGGATTCGAACCCGCGACCTCCGGCTAAAGCGCCACTGCGCTCACCACTGAGCCACGGAGGTCGTGTTACCCTGGTCAATTGATTTGCAGGTGACCGAGAGCGCCCACGTGAAACCAATTCAGCTCAAACCTTGATCGCCTAACTAGGCCAGCACATAATAAAGTCCTTTGTCTTTGCCTGTATCATTTATGTATTAAACATTACGGCACAATGGCGGCGGCACAAAGAGATAATTGTGCGTCGGCCGCGAGGTCGTTCTAATCAAACATGCTTGTATTGTAGACAATTAACGGAAAATAACATGTAGGAAATAAAAATGTTGGGTAAAAACTAGTATTTTAAGGGCTTTAAAAGTTTCTTGAAAGTACTGAATAAGTTTAATTATCAGTGGCGTAGGGTTCCTATAACTCCATTCCTATCGGCTTCTCTTGTTACTTACCTTTTGCAAACCTTCATAGAAATCCCTACCTATTATACAGCCTCCGGCTTCCCTATGAAGGAGAAGCAGCCTTCGCCACTGTTAATTATTGACCATAATCGTACTATCCTACTAATATTATAAATGTGAAAGTTTGTGAGGATGTATAGAAATATGGATGGATGCTTGTTACTTTTTCACGTAAAAACTACTGAACGGAATTTGATGAAATTAGGTATGGTAGTAGTTTAGTCTCTGGATTAAAACATCCCGAAAAAGTACAGTATTCTCGCGGGATACTCGATAGTATATTTTCGCGGGCGGAGCAGCGGGAAACAGCTAGTTTCTTATAAAACTTTTTCTTCGAATTTATATCATATTTTTGATACGAGGAAAAACTGAGCTTTCCCGCTTTTAACTAAAGACCTCAAAGTTTCAAACGTTCGTTAATTTACGTAGACTGTATAGTATTTATAATATCCAAACGAATGCGTTTACAGTTTACTTTTGGCGAACATAAATCTGAGATTATTCATAATGGTGCTAAATATAGGCGCAATTTAAAGAATCGTTGTGCAGACTGCATCTGCCCCACACCTGTTGCTGATTATACGAGCATATTACTCACCGCAGACCAATGGCGTTGTTTTTTGGTATCGGTTAGCCGTTTGAGGGTTTGGTTATATTGATATATTGCTTTGTCGAGGCAACATTACGGGGAAACGCCTGATGGCAAGCGATTACCGCCCATGGACACCCGCAACGATAAAGCTGCAAGAGTTGCATATATGGCTAGAAATTAGAATAACATATTACAGACTAATACTTGATGATCAAGTATATAATACTGTGTAAGTAAAATAGATAAAAAAATTAGCCACGCCGCTAGAGGGTAAAATGAAAAGCTATTTTGTATTAGATACTAGGTAGATAGGTAAATATACCCAGACCTTATATTTGGAATAGACTACGAAAGTAAGCTTTTGCTTAGTAAAGGGTTTTTCAATTGCGATGCTCAAATTTTGACTGCTCATAGCGGCTAACTTGATAAAGCCATGGCTGTAAAATTTGGCTTGAATATATACTAGGTCATGAAAATTTACCCTGAAAAGTGTACCCTTCAAAAACGCGAAGAAATTGTTTCAATTTGTTATCAAAATCAGCGCTCTATACACCTAACGTTCTGTGGGTTGCATTAGGTTGCGCCCAATTTATAGCGTTTTAAAAAATAAACTGTAGCCTAAATAGTATAGATCTCTCATGATGCCGAGACTTGCTATACAGCGCGCGAAACATTAGGTTTATTGAATAAGATGTTCGAAGGTTACGTCGTGGTCGCGCGATGGCGACACTACCACATCAAAAAAAAAAAAAAAAAAAAACAGGCATTTTCATCCGTTAATGGATGATTTATACAGTATTCTCCGAGCGAAGTAACCACTCTTGAAATACTGTAGTGCCTGGAACAGTCGGTTTTTAAGTATCGTATGGTTGCCCAAGCACATGCGGCATTCTCACAACACAGTCAGCCTAGTCCAGAGGAATGACTGATCAATATGTCTGGGGGACCAACCATGTGCGGGTTTCCTCACGTTTTCCTTCACCGTTAGAGCGTCCGTATAATGTAGCGTAACTTGAGATCTGAAAGTCTCATTGGTACACGCCACAACCTGGGATTCGAACCTGCACTTTTTCGAGTGCGAACCAAATGGTCTACCCACTAGGCCACGGAGCTACATGCTACATGAACTGACCACCAAAACCGTGTGAATAATCATTTAACAAGACTCAATCACTTTAGGAGGGGCTACGTGAAATCTCTAATCTACGTACATAGATAATCCAAAGTCAAAAACTGCCCTAAAAGCAAACGCAACTCGGGTTCTTCGTGGACTGGAGCCCCACTTACTGCGAACATGTCGTCGAGAATTGGCCTACAGCGGAGTCGCGGCGACTATTCGGCAAAAATTATATTCCATACATACTCGTATAGTCATCGAATAACCTTTACAATAGTAAAAAATCCGCTCGTTTTACATCATTTCAAAGCTCGAGCGCTTCCTTAAATCTTTACTTGTGAAAACCCTTTACTTGTGTTTCTGTTTTTGTCCCTAACAATTTACAACGAGTAAAGTTCCCTTATCAACCTATAGTAGGCTAGCAGGCAGGCTGGATGGTGAAGTAGTAAGGACATTAGTCGAAGATGATCGTGATAGTCATTATCCTTTAATTAGACGGATTAGACCTGTTCCATAAATTACATAAATAATAGTAAATAGTTGTTTTCCTCGTAAACTCAACAAAATAAGCAATGTGTGTACTGAAATCGTAACAAGAGGACTTAACCCTAAAGTACCCTAAATTAATTATTAACCCTCAGAGACTGTTAATTTCGCAGCGGGTCATTTTTAATAAAGCTTTCTGATAACAATTTAACGAATACCATTATCCTTTCTCTTGAAAATTAACGTTTGAACAAAATAATTCTGCAACAAAATAATTTTATACCTCAGGTATTACCTTAATTTACTTGCAAAAAGTGTAACTCACATTCTGATTGCTCATAATGATTCGTAAATCCGGATTTTATGCTAATCCCCATCAGTGTGCCTAGCAGGATCTTTTGACAGTGGCGTAAACGAAACATTATCGAATGAGAATCATACGAAAACATGAGGTATAAAAATATTTTATTTGCTGCAGTCTATATCGGTGGAATACATACTAATAACTAATAATTATTTTAAAATCAAGGAAAAAAGTAAAGAGAACTTAGTTGATTTTTTACATAGCAATATCGTCGATTATTTATTGATAATGATTAAACCAACAACACCGAAAATTATCATTTCTATTTCCTAGCAAAAATATTATAAAACATTGAAATATTTTTTGAAATCCAAAAAAAAAGTAAGTATTCCCGTCAAAAAAATTAGCAAGACGCTGCCACCCTCGGCAAATTTACATTTCATCAACTGATTTAAATATTAATTCGAGTTTTTATGCATGTTTCAACTCTTCAAGATTTTTAAAAGATTAACTTTGAGCAATTTTCTGTAATGGCCGACTTGATTGTCATAATTTTGCATCTGTTTATCTCAAAGTTTATCTCTTGTGAACTTCCCTTGTTGTTGGGGGAAAGATTAAATGTCTATAGATTCTTTAGAAATAATAAAGTTATCATTTCATTATATTTTTGATTTTTGATGAGATTCTGTAGAGAGTGGTTTATGAATAACACAAATGCTACTTTTTATCCCATAAAAGTCGCGAGAAAAAGCTACTTCTATCTATTATGCTGCCGTGCTAAACGCAAAAACGGTATCGGTCATCGGAGAGCTTAAAAATACGCATTCAATGAAGTAAGTTACATAGCAATATCTTATTTAAAACATATTAAAAACTCCTATGAAAGTTTCACTAAGAAGAAATCACTAAGAAAATTAAAGAATTCTCCTCTTTTTAATATAATACATCAGCTATGAGAATACTATTTTTAAAATCTTCAATTTTCTCAAAACTCCCCGGAGTTACCGTTTTTGCGCTTAGCATGGCAGTTAATGGTGAATAGTATTAACTTATTCGAGGGAAACAGGATAATCTTATCATAAGGATAAATTTAACAGCTGAATACTGAAACGATGGCTAAATTAAGTGACGCTCAAGTCCCATGCTGTCCTTGTCATTTCAAGTAGAAGAGATAGCGACAGCCTGTGCATAGCTCTTAATCTTGATTTTCGTTTCACTATCAAGACGTAAAGCTTCACAGGCGCCTGCTACTGGTGAGATTACCGTCTGACTGATAAATATGAATCATCAACACCCAGATTTAGGCACTCGTTACTTACTTACTAGATAACTATTTAGCAAACAGATATTCTAGAATCTTATGGTATCCCGTAGGGCAGCGTTTCTTAACCTTTTTCAGTTCATGGACCCCTAGAAAATCACGCACAATTTCAAGGACCCAAGGACAGGGAGGAGGAGGATAAAAAGAAACATCAATTTTTTTTTTTTTTTTTTTTTTTTTTTTTTTTTTTTTTTTTTTATTTTACTCACTCTTCACTTCAGTCAGTCTCAGACATCGCCCGCTGGCGGTGATAATAAGCGTAGCATTTACGAGACTTGGTGCAATTTATTTGCATTTTTCCATAGATGTGACTGCGGACCCCCATATATATACTTGCGTACCCCCAGGGTTCCGTGAACCATAGGTTAAGATACAATACCGTAGGGTACAATGGTTTCCCCCCGATGGTTGCACGCCTTGACGTGGCGGTGGGGCTTAGTAACCGTGGACTGGACACCCACGGTGAAGCGAAGAGGCAACCAGGGCTGGCTTGTTTGCCGCCGGCTGGCCCGAGGTGGGCGCTCCCAGCGGGCTGGAGGAGTCCGCTGCGGACGCGCTAGGAGGTGGGACCGCAGAAGAAGAGGAGTGCCGGTATTACGGTGCGCCGTACTCCCTATCTTCTGCGGCCGTGGAGGGATCGCAGGGGGAGAGGCGTGGTGGTGTTGTGCTATTCTCCCTACCCCCCTGCGAGCTGGCGGGGCCGTTCCGTAAGGTTAACGGCATTGGTGGGGCCGCAGAGGAAGAGGCAAGTTGGTATTACGGTGCGCCGCTTGCCCTATCCTCTGCGTCCGAGGTGTGGTCGGTGGCAGAACCATAGCCCAGATCTGCCACCGGGTACCGTTTGTGGAGGCTGGTATCCGTGGCCTCCTAGTAGCAGACTCGGGGGGAGTCTGCTACAGTACTGGTGGAGGCCGAGGAGGGAGGCGCACCTTGCCATCTGGTGCGCCTGGGGCCTTCGGGCCTTGGATGAAGCCGCTTGTGGGCGGCTGCCGTCGGCGGGGTCGCGGATGTGTGTATCGTTCCCGTGGCCCCGTCACAAGGCGGCGAGGAGGAAGGTGGGGGGTGGTTTTTAGTGGGTATACCGTGGGTCCCATTAGCCTATACGGGAGTCCCACATCACCACTCGGGTGCCCCCTGCGCCTGGGTGGTATGCGTAATGCATTTTCCCCTCCGGAAAAAAAAAAAAAAAAAAAAAAAAAAAAGGGTACAATGGTTTTGTTCTACGCGAGTAAGTCTACGTCAAATGCTAGAAATAAATAAATCCTAATCTATAATTCTATACTATATTAATGTTATAAAGAGAAAAGATTTGTTTGATTGTATGTTTGTTTGTGTGCATTGAATAGGCATTGGGGATCACGGAAAACCAGGAACAGCAGCGACAGTCGCTGTCATAACCTGAGGGATCCCCTTTTCCTTTATTCTGGACATTGCGCTACCATATTATGGAGATTTTGCTTACGCGATTATATAAATTCGATTTTTCGCCCCTAAAACTCCCTGCATACAAAATTTCATGGAAATACTTGCAGCTGTTTCCGAAACTTCGATTATGTATACAAGATTAACTCGCTTAAAGTATAAGATTATTGGTTGTGTAATTGTATCAGAGTAAAGGAATAAATTATTCTTATTCTTCTCATTGTAATCAGTTACATCACGTTAATACTTTACGTTATGATCCACACTCTATCGTATAGCTGGATGTACCATATATAAGGATTTTAAGGACAACACACCTTAAACGAATTGCGACAGTAAAACCTGGTACATATTACGGCATCATAAAGCTACAGTTCAGGAGTTGTCGAATCTACAATTCAGAAAGGTCTATCTATCTTTTACTATCAATGCACTATTAGATTCAAATAGGCAATCGGACAAAATTTTTTTTATTGCATAAATGAATAGTACTCTTAAATATGAGTAACTTCTCAGAAGAAACCGTATATCAAAAGTCAATATTTTCAAAGGTACAGCGATTTGTATAAAAAATTTCGCGAGCCTCCTAAAAACGCTCCATACTAAAATCGATATACACATGACGACACTTATAGGTTATAGTATATGAAGTAGTATATGAAGTATACGGCCGCAGGAATATATTTGTAAATATCTCCGATATTTGTGCGTTTAAGTTCATTCTTACCATAATGAATGTTTTTGTATATGATGTGAGTAAACTAATGATGTAGGTTTTGTTTACCAATTTCGCAAAAAAAAAAAAAAAATCTTGGTATAAAGACTCGCAAAATTTTGTATACAAATCGCTGTACCTTTGAAAATATTGACTTTTGATATACGGTTTCTTCTGAGAAGTTACTCATATTTAAGAGTACTATTCATTTATGCAGTAAAAAAAAATCAGTCCGCTTGCCTATTTAGGGCTTAGGGTGAATACGCTGTGAAATGTAACACCGTAATGATACGATACGCGATGCGGCGCCGCATTGCTATTCAAAATTGAACTTTTTTAACTACACAATATATTTCATGACATCAGTCAAAAACTCTACATGCGCTCTACAGCGCGGCTCATCCCTACATTCGGACTCTTACAATTTGTAACGTGTGTATCTACTTCTTGTTTATCAAATAAAGTTAAATTTTGAAAAGCTTTCTTAAAAGTATACCTCGCGTCGCGTATCGTTTTCTTTCGCTGTGAATTGACTCTTACAGTGGCTACATTTTTCTATACGTATATTCGTTGCTTCAACTTCGGGGTGGACAACTATTTTGTATCCGAATGCGACGTCTCTTGAATGACTGGTACGTCTCTGGTAGCACTCTATAGAACATAGGGCCCTACGCCCTCAGTACTTTATTTCTGGCGCAGGCCATGTGGCGTGTAAACGGTCTTACATCAAACAAAAGAATTCACTTTATGGTCAATGTAAAAATAAAACGCTCTACAGCGTGATTCCGAAACGCAAAATTGGGTAGAAAGAGAAAGACATTACGTTATTCCTCTCCTACCTATTGAGAAAAAGAATTTACGAAGATTATAATAATTCTCTGAACATTATGAAAATTGACTTCAGATATTGAATATTTTATAAAAAGTACCTGGAAGACCGAGCTTGAATTTTCGGTAACTGTACGATAAAATAATTAAAAAATATAATTATATTACAATACGTAAAAATATAAAGGAGAAAAAATACGGATATGACATTTAGGAATTGAAATCACTCACGCTATGAAAAAAATAGATATTAAGTAACTTAAAAATTTAGTTTCCCAGGGATAAGACCTACCAGAATTTCATGAAAATACTTGCAGCCGTTTCGGATATTCCGATATACAAGATTTGTTCATTGAAAGTATAAGATAAGATTACAGATTACTAGGTACCTACTTGTGAATAGAAAATCGAAATTTGTACATCTTCATGTCGTCGGCAAGTGCAAGTACATACTTACAATTAATATTTTGAGGCATTTGGCATTTACAGATCGATGAGAAGAACCTAACAAAAATACATAATTATTATCAAACATGGCAACACAACATACACCAACTTATATAGGTATTTTTACTCAGTGCCAACTCTATAGGCCTCTCGTAGCTACCCGACATTATTCATCAGGCCAAGAAATAATGAATTAAATGACTGAATCGCGCGCATCCTGTAGATTTCAGAGGGGCCCCCAATACAGCCGGTGCCAAAACCGGGCGTCGAACCCGCTACATCTGTTCCTCTGCGCACGCGCACGCGCACGGATGCTCTCTTTCCACGCCGAGTATTACAAGGTCTATTATAAAAATATTTATAAAATTCCCATACTCTAATAATAAATAGATCGAAATATTCCTCTCAAGTTTTGCTATGAAAGTCTGTGCTTCGCTAGATGAAATGACAAGTCATGCATAGTACAACTAGGAACATAGAATTTAGTATGTTCTACTTAGACATGTAGACGCGTTAAAACGTTACCTCAACTTCATATTTACAAAATTATTATGGTGTAACTGTAATGGGATACTCATCCCAACTTACCTGTCCGGTAGTTGTGGTATAGTATACGGGTTCGCGACCCCGGCTTCCCTAGCTATTACTGTCCTATCCCTTTCCCTCCTGGGCGGTAATATCTTACATTTCCTATTTCCCACTCTAACTTACCAATGTTCCTTTCCACACCACCTATCCTTCCCTTTCCTTATTCCTACCCTCTCCGCCAATCCGTGGGAACGCAATGGATAATCATAAAAATAATTCATTATCCAAAATGGCGGCGATGTGGTTCGCCACCCATCACGTCTCGTTCTTGCGGAGGCGAAAAGTGGCCCATGGAGAGCCGCTTCGCTACGTTGAATGTAAGTGGAGGAATGGATGGTAAGAATGAAAGAGGACGAAGCGAAACAAGTGTGTTAGGATCGTAGCAAGTGGAAAGAAATGGTCTCTGCCTACCCCAATGGGAAAGAGGCGGTATCTGCCTACCCCTACGGGAAAGAGGCGTGGTTATATGTATGTATGTATGTGTGTAACTGTAATTTTTTATAAAAACTATAACTCGACTACGTAAATTATAAAGCCTATGTAATGTTACTCGAGCCACAGATTACTATGTAAATGGTTTATACGTAATCCGGACTATTATTACGATGCCATTGACACCTAATTTATTAATGTCGGCTCAGTAGTTTAGGCGCTACGGTGGAACAAACATACATGCATACACGGACTACCGAATTACCCTTCCATTCGGCTAGTCGAAAAAAGAACAATTTTGAAAATACCCAACCTTTAGAGTTTAGACTATAATGTAGACTCATTTGAATATATTATTAACGTTTACCTCTAAACCCCTTAGGGTCCGTCCACATATTACGTCACAGCGGATGGGTAATACTAAATGTAACAGTACATTGTTAAATACAGGTACAAGTATACTAAAAAGCGTGACATAGGGGGGTGGGGGTTCAAAAAGTCGAAATTTTGCGCGACGTAATATGTGGATGGTATCTTATGTACATATCAATCCTTAATCGCCTAATTTCCACTTAATTTTCTAATCTCTACATTGCGTTAAGCGGGTAGACATAAAGATGCATAGTACATATTACATAAATATATTCGAAAACATACCCGTAGCGTCCGTTTTACTGATGGTAATGTCGAACAAAGCTTCTTGCAAAATCTTTGTTTTATTCATGTATTGGTAAAATGTGTGCCGTATACACTTATGTTAATGTTATGCGTAATTCATGGTAATACCTTCCTGTTGGACCATCGGGATTATTTTAAATCTCACGGCAAATAACATTTTTTTTTAAAGCCGGCTTGGCTGGAAAGATACCGCGGCCACCGAAAAGCAATGTGAAAAAACACTTAAATTGTCTTTAATGCGAGTAAGTAGTACTTGCGTGGTTTAGAGCTTGGCTCTCGACTGCGGAGGTCGTGGGTTCGATTCTCGTATTGGAACAAGTTATTTCCAAGTCTGGTTAGGACAATGCAAGCTGATCACCTGTCAGACCAGAAAGATGATCCACGAGTCGGATGGGCATGTAAAAAGTGGTAAAAAGGCTGTCATGCGCCTGATCTCTTGCCAGTCGTGTCGGTTATCCATCCCACTGGGTTACGAGAGCAAAGGAAGACAGAGTTCTCTTGTCTTGCACACACTTGGGCATTATAAAATAACTCCTGCGTAGCTGGTCTGGTTTCAATGTAACCGGCCACTGTCACCGAAATCGGTGTAGGAAGACACTGGTTAGAGTTTTTGGCTAAAATATCGTCCATTGGCGCCTTGGCGCTTACCGTTTGAAGATCTTACTGATCGTTTGCTGGTCGTATATTACAAAAATAGACTCGACATAGTCGTATCACGTATGGGAAATTGAAAATCGTGTCGTTAGTTGTGAAGAATGTTATCTCGATTCATACACATTATGAGCACAAATTGAAAATATTTATCATGTTTTAGTTTTGGGCATTGCAAAAAGATAGGTGTTTGCCCTAGATAGTCGTAGATGACATGACGAATAGGTGTCTTGTTTACAAGATTCATGGACAAGCTACTGGAAATTGTATACAATTTTACCTACCTATATTTTTATTGTTGTCTTGTGTAAGCTTAAAATATTCGCATTGGAGTTACCTTTTTAGGATATTTTAGATCGGGGAACCCTTATAGTTACGTCATGTCCTTCCGTCTTCGGACCACCCAAACGGTGAGTACTAGAAAGATAAAACTATGCATGAGCAACTTGTCGCTGTGGTATAAAATACACATATCGTGTTATATACCACGCCGACAGTGCTAAAATAAAACCACGTAAAATATTTATTTTTGGGGTAATTCCCCTACATGTTAAGGTTGAGATGTTATTTTTCTCGCGTTTACCCCATATTTTGATGACCTCTGTGGCTCAGTGGTTAGGCGCTGAGCTCATTAACATCACAGAAACAGCTCACTTTAAAGCGAAAACGAAGTCTCTAAATAATATCAAATCATCAGCTGTGTGACGTCAATGACCTCCGTAGCACCATAACCTAATCTAATTTAAAAAAAAATTGAATACTTTTCTGCCTATTTACATAAGCAGTAGACCATTTGCCCAAAATATCCGTAGGTAATTAATTTTACCAAACCTTATATAGAATTAGTAGGTAATAATCCGACTTATCCGACGTTCTAGCATTTCAAATAAAAATGTGTTGAAATGTGAAATACGACATCTGTCTTCTGCAAATGTTTAGGTGTTTTCTCCAAATCTTTTGATTAATCAACTCTTCGAACAAGCCTATAAACTTGTCATAAAAATACGCTACAAAAACACTATTTACACAAGTGCATTTAAAGATCAGTACACTCGTGTTAACGAGGTCTTTTATCATTACTTCAAAAGCGTTCGTATTAATGTGTTTTAAAGTATTTATCGAGATCTCTTGTTTAGATCGAAATCTGAGAGCAACATCGTTTAAAGTTTAAGGTCGAACTTTTAATGCTTTAAGTTTATGACTAGTTACTAGTTTAGAGCTTGTAGTACCCTACTACTATTATGAATAACTAACTTCCCCCACACCGATTTCGGTGACGGTGGCCGGTTACATTGAAACTAGGCCATTTACGCAGGAGTAATGTTATAGTGCCTAAGTGTGTGCGCAGTACACAAGAGCACTCTCTCTTCCTTTACCCTCATAACCCAGTGGCACGGACGGATCGACACGAAATTAAATGCCCATCCGACGCATGGATCATCTTTCTTGTAAGACAATCAGGTGATCAGCCTATTTTGACCTAAGCAAACTTGGAAATAACATTTTTTGTTGTTCCAATGCGGGAATCGAACCCACGATCCAAGTCCAGCCGAGAGCCAAGCTCTAACCACTAGACCACGGAGGCTGGTAATATGAATATGAAAGTTTGTAATGATGGATGGCTATATTATGTTTGTTAAGAGAGCTCTTTTACGCAACAACTACCGAACAGATTTAATTTGGTATGGTAGGATTAACACATAAGTTTTTCCTGGAAAGGGCAAAAAAAAAGATATTTTTTAATGTTAAAATTTGATATTGAATACAAGACGTGTTGCTTTTTGTTATATTTAATTTGATAGGCTTGTTTTAAAATGTTGTTTAAAAAGTTTATCAAATTAAATATAGGGAAAACATAAAAATATTAACTACAATTATAATAAACGGTACATTCTGTATAACAATAAGTTATGGTAATAAATAGAATTGTCGCCATTCTGCGGAACACCATAAATAACAAAGGGCTACAAGTACAATTTGTAAGAAACATTAACCTATATGCGATTTAAATGGAACGCGCTGTTTACGTGAACTTTCAAAATGGCGGCCAAATGTCAAAAATGAATGCTAAATCGCGGCATTTCGCAGCAGAACCACGGATCGCTGCCCACCCCAGCTGACGTCTTCCACGCTTGGTGTGTCCTGACCTTCGAATAGGGCGATATCTGCAAAATTGACCTTTTGTTCCGAAGATTATTTTCGGGGGTTCCTTGTATTCGAATAGGGTAGAAAGGGTAAATGGACCTAAATAATATATATTCCCGAAGGAGTCAACGTGATTACTGGAAGGTTGACATTTTTGATTGTTTTTAATTTCAAAAGGACATGACTTTATGCATGATATTTTTTTACTGGGTTTTGGTTTCATGTATGTAACTATGTAACTATTCAATGTTTATAGGACCGTATACCCCTATGCAAGTATACAAAATCATAAAAAATCTTAAGAACACGAACAGTGTCGGTTTTGATGGTATCTAAACAAAAATCATTAAATCGGTGAATGAGGAAATATGTTCCCATCTTAGCCATATTATTAATTTAAGTATAACGACTGGTGAATATCCAAATGATTTGAAAACTACCATTATTAAACCCTTATTGAAAAAAGAAAATAAGGAATCATTAGAACATTACAGACCAATTGCTCTTATCTCAATTTTCTCAAAAATATTTGAAAAGTACTTATATGGTGAAATCTATTCGTATTTAGAAAAAAATAATATTCTTTGTAAGGAACAAAAAGGCTTTCGTAGGGATAAAAACATAAATATGGCTATATTTGATTTTCTTAATAATATTATGTGCCAAGTTGACAAGAGAATACCGGTATGCGCAGTATTTTGTGACATGACTCAGGCATTCGACTACGTTGATCATAATGTTTTGATAAAAAAGTTAGAAGCTTATGGCATTCGCGGTAATTTACTACAACTGATTATTTCGTACTTAAAAAATAGACGGCAAATTACAGAAATAAGCAGAATAGATCGTAAAACTAAAATGGAAACAAAATACAAATCGAATAATCGAATCGTACAATACGGTGTCCCACAGGGAAGTGTTTTGGGGCCGTTGCTATTTATTTTATATATTAATGACATTCCGAATGCAATCCCTAAACCAATAACATTATTCGCTGATGACATCACAATAACTATTTACCGCACTGACATTAATAATTACGAGACAGAAATAAATGATGCCTTAGAAAATGTAATTAAATGGCTTATTAATAATAACTTGATAAGTAATTAATTTAAACAAAACATGTATAATGCATTTTAACCAGAGAACGCTAAATTCGTCCGATATTAATTTAATTTATAAGGATAATTTAATTAGACAAGTAGAGTCTACGCAATTTTTAGGTATAGTAATTGACAGAAAGCTTAAGTGGAAAGACCATATACAAAAATTAACTAAGCGAATCAGTAGTTTAACTTACGCATTGCATAAACTGTCATTGTCAGTAGACACTAAAGCATTGGTTATAGCATATTATGGTATGGTGGAATCATTATTAAATTATGGAATTATTTTTTGGGGCAATTCTACTGATAAGGATACATTATTTAAAATCCAAAAAAGATGTCTGCGAACTTTATTAAAAAAAAAAAAACTGAAAGCTGCAAACCTCTGTTCGAAAAATATAAAATTCTGACGCTTCCGTGTTTGTATTTACTTGAAGTTGCAAATTTTGTTAAGTGTAACCCGAATTTATTTATAAAAAAATCCGAATTTATGAATCGAAACAGACGCGACGTTGATAAATTATGTTTACAAACATGTAAAACTGAACTCATGTCAAAAAGTGTATTTTGTATGGCTCCGAAGATTTATAATAAAGTACCAAATAATTTAAAACTACTTAATAACAGACTCTTTAAACAAAGGTTTAAGAAATTATTACAGCAAAAATGTTATTATAGCTTAAATGATTTTTTTAATGACAAATTTTAGTTGAATGATATTTATTTATATTAATTATTAGGTACTTTAAAGACTTATTAGAATTTGTCGGTATATAATAATATTAATTCTTTTCTCTCTTTATTTTTATTGACATACGCTTTGATTAATTATTACATAGATACGTTATATCCTTACAAAACTGACAATATTTCTGTGCCACGACACACATTAACATGGGACGCGTGTCAATGTGTCAACGTCGCATAGTAACACAAAACACGCTATTACTCGCGGAGCACACTAACCAAAATTGACCCGACTCGCACCAATTCGAGTCTTCATTTTTACGCGTTTATAACATATCTACCTCTTTTTAATATTATATATCTATGGACATACGTATTTTAATCAAACTCATTTGTACTTACATTTTATTAATATTATTATTTAATTGACATACATAATATATAATTACATAATATTTTATTTTTTATCAAAGTACCTATGTAATTTTCAATTGTGTTTATAATCTGGTTGTTTTTTTTAAGCTTTATTATTTTATTGGATCTGTTAGATTGATGTATAAGTATGTAAAATTTATTTTACTATTGTTAGTCTATTAAATTACAATATTGCATGCTCTGGCGGAATTTGGATGAACTTAACTGTAATTTAATAACATCTGTAACACCCAAATTCGCAATAAATAAATGATTATGATTATGATTAACTATGTAGTAAAATGTGGAAACTAGAAGAAGTTAAATATATAGGTATAACTAGCTGCTGCCCGCGGCTCCGCCCGCGTAAGTACAGTAACCCACGGGAACCGTATATGTCCCGCGATAAAAAGTAGCATATTATTTCCCATGGTCTACTTTATATCTGTGCTAATTTTCATGATGATCGGTTTAGTATTTTTTACGTAAAACTGTTAATAAAGTTTCCCGCGGGAACCATACATTTCCCCGCGACGAAAAGTAGCCTATATCCTTCTTCGTGGTTTACTTTATATGTGTGCTAAATTTCATGACGATTGGTTTAGTAGTTTTTACGTAAAAGTGTAAATAAAGTATTCCACGGGAACCGTACCTTTCGCTGCAATATAAAGTAGCCTATATCCTTTCTCAGGCTATAGACTATCAGTGTACCAAATTTCATTTCAATCGGTTCAGTAGTTTTGCCGTGAAAGACGGACAAACACACACACACTTTCCCATTTATAATATCAGTATGGATATGATTAATCTACCTCATCCATAAAGATTGATGAACCAAAATCAGTTAATAACTCTTGGCACATGGTTTTTGTCTACGTACACCGAATAAAAATATAAACCATAACCTATTTACAGTCCCACTTACCTCATTCGCCGCAGCTGATCGAATCCCGATTTCCATCATAACTTTATATTTAAACCCGTCAGCTGCCAAACCTGCTGTTAATTTTGGCGCGTTTTACGACCGACTATAAACCGCCATCTTGACGACGCGGCAGTTCAAAATGGCTGCGGTTCGTAAAGAGACACGTAAAAACGTATTTTATTATAATTGATAGCGTGCAGTAATTAAATGGGAATTGAATTTAGTGGTTTCTGGATTTCGGGATTTCTTATGCTAATTCGTAGGGACGTTCAAATCTATTTGAGTCCCTGAGATCGTGTCGAGTCCCTCCGCTTCCCCTTTACTAGTTTTATGGGTGCTTTTAATGTAAATTTTATGGTTTTATCAAGTGAAACCGTCGATGATGGATTCTGTTTATGTCTTTGTATATTGATGGCGTAACAGACAACATGAAATGTTTTTTGTTTTGATTAAATATTTAAAATTCGACGAAGTTGACACTGTGACGATACGCGACGAGAGTGCATTTTTAAGATAGCTATTCAAAATTGAATTTCATTAATTACTCAAGAAGATACACGTCACATTGTAAGAGTGGAGTCGCGCTGCGCAGCAGCATAATCGTCATCCAAGAATTCGAAGATATCGTATTCATTAGCCATCCAGATTTATTCCAGACACGAACGGCGTTTATTGTTTATCTTCATAAATTAATAAAAACAACACAAAAACTACAAAACTAATATATAATTTTAAAGGCGTACGTACATTTTAAATGCAATTATTGCTCTAAACATAGATATATAATAATAAAAAGAGGTAGATATGTTATAAACGCGTAAAAATGAAGACTCGAATTGGCCCGAGTTGGGCCAATTTTGGTTAGTGTGCTCCGCGAGTTTCCGTGTCCGTGTTTTGTGTTACATGCGACGTTGACACATTGACAGCGTCCCATGTCAATGTGCAGTGTGTCGTGGCACAGAAATATTGACGTATCTATGTAATAATTAATCAAAGGCTCTAAAATAATGAAAAGTGTTATAATTTCCATTGCGAAAAAGCAACTTTTTTAAGATCGCTAGTTGACATAAGTTTGACGTAAAAGTAATAATTAAATTAAATTAATCAATACCATTTATTTCGGGCTGCATAGGCCCATATTATAAATACCTTATAGACTAACATACATATTACTATATTATATTATATAACTAACACTAACACTAAACACGTATTGTCTGCGACGTGGGGCGCGAAGTGTTCGGGAGTCGTCCTCTGAATCTTCTGTAGGCGACTCCAATCGGCCAGAACTCCTCCTTCTCGAAGGTCGGTAAATGATGGGTTGGAACTCTCACCACAAAAGAACTAAAATTCACACTATGACGAGATTCCAACCGCTCGACCCTCAAGGCGAAGTTGGTTCTTCTCCTGATGTAGTCCACGACCTGCTCGACCGCCGTAGACCAATGCAGCCGAGACACGTACAGCGGTGTCGCGGGAGTCTCACTTCGCAACAGCTGCTCGGGTCCTCCGGGTGCGGTGCCGCGATGGTTGCGGACGACGGGTTTCTTCTTCTTCCTCTCGACCTTGATGAACCCGTCATCATCGCACGTTCGGTCCTTTTTAGAAAAAGGACGCTCTTTTGAAGGGGCCTCCTTTTTCCCTTTGTTTTTCGAACGCGGGGGAGGTGGCGGGGGTTCGCTCACCTGATATCATAATGCTCACCTGTCAAATATTTTAAAGTGTACCTCATGGTACGAGAACGAATGATATTACGCTAACGTCACAAAACTTCTTGATAAAACAATCTTATAGTAATCTTACTTTAAAGAGGTAATGGTACGAAATTAACGTAACATTAAAATAATACTACTTTTAGACGTGATGGTAGGCCCCCAGTGCAGCTAGATATTCGAACTCTTGCATTTAAACGTGAATCTTCTGGTGTAGTGAATAAAGTTCAATTTTGAACCGCCAAAAAGTCAAAAATAGAGGTAGAGATAGGATAAAGATCCTGACAATAATAACCACCTCCTTTTTTTGGAAGTCGGTTAAAATACTGCGCTTTTTAATCACATTTGAATCCACTAGGTAGTAGGTACAAACATTGTTTGAAAGTTTGTAAACATCTTAGTTACGTACTATGATTGCAATAGACACTAGAAAGTATAATATCATTCTCCATCTATTTGGAGATACAGTATATGAAAGAAGGTAGGTGTGTGGCATTTATCATGGTAACTATTTACTATATTAAGGTTAAATTAATTTCAAATAGAACATCCACCATATTTTATAGTTTAGACAGGACAACTGTGGGGGTCAGTTAGTATTAGATAAACTACAAAATCACCTTATCAGGTAGTTTGTCGTTTAATTAGCCGACCCATATCACCGCGGTGTGGGTGTGTGGGTGCCCCATAAACAATGTACACCGTGACCCCGCGGCCGTTGACCCCGCCCGACCCACAACACAGGGTGTTCTCATTTGTGCTGGCGATTATTTGACCAGACTTGAAGATTTTACTTTTTTGTTTAATAATAAAGTAATAATATATGCATATTATGTGGTATGAAACCACGCCAATCTGGCATCGTACTAAGTACCCGAAGTTTTATAGTAAACAAAATATATTTAAGATTTTTATTGTATTTACTAGCTGACCCGGCAAACGTTTTTTTGCCATATATAAAAAATAGATTACGACCGCTTCTCAGATCTACCGAATATGCAAAAAAAATCAAAAGAATCGGTCAAGCCGTTTCGGAGGAGTTGTCACCGAACACAAAACACACTAGAATTTAATGTATTAGGCCCCGTGTCGACGCTCCGGTTTCTATACGGCGCAACGCCAGTTATGTATGAAACCGGCTTCGAATCAAACTGTTGTTAGCGCGTGTACACTAGAGGTGGGATATAACAGGTTAAATACGATACCTGTTATACCTGTTACTGTTATACGTAACTACCTGTTTCGGATACCTGTTAAAAAATAACAGTCATGTTAGTAGGTACCTATGTAGTATACGTACTCAGTGCGATTACTAGGTTAGAAGGTCGTTCAAGTATACTTGAACGGACTTCCACAACGTTTACATAAATTCCTGATATTGTAAATGTATTTGTTCTTAATATTTAGTGTAATGTTAGAATTTATAACACTGTAGTCTGTACATTTAATTATAATTTTTAATTAGATATACCTAAGTATAATTTTATCGTAATGTGAAGTTCTTTTTATTTTTGTTTTATTTAAACCCCTGTTCTTCCCCCATAGGACAGGTTGCGCCTAGTTTGAGGGATAGAACAAATAGTCAATACTTGTAAACTACTTTGCATTAAACGATTTATTTATATATTAACAAGTTAATTTAAAAAATGTTTTTTTTTTTTTTTTTGTTTACAGAATTTACAAAAAAAATATTAAGTAACAATACTAACCATTTGCCAGTTTCAAGTTAAAAAGGCGGGAAATAGAATATTCGTTCAAATTTTTATCACCGTATTTCTAAATCGTCAAGTCCAAAGTCTAGTCAAAGTCCAAATAAACAGTCAGGGTAGTCAATGAGTCGTCAGTCGATTCAGTAAAGTGGTAGACGCTTTACTGAAACTTCCTGTGACGTTTTGGCGGAAAACCCCAAAATTGCACGCATTTTGTAGTTGTATCACTTGCCCACATTTGTACACGACAACGAATATCCAATGGTAAATATTCTACCAATATTAGGCATTAACAACCGAAATAATAATAATTTTGAAAGAAACACAAATACACAACTATTTTTGATTGGCTTTAGAAATTTTAAATTGATTAGTTGATAGTTCAAAGAGAACAAATAATCAATACCCCCTAGGAACTTTCAGTAAAGCTTTTACCACTTTACTGAATCGACTGACTTGACTTTAAGTGCACTGACTATTTATTTGGACTTTGGACTTGACTACGGTATGAAAATTTAAAAGAAAATTTAATTTCCCGCCCTTTCAACTTGACACTGGCAAATGGTTTGAAGCCGCAACGTGTATAAAAAAAGACAACTCGTGACAACTGACGTCTGTCTATAACTCGACCATATGTAATGGCACGTAGTGTATATGGGATTTGTTCTTGATTGACTACAATCTGAATTTTTTACTAAAAAAATACTAATTATTTCTCATTCTAGCAAGTAGTAGATGCATATAAGTGTAAAAGAGACATACAGAGTATTTAAATACTAAGTGCCTTTCGTTTTTGCATATGGAGTCGTTGTATGTGTAACAGAGAGACAAGATCGGACTATAGTATATCGGTAACACGTACGCTGTACTCGGGTAGTTATTTTTTACTTGTTACGCTGCTAGTATCTGACGTACTCTGTTATGTTATTTAATAACTGTTAATTTAGTAACTGGATATCGACTGTTATGTGTTATTTCCAATTACCTGTTCCTTTTTACCTGTTACGTTAAATACGTCCCACCTCTAGTGTACACGCGTACGCGGAGCCCTTGGTGCTTCATACTAGGGATGTTGCGGATGCGGATGCGGATGTGTACATAAAACTTAAGTGTTGGTTTGGTAGGGTAAAAAAACACAGTAATATTAATCCTTTCTTTATCTATACTTACATAATATTATAAAGCTGAAGAATTTGTTTGTTTGTTTGTTTGAACGTGCTAATCTCAGGAATTACTGGTTAGAATAAAAAATATATTTTTGTTGTATAGTCCATTTATCGAGGAAGGCTTTAGGCTATATAGCATCATGCTAAGCGCAATACGAGCGGAGCACCAATCAAGAACGTTTTAAAATCGGGGTTTTTCTTCCTTTTGAGAGCTTTCGCTGCGTACGCTGCGGAAACGGTTAAAGTTTCGCTAAAATTATGTTTGGCAGAATTGTTCCTCTTTAAAAGTTCTAAAAAAAATCGGCGACTTTATATGTCTATATATGAAGGTTGGCTCACAATAACCTTTTTATGCTAACCAAATTTGTTCTAAAATTAAGCATTATTTGTGAGGGTGTTTTCATAAAGACGATATTAATGCTTATCCGAGTAAATACGTTATTCATTACAAGCATTCAATAATTTAGAAGAAATTTGCCGTTTACATAATTTGATTTCATTGAGTATTTTAGAAGATATCGCAGTAATAAAATAATAATCAAACGCGCAATAATGTACGGCGCGCGGCGAGCAGTCGTGAGAGGGAAGCGCTTCTCCTTCTACGTAAATGAAGTCGCGGGTAAATTTTAACGACATCCCAAAGTAAATGTTCCACGCGGACGAAGTTGCGGGCAAAAGCTAGTTTAATAATAAAGTACTGAGTTATTTTAATAATTAAATTTGAATATTGGTGCATTCTATTTAATTAAAAGTAGAATGGCCGCCTTTTCGGACTCCAGTTTGTTTCGCAAGAGTTCGTATATTAATCCTGCGCTACTAAATAACTGTTTCCCTTTCTTTCTCGTCGCTACCTGCTACACATCCGCATCCGCATTAGATCCGCATCTATTTACGCGGATGCGGATGCAGATGCGGATGTCTAAATCGATGCGGATGCTCCGCATATGCGGATGCGGATGCGAATATTCGCAACATCCCTGCTTCATACATAACTGGAACCGGTCCGGCGTTGGGCCGGCGCCGCGCCGCGTAGAAACCGGACCATGGACACGCGCCCTTAGAGATAGTTTTAAATACACATTTAATATACATCCATGACCCAACACTGAAATACTTTTTTGTTTCTTCAGCGGGATTCGAAACCGCAAACCCCGGCTTGAGCACCAACGCGCTCATCCACTGAGCCATAGGACTCGTTTGGACTGACTCTGATTTTGTTTCTTAAATCTTAAAACTCTTTATCTAAAACATAAAAATAAAAAAAACCTACCTGAATTGTAACAGTATGTACTCTTAGTATTTCTTTTGTAAAATGACTAATTATTTAAGTACTTATTGGAGTTTGTTCTATTAACAAGAAGTAATAACCAAGTTATTTTCTGCTCAATTAATTTTATCTTTTTTTTCCAATACTTAGATCCTATAGTGATCTATCGGAAAATACATTGAGATAGGCATATATAGACTTATTTCAATATATATGTCACCGTAAAATTGTAAAAACCGTTAGATTATAAAATAACTAACGAGATTGTAAAATTATGTCGAAAGATTAAAAACTAAATATATATTTAGCGTCAGAAGTTTATCAACAATTTACAATTTCACTAGTTTTATTACAATCTAACGGTTTTTACAATTTTACGGTGTTATATATAAGGTTCGTTAAATCAATTACGGATATTTTGGGCATACGATCTACTGCTTATGTAAATACTTTTAAGCAGAAAAATAATTGTCATACCAGCAAAAAAATCTTTATATAAGCTTGCGTTTTGCGGAGAGTCACCCATACATGAGATGGTTTGTTACTTTGAGTATGATTATAATTTTTTTGACTAAACGTCTTTACATTAGCAGTGGATCATGTACCTGAAGTATCCGTAATTGTTTTTCGGAGACATTTATATTTACTTTATCACCTTACCAATCAACGTAACTTAAAAATTTGTAATAAAATACTTCACATACACCCTGTATGTGGTCAGTGAAAAATATGCTCTATTAATTTAAGGTTAATCAGATCCGGCGTATTGGAGCAACAATAGACACCTTTTTCTTTTCGGTGAAAGTTTTTTTTACGATTAATTGTAAATGTAATAGGAAAAGAAAGGTTATCTGCCATAGTAAATAGGCCTTTCTTTGCAACTTGTTACACTTGATAATCCTACTTCCTGCTTCTATTATTATAAGTGTAAGTTTGTGAGGATGGATGGTTTTACGGATGGATGGATGTTTGTTGTTCTTTCACATATAAACTACTGAACGGATTTTGATGAAGCATGTTAGTAGTTTAAGCTCTGGATTTGTTCATAGTGTACTTTTACCCTAAAAAGTACAGTTCTACCATGGTTTTACTGTATATAGTTTTTTATTATTGGTTAGATATATGTGCTATATTTTGTAACGGGCTCTACAGTCTGTGTCAAAAACAATAACATTAAGATGTTATTATCTAACTAACTATATTTGTATACAAATTAAGTTTATCAATATCAAATAATTAGCAGTCTAAATTTTTTTAGTTATGACGTCATATTTTTAAATATAAAGCAATCTAATCTACAAAATATTAATAAGTCTTCTAATAACAATAAAATTTCTTATATATCAGACTTTATAATTATTAGTATAATTATAATAGCTAATAATAAGTCAAGACTCAAGAGACAACACATAATAATCAGTACTAATATTATAAATGCGACCTGTCTGAAGAATCTGTCTGTCTGTTACTTCTTTACGCTTTAACCGCTGAACCTATTTTTATGTAATTTGGTATAGACATACTTTGGGTCCCGAGAAAGGACATAGGATAATTTTTAACCCAAAAAAGTAGTGTTCCCGTGGGATAATGTAGGGCGAAAGCTAGTATTTCAATAATTTGGATTATTTTCACAGTCAACATATGTAATATGTGTAGAAAATGTATCAAGACGTATGCAATATGCATATAAATACATAATATTATATACATGTAGCTTTACAAACTTCTATAAAATTGAAAGAGGAAACATTTTTTAATACTTTTGAAAATATCTTCTCGAATCCCAAGAAATATTTGCCCTTTTCTTCATAAAAATGTCATAATGTACCTTCTATACCCTATCTCTCTTTTATTGGAAGTTCTTCACCTCTTCACTTCGGCCTTACGCATGATAAAACGTTGCGTATTTTAACACAAGTAAACGAAACGTGCTAATTTGAACCATATCTCAAGAAACTGTGGCTTAAAATTGCAAAGCCGGATATTTTTTCAAATTTTTGCCATCTTCCACCATTGAAAATTTCACTTTCACGTTTTGAGATAAGGTCCTATTTGCTTTAATTGAGGAAGATGGGTTCAGGGTTCATATTATTAATTCTCACATACAATGCCTTTCTGGATAATCGAATAGGATTCTTTGCAGAATATAAAGGGTTTATTTAGAACGTTTAGAGAAAATTCTTCAAGTAAGTACCTACAAACATTGTAACAATCAGTTAATACGATTTTATATTAACACCTAATTTAAAAAAAAATTGTAGCTTATAAATTTTATGTGCCACATGTGCGTGTACTGTGTAGATATATTCACCCGAGTATCTTCACATCTTCACAAAAATGTCGTAATTTTTGCTAAATTGAAAACTGACTTATTAAAAGTTATTACGATTGATTACAATTTTAGGTAACTTCTTCCGTCGATCAAAATTTTAAAAAGCCTGATGATAACGATGAAGGAATGTATGTTTGTACTAAAGTTCAACATACTCTGTTAATTTTGTAATGAGGAGATAGGCACTTTAAATTAGAGCGTCTGACTCACGTTCCATGAAAAAATCAGCATTTAACATCACCTAAACATGTGTTACCTACGGGTCCTAAATTACTTTCGTCTATAACACACGCGCAATCGTTTATAGCTTCTAAACCCTAGGGATTGAGTTCAAAATGCAATGACACGACATAACGAACTCCAATGTGTGTGTTCAAATGCTGCTGTTCAATTTTATATCTTAATGTATGTTCATAAGGTTGTATTTTAATTGGTGAAGTTGTATCGGGATCTAGGCGTAAATCAATCGATCGACGCAAAGGCGATCAGCGCGTGCTCGCCTGCTGACGATCAAAGATGTTATATTTAGATACATTTTAAGGGGAAAACCATTATATTCTACCACACCTTTTACTTGGCTTCTGACTGACTAGCGAGATTTTCGAGTCAGTTCTAACTAATACTTATAGATATAAGCTGTTTCCCGGCACAATTTTCAACTACGCGAAATATGTGTCTACATCGTCTATGCTATCTCGCGCCCAACAAATCCTTGTGGGCAAGCAAGCTTTGACGACGACGCGTAGACATATTACGAGTTGATGTATCTAGCTGTTTTTTAAAAGATTTCTAGTTTTAATTTTTTCGCTAGACAGGTTTCTCAGTCTTAACGCATCATTGTTGCAAGGCCGTTTGCTGGTTAATTTAGTACAGTCTAGCTCTACAATAAGGAGACCTCTGATTTTACTCTACTCAGTAAGGACCTCAAAAAACTCCAACACACCATATTTTCATTTGAAACACATACTGTAGGAGTGCATTAAAAATTACTTGTCGGCCATCTTGTGTATTGCGCCATGTTAGATATAGAATGGCGTTACAAAGTAAATAATGCATTGTCATCCAAACTAAACGTGTATACAAAATTTCAGCTCAATCGGTTGAAGATATCTGTTTGAAAATTGAGTTGCTGCCATGTTAGATTTAGAATGACATTACTTTATTACAAGCTTTTATTTAGTTTCACCTGTCCCGTTGTCTGTAATGGAATTTTACAAGTTAAATTTGACCCACTTTCCGGTTTCCGATGGATATGAAATTTTGTACGAATATGTAAATCGTGTGACAATGTAATGTTATGATGACGTAGAGCTGCTCTAATGATGGAGCTGGAAGGTGGCCATAGGAACTCCGTAACAAAACTACATAACTCTATCGGGTTTGGGTTCGTTTGATTCGTTTTGAGTACTTACTACTCCCCAGTAATAAAATCTTGAAAAAAAATGAAATATTTATTTTTTCGAGCTATTCTCAGCAAGCCCTATCATTTGATACCCATGTTGTAGAAGTGTATTAAAATTATTAAAAATAACTTGCCGGCCATCTTGTGTATTGCGCCATGTTAGATATAGAATGGCGTTACAAAGCAAATCATGCATTGTCATCCAAACCAAACGTGTATACAAAATTTCAGCTCAATCGGTTGAAGATATCTGTTTGAAAATTGAGTTGCAAAATTCCAACCCGAACAAATACGAGAAAGGAATTTATTATAATAAAATCCTTTCTCGTATTTGTTCGGGTGGAATTTTGCAACTCTCTTGTGTACTTCTGCTCTTTTGTACTGCCCACACAGTTGGGCACTATAAAAATATATATAATTGTATATACTTTTATAATGCCCAACTGTGTGGGCAGTTCACAAGAGCACTCTCTCTCTTTCTTCACTCTCATAATGCAGTGGGACGGATAATCGACACGACTGACGAGAGATCAGGCGCTGGTCCGACTTTTTACATGCCCATCCGACCCATGGATCATCTTTCTTGACAGACAATCAGGTGATCAGGCTGCATTATCCTAACCAAACTTAGAAGTAACAGTTTTTGTTGTTCCAATTCAGGTATCGAACCCACGACCTCCGAGTCGAGAGCCGAGCTCTAACCACTAGACAACGAAGGCTGTTATTATAGTAGATAATACTTTACCTGTGCCCCAGGTAATGATGATTTTTACTTACAATAATATAAACTTGGAGTACCAAAGTATATACAGCAGAGTGGCGTGTTGTCGTGAAATATCGCCACGAAATGATCCAATGACCTTATGATATGAGTGTAGGTTCACTTCGACCAATATAACAAGGTTCAAGTACTATAACGAAAGGGTTCAAAGAAATTGCTGCGAGCCAACACTTGGACACTTTTCTTTTGATTAAAAAACACACTCTACATTTGATAGAATTGACTTCACATAGAAAGAACCGTAATTTGTTTTGTAATACATCTATATCTATATCTTCTTATTTATAAAAGAAAGTCGTGTTAGTTACACTATAACTCAAGAATGGCAGAACGGATTTGGCTGAAAATTGGTGGAGAGATAGCTTAGAACTAGGAAAAGGACTTAGGATACTTTTTATCCTGTTCCCGAGGGACTCAAAACTCGAGAATGGCTGGACCGATTTGGCTAATTTTGGTCTTGAAATAATTTTGGAATTTCAGGGAAGGTTTAATCGGTGAGAAATGTTTGATAAAATGTAGGTGTAGGACCAAGATGTAGGTTGCATTGTAGGGGTAGTTATTTATTCATTCCAGTTCATATTTAAGACAGAACAACATTTGTCGGGACAGCTAGTTATATATAAAAGAAAGTTATGTTAGTTTCACTATTTATAACTCAAGAATGGCTGAACCGATTTGGATGAAACTTGGTGGGGAGGTATCTTAAAACCAGGAGAAGGACATAGGATACTTTTTATCCCGTTCCCGAGGGACTCAAAACTCGAGAACGGCTGGACCGTTTGACTAATTTTGGTCTTGAAACAATTGTGGAAGTTCAGGGAAGGTTTAAAGGTGAAAAATATTGGATAAGGTCTAGGTTGCAGGAGTAGGTGTAGTTTTTTATTCATTCCAGATCATATTTAAGACAGAACAACGTGTGTCGGGACACCTAGTACAAGGATAAATGTTAAATCAATGTTGATCCTCTAAGGGGTTGTATTTTCCAATATTTGCAATATTTTCATTAATGAAATCCATTTTCCAAAATTAATAAAATCTCGTAAAATATTCATTTTGGAAAATGGATTTCATTAAAGAAAATATTGCAAGTATTGGAAACTACAACCCCTTAAAGGATCAACATCGATTTCACCTTTATCACTGTATGTATTACAAAACAAATTACGATTCTATGTGAAGCCCACTTCTATTAAATGTAGGGCGTGTTTTTCAATTTTTTTTTTATTTGTGCTTTTAATTTATTTTTCGGTAATCGCTTACCATCAGGCGATCTGTCTGCTCGTTTCCTGGTCCATTTCATAAAAATAGGTAATACCATTAACTATTAAAACTTAGTTGTATTGTAGTCGAAGTTAAAAAAAAATGTAAACTTTCTTAATTTTTAAACTTTGTAATATAATATTTCAGCTTCTCTGCAGATATTTTAAACAGCTATCCAATGAGATACTGTAACAAAGCATAAAATTAAATGAATTTAAAGCACAACTAAAAAAAATGGAGAAGATAGAAAAAAACGTATTAAAAAAATTGGAAAGTGGGTGTTATTGAAGAAATCGAAAATTATGGGATGTAGTCAACATACATGGATCAACGTCGACCTAAATGAATGCAAAAGTCAAAATGTAAAGATGACCATAGCTCAAATTTCGACTGTCCCAAACCACCGCAAAAGTAAAAGGTGTAAGGGCACTTTTTGGCTCGACATGACTCGTCTAAAATATATAGATCTACGGTTGATCATGATAACGTTTTACTTGGCAAGATCCCCATTTGTGACCTTACCCTGACCTTGCCGCTGCTGGTAGAAAGCCGATGTTACCTCGAGCCTCCCCTTCAGACGATAATACTTCACTCATATAGAAATTACATTATTATTTTTTCTTACATTTTCCTGTTATAGGGTTGGGTATATCGATAACTTTTAATTTTTCATGAAATGATTGAGTTTTTAGTGGCTGAAATGAGATATTTTAAAATAATTACTGACTATTAATCTTTTTATATCATAACTAAAAAAAAATCGTTCGAGCAGTTTCAGAGGAGATTTGTAACAATAGTAAACTGTAACACGAGAATTTTATATATAGGACACTGTATATAACGTCTCCGAAAATCAACTACGGATACTTCGGACACATGATTCACTGCTTATGTAGAGACGTTTAGACAAAAAAATATTGTCATACTCAAAGTAAAAAATTGGTTTCATGTATGGGTGACTCCGCGAAACGCAAACTCGCCCATATAATGTTTTTTTTTCGAGTATGATAATTATTTTTCTGCTTAGACTCTTAACATAAGCAGAAGATCATATGCCCTCGTAATTCATGATCGTAATTCATTTTAACGAACCTTGTATAATACCGTCACGGTATACCTCCATCAATGACCTAGGAAAGCTGAAAACTTTTCCTCGTATATATTGATTAAATGTTGTAGCTAGCAACTAGCTACTTAGCAAAAAAGTGTAATATAATAATGTATACCATTGACATAATTGCAATGAATTTTAAATACAATGTTTCATCTCGTCTCGATTCTCGTCCCATCACTAACCTCTACCTACCTACACTATATCCTTTTGAATATATTTGCCTGTCGGTAGCCCCTCAGCCGCTCGCATGAATCCACAAGCCGATAAAACATTCACATTATAGCTTCACTTCTTGAAAAATCATAAAGAAGCTGTAACGTCTTGAAATTCACCATAATAAGGGTTGACTTTTGTAAATCACCGTGAATTCTGAGTTGACGAGGTTTTACTGAATTTCTGACAGATTTTCACGCGACTAAACTTGTTTAACCGTAGCGTCTAAACTACTGATCCGATTTTAATGAATGAGGTTTCAATAGATTCGTAGTAATAGCTTGGGTAACATAGGCTATAATATAATTTACATAGTCAGGTTATAGTTTTTATTTTTTATTTTTATTCTATGTTTATTATTGACTGTGTTCCGTGGAAAATAGCGCTTGTTAGCACTTGCTAGCGCTCTGTGGGAGAGCCACGCCCTGTGAGAGAGCCACGCTTTGGCATGAATGGGCCGGCTCGACCGGGTTAATACCACGACCTCACAGTAAACCGGTGTGAAATAACGCTTGCGTTGTGTTTCGCCGAGTGAGTGGAGGTTACCGGAGGCCCAGGATTGGGGATTTTAAGGACCAGGAACGCTAGTCGCAACACCGGAGGAGTTACAAGTGTAACTCCTCCGGTGTTGCGAGTGTCCATGGGCGGCGGTAATCGCTTACCATCAGGCGAGCCGTCTGCTCGTTTCCTGGTTCATTACATAAAAAAAGAGAAAAAAAAAACAGATTAACGGCCAGGACACGTTTGCTAACTTCAATACTGCTAACATAATCCGCCATTTTGCTTACGTTTTTATGTTAGCGCTATTTTCCGCGGAACACAGCCTGTATATATATGTTCCATTTCTGGACTAGGTACAAGAAGTCGGTGATGCCACATGTGAGAATGTAAACGTAAACGTAAAAAAGGTAAAAGGTACTCGAAAGGTAAACATTACTATTTATTTATTTTTAACTCGTATCTTATACATTAAACTAGACAATCTTGTATGTGCGAGTGATTATACTCGCACATACAAGTGTATGGTTTCTTGACATCGGCTGCAATTTTTACCATGTACTCATTATGTAAAGAGTTTTTGGGGAGAAAAATCGATCTATTCGATTTTTTCATATTCGCAGATTCGCATTTTTTGTTCGAAAATTTGGAATGTGATGGTTTCGAAACCCGCCGCCGTATTACGTAAAAATAGCGATTAGCAATAATCTTGCAGTCACCGCGCGATAGACGCGCAATCGATTGCTGAACGTCTAATAAAATCGTATTACCTGCGTTCGATTGCTAATCGCTCGCTGTTGTGTTTGAATGCACTTTGCTTCATTTTCGCTTATTATTGCTAACTGACAGTTCAAATCACTCGCTGATTGCTTTCGCTTTGCTGTAAAAGTCTTACGTAATACGAAAAATTAGACAGCAGTGAAGAAATCGAACGATTGATTGCAATTTATAGTTTGCTTCTGCTATGTTTTTGCAGATACGTAATACGCATTTGCGATTTTTGCGCAAAAATTTATTTGCAAGATACGTAATAAGCCCGCCGGTCAGATAAATATTTGGTGGTTCTTTCTATTTATTTATATTTATCAGAACTCGGAGCAAGGCTCGGTTACCCAGGTACTATCTAAAATATAATAAAGTAAATAAAATATATTAATTAATTTAGAGGCAAGGTTTGTTTGTTTGCTTGCACTGAACAGGCTCTGTAACTAGTTGACCGATTTTAATGATATTTGGCCATTAATTAGATAGTAATTCCCAGTAAGAAAGGATAAGAGCTACTTTTTGTCGCGGCAAGATTTTACTTTATTTCTATTTGCGTGCACGAAGTCGCGGACAATATCTATGTATTGCCCACGACTTCGAGCACGCATTCAAGGAACTAGGTTCCTTGAATACAATAATCATTTTTCAGTTTTAAATGAATACCTACTAAAAGTTTTAAAATTTAATAAAATTATTTTGATTCATCAAATAAACACGTTAATGTGTGGAACTATTTATCTATACTTCTATACTATATAATAAAGAGGAAATTTTTGGTTGTTTGCATAGAATAGGCTCCGAAACTACTAGATCGATTTTGATGAAATTTGGCACAGATATAGAGTAGACAACGGGGCAGGACATAGGCTACTTTTTATCTCGGAAAAAATCTACGAAATTAACTTTTGCGCGCACGAAGTCACGGGCAACATCTTATAAAATTAGAATATCTGGTTAGGAGCTACAAAGCCCTAGGGACAGACATCGTCACAACAATCAACTTCAAGAGCTAAAAATGAAGAAATGAAAATAACATTTTGATCCGATTCTGATTTCAGAGAACGATTTAAGGGGAACTTGAAAAACCTTATGGGAATATTTTTTCATATTTTCTTATCAGATTATCCTCGAGATTCGTTTACGGGATTCTTACTATTGGCTTACTGTGGTTTTGGTTAGAGTTCGTAATATTCGTTCGTTCCTTCGTTCGTTTCAGCCTGCTGATGTCCACTGCAGGGCTTCCCCCGTAATATTGATCAGTCGAATTTGATTCTACCAAAGTTTTGAATCTCGTAAAACTTGAGCTTGAAAATAATATCCTAATAGGTTATATTTTTTAATGGATTTCAGGCTTCTTCAGGATACAATATAATATTTTGTAAGGTTATGAATAGTCTTACTGTCCGAGTAAAATAATTGTCTTCAATAGTTTTAATTTATAAAAGTTTTACAAGTTTTTATAACATTAAAAAAAAAACAAATTACAAAAGTTCATACTGTAAAGTCCTCTCTGAAATCCTTATTCATATCCAGTGATTAAAACTTCAAATAAATAATATACAGGATTTATTCTCCATAAATTAACATAACATGTGCCTCCATGGCCGTCTCTCGGTAATAATGCCAAACCCGGCGTCCATACCAAACAAGCGACGATACTGATCTTGCAATTTTTATACAAATTGAACATGGCACTGAATATTATTTCTCATGCCTAAGAAATAAACTATAAAATCATTTCATCTCATAACCAAATAATAATAATTATATATTAATGCACATTTAAACCATTCATTGCACGTTTACATATTATTAATTAGAAGTATTTTATGAAACCTTCAACTATAAGCTTACAATACTTACACACCATATGACTATAATTATTGTGAATTTATTTTCGACTATGAAATACTAGCATTCGATCCCCGCGTTTAAACAATAAAAATGTTTCAATCAAGTCTTAGGACAATTTATCGTCTGATTGTCTGGCAAGAGAGATGTTCCAAGCATCGAATGGGCATGTTAAAAGTCGGACTTGCGCCTGAGCTCTCGCCAGTCGTGTCGGTTATCCGTCCCACTGGGTTACGAGAGTAAAGGAAAAGAGAGTGCTCTTGTGTATTGCGTTTTAAAGTTTAAAGTTAATTTGAACAGTACTAACTATTGGAATTAGAAAAATGAAGAATTATTAACGAAGCGTATTTTGTCCATTAAAGGAAAGCAAAGATATCTGCATTGCAAAATAATCACGAAAAAACCTTGTAAATCTTGAATTGTACTTTTCAACTTTTAAATCCATAGGTCTAATACAATATTCCCGATTCGACCCCACGTCGCGACACAACAGGTGTTTATCGATCCAGCCGTAACTTCTGCTCCCGATACAAAACTTCGTCGGAATTTTATTTAAATTCATAAGGAAGTAAAGGCGAAGTTTAAAAAGAAATATTTGCATAAGAAATGAGGTGTTGGTCTTATTTGTTTCAAATTTCAATACACGATATAATAACGAAGCAGACGAACTTACATAGAGAAGTCTGATTCCAATTATGTGAGGAACGAAGACAAGAACATGTATATTGTATATTATTTTAAATCACCAAAATTCTTATACTTTTCCAAATATGCGAGTGCTTTTTCCAAACTCAGACCGAGCGAGGTATACTCGGTTATCCCGAAGTCCACTTGTATGCATTTCAGCTGTGGTATATATAGTGCCGAGCTGCACTTCGATAGCACTATTCAGGATCGTGGCGTTTATTGGTCTGCCACACCAAAAGGCAACAGAATATGTAAAAAATGTAAAAAGTACAGTAATCAGCTGTTGCTTAATTAAAAAGATACAAGGAAAGTTCAATACTTAAGATATGCTTTATTTATGTAATGAACCAGGAAACGAGCAAACGGATCACCTGATGGTAAGTGATTACCGCCGCCCATGGACACTCGCAACACCAGAGGAGTTACACTTGTAACTTCTCTGGTGTTGTTACTTGCGTTCCTAGTCCTAAAAATCCCCCATGGGCCTTCGGTAACCTCACTCACTCGGCGAAACACAACGCAAGCGTTATTTCACGCCGGTTTTCTGTGAGGTCGTCGTATTTACCCGGTCGAGCCGGCCCATTCATCCTGAAGCGTAGCTCTCCCACTCCCAAAAGGCTATGACGTACATTTGCCAGAATAAATCTTCATACAAGGAAATTTTACGCCATCTTGGTTTTCACCATATCTCAAATGTCAGCCAACTTGTTTTCATCATACTTAAAAGTGGGGCCATTTAACTGGAGACACTTTTTACCTTAACATACCTTGTCTATAGTATATCATACTTCTATTGTTACATGACTAAAAAATAACTAAAAATGAAAATTTTCAAGAGTCTACCTGTTGGCATTATAAATATCGAGCAAAAAAATTAGTTGTATGGGAGCACCTCTTAAACATATATTTTATTTTGTTTTTAGTATTTTTTGTTACAGCGGCAACAGAAATACATCATCTGCGAAAATTTCAACTGTCTAGCTATCACGGTTCACGAGATACAGCCTGGTGACAGACAGACGGACAGTGAATCAGTAATGGCTGGTACCGTTTTTACCCTTTGTGGAAAGATTTCAAAACTCAAGGTAGGCTAAGACGTACACAAAATATCTTCATACAAGAAAAAGTTACGCTATTTTGGTTTTCAATCTACTTCAGAAGTCAGCCAACTTGTTTTCACATATAATACCACAAGAGCTTCAAAATTATCGGGTATTTCCCGATAGGTTCGTTGCAAACAAATGAAGGATTCTTTTCAGGATTCTTTTCAAGTTTTTCAGGATTTTTTTAACCTGAAAAACTTGACGACTTTATTTGTTTGCAGGGAACCTTGAGGGAAATGCCAGATAATTTTGAAGCTCGTGTGGTATTCGGGGGATTATTTTTCCGTCCCAAATGTCGGCCAATAGAATTGCACCATGAGACGAAATGTACAGTTAACAAATAAGAATTTCATAATGAATAAAACAACATTTAATTAAGATTCAGGCTAGTGCAATTAAAATCTCCAATTTTCACAATTGAATTCAACCTGTCAGTTTGACGTGTGGTTAATTTGACTGGATCATGTTTTGTATAGCAACGACCAGAGAAAATTTTCAAAAAATTATCAGTATAATACCATGTAGGTTGTACCACGTGACGTCGAATGGTGCAATTCTATTGGTCGATATTTGGGTCGGAAAAATAATCACCATAATTCAAATGTCAAAATGGCCCGAAAATTTTCAAAAGTAGGGCCATTTAATTGGAGACACTTCCAAAACATGCCTCGTCTATTTTATATACGTCTATGCCTTAGTGTAAAAAAAAAAAAGAAAATAAATTATACCCCTCTTGTACCAACTAACTTACCATGAAGTATAATTTTCCGTAACCGCGGGAAATCGCTTTCAGCCGCATTAGCACAACAAATAGTTTCCGAATTTTGGGCGGTCATAGCCGACAGTCAACACTACATCCATCAACGAAGCGGGAAGTGGAAACGTTCAAAGGCGAACATCACTAGCTGTCATGACTTGCGTAGGAAGTACACTCGGACGCAGAAAGTATGCCGTGTTAAACATTTTTGGGATGAATACCCCTTTTATTTCCATTGCTGGGGAAGTTTATGATGAGAAAATCGGGTCATATGTAGCTACACAATGTATATTAAACGATTAAGTGGATAGCTAAATAATGAATGAATCGTAAAAAGTAGGGCACATTTATTTTATATTACAACATTTTTTTTTGTCTTTGTCGTTGGCAAAGGCAAAAAAAGTTAATTATTTAAACGACATTAAATTAAGAAACTGTGAAAAATAAATTTAATTCTGTTTTTTTTTATAATGACACTGAAGTTATAACAAAACATTCGTAGCAGTGCTACAAACTATGTAGCACTGCTACGAATCTGTTATAATCGCCCGAATTCTAATAATTTTTTTGCACATAGATAACCTAAAGCCTAGATTTACTACTATGGCTACTTTTTACTTAGAAAATGTACGGTTCCTGTAGGAGGTTTATGGTATAAATAATAGTACCTACATGGGTAACCGACCTGTGTTTGGAGTTCTGATAAATTTAAAAAAATAAAAAGAATCACAATAATATTTATCTGACCGGGATTCGAACTCACCACATTTCGAATTTAAGAAAAAGCAAAAACTATACTAACGTATGTTACGAATACCAAACTGCCAATCGGAATGACTTAATAGAGTCGAAATTATTGATATATTGTTGCACGGCGAAAGAAAAACAGCAACCTAGCTAGATCGATTTCTCTCCCCCAAAACTCCCTACATACTAAATTTCATGGTAATATTTGCAGCTGTTTTCGAGATACCGATTATATGTCACCGTAAAATTGTAAAAACCGTTAGGTTGTAAATAACTAACAAGATTGTAAAAATATGTGGATAAATTCTTAACTATATATTTATAATCTAGCGAAGAATAATGCGTTAAATTATAGGCAGCATATTCGCGTCTGAAGTCTATGAAAATTTTACAATTTCACTAGTTATATTACAATCTAACAGTTTTTACAATTTTCCGGTGACATATACAATATTGTCTCGTTTAAAGTATAGGATACAAGTTAAAATATCGTTTTCGTTTTTGTGGCTGACTGTACATATAAGTTAGTTATCATGATTATTGATCTGCTGCGGCAGTGACGGGTTCAGAAGACAATATCCGTTATAAGATTCGCGCCAAAATCACCCTAATATAATTGACATGAATTTATATTTTTGGAGCTTGAAATTCGGCACTCATAAGGGCGAATTTCCAATGCACAAATAAAGGGGTAGACAGTATGGTATATAATATTTATTGTATAGACATAAATTACAACCTCCGTGGTCTAGTGATTAGAGCATTAGCTCTCGACTCTATTCTGGTCGTGCGTTTGATTCCCGCATTTGAACAAAAAATATTGTTACCAAATTTGTTTAGGAAAATGCAGGCTGATCACCTGATTGTCTGACAAGAAAGATGATCCATGCGTCGGATGGGCATGTAAAAAGTCGGATCTGCGCCTCATCTCTCATCAGTCGTGTCGGATATCCGTCCCACTGGATAAAGAGGGTAAAGGAAGAGAGAGTGCTCTTGTGTTCTGCGCACCCACTTGGGCACTATAAAATTACTCCTGCGTAACTGGCCTGGTTTCAATGAAACCGGCCACCGTCACCAAAATCGGTGTGGGGAGTTATTATTATAGTCAGAAAAATAAATGTATTTTTCACTAAATTATTCTAAATGGGAATTGCTTTGTAAATAAACTATTTACTATAGGATAAACAGATCATCTTTCTTTTTAGGGTGTAAGTTGCAGTTATTTGTCCTTAAAAAGTTCCTAAAAATGTCAAGTTTTATATTGTGGTCTTGGGTAACTAATTCTAGTGTTTCGGCAATCCTCCTTTTCCTATGGAAATAACAGATGATGTATGCAAAATGCCAATTGCTGAAGAACATGTACATTGAGTATGAGTTTGTGATCGTGTTTTATTTCCGTTTATGCGTTTTGATATCTAACGTGTTTAGAAATTGTCTTGTCTAACCCAGTGATTTGAAAACTTTTATTATTTAAAACACCTGTGAGGATTTCTGTGCAATTAAAAGCTTGAAATGGTGTCAATTTTAAACTCGTTATGGTTTTTTTATTTAAATTATCAATTCCCGTGACACAGTGACGCTGCTTCGGCATTACGAGTATTATATCAACGCGAAGGAAAAACTTTCAGTACAGTTTTATGAGAATTGTAAGAGCGGAGGAGTATGATAATTTGGACAGTTAAAGTCGGTTTATTCTCCGAACAAACGCTCTTGTTGATTTACTCTAAAGAAAAAAATTGTAGACCCAAATTTAAGAGTAATATCGATTTTTAACCGACTTCCCAAAAAAGGAGGCGGTTATACGTTCGGCTGTATATATTTTTTTTTTTTTATTTTTTTTGTATGTTCAACGATTACTCCGCCGCCTGTGGACCGATTTTCAAATTTTTTTCTGTGATGTATAGGGTGTAATCCCAAATTGGTCCTTTTGATATCAAAGTGGTAACCTGATGATGGGATCCATGAGGAATCGAGGGAACTCCTCGAAATTTATATGGACACATATGGTGATTTTGACTTTTTCTGAAGTAGTTCAAGCATATGCTACCAAAAAGTAAGATTTTGCTCCAAGGTATACCCTGGATCCAAAAGTACAGAATAGAACTCCTGACTCCTTATAGATACATGTTTGGGGATTTCGGCGTTGTTTAAAGAACTGCAAGCATATGCCACCTTGTCAGTTAGAGTAATCATCATCATCATCACCACTATCACACCATACATCATCAGATTATGATGATATAAAAGGTATTTCTCATAGTATTTTACACTAACACGGAGATCATTGAACATTACTCTGCCGTTTATGAACCTATTTGCAAAATTCTTTTGTTGTTGTAAAGGGTTTAATTCGAAATTAGTCCTTTAGTCACTAAAGTAGAAACCTGATGATGCGAGCCATGAGGAATCGAGGGAACTCCTCAAAATTTATATCCACACATATAGTGATTTTGACTTTTACTGAAGTAACACAAGCATATACTACAAAAAAAATAAGATATTGTACCTAGGTATACCCTGGATCCAAAAGCACTGTACAGAACTCCTCAGTCTTTAAAGATGTGCGTTTGGAAATTTCGGCATTGTTTAAAGAACTGCAAGCATATGCCACTTTATAACTTACAGTAATCATCATCATCATCATCTTAATAGCAATACCTAATGGAAGCTTGGCGAGTATTTAATTATACATTCGATCGTTTAGTTTAGACGTTCTTAAGACGTATTAATAACTTAACAAAATATATCACTAAAAAGGGTGAAATTATTATTTTTAAACAAAAAATTAAACCGACTTCCAAAGTAAAAATACACAAAAAAGTATGAAATAAAACTTAATCTCTAAATAATTCCCCTTTCAAATTCGGCTAAAATTTTTACTATTTCTCTACTCAATCTTATTAATTTTGAAGTCGGTACCAGCAAATATGAACGTAAGTTGTATAAAATATTGTAGAATATTGTTTGGGCTGGTGCCGATTTCAAAATTAAGAAGATTGAGTAGAGAAATAGTAAAAATTTTAGCCGAATTTGAAAGGGGAATTATTTAGAGATTAAGTTTTATTTCATACTTTTTTGTGTATTTTTACTTTGGAAGTCGGTTTAATTTTTTGTTTAAAAATAATAATTATTACTCTTATCTAGGTCGGTAGGTGCTTATAATTCTAAAATTTAAATTAGTTTAAAACATTCATCGAATCGAATTTTAATGCAACTTAAGGCGCTCTTACCCTAGAAATACGCTTCTTTTAAAAATTTTTTGAGACGAATGGATACATTTTAGTGCAGCAAAAAAATATATGTTAATTTTGATCATATTTGCTAAGGGACCTTTGTTTTCAAAACACGTTATCTGAACATTTTCTCGATTAAAAAAAATCATAAAGTAACCATTAAAATAGAAATTCTTGGAGTTGTAACTGTATTATTTGTGAACAGAAATGAGAAAATTATTTGCAGTTTCGTAAAACATAATAAAAGGAAGGGAATTGTTGTTTTGATTTTTCGTATAGAATGTGATATTTGTTAGTATTAATTTATTTCAATGATAAATAATTCGTACGAGTCGAATGAAACATCGCGAAATGGCGACCTGTCATTCCTTCTCTTTCATATCTATTGAATAAGACAGTACCGGCTTAGGCCTCTTGCTAATGAGACGTATGTCAAATTTTTCCCCTCTTTTCTGCTCAAAAATTATTCGAATTTATTGTTTAAAGTCCGTTCAAATTTATTTTACCCCCGAATGGACCTTTATGTCGTCTGCATAAAGGTTAAGTCAATATTAGTTTTTCTTTCGTCGTGTAAAGCTTATAACATATGCGTAATTTCGCAATCTGACGTAAGACGCTTGGCAGCCCTTTTGCTTTTTGCGTTGTTGCGACCAATTGGTCTCGGGTTCGAATCCCGGTCAGACGATTTTTTTTTTCTTTTTTTTGTCGCACTATAAAACTCCGAGCGATGCTTGTTTTCCCAGTAATAAAAGTATATGGTTAATTATGTACTTATTTTATTATTAGTTACTTTAAGTTGTTGTTAATATTAGTGTAGATTATATTATATAAAGTATGAAAAGATTGTATTCGATGAATGTCCAAATTTTCAGTCCAAAGTTCTAAGATGGAGGTACAAAAACTCTTTATAAGTAGGTACTAGAGAGACCGAGCTTTGGTCGTAGTTTTAGTACAACGATAAAAATTAATAAAAAATAAAAAATATATATTAAAGACATTATATGACACAAAACAAAGACATTATATGAATCACAAAAATAATATTTATCTTACCGGGATTTGAACTCACCACCAAAAATCAAACGTCGGTACGCCAACCAAGCTGCCAGTCAGACTGACGTACAATAACCGAAATTATTGATATAATTTATTACACGACGAAAGAAAAAACATATTTGATTCAAAATTGACAACATTGATTGACAACAGAATAAGTAAATATATATATACCTAAATATTATTCTGTTGGTTTGTAAAGTTTATACATATTATTATAGTAAATTCTAATGCTAATCACCATGAACAGATATTAGGAACATGTACTTATTTAGTAATCTACGTTTATATTTTACTAGCTTTTGCCCGCGACTTTGTCCGCGTAAAGTTCGGTTTCCATACAAAATTTTAACCCCTTTGTTACACCTGTAGGAGGCGAATTTTCAAAAATCCTTTCTTAGCGGATGCCTACGTCATTACAACTATCTGTGCCAAATTCTAGCAACATCTGTTCAGTAGTTTTGGTTGTGCTTTGATAGATGAGTCAGTCAAGTTTGCCTTTTATATATTTAGACTAGGTGTTGCCCGCGACTTCATGCGCGCAAAAGGAAATCTCGATGGAATCGTACATTTTTCGGCATTAAAAAGTATGCCTATGTGCTTCCCCGTTGTCTATTCTATATCTGTCCTAAATTTCATCAAAATCATTCCAGTAGTTTCGGAGCCTATTCAATGCAAACAAACAAACATACAAACAAATAAACCTTCTCTCTGTATTATATTAGTAATAGATTAAATAAAACAATATTTACAATTAATATGATGTAGCCGAAGAGACTATTTGGTTAAACCACAAATGTCAGAAACTAGGTATTTGAAATTGTATTTTTTTTTTGCTGTCAGATAGCCGAAGTTTCATGTATGTAGAATGGGAATATTTGATATTGAATTTTATTGTGTATTTATGTATTGTATAAAATCAGTCGATAAAATTTAGCTTTGTGCTACGCGAACGAAGTTGCAGGCAAAAGCAAGTTTAGATTTTGTAACCGCTGAAAAATGCGAAATATATAAAATTTTGAAATGTCGACCTAGGAAGAAACGTCAATGTGTGTGATGTCATAATGTGTATTGTGTAAAGTGTTACATGTTGTAGTGCGTATTCCGCAGTACTTCGACCGCATATTATAATAATACTAGCTATCCCGGCAAACTTCGTACCGCCTTAGAATTAAATTTGTTGACGTACTGACTACTGACAGCAGCGCCACCTACCAGGTCCGATTGCAAATCTAAGCCATTCTCGAATCAACCTGAAGACACACAAATTTTTTCATTACTTAATATCGGTACAGCCGTTTAGGAGTTCAGTGACTTAATTGAGCTTTTTTTTTAGATTTTTTTTACCCTTTAACTACTTACTAAAAAACGTAACTTTCTCAAATCGCAATGGCTAAATTTGGCACAAAATTAGGAAATAGACTTCTTTTAATTGACCTAGACAGAAAATAGACATTTTGAAATATAATAAATTGTAATGAGATTTGAACCTAGACGCTACGCTTTGCTTTAGGCGGGCAAAATACCGCTAGGCTATGAAGCACATTACGATTTTATCGAAATTACGCTTTTGTACATTATAGATACATCACTTTGACGTATTTCGCATGAAGTCCCCCGCAGTAACGGGGGCGGCACGTCCCCCACTCATCTCCTTCACCCCCTCGAATACTTCATAGTTGACTACTCACAGCGCCTTAAAACAAAGAAAATAAAAAACAAAGAAAGAATGAAAATAAATAAACACGCACGTACCGACACAGTTTGATTGTTCAGCAATTGAGATAACGTCTTTACTTCAGACAATAATATTATGTAGATTTTTCATAAAACACCAACAGCTGAGTGTCGATTTGCGTAATTTGAGGACGCCTTTTCTATAACATTTTACAAAGCGGTATTAATATATGCAGTACAGTTTCTCTTAAAAGTATAGATTACTATTTTATAGGTATATCCTTTTTTCCCCGATGTTAGGTGAAATAACAAGCATTTTCCCCGCGCGCCGCATTGAGTTCGAGCCGTTGACTAGTGCACTCTAAGTTTATGTAGAGGAAGGCATGCAGTAAGCTAATCTTTTTAAAATAATACTTAGATATACATAAATTAATAAAATAACATCAACACACACTACATACCTCAGATTATATTATTATTAATAAAATCTACCATTCGTTTGATAGATACAATGTATTAGGTTGGGGAAAAAGTTTCTTCGCATTTTATATAAAAATTCAAAAGGTTTTTTTATAATGTTTATTTACAAGTGACTAAAGTATATAGGTGCCATTTTGTTCGATAACTTTTTGCCATCTTGTTGGTAGGTACATGATCCCATTGCTATAAAATTTTTGGGGCTTCTGATGAAAAAACTGCGACAAGTGGTTTTGGCAGTCCTCTTGTGATGTCAACCTGACACTGCCTAAGGAATTCTGCAGCGACCGAAACAGGTGGAAATCTGAAGGTGCAAGGTCAGGACTATACGGCGGATGCATTAACACCTCCCAGCCAAACTCCCGTAATTTTTCTGAGTGGCTAAAGATGTGTGAGGTCTAGCGTTATCATGGTGAAAAACCACACCCCTTCTGTTGATTAATTCCGGCCGCTTTCTCTCAACTTCTTGCTTTAATCTCATCAGTTGTTCGCAGTACAGTTCAGAATTGATGGTCCTGCCTGGCGGTAACAGCTCATAATGAATAATGCCCTTCCAATCCCACCACACACACAGCATCACCTTGTTGCGAGTTAACCCGGGTTTCGCCACAGTCTGTGAAGCCTGACCGGCCTTTGACCACGATCTTTTTCGCACGTTCTTGTCGTACATGATCCACTTTTCATCACCAGTTATCAGCTTCTTCAAAAATGGTTCGGTTTCATTACGTCGTAATAAAGAATCACAAATGAGTTCACGGTTCATTAGGTTTCTTTCAGTGAGCTCATGAGGCACCCAATTATCGAGCTTTTTTGTGTACCCAGCTTTTTTCAAATGCGCTAAAACCATTTTGTGGTCAATCCCCAGTTCTTCAGCTACATCGTAACTACTAATATGCCGATCTTGCTCCACTTTTTCAAAAATGGCAACAGTTTTGTCCGTAACAGGGCGACCAGAGCGACGTGCATCTTTGATATCAAAATTTCCGGATTGAAAACGCTTAAACCAAATTTGCGCTACTCTCACAGATACTGCATTAGGTCCATAAACATCACAAATTTTTTTCGCGGCTTGTGTTGCATTTTTACCTTTTTTGTAATAAAATTTTAAAATGTATCGAAATTCTTCATAAGAATCACTCATTTTAACAATAAGAAAAACAAATGAAAATCTCAAATTTACCTAATTTGAATTTAGAATTGTCTTCTGTAAAATTAAAACTTTTTAATGATACCAAAATCAGCCAGATACAATTGGTATAGCCCAAGATATTTTATGACAAGTTCATACATACTATAATGCGAAAAGACTTTTTCCCCAACCTATTATTTAAAGTATTACATATTTTGTCAATCAGTTACAAATTTTTTTTTCTATTTAAAAGGCTAAAGAACACTCACAAAGTACATATTTATAAATTATATAAAGTTAATTTCGACCACAGAGCGACCTTTAGTTTTATTAAATGAACTAATCATGTTCTTAACTTAAATTAATTAAGCTTCCCTATGAAATAATCATACATATTTAAAATTATTTAAATCTGTAAAAAAGTATCCATCAAATGTACCAGGACATCAGAATTCGATGGCGACCTAAAAATGAATATTCACGAAACATTCGAATCCAATCGATCTTGCGACAATCCTTAAACGCGGGTCAAGCCGCACTCGTCTCGAGTGACCCCGTTGTAACGATCATTCCTTCTCCCTTCCACACACCCAACCGCCTATTTTCTATCCCTCTCGTTCCCCTGACACCAGCGCCATTTGTGCAGTCACCGTACAGGTGTCCTTATCGCCATAGTCATAAGGTCGACAAGTGGTACACCGGCTCGTCGGAGACCGTACAGCGATCTTCAATGAATTAACGCAATTGTGTTTTTTTAATGTTTTACACTGAGGTTTCAGCTGTGGCATTCAGTCGGTCTAGATTCATTAGGGTGGCTTTTATAATGGGGGATTAGCTCCTACTTTGGGTTCGCTTTCGTGTAAACTTTTACCCGGAAAGTTATATGTACAAAACGTAGTCTTCATTTTTCGGAGAATGCATTTTGGTTTCATTTACCTATTACGTTTTTATAGTTCCATCTCCCTTATAGTTTTATTCCGTTTGTCCATCTCTCCGTCTGACCATCCGTTCTTCTTTAGTAATTTCGGTAATCTATCTATATATATACATAAAAGAAAGTCGTGTTAGTTACACTATTTATAAATTTGGGTCTTAAAATAATTGTGGAAGTACAGGGAAGATTTATACGCTGAGAAATATTGGAAAAGGTGTAGGTGTAGGACTAGGACGTAACAACTTACGTCCTAGTCCTACATTGTAGGTTTTGTGTAGCATTGTAGGTGTAGTTTAAGACAGAACATCGTATGCCGGGACAGCTAGTTTAGAATATATAAAGACGAAATTTTGTTTAAAAACTTTCTTTTTGGCATCATAAAATACTAGTTCGTCAGATGCCATCGCTTATTACGAAACTATATCATCTTGGCTAAAGGGCGGTCTACCTTCACTTTACTTAAAGCCACAAAAGAAGGGGTTGTTGTTTTGTGCGATCATTTTACCAATATTCCGATGTGTTTGATTTTCCCGAGTCGGGCGTCGGGCGCCCCTTTCAAGGAAATTGTCGGGGCAATACATTGATGTTTGATGCATCGGCGGCTATCACACGAACACAGAACACCGCGGCTGTTTTATTATTAAAATTATCACCGGCAGTCTGACCGATCACGTCGATTTAGTCCATCATGGTGTATGTGAACTTATGTTTCGATTATCAGTCAGAAGTAAGACCTTTGTGGCTCAGTGGTTAGCGCGTTCGCACTCAAGCTGGAGCTCAAGAGTGCGAATATCGCCGAGGAAGCTTATACAATGTTCCTTAGTTATAGGTGTGTATTAAATAGCCCGTTGACACTCAAGTTGGAGCTCAGGGGTGCGAATATCGCCGAAGAAGCATAAAAAATGTTCCTTGATCATGGATGTGTATTAAATATGTGTACAATGTAATAAAAAACTTAAATGTATAGTATAAAAGTATTAAGGATTGTCCAAGAATTGTCGAAGAAACCAGTTGCCTGGTACCTGTAACACAAGTTCTTCGGATACTTAGCACGGAGCCAGATTGACGTGGTGTAAAGCGTCCATAGATATTATTATTTTATTATTACTGATTATTATTAGCAAAAGAAAGATTGAAATATTACCTAATCTTTGTACCTAATGATAATACGAAAAAAACCTTAAAAAATGAAAAAAATATTACGTTTTAATATTTAATATGTTAATGACGACCTCTGTGGCTCAGTTGGTTGAGCGTGTTGGTGCTCAAGCCGGGGATCGCGGGTTCAAATCCCGCCGAAGGAACAAAAAGTTTTTCTGTGTTCCTGGGTAATGGATGTGTATTAAATATGTGTATAATATAATAAAAATCTTAAATATGTGTATAGTATAAAAGTATTAAATATATTTCCGTTGTCTGGTACCCGTAACACAAGTTCTTCGAGAACTTACCACGGGATCAGATTGACGTGGTGTGAAACGTCCATAGATATTAAATTATAGTAGAGTACATACATAAAACGATAATTATAAAGTGACTTTACAGCTTAATATGTCAATTTGTTGTTAACTTTTTTCTACATTTTGGCGACAAAGTAGCGCGAGTGTGACAGCACTGCAGTAAAGCTAGCACTTAGCGCGTTTCAGGTTTCACAGTTAATACCTATCTGTGAGAAAAACACAGGAAAGGTTTTACGGATAAACCTAGGTCTTATATGGCGGCGACGCGGCTATCTTAGACTTTGTACATTAAACCTAAAATCTAGATAGAATCTACATTAATACCCTTACTAATAAACGCTGTATAAGGTTTGAATAGTTATACAGTGTTTTGTTTACATCACACAAGTGACATGTTTAATTCGATAGAAGGAGAACTGAAGGAGACAAAACACTGTATAACTATTCAAAGCTTATACAGCGTTTATTAGTAAGGGGGTAATTCTTTAAGTGTATTCTAAAAATAGATGAGTTAGTGCCTATGTTCTTTTCCGTATATTTATATCTTCCATTCTACATGAGCCTAGAATAAACATTAGCGAACTGCACGTAAAGTTCGGACCGCACATCGAACTGCGTTCCAAACCACGGATGGATCTGTGCGGGTTGGACTGCGAATCGAAATGTCGTGCTAATTACGGCAAAAAATGTGTGCACGGTTTGGACTGACTTTGTTTGGAGTGCGCGGATAAAACTGTAAAAAATGCGCAGGCATGTATATGCTAGGTCGGACTGCCATCTCCGCTCATCTACATGTTTGTTTTGGAGCGAGTGTTAGAACGGCGCTTGCTGTTTCCCGTGGTTCGAACTTTACGTATGAAGGGCGTAAATGGTTTAGATATATCATTTACGTACACGGTACGAGCTAATAGCTATAATATACAGGTATATTTTTATCTTGTGAATTAAATTTTTAACCTAACATTATGCTACAATATTGTTTATATGACATATGGTCGAAATTTATTACTACGACCACTAGCCATTATATACTACCTATGTTTTAGGTTTAAAATAAAACCACTTGCTAGAATTTCGCTCAGTGGACAACTTCAGTTAAGTATCACCGATTTCATAGTCCATAAAACTGTATGAGCAGAGAGATAAAAGCTTCAAAATAGCTGTTTTTGAGGGCGTATTCACACGAGTGCGTTTTTCGGCGTGATACAGCGCGCGAGTTGCATCAGAATCGCTCCCTCATTATAAATATATTGGAATTTAATGCTTATCTAAACCTAAATACGAGTAATAAAGAGCAAAAGTTTGTTTGTTTGTTTGTTTGCATTGAATAGGCTCCGAAACTACTGTACCGATTTTGATTAAATTTAGCACAGATGTAGAGTAGACCACGGGAAAGGACGAAGACTACACTTTATCGCGAAAAAAATTACGTTTTCTGCGAAATTTCGAAACGCACGAAGTCGCGGGCAATATCGTTGTAATATAAAATTAAAAATTCCTCTGTATAAAAAAAACGCAATCACTTAGCGCAACAAACCGTATTTCATGATACACAATAGTTAGAATTCAGTGCGCGAAAACGCGCGAGAACTGCGCGTTCGTGATGCGATCGCGCACTCTGACTCTTCGAGTTCGCGACGCGATTTCGGATCTACGCCATCAGAGCTCATAAGCGCGCGTCGTCTGAACTTGCCCTTAGGAAACTATCAAACGTTTCAATCATCATCAATTAAAACTTTCATGGCTTCAGCGCAACAAACTGTATTTAATGATACACAATAGACAGAATTAGGCGCACGAGAACGCACGAGAACTGCGCGTTCGCGATCGCGGCTCAGAACTCTTCGCGGTTCGGATCTACGCGATCAGAGATCATGAGCGCACGCCCTTAGGAAACTATTAAAGATTTCAATCATCATCAATTACAACTATCATGGCTTCAAAAATTTCAAAGATTAATTGGGTTAGAGAAACCACAAACATCTGTAAACCCGCACAAGTGCGAATGATTGTTCTATGTCTACAATAGACATAGAACAATCATTTGAGTAAGAAGTATTCGAATAAGAGTTGCGTCGTTAAAGGTTAAGAAATAAAGAAAATTGAAAGAAAAACTCGAAGATTGAGACAAATTAAATAGAAATATTTAGGTTTAGTAATATGTACCTAGATAGCTTCAGAATCCCAAACAAATATGAAATAGTGATAAACCCCATCGATTCTGTGAGTATAAAATATTCAATTAGGTATTACGATTTTTCTGTTATGATCGTGAAATAGCGTTACGGCCAATGTAGAGCCTAAAATTGGCTTTTCTTTCGTCGTGTAATACAAATAAAATATGAATAATTTCGAATAATGTCAAAGAATAATGTCTAATGTCAGATACGCGTAACGCGTAGGCGCTTGAATTTTGTACTGTTGACCAATTGTTCTCGGGTTTGAATCTCGGTGCGCCTCACTCATATTTTTATTCTTTCATTATTATGTAACACAGCCTCCGTGATCTTGTAGTTAGAGCTTGGCTCTCGACTCGGAGGTCGTGGGTTCGATTCCCGCATTGGAACAACAAAAAATTTTGGTTAGGATAGGAGGCAGACTGATCACCTGATTGTGTAACAAGAAAGATGATCCATGCGTCGGATGAGCATGTAAAAAGTCGGACCGCACCCGATCTCTTGCCAGTCGTGTCGGTTATCCGTCTACACTGGGTGCTCTTGTGTACTGCGTACACACTTGGGCACTATAAAATTACTCCTGCGTAACTAGCCTGGTTTCAATGAAACCAGCCACCATTAACGAAGTCGGTGTGGGGAGTTATTTTATTATAATATTTCGCGTCGTAAATTCCCTATTTGAAATTACTGAAATTATTACATGGATTAGTGCGTAAGTAAGTTCATTACGACCACGACCTTAATGTCTCTCGGCAATCGTTGTTTTTCATACCTGTCGTTTCCATAGAGAAACGAAGATTTCCGAGGGACATTAGTAGCCAAAGTAATAACCAAAGAAAAAGTGGATCTCAGACTGAGTTCTTTGTAATAATTATTATTAGTCGTTTAAGTGATTTCTGGTGACTAAGTATTTTCTAAACGTGTTAATTTTAATCTATGTTCTAAGTACGACTTGGGTGGTACGAATTAGATGACTAGGCGCCTTATACTTTTTTTTTAAAGTACATTAAAATATTTATAAATTGATAAAAAGTTTATATTATTATTAATTTATAATTATCTAAATATAGATTCAGTCGATGAGAGGACTGCGTTTTTTTTCACTTCCACTGAATATTACATAGTCATGTTATTCAGTGGAAATCATTTCCTTAGGGGGTACGATTTAAGAAACCTTTTACACTACAAAGTTATTACTCGTATACGTAGGTATAGGGTACTGGTAAAATATAAATAAAACCTATTTTATTTATCATGTATTATATTGTTGTGTACAACTTACATAGGTACATATTATTTGGCATTCGTGGCTAAAAGCACTTAACTACATTCACTAAGTCAATAGTTGAAACAATACAAAATTAATAATTTTTAAACCATTAGTTGAGACAGTCAATTAAGTAACCTAATTACTAAACAATAAAGTTTAAACTCTTTTGGCGAGAATACAAATATCTGTTGGTTCATTAAAGTAATCAAATTTCCCCAAAACATTTGATGAAGTTATGAATTTCGCTTTTTTGATTAGTGCGGATAGATAGGGTGACCATTATTTAAACAAATGTTTGTTTAAAATGCAGTTAATAATAATAATAGGCAATTATTATAGAATAACAGAAATATTCTTCTGTTACGGAGTAATACATTTAATATATTGAATGTGTGGAAAAGTGATAAAACTTGCTGCAGTATTTTTCAGAAAAATTATGTAGACATGACTTTTTACAAACTATTTTCGGGTAATCAGCCTCTATAGTCGTTTTTATGTAATGCCTGAAGACCCTGCCATGTCTGAACTATAGATAGTATTTATATATAGATAGAAATTTGTAAGTTTCCATGCTGATAGGTCATGCTAAAATCTCATTTCTCTCAAAAATTTAGGAAAATTATTTTGAGCGAAATCAGAAAAAACTTTTGAAGTAATTTAAAGAAAACATTGCGCGTTGAATAACTACAGAACCCTCCTTAGACAGGTCCCGACAGTTAAGTTTGGTTAAGGTTAAACACTTGGTTAAGTTATTTTTATGTATTATCTTCTAAATATATAAAAGGCAAACCTGAATTACTCATATAATATCAACGCACAGCCGAAACTACCGAACGGATTTTGCTGGAATTTTTATAGTTGTAATGACGTAAGCATCCGTTAAGAGAGGATTTTTAAAAAATTCGCCTCCTATGGGGGCGAACAAGAGGTTCAAATTATGGAAACCGAACTCCACGCGGACGAAGTCGCGGGCTAAAGCTAGTATTATTATGTAACAACATAATGTGTTATGGACACATTTACAATATTGTTGTGTCTGGCGTCTTCATCAGCAGGCGGTCCTTCATTTGCACGCGTCTGCTGATTCTGTCAACTGAAATTGTATGTTATACTTATACCCTCTTACTAATAAACGCTGTCATAAGCTTGGAATAGTTATACAGTGTTTTGTCTTCTTCAATCGAATTAAAAATGTCACTTGTGTGACGGGAACAAAACATAGTATAACTATTCAAAGCTTATGACAGCATTTATTAGTAAGGGGGATTATGATTAAAAACCTAAATAAGATCCAAGTTTATATTACTTACTAGTTTCGCGTAATAATCTACGGCAAAATAATTAAATTATTTTAAAGAATTGCCCTTTCTTTAGAAACATTGGAATTTAATGCGAATCCTATAAAATACTAAAGCTTATAATAATACCTACTTATAAAATACAGCACGGAGTTATTTACTGAGGGGCAATTCTGCTAAATAAAACCGGTATTAATACAATTACAATCAAGTCCCGATACGCTTATACTCCCAAACGGTGTTTTTATGAACGTTAAACCAACGTGAAACGCACTCTGATTGGTGGAAACGTCATAAAATCCGTTCACGGTAACATGTCGCTACACTTTCAATCCAAACAAAGTAAAATTGACTCTTTAAATTGTCTACTTTAAATACGAGAATTGAGGTTCTGAGTAGCAACAGCGTCGCGAACCCATCGCGAACGAGTTGCGCCCGAGCATGGCTCGCGTTGTCTCCACACAAAGACTCAACCGTATTTAATGATGCACATTACAGTGACGAAGGCTGGTTCTCCTTCATGGGGAAGCCCTAGCCTCTGTGATAGTTAGGGATTTGGATGAGGGTCTTCAAAAGGTAAGAGGTAAGTCAAACCGATAGGAATAGAATTAAAGGAAACCCACGCCACTACACTATGGTCATAATTAGGTCATCACCCTTTCAACTGTTACTCTGACTCTTCGCGTTAGTGACGCGATTTCGGCTCTACGCGATCAGCACTGTGTTATCTGAACGCTCCTTTATTCGCGATGCCAACGGGTCACTTGATCCATAAAACCTTTTTTCGAATTAGAAATGCACTAAAACCTTCCTGATTAATGTTGTTAATTGCTTCTTCCGTCCATTGTACACAATATTAACCTTCTAAATTGTACCCATATAAACTACTGTCGGTGTGTCGACATAATTAAAATGCCGTTACGATGACAACTTGTGGTCGTTATAGGTATTATATTTACGTACAGACAAATAGCTTTCATAGACCGATCCAAAATTTGTTAGGGTTGTCAGTTGTCACAGTAGATGGGGGTAAATGAAACTAAGTCTAGCGTCAGTAAAATGTTTATTGAGAAATTTTGGTACACACCATAACGCGGCATCGAACCTGCACAATCACGAGTTGGATTCAGAGGGTCTATTTATGGACGCTCTTAAAATAAAGCAATGCATCTCCTAGAATATTAAATATTTACCACTTTTGGACCCTAATAAAGTAGTAAGATCGAAAACTGATTCTGTACTTTTCGGCGACCATTTCTACCTTAATATTTCTAGATAGTTTGTGAAAAAACAACAATCATGGTCACCCGAAACCAGGTTCGTGACGGAATCACTTAGGAAGTGGTTCATGAGGAACGGGTTCCAATACAATGGGAATGGCCGCTTTTATTAATATTTTCAATCACAGAGCCTGCAATATTTCATTTCTATTTTTGACATTTCATTTCAACACTTGAGGTAATGTGAAAAATGGTTTCCCACCCCTGACCTCGAGCGGGCGTGTAATTCGTGATATTTGCCAGGTGAATTTAATATGAGGCTTAAATTTTGCGACGGAAGTGCGGAAACTTTTAACAAAATATTATGATCTATTTTGTAAATTTCTATCTATAATGTAGCTAGGCTTAACTAGCCTAGGGTAGACAAAAGAGACAGGACAGAGTTTTGTTAATTTATCGATGCGTAACACTTGGCTATGACTCATTGTGAATTGCTTCTAGACTAAATAAATCTATTAGCGGGGTCCTTAATTATGGGATGTCACTTAACAAATCAGCCACTTTTAATTTGACAGCTGTCAGCTGGCTGTCAAACGCACTATGGCGGTGACGGCATCTGCCAATCAGAGGCGACGAACGATCTGTCCGCGCATGCATATGTAAGTGTATACCTACATCATCCATGGTGGTTTGACGACTTGACGTCCGAAAATCCGTCCGTCCGTCCGTCCGACGTCCGTCTTTCTAACATTTTTTAGTTTCAAACTTATCGACTTTTTGTATATCACAAAAGATCTTTGTATGCTCTACTAAACCCTATAACATTTTCACGGTTCGCACTTAGCTGGTTTCCACTTTCCTCTTCTCAGGATTTCACGTTTTCTTAATGATTTAAATTAAAATATATCTCTTATTTTCAAATTGAAAAAGTCTTTCCTTATCCTGATTTAAGGTTCTCAAAAGTGCAAAATGTCGGAGCCCTGACGTCATATTTAAGTATATTTACCTTTCCTTTTATATTTTAAAGTAAAAATAAGCTACTTCCCCCATACTTCCTTACTTTAATTACGACTAAAGACTATCATGTTGGTGGTTAATTTTGTTTTTTCTGCTGTCAACATCGAGTCACACTGATGAATGACTGCGATGTAAGATAACACTAGAGATATTATCACTTTTCGTCACATGCCACAGCTACACCGTAAACGAAACACCTTGTATTTACTATGGCTTTTGGTAATGCCGTTGATTTCATAGATTCGTTTAAACTCATGAATATAACTCTTATAGAGTCACTAGCTGTTTCCCGCGACTCCGCTCGAGTACTTACGCGAATATCCCACGGGCATACTGTACTTTTACTGCTTGAGATAAAAAGTAGCCTACGTTTTAATCCGAAGCCATATTTCATCAAATGGTATATGATATGCCATATTTCATCAAAATCCGTTGAGTAGTTTTTCGTGAAAGAGTAACGAACATCAAAACTTTTTTACATTTATAATATTATAGTAGGATGAGCATACTTAAGTTTTGCTTCGTAATTTGATTTAATGCAAAATCTAAATTATAAAGCTGTCCCTGTTCTCCTGTTGTTATAAAATATCAATATATAAAAGATTTCTCTTTTTTATAGTCCAGTTGTGAGTCCAGTTTAAATGTGCAAAGAAATTATTGATTTTTTGTCATTTCTATTCTACTTTAACGCGAATAATTCCGAAAAAATAAAGATAATGATTCAATAAGTTAGGTTCATAGACTAATTATTATGCTTTTTCCCGGAAAACCTTATTATTCTATTCTATGAAATAATTAATCTATTTAATATTATATTCATGGCGACCGTCAGCAGTGCGGAGACATGATGAATGAAGCGAGTTGGCGTCGCTTTTTGTCAGTCTTTGTGTTTGATATATTTATTTGTTGCAAGAAATTACTTTTTAAGTTATTAGCAGTAAAAAACACATGTCTCTGTCATTCTAACTTTGGCCCATATTGCGCATAGAATTAAACGTCTAAAACTACATTACTTTCGGGGGGGTGGGGGGTAGAGTTTCTTTCAGATGTAGACTTGGGGCGACTTTGGGGCGTCAAAATAATGTTAATTAGCCTGGGGCACAAAATTTTTAAATACGCCTCTGTATGTGGGTTACATCTCTGTATATACCAGCCGGCCCATTTCGGGGTTTTAACTCCCTAAGCCCCCCCTGGCTACGCCTATGACTGAATCTGAAAAAACATTTTTCTTCAGCAGTAAACCTGCGTGAAACATTGAAACATTGCAGCCACGCTCCTTATAATGGAGATAGTGCCGTTGCATACGATCCGGTTGCCGGGTAGTCGGTCGCGAAGTGTATGGCCATGTACACCGGTACGTGTGAAAGCTATCGTACATGGCCATACACTTCGCGACCGACTACACGGCACCGGCTACCCGGCAACCGGGACGTGTGCAACGGCACAGACTCGAGCACACGTACTGGGGACATCCGTTTTATATTTTGAAATCGCAACCGATATGACAGTATAACAAATTACGATCTCACAATACATTCTCAAGCGCGAAATTAAAAGAAAATACAGCTCTTCAGCTATCCCCTGGCTTTACCGGCTGCCGTATTACGTAAAAATAGTGATTAGCAAAAATCTTGCAGTCATCGCGCGATAGACGCGCAGTCGATTGCTGTACGTCAAATAAAATCGTATTACCTACGCGATCGATTGCTAATCGCTCGCTGTTGTGTTTGAATGCACTTTGCTTCATTTTCGCTTATTATTGCTAACTGACAGTTCAAATCGCTCGCTGATTGCTTTCGCTTTGCTGTAAAAGTCTTACGTAATACAAAAAAATTGACAGCAGTGAAGAGATCGAACGATTGATTGCAATTTATAGTTCCTCGATTGTTCGGTAGAGGCAGTACTGTCGCTAGGTTGCTTCTGCTAGGTTTTTGCAGATACGTAATACGAATTTGCGATTTTTGCGCAAAAATTGCGCAATTTTTGCTATTGCTTGGCTATTGTAACCCGCGGATATTTCCACTTTCGGCGCATACGCAATAGGAGTAGGGTTGCTAGGTCACAGCCGAACAGACCAGCCAGTTTGTCCGAACATTTCGGTAAAAAGGCCGGACACCCTACATTCTTTTTGTTTCATTATTCATAAATACGATAGTATAATGGTTTCTTAAATCAACAAGCATTTTGGATTTTCACAAAAAACTAAATCGAATGCCTATTCATTGGTATCGTTTGCGAAATGTAAAAAGCCCAATAAAATCCGGACAAGCCGGATACTGTTTATTTTGGCCGGCCACGCAAAGTAAAACTTAACTATGTCCGGCTTTATCCAGACGCCTGGAACTAGGGGATCGAAGACCGGTCATATTTAAAAAAACCGGGTTTTTCGGTCCCAGCCATCTTCAAAACCGGGTACCCGGGTTTTTTCGGGTATTTCGGGTTTTTTGTTGATTTTGTAGAATTTTGTTAGGAATATCCTAAAATTTACTTTTATCAGCTGCTTTCTGTTGTTACAACGTAATACTGGTAAAATGTGATCCCACCATAAACATTATCATGTAAAGTAATTAATAACTTCACAAACTCTACACCTTAGTCAAAATACGTTGCCTGACGAAATGGCCAAGCCACATACTTTGACTAAAGTGTAGAGTTTGTAAAGTTAGGCTTTGTAAAGTAAGGCTTGTAGAGTTAAGGCGTGTAGAAACAGAAGTGCCTTGCCGGCCTTTTAGGAGAGAATACGCTGCTTCTTGAAGGTGTGCAGGTCCTAATGGTCCGGAAATACTGTTGGCGACAGTTCATTCCAGAGTTATACAGTGCGCGGCAGAAAGCTTCGGGTAAAGTGCACGGTGGAGGACTGCCACTCATCAAGGTGATGAGGATGATAAATATTTTGTCCCTTGGAACGGTGGCGAAAAGTTGCAGCAGGTAGAAATCCGAACAATTCCTCGGAGCACTCCCCGTAATATAACCGATATAGGATGCAGAGCGATGCTCATCTCTAGAAGTAAAGCCTGTTTGAAATACTATGGCAGTCGACAATTCGAGCGGCCCTTCGTTGGATACGATCCAGAGGGAGAAGCTGGTACTTTGGCGCTCCTGCCCAGAGATGAGAACAATATTCCATGAGGCCGAACCTTATAGAGTTGTAGGCGTGGGATCGGACTGAAATACTGCTTTGACCTGTTCAGAACACCAAGCTTCTTGGAGGCTAACTTGGCCTTGCCCTCCAGATGATATCGCAACTAGACCTCGCTCGATATGCTAACACCAAGTATTCCAATTTCCAATGTTGGAGGAGACAGTTATGGGTATGCTTTCAAAACGAGGACATACGACCATCGGTAACTTATTAGCGCTGAACGCGCAAACATATATCTTAGAAGTGTTGAATTGGACTAAGTTAAGCCTACCCTATCAGAGATCTTCTCCAATGAAATCTTAATTTGAGAGACAAGTTCGTTTCGACTCTCAATGACGTTTTACCGAGAGATGTTCGGGCGACCTTTGTATGGTATCACCCGTACTGTCGTCATCACATATTATCATTGATATGCAGTATGAACAGGGCAGGCGATAGCACACCAAAGCTGTCTACCAAGATGCCAGGACTGTGCCATAAGCAGGTGAGCCGAAAAAGATGCATTAAGACCGGTGCCAACTCTGGAGCACACATTTTCAACACTATGGGACGGATTCCGTTAGGCCCATTCGACTTTTGGGTATCATGGGAACGGAGAGCAATTCGCGCTGAGCGCTGATGGAACCGAATATTATATTATACCAAGTTATTAAGGTGCAAAAATCGACGAATCGCTTCGAGAAAAGGTAGTCTGCAGTGGCGAGGGGTTCCTATAACTCCATTCCTATCGGCTTCCCTTACCGCTTACCTTTTGAAGACCTTTATCCAAATCCCAACCTATTATACATGCTACGGCTTCCATATGAAGTAGAACCAGCCTTTGCCACTGGTAGTCTGGTAGTGCCCCTGCTCTTCGCTCACTCGTCCTAGCGGGGCGGGGGCAGTACCGTGCTCCCAAATGTACTACATACAACATGGAAACATTATAACTATTATTCTAAAATTCTACATTGACAATCACAAGCCACTATAACGTTCGGTTTGTTACTGTAACTGTTATAAACTGTTGTAGAATTTCATAATGAAAAAAAAAAACTCGAAAAAACCGAAAACCGGTTTTCAATATTTTGAAAACCGGGTTTTGTTGTAGGCCCGAAAACCCGGGAAAACCCGGGTTTTCGGTTTCGGGTAAAACCGGTCTCGATGCCCTACCTGGAACCCTGGAACGCCTGGAACCCCAGTGGTCACTGGTCACGCAAGTACATGTCTAGTGGTTAGAGCATTGGCCCTCGACTCGGAGGTCGTGGGTTCGATTCCCGCATTGGAACAACAAAAAATGTTGTTTCCAAGTTTGGTTAGGACAATGCAGGCTGACCACCTGATTGTCTGACAAGAAAGATGATCCATGCATCGGATGGGCCTGCGCCTGATCTTTCGTCAGTCGTGTCGGTTATCCGTCCCACTGGATTATGAGAGTAAAGGAGGATAGAGTGCTCTTGTGTACCTACTGCGCATACACTTGGGCACTATAAAATTACTCCTGCGTAACTGGCCTGGTTTCAATGAAACCGGCCACCGTCACCGAAATCAGTGTGGGAGTTTATATATAGTAGTGAAATCAAAATGCGATCTTATATGTAGCTATTTATCTGGCCCTCTTTAATCTGTGAATTATTGTGTGCTATTGTTTCTTTGTTTACGTTTAAATTCAATTGGATCTGATGTATAATGTATATACATACATATAATCACGCCTCTTTCCCGTAGGGGTAGGCAGAGACCGCCTCTTTCTACTTGCTACGATCCTTATATACTTGTTTCGCTTCGTCCACTTTCATTCTTACCATCCATTCCTCCTCTTACATTCAACGTAGCGAAGCGGCTCTCTATGGGCCACTTTTCGCCTCCGCGAGAACGAGACGTGATGGGTGGCGAACCACATCGCCGCCATTTTGGATAATGAAATTATTTTTATGATTATACATTGCGTTCCCACGGATTTGCGGAGAGGATAGGAATAGGAAAAGGGAAGGATAGGTGGTGTGGAAAGGAAGATTGGTAAGTTAGACTGGGAAATAGGAAATGTAGGATATTACTGCCCAGGAGGGCAAGGGATAGGACAGTAATAGCTAGACTTACCGGACAGGTAAGTTGGGATGAGTATCCCATGACATGACAAGTATAATGTGGTCTTTTGTAAACGTCCTGTAACAGCAAGTGTGCATATTTCTAACTACTATCGGCCTTGCAGCCAAATTTTGATATTAGCGCACGAACTGAGCTTCACCGAGCCTCCATTAGGGAATTAGCAAACAAAGCTTATAATAATATTACAACACATTACCACAGCTAGCCTGAAATTTCAGTAGTAACAACAGCAAACAGGCCAGATTCGGTATTGATTTATGTTAGTTATGTTAGAACATCTAGTTACTGTATAAAGTGTTTTTGTATTTTGATCAGGGATCAATTATCATTGTTTTAAAGTAAGGAACTTTCCTTTTTTTGTTTTTGCAAATCAGATGTTTAACCTTTACTACTACGTAACTAGGTTTTTATAATATACTAGTTACGTACCTGTCAATTGTTCGTGCTAGCCCCACAGACGGTCGCGCGCGATTGGCCGCTAACCGCACGTCAGCCGCAGACTTTGAGCTGGCCACGAAAACTGATATCATCATAATTTGCGCAAACTGTCTGGAATGTGTACATATAGGCTCTTATTTCCCTAAAATCAAAATTAGTCGGCGCAGACGGGCTACAACCGACCGCGTATATTCTATTTTATAAAATTCGGGGGCAAACGAGCAAACGGACCACATGGAATGCGATTACCGTCGCCCATGGACACCCACATCAGAGGAGTTGCAAGTGCGTTGCCGGCCTTTTAGGAGGGAATACGCTCCCTTCTTGAAGGTTTGCAGGTCGTAATGGTCCGGAAATTGCTGCGAAAACTGCTGGCGACAGTTCATTCCAGAGTTTTAGAGTGCGCGGCAGAAAGCTTCGGATAAAGCGCACGGTGGAGGACTGCCACTCATCAAGGTGATGAGGATGATAAATATTTTATCGCTTGGAACGGTGGCAAAAAGTTAAAAATGTATAAGTCCGAACAATTCCTCGGAGCACTCCCCGTAATATATTCCGATGAGGATGCAGAGCGAATGCTACATCTCTACGTAGCTCTAAGGAGTCAAGCCTGTTTTTAATACTATGGCAGCGAGCGGCCCTTCGTTGGATACGATCCAGAGGGAGAAGCTGGTACTTTGGCGCCCCTGCCCAGAGATGAGAACAGTATTCCATGTGAGGCCGAACATGGGCCTCTATCTTATAAGATAGAGTCTGGCAAATGAAAGTTGAACCTGGGCTATTTGCAAACTTTTAATTTGGCAGGTCTTATCGACCTTCAAAGTCAATTTGACAAACCAAAGTTTGACAAAAATTCAGTGGTTTGTCCTTTTTTTGCTTTTTGATAAAATTAAAAAAAGATTTTATTTCATAGTTTATCATTTCAGTTCTTATTCATTACTTATCAAGTAACTCATTAGGTTAGGACTATTATAGCATGATCCGAAATCCGGAAAACTGGATTTCAGAGCATTGAAAATCGAAATCTGAACTTTCCCCGGACTCCCGTATTTCGGACCATATTAGTACAGTCCCTGCCTTATTTTTTCATAGAAATTAGAATGTTGCAACCCTTCGGTTTTTAGGGTTCCGTAATACTTGAGGAACCTATATAGTTTCGCTCTATCCGTCCGCCTGTCTGTCTGTCTGCCTGTTTGTCCGCGCTTTTAGCGTCGGTAATTATGAATATAAATGGATAAAATTTAGTATAGTTATAGATTGTGTATAGATCTTGGATTTGGCATCATAAAATAATAATAATTTCATTTTCCAGGGGTGGCTGGAGAGCCAAAGAAAGAAAAAAAATTCATCCCCACATCACAAGTATGGAGATACTTGTGAAGTGGGGATGAATTTTTTTTCTTTCTACCCCACAGGTTCAACTGAGTGCTAAGTGAGAGTTTTTCTTTTCGCATTCGATTGTGAGTGCGTTTGGCGTTTACTAGGAGTTTGTATGTGCAATTTGTAACCTAGTTGTAAACGTGACGGCTTGGTCAAAGAATATAATAATAATAATAATAACTCCCACACCGATCTCGGTGACTGTGGCCGGTTTCATTGAAACCAGGCCAGTTACGCAAGAGTAATTTTTATAGTGCCCAAGTGTGTGCGCAGTACACAAGAGCACTCTCTCTTCCTTTTTACTCTCGTAACCCAGTGGGACGGATGACCGACACAACTGGCGAGAGATCAGGCGCACGAACGACTTTTTACATGCCCATCCGACGCATGGATCATCTTTCTTGTCAGCCTGCATTGTCCTAACCAAACTTGGAAACAACATTTTTTGTTGTTCCCTTGTGGGAATCGAACCCACGACCTCCCGAGTCGAGAGCCTATGCTCGAACCACTAGACCACGGAGGCCAAAGGATCAAAGAATATATTATATTACTAACGTAACTTGGTGGCGCTGTACAAATCACTCTGACGTTTGCCAGACTCTACGTTCGCGTCGTGTTCACCGCAAACGACGCAAGTCGCGGTCGCGCTAACGCAAAATCTATGACAAATGTTTAGCCCGTTTGCTCAGAAGAAGAATAAATAGACAAGTACATAATCATTAAAATATGAATTAGGATTAATATTGTCATAAACTTTGGGGCCAACGGGACGTGTAATATTTCTCTGCGTGCATATTATAATACAAGCTTTTGCACGCGGCTCCACCCGCGTAAATACAGTAGGTATCCTATGTTTTAATCCTCAGCCTAAACTACATGCGTGCTTTAAAGAGTAACAAACAACCATCCATCCGTCCTCACGAACTTTCAAAATTCATAAATTCAATCATTAGCGCCCAGCCTGTCTATTCTCTAAGAACATTTTCAAATCTCGACAACTGAATCCGCGGTGAGTGTCAAATTCGTATATGATATTTGACACTCACCGTGGATTCAGCTGTCGAGATAATATATGAAAATGTTCTTAGAGAATAACACTGCTGCACACGCACAGTTTGGACCACGCGTTGAACTGCGTTCTTCACCGAACACAAAACTGCGGTCGAGTTTGTTTAGAAAGGGGGTCGCAGTCTGTTGAAAAGTAATAAATACAAACTACATATTTAACATATATTATGTACAAAATATTCGTTTTTCGAACGAAAGCATTCGAACGTTCGAACCTACAACGTACTTATAGCTGATAAAAATAGCGCGCTATGTAGGTACATATTATTATAATTTTATAGTAACGGGATCGCAAGACTTTTTTAATTAACCGATTTAATCGCTAATCACGTCACTTTTAGGGCCCGTGCGAGTTTCTTACGCCGGTTCTTCTTCTTTAATTTGGAAATAAAAAATTTCATTTCAAATCAAAACTTTTTGGCTTTTTTGTGGGTCGCAGCATTAAAAGTGGTTGAGAAACGATGGTCTAGCGGTATTCGCATGCGGCTTGGAGGATAAACGTTTTTCATGTGAACAAACATTATAATGACCGTAGGGTTACTCTTATCAGTGACCTGTTGCAGATTGCCTTATCAAATTAATGCCGTAATAAAAATTATAATTATGCCTTCTAATTACTGAACTGACTGACGAAGAGAATAGGTTCTTTGAAATGGCAAAGGACGTTAAATATAAAATTGATAAGTAAAATTACACGATCACAGTTCTATTTGAGCTGTTTGAATCTACATTAATATTATAAGGAAATATTTGTTTGTTTGTTTGTTGAGTAATGAATAGGCTCCGAAAGTTCTAGAGCGATTATCGTGAAACTTGGCACATATATAGACTAGACCACGGGAGAGGACATAGGCAACATCTAGTAATTATATAAAATACTAAGATTTAAACGCGACTCGTTACCGTAGAATAAAAATATAACATAAATACTGAGCCTTTAATCATGTTGCAATCGATAACTACGACGACGAAGTAAACTTCAAAATTAAGAAAAATGTGTAGAGAATTAATAAAGTTAAAATTTTAGCCAAATTTAAAAGGGGAATTATTTAGAAAATAAGTTTTATTTCATACTTTTTTGTGTAGTTTTACTTTGGAAGTTGGTTTAATTTTTTGTTTAAAAATAGTAATTTAACCCTTTTTAGTTATATATATTGTTAAATTATTATAAATATATCGTCTAAAAGACGATTGAATGAATAATTATTGAACTGAACTGAACGCGCCAAGCTTCCATTACGTATTGTAAATAAGATGATGATGATTACTCTGTTACAAAGTGGCATATGTTTGCAGTTCTTTAAACAATTCCCAAACGCATATTATATTTAAAGACTGAAGTTTCGTAGCATATATGGTTGTGTTACTTCAGTAAAAGTCATAATCATAAGTCAAAAAACCTCCATCATTAGTATACTTATATTATTTATAAAAAATAATGAATTTAAACGCAAATTTCGGAGATATTTATAAATATATTCCTGATTATTTTAAGCACTTTTACCTTATAGTGACATCACAGTTTCGTATGGAGCGTTTTCACGAGACTTGCGAAATTTTGTTAAACAACAAATCGCTGTAGTTTTTTAGTATACTTATTTCTTTTGAGAAGTTACTTATATTTAATAGTACTATTTATATATTATGCAAAAAAAATCTATCATCAAGCCTATTGTATCTCTAAAGTCTAAACTGTAATAAAACGATACTAAGATGACTTTAAATTTTAAGTAGATACATAATTATTGTAACCCAAGTCCCAAGAAATAGCTTTCGACGATACCCTAGTAAAATGGGGCACTGAATTACGCCTGTGTCCTTGTACAGTCGCGTCCATCGGTAACTGTCAGGCGGCGCCCACTTCCGCCGCGCCCGCCATTGTACAGTCGCGTTCACACTGCGCATCCACCATAAAATGTTAGTGATGAAGATGAAATAATTAGAGCTAGTAGATAACATTCATTTCGTCTAATGTGGCGTAGCTATGTCTATAAAAGCGACGGTAGAAAAGGATATCCTTTTCTACCGTGTAAAAATCCATACTAAAAGAACCCCAGAGTCGGCAATTTAATTATAAAAAAAATGTTATATTCGATGTTACCAAAAGTATTACTTCGAAATACGCTGGGTGTAAAAGTTATGTGCAAGAAAAAAATAAAATAAAAATCATAGTAGGTGTGGATGAAAAAATTGTTAGTGTAGGAACTGTGGAGTATGTAGTTAGGTTGGTGATGCAGGTGCATAATTCATGGATTCCAACTCGCCTGAATATAATGACTTAAAGTATTTTTTTATATCTTAGTTTATTTGATGTTTTTTACTGTCCTCACCATAGACACACACACACACACACACACTCACTGGCCGGCAACGAGAAGGTGCAGAACTCGTTGATGTAGCGACAGGGGAAGGGGCGCACGCAGTTTGCCACGTGCCACCGGATCGCCATATTATAGACGAGGCATGTTGAGGCAAAAAGTTTCTGCAGTTAAATGGCCCAACTTTTGAGATTCTTGTGGCCGTTTTAAAGTATGGTGAAAACAGGATGTCTGACATTTGAAGTATGGTGAAAACCAAGATGGCGTAACTTTTTACTGTATGAAGATTTGTTCTGTCAAATGTATGTCATAGCCTATCTTGAGTTTTGAAATCTTTGGTCCTCACATGGAAAAATCCATTTTGTGTGATCGCACCCCTAACGCATTAGGCCGCGCCCCGGCCCGCCCTTACAATCGCCACTTTTAATTATTTTGATGTTATTACGGCGGTTCTCATACAAGCACGTCACGGTTATGACTCCACTCCATTTTCATTAGACTCCTTGCCTCTAATTTTCATTCCTTTCGCGATGAAAATGAAAGAAAGGAGGTTCATAGTACTAAAAAAATGTTTTTACTATTTACTCCAAAATACTAATTAAGTACTATCAATAAATAGGTAACGCAAATGATATGATAAGAGATCTTTTGGAGAATTATAAAAAACAGAAACTCGTGTTTATAACTCAAGATCGGCTGAACAGATTTGGCTGAAAAATTTTGGAGAAGTATCTTATAACCAGGAGAAGGACATAGGATACTTTTTATCCCGTTCCCGAGGGAACTCGAGAACGGCTGGACCGATTTGGCTAAAAATGTTGGTCTTGAAATAATTGTGGAAATTCAGGGAAGGTTTAAACGGCGAGAAATATTGGAAAAAGTGTAGGTTATAGGAGTAGGTGTAGGTGTAGGACTAGGACGTAGGTTGCGTTGTAGATGAAGTTAACAACGTGTGTTGCGACAGCTAGTAATGAATAGAATTAAAATGCCTAGAAGAGAACCTATATACATCATGTATAAGTAACAGTTCTATTAGGCCCACTTGCGCAGATCTGGGTCAAAGTAAACCCTGGATTAAATATCATGTTATCTCACTCGTTCTTCAAAATTATGAAAGAGAAGGCATAATATTTTAACCCAAGTGTTATTTTTTAGCCTATATGGAAATAAATTTTTTTGTGAGTGACCTTAAATAAATCATAAAAAATATTTTTTCGACGGTCAGATACATTACGTAAGAATAGGGTTGCCAAGTCGCCAAACCTAATAGCTGGACAGACCAGCCAGTTTGGACGGACATTTGGGTAAAAAGGCCGGACTCCCTTCATTCTTGAGTATTTTGTCTCAGTATTAATAAATACGACAGTAAAATAGCTTCTAAAATCAAGCCTTTTTGATTTTCGACAAGAAATCATATATAAATAAATCGAATGCTTGTTCATTGGCATCGTTTGCGAAATGTAAAAAGCCTGATAAAATCCGGACAAGCCGGACACTGATTATTTTGCCCAGACACGCAAACAGATAACCTAACAACGTCCGGCTTTATCCGGACGCCTGGCAACCCTATGTAAGAATGATCTTGTATAATATTAGACATTTTTACTCCTATTTTTTACTCCTTAGTAAACAAAACCTAAAATGCTTGAGTAGGTACATACTACATGGTACATGGTACTAAATCAGAATGAGACCAAGTTGTCAATTAGAATTCGTGCTGTACATGGTACTAAAACTACTAAGTAACGAAACAGCGAAAGTGGCGAAGGGCCCATACAACACGACTGCCGCCAGCTTCCCTTTCAAATGCATACCAAAATCAATTCATTATATAGGTACAATTTATATTCCAAAGTCAAAGATTTCAAAACTCAAGATATATCCTAATATGAAGTACATAAAAGTAAATTGACAGAACGTAAAAAGTTACGCCATCTTCGTTATCATCATAATTTAAATGTCAAAATAGCCCCAAAAATCTCAAAAGTAGGTCCCACTTTTGATATTTTAGGGGCCATTTTAATTGGAGACACTTTTTATCTCAACATGCCTCGTCTATAGGTAACATATATATATATATATATATATATATATATATATATATATATATATATATATATATATATATATATATATATATATATATATATATATATATATATATATATATATATATATATATATATATATATATATATATATACGTCTCTGTCCGAAGTCCATTTTATAGACTCTGCGGCTTACGTGATCGTCTTTGAAAGAACTCTCATTCCTTACGGACTTCTGCCCGCGGCTTCGCCAGTGTAAATACAGTATCCCACAGGAGCAGTGTACTTTTTAATGTACCATCTGTTTTTAATCCAGAGTTTAAACTACTATACCAAATTTAATTAAAATCCATTCAGTAATTTTTGCGTGAAAGAGTCACAAACCTTCATCTATCCATTCATCCATCGTCATAAACTTTCACGTTTATAAATAATATAATAGTAGTAACTCTATCTATATATTTAAAAGAAAGTTGTGTTAGTTACACTATTTATAACTCAAAAACGGCTGAACGGATTTTGCTGAAAATCGGTGGGAAGGTATCTTAAAACCAGAAGAAGGACATAGGATATCCCGTTCCCGAGGGACTAAAATCTCGAGAACGGCTGGACCGATTTCGCTAATTTTGGTCTTGAAATAATTGTGGAAGTTCAGTTGGAAGGTTTAAAGGGTAAAATATCGGAAAAGGTGTAGGTTGTAGGAATAGGTGGTCATTTGTTCATTTCAGTTCATATTTAAGACAGAACAACATGTGTCGGGACAGCTAGTTAGTAGTTATTATATAAATCAACTCCTCACACATGTATTACGACCTCTGTGGCTCAGTGGTTCAGCGCTTTGGTGCTGAAGCCGGAGGTCGCAGGTTCGAATCCTGCCGACGGAACAAAAAGTTTTTCTGTGTTCCTGGGTCATGGATGTGTATTAAATATGTGTATAATATAATAAAAATCTTAAATATATGTATAGTATAAAAGTATTAAATATACTTCCCGTTGTCTGGTACCTGTAACACAAGTTCTTCGGATACTTAGCACGGGGCCAGATTGACGTGGTGTGAAGCGTCCATAGATATTATTATTATTATTATTATTCAGAGAGACATTGAAGCAATTTTACCAACCAAATTATTAAGCAATTCAATACAGGAAGTAAATTTTATGGAATATGACCGGCGTAAGAGCAGACAGTTTGACTTATGGTAAACGCTAACCTTCGACCGAGGATACCCGCGACATCAATCACAACGCAAACATTTATCTCCGGTTAAGCTGGCCCTTTCGTGCCGAAACATAGCTCAGTTATTAGCGGTATTTGATTACGCGCTAATTTGTTAAAAAATCGAAAAGTGGACAATCAAAATAACAAATTGGTACCCAAGTAACGGACATAGAAAGAATGGCAGACAATATAAGATGGGAGGACGATATAAGAGAAGTAGCAGGACCGACGTGGAGAAGGAGTGCAAGGGATAGGGAAGAATGGACATCGCTTGAGGAGGCCTATGTCGAAAGTCAAGCTAAATACAAAACTGTTGTATGTAGCAAAAAAAGGCTAACAATAATAATAATAATTATTATTTTGTAAGCACATCTACACGAACCATTTTAAAATAAAAAATAAGAACGCACTTTATTTTATTCAGTTTTTATATTGTAATTGTTTCAAGAACCGATCTATAAACTATGTCATAATAGTCTCATTATATCGGGGCTAACAAGGTATTGGAAAGGCTTCGGTGATATTGAGATATATGACGCCCCCCTGTTTTATCAGAACTTCACACTGTAGACGTGAATCGTAGCGTTCAGGCGAAACTGGTTGTAAAAGGGAATGATTAATGATTTCATATTGATCCATTATTATAACGACAAAACTGTTTATATTAGGTATGCTAATTTTGGGTTTAGTTGTAAAAGTAAGCACGTATTCAAATAAAAAAAAAAATTTTTAATTTATTTTATTTTTGTGCTCATTTATAACAAAATTAGTAGCGATTTATAGCTATTTATTTTTATTAATTTATACATTTATAGCCCCAGCCAACGCAGAAGTGAAATGTATACCTTCATAAAAATCTTCCCCTTGAATCACTATCTATTGCTGGCAGCTGCATTAAAATCCGTTGAGTAGCTTAAAAGATCTAAACGAACAGGAAAGGAAGAGCGACTTCATTTATTAAACTATGTAAAAATGTAACAAAATGTGAATCGGATACACTTGGAAGTACTTGTTATTTATTATTACAAAAACATCCCCGTCTCTCGTATGAAGCGCCATTACATTTCCAATTTGGCGAGAGTTTTAGGGCTTTTGGAACGTAATTATGTTAACTTTGCGTCAAGTACTGAAGTTCACTCGGCAACAACAGATGAAGTTTTCTTTCTTTTCGTTTGTCTCCACACTCGCACCAGATTTGGGAAAAAACCTTTTTCTTTAGCAATTGTAACTGTAACTAAGCTAAAACCAAAAACTGTAAGGTTTTTCTTATGGACATTATTATTTTATTTTTTGTACTAGCTTTTTCCCGCGGCTCCGCCCGCGTTCACGCCCACTGGAATAATGTACCTTTTTCGGGATAAAAATTATACATTTTTTTAATCCAGAGCCTAAACTACTGCCATACCAAATTTCATCAAAATCCGTTCAGCTCAAAAACAAAAATGTCTAGGATTTGACGTAAGCATCGCTAAGTGGCACAGATACGTAATGCATATTCGTATCTGTGCCACTTAAAAGTGTGCAAAAGTGTATGAGAGTTGACTAAGCATAGCGATGCTTAGTCAACTCTCATACACTTTTGTTTTCGAACTTTGTCGTAATAAGCGTCAATGACAACTTGGCTAAAGTGTCAGTTCGTCGAAGATCATAATCTATATCTATACTTAATATAATAAAGCGGAAGTTTGTTTGTTTGCATTGAATAGGCTCCGAAACTACGAGTATGAGTTTAAGCTCTGGATTAACACATAGGCTACTTTTTACCCCGAAAAAGTACAGGGCTTCGTTAGGATGTACGGCGGAAAAAGCTAGTAATAGAATGAATGCACCAGTTGCCGTGGCAAATAGCCTTCCTCCTCGTCCTCACGTCTTATTCCTCATTGATGACGGTCGTAATTCCCCCGTGGACTAACTTTGTTTGTGACTATATTGAGCCATCTATACCGATCTTTTGCAGTATGGAGAGTGTCATCAAAACCAGCCAGCCTAGAGCTGTAGAGGAGTGCGGTACCGGATTGGACTTCAACCTCTCGGGCGGCGACCGGCGACCTTGCATGTAACCATGAGCTGTTTTGAAGACCATCCTCCTCATATGTGGTCAAAGAAATCCAGAGTAGATAGATGTGAGCATCACAATGATATTATTATTGAAGTGAGAACTTCTTTTAGTGCGGTACGCATATTTTTAGATGAAATAAAATCTCTGGACTCGCGACACCGTTACGAGACGTAGTTTGACGTATAGTGAAAACACTATGGAGAAAAAGTGTCTACAGTTAAATGGCCCCATTATTGACTTTTGACATCAACCTTCCCAACACATTGGCCTTCGACCTTGACCTTTGATCGTTGACCCAAACCATTGACCTTAACCTTTAAATCGACCTTTACCTCCAATCGACCCCGTACGAACCCCCCCATTCTGCCGGCACTCCCGGAGTGCAACCTGTCATTATTTTTTTTAAGTAAGAGTAGCTGGCCACCGTCAGCGTTCGCGAGTAGCACAAATATGCGCTGAACCTTAAAAAATCTGAAATCTATTCAGAAGAGGCGGATCTCAGCAAAATCCTTTATTAATTTTCCTCGTCCGGGAAAGTGAACAACTGAGTTAATAATTAAGATGTAAACAAACTCCGAGGAACTTCCAAATCACGAGCAATGGGATTAAATAAGGGGCTGCAGTCTTGTTTATTCTTATGAAAAACTTCTCAATTCCTTTTGCTATAGAATAAATTGAAGACGAAGACGAGAAGTATTTTTAATTTTTGATTTCTTAATCTATACTAATATAATAAAGAGGTAAAGTTTGTTTGTTTGCATTGAATAGGTTCCGAAACTACTGGACTGATTTTAATGAAATTTGGCACAGATGTGATGTGTAATAACTAAATAACGGATACGGGATATATGGGTCATATTCATTGTATTCGTCTCGGGAAATCCTTGCGTTACATTCATAATAATTAAAAGAGTGCAAAGAAAACTAATTTTCTACGATATTATATTGGAAAACTAGCCTTTCTGGGATTATCATGTACTACACACTTGAGTTTCGTATAGCTTTACGTTGATTACTAATTTCATATTTAAAATTTTCATGCCATAGTGATCGGGGACACTCCTCTGAAACGACCGATTCTTATGAATTATTTTTGCATATTTGGTAGGTCTGTAATCTATTTTGTATATTATGGCAAAACAACGTTACGTAACGTAACCAAATATCATTAATTGAGCTACTTGAAATAGCTGAGTTTATTTTTAGCACGTATTTGACGTTACCAGAATCGCAGCTAAATTAAATTTTTATCCCATTTTATGGTACCTATAATTCAAATCTTACCTATTTTCGTCTTCTAAAAATTGTACGTTTGACTTCATAAAAATCCTATTTGCCATTAAGAGGCACTTAACAGGCGAATATTTTTTAATTTTCATATTCAATAATAATGAATCTTTTTTGACGTTAATGAGATAAGGGGAGATATTCCATCATACATTAAAATAATCTCAACACAAACCAACATCTGCTTTTTACGCTTACTGTGTTTGGATTTAAATCATAAGATACGGCGTTTTCCATGATATATTTTCTATCTATAGGTCTACTTCACAGGTCTACTTCTAAAATACTTAAGAAATAAAAAATATTTGTTTTTGTTAATTAAAATTGTATGTGTGTTAATTGAAATTTGGTACAGATATAGAGTAGACCACGGGAAAGAATATTTTTATCCCGAAGTGTTCCCGTCTGTATTTACGCGAGCGGAGCCGCGGGCAACATCTAGTCTTAAAAAGATTTGTCATTCTAAATTTTCCTACCTGCATTTTCATCTACATTTAACAAAACAAGGTTTATAATAATATATGGTTTGGTAAAATCAATTACGGATATTTTGGGCATATGATAGTAGATCACATGCAGCTTATGTAGACACTTATACAGAAAATAATTATTTATTGCGCTCTCTAAGGCGCTGAGGTCACTAACCTCACAGGCAAAGTCTAGGCCTATATAATATCAATTCAATCAGCTGTGTGAACTGTGAGGCCAAATGCGTCCGTAGCGCCGCAACAAACGTAACGTTATTTTAATTTGTATTTTCTTTTTCGAATTTTTTTTTTCTCTAAACGTCTTTAAATTAGCAGTAAATCGTATGCCCAAATTATCCGTAATTGATTTTAACAAACCTTATGTTATTGCAACAACATATTTACAAAATTAGTTCTCTAATTTTGACGGTAAAAATAAATGTTTTACGAAAAGGTAATTTATTTCCTTAGCTCTTCATTTGAAAACGTTTTCTCATAACATATAATTCCTAGCTTATAAACATTGGAATTTAGGAAAAGAACAGAATATGTATAGAAGTAATTAAAAGTTGCATTTAATTAACAAATAACGACTTGTTTACTACAAGCCCGGCAAGTTTATGAGCGTTAGACACGAAAACGAAAATTGTACGTGAAAAACGAAGCAAAATTACTACACATCAGGTGGTAAGTAAGATCGTTATCTGCGACGTCGATCGTCAATAAAGTAAAATTTATGCTTTGCCTTTCGTGACAGGACTAATTATATTCTACACAGACCAACTGACTTCGTTTGTAAGTATAGATAGTCACAATAATTGTACTTTAGTTGGTATTTACTAAAGTACAATAATTATACTTACAAACTTAACAATGAAAAATTTAAGAACATGCATACTTAAATATCTAAAAGCAAATGGCAAAATATTTTTTACCCGACTACAGCGAAGCCAAAAGAAAATGTAATGATTTTGGCAGTCTATGTATGTATGTATGATTGTATGTTTGTTCCACCTTAGCACCTAAACTACTGGTCGATTTATAAAATTAGGTGTTAGTAGATTCGTAACAATTATCATTACTATCACTACTATTTTATTGTGTTATTTTATTTTTACTTTAACGAATTACGGTTAAGAATTTACTACGAATTTACTACTATTAAGAAGACAAGTACGTACGAGTAGATATACTACAATGGGTAAAATACCCATTATTTTTACCCGACTACGGCGAAGGCAAAAGGAAGGGTAATGATTTTGACTGTCTATGTGTGTATGTAAGTATGTTTGTTTGTTCTACCGTAGCGCCTTACCTGCTGTTACTATTTTAATAAATTAGGTTTCAGTAGATTTATAATTAATGCCCGGATAACATATGCTATACATATAATAATTTACGTAACACCTATGTGGTCTAATGGTTAGAGCATTGGCTCTCGAATCGGAGGTCGTGGGTTCGATTCCCGCATTGGAACAACAAAATATATTGATTCCAAGTTTGGTTAGGACAATGCAGGCTGATCACAAGTCGGACCTTCGCCTGATCTCTCGTCAGTCGTCAGTCGTGTATCCGTCCCACTGGATTATGAGAGTAAAGGCAGAGAGAGTGCTCTTGTGTACTGTGCACACACTTGAATACTATAAAATGACTCCTGCGTAACTGGCCTGGTTTCAATGAAACCGGCCACCGTCACCGAGACCGGTATGGGGAGTTATATAATTACCTAGTCGCGTTATAAGTTTATATGTATAAAAAGAATATAATTATTTCCTGATTTCTGTCGCTCTAAGCTTATAACTCACATCGTTAGTAACGAATCATAGCCCATAGGCAATATAGTATAATGTGTCAATTTTATGGTCTGCCTGTATTTCGGTCCCAGCGCGGTGAGACGCTCCATCGCCTGTAATCATCACAGGAAGATATTACCGTTATTGCTATTGAGTGATTAATTGTTTCATTTGTTTGCATCCGTAACAAATATATATACATATATATAAAAGTGATATAGATTAGAAAGGTGGTAGGTACAATACGGCCTATTGGTAAGTATCTTTAAAACTACAAATATCGGAGAAATTTACAAATATCATTCTGCATACTTCATAAACTTTTTACCACGTGTGACGTCACACATGGGTACGACTTTAGTATGGAGCGTTTTTACGAGACTTGCGAAATTTTGTATACAAATCACTGTAACTTTGAAAATATTGACTTTTGATACACTGTTTCTTTCGAGAAGTGACTCATATTTAAGAGTACTATTCATTTATGTAATTAATAAAAATCAGTCCACTAGCCTATTAATACTAGGGCTGATCTGGCCCTACCTTTACACTAACACTTTACCACCAGTTTCGCACTAACGACGCAATCTGAGAGCCAAAAGCCAATTTGTTACGGAACGGGACCGACATCCAATTTGATGGCGCTTCCCGATTTCTGGTACCTAAATGTACGGATAAACTTTCATAATATTAAAATTAATTTAATATTTATAACAAAAATAAAAGGTAACTGTAACTAATTACTTACAAGTAAAATAAATAATCATTTTAGCTTCTTACCGGAAACAAAAAACAATCTCATTAAGGGCGCGTTTACAAATTTAACAAAAATTGTTGGTCAATTTTGCGACCAAATGAAACCAAATTGTACAAAACTAATTCTTTTATCTAAAATTGGTTTCTTTCACTTTCTAGAAGCTCTTTATTCAAAACAAGATGTTGCCCGCGACTTTTTTTTTCGCGCGCGATGCGCTATTTTTCCGCGATAAAGAGTAGCCTATGTCCTAAAGCTCTTTCCCGTGGTCTATATTTGTACCAAATTTCATCAAAATCGGTCCAGTAATTTCGGAGCCTATTCGATGCAAACAAACTTTTCCTCTTTAATAACTGTAATATAAAAATGAATCGCTGAATGTGTTGCTAAGCGTAAATCTCGAGAACAGCTGAACCGATTTCGCTAATTCTTTTTTGAGAATATTCCTTGAATTACGAGGATGGTTCTTACGGAGAAAAAAATAAAAAAATTGCCTGAAAATTCTAAAAACAACACTTTTCTATACTCCCATACAAACGATTTGTAATAATACTTAAGTCAATTTGAACTTTAATACCATACCATAAAGTTCAAGTATTAGTGGAGAGGTTCCGGGAAGGCAAAACAATTGAGTATGTTAGTATTGTATAAATATATATGTATTGGTTTTTGGACCTTTTTTATATTGGAAAAGGTGTAGGTTGTTGGAATAGGTGTAGGAGTAGGTTTAGGAGCAGGTGTAGGAGTTGGAGTATGAGTAAGCATAGTCATTTATTCATTCCAGTCCAAATTTAATACAGAACAACGTCTTTTGGGGTCAGCTAGCATTAGTATAGATTACAGCCCTTGTTAATTTATTAAATTAGGTGAAATTTCTTTTGAAATCAACGAAACTTTTACATCCTTACCTAATAATCTACCTTTCTAATTTATGAAATGCACTTTCATTTAATTATATTATAAATAATAAGAATAATTCATATTGAATATATTTATATTTACTTAACAACTTTAAAAATAATAGAATATCTACTAATTAACATAGCTAAATTATTAATTAAAAGGTGGCCCCGTGCGAGTTTCTTACGCCGGTTCTTCTCGCCGGGCTAGTTTCCGAACCGGTGGTAGGCATCATGTAGGACAATTCTATAAGCGTTATATTATAACCTACATAGAAATAAAAATTTTGAGTTTGAGTTTGAGTATTATTTTCTCGTAAAGTTGTGATTTGTGTGTGGATTATTCTGAGAATAGCTTCTCTAGTATTCTTTGGCTTTAGTCGTATATCTCGAATAAAATAATTCTAATGTATTATGACACTAGCTGTTTTCCGCGGCTCTACCCGCGTAATTAACTTTTCCGGGATAAAAAGTAGCCTATGTGTTGATCCAGAGCCTAAACTACTACCATACCAAATTTCATCAAAATCTGTTTAGTAGTTTTTGCGTGAAAGAGTAACAAACATACATCCAACTATCCATCCTCAGAAACTTTCACATTTAAAATATTACTAGCTGTCCCGGAAAACGTTGTTTTGCCTTATAAAACATTATAACTGATCAGTTATCGAGCGGGATGAAAAATGATTAAATTACTAAAATGGCTATAAAAAAATAGGTGTTGGTGATAAAAAAGTAAAAAATTAGGGTTGTATGTATTTTTTAATGTCACATTATAAAAAAAATCGTCCAAATATAAAAAAAAAATAAGGATGAACAACCCTTATTACTTAGGGGTATGGAAAATAGATAGTAGCCGATTCTCAGACCTTCTGAATACGCATATAAAATTTGGTAAAAATCGGTAAAGCCGTTTCGGAGGAGTACGGTAACTAACATTGTGACATGGAAATTTTATATATTAGAAATAGGATGAATACGTAAAGCGAAAACTTTCAGTACAATTTTACGAGAATCTGAGAGTGAATGAGTATTATATTTAGCACGATTAAAGTTTATGAGGAGGGTGTCTTAAATGTAAAAATGTACTTTTTTAAATGTCAGCTTTCTGTAAAGCTGACATTTAAAAAAGTGCTTAGAAATACATAAAATTAATAAAAATAATAACAACAACAAACACTATAGTAACTTCTATAACGGCGTTTTTCGGAATTGACCTTTTAGTGACATTTTTGATTTAAATCTGTATTCTGGGTCAATTTTGCACCAACACCTTTGACACGAATACGTTATATTCAGTCGTAATACCATGGAAGCTGCACACTTCTACAACAAGTGCCCTATTCGCCTCAATGTTTCGTGTATATGGCGCTTTTAGCAAAGAATATACTACTAAAAATAATATTACTAACGTACTTTTAGTAAAGATATCTCACAAACGTGTGGTTCCAACAGGGCGGTGCTATATACCTTATATAGCTCATAAAATATTAAGTAACTCTATGTAGCAATATAAAGTATGATGACATAGGAGATATTATAGTTAATAATAGTGCCAATGTTACAAAAAGGAAAAGTCAAAGAAGTCACTGGAAACGCGTCGGAACTCGGAAGTCGCTAACGATCGGAACACGTAATAGAGGATGCTGCGACCCCGCCAGGTCAGTCCTGTTCCGTTAGGTATTGTCCGGAGTCAATTTTGACCTTCGTATTTACCTATACTTCCATATTGTCCGACATAACCTTTTCGTGTGCAATTTTCATGGTCTCTAGTATCAAATTTAGTCTTGTAGATCTCTCGTGGTTTTATTTAGTTTTTGGTTTTTGACAAGCCATTAAAATACTTCTAAGCATCAATATTATATATTTGTAGACTATTTAAAAATTATTATAATATTTTAATTGTATTAACTACGCATCTATTTCATTGGATAAATAATCTACTTAATATTTTCTTTAAATATTGTAAAATAATAGATGTCATTCCAAACTCTATATAATGTAGTATTGTCTGCGCGGCGGAACCTAAAGTGATGAATGATCAAGTTTCCCACGGAAACCGCTACTTTATAATTATTGCACGTCGTATCACAAATAATTATAATTATTTTAGTCTCTATGTAAAAAAATAATAATAATAAAATCCAACGAAAAATTTTATTTTAGTTCTCCATGTACAGAAAAATGTTTTTGTTACCGGCAGCCACGCACTTGCAAGCATCAGGTATGTCAGATATAAACATGTATGGAGTTTTTTTGCTATACGTAAGCAAGCAGCCCGTTTGCCATTTATTTAATAAAAATCATTATCTTTTAAATACAAAATATAGTTAATCGAAGCTAGAGTTGCTCTATCACATAATATTTATTTGTCTCTAATGTGAATTGTGCATTTACAATCGTGATTGATAATTTAATATGACATACTAGTATTATGTGGGTTTCAATTACAATTCTCCGCCTTCTATTAAATAAAACCATTTTGCCATAAATACAATATGTAAAGTTGCTCTACCATATAGAGGTCTTTGATGTATGTGCAGTCGCTGATAAAACGATGTAGTTTTCAACCTTATTAAATTGTAAAAGGGTTCAAAAGTGGTATAACGGATTCAACTACGACTGTACAATTACAATAATGGTTAACAATTTAGTATAAATAATCCATACTAATATTATAAATGAAAAAGTGTGTATGTTTGTCCGTCTTTCACGCCAATACTACTAAACCGATTTAAATGAAATTTACTACACAGATAGTCTATAGCCTAAGAAAGGGCATAGGCTATTTTCTATCTCGGGGAAATGAACGGTTCGCGTGGTAGACTTTATTTACAGTTTCACGTTAAAACTACTAAAGCGATTATCATGAAATTTGGCACAGATATAAAGTAGACCACAGGAAAGGATATAGGCTTTTATCGCGGGACATATACGGTTCCCTTGGGTTACTTACGCGGGCGGAGCCGCGGGCATCAGCTAGTGTACAATATATTATATCTGTGGACAGATTGCATTTGTCCATCTGTCCGTTGACGTAACTTATTGTGTAACTCCTGAGCGATTTGTGTGGGATTTTCCATTTGTGCATCGTTTTTAATAATCATTTGTTTATTTTCTTAAGTTTGTGAAGCGATTTGCAATTCTGTTACTGGGCCAAGGAACAATCTTATAAAAGCAGTGTCTGTATACCTGATTGAAGTCTCCAGTAATTTTCTGTTTTATGCTTCTTTATGCTACATTTACGGCCGAAATTAATAACGTATCTATAATCTTAGATTGATTTCAATATTAGATTCTCAAACAAAAATTGACGTAAATTGACGTAAAGTCAATCCTTGGATCGTTGAAATGTATTGAAATCTTGATCTCAGATAGCTAAAATGAGATTAATATTGATTATTATTTTCGGGCGTTAGACGGTAGGCAAAGCGCTAGGTAAGGGTACCAATTTTATTCTCCGGGGCCACCCGTGGATCCCTGATAGTATAGCGGGCACCATAACAATTCGTTAAGCAATGGCTGTGTTCCGCGGAACAAAGCGCTTGTTAGCGCTTGCTAGCGCTAAAGAAAAAAAAACAGATTATCGGCCAGGACAAGTTTGCTAACTTCAATACTGCTAACATAATCCGCCATTTTACTTATATTTTAACGCCAGCGGTCGCCATTTTGTTTAGGTTTTTTTGTTAGCGCCATTTTCCGCGGAACACAGCCAATGTTAATCGGCGTTCGGTCAAAATTGATTTAGTTGTTTGTTGCATGTAATATTATAACAATGTAATTTTTTAAAACTATATTTATAAATCTATAGTTTATTTACTTCCAGGTATTAAAGTAGTTTCGAGTTAAAAAAATGTCAGAAACAATGATAAGTAAGTATTTCATATCTCTAATAGTGATAAAAACATAAGAAGAATGTGTACAATGTAGGTGCAAAGTGGAATGTTATGTAACTTACGGAATTGGGAAGAAAAGCATAAGTCAAAAAAGCTATGTATCTCTATATTATAACGTCTCCGAAAATCAATTACAGATACTTCAGGCACATGATCCACAGCTTAAGTAAAGACGTTTAGGCAAAAAACTCGCCCATATAAAGAAATTTTTTTTTCGAGTACGAATATTATTTTTCTGCTTAAAACATCTCTACTACGTAAGCAGTAGATCATATGCCCAAAATATCCGTAATTGATTTTACCGGACTTACCGGACATTATATATTTTTTGGTACCTAATAAAATATTATAGATTTGTAGATAGTTGAAATATCAAAATTGGTTCCGGATCATCATCCGTTTGGGAGCTACGATATCATAGACAGACAGACAGTCACATCAAGGTTATAACACCCCTCTTTTAGCGTCGGGAAAATAATTTAAATGAAAAATATCAATTTGATTTAGATGATAAAAAATTATAGAAGTAATTTCGAAAACGTTAATCGGATAATATTAAATTACTAATCTAGTTCAATATTATAACGTAAAAATCTTGAACAATAGAATACAATTATTAGATATCGTAAACCATGAACATACTACAATAACTGTACTCTACATTTCCTACTGCGTTACTTTCCAACGCGTAGCGGCGTTGATAGAGAAATGAAAATAACGCACGAAAACTGAGCTTAAAATTATTTTACCGCTGAAATTGATTTAATAGTGCATTTTTCGAGCGGAAGCTAGGCGCGGCCGAGGGGGAGGCAATATGGCCGCCATTACGTCACTTTTCAACCGTACGTTCGGAATTAGATCAGTACCATGAATGCAGGCCTCCGGGCGGCCGCGTCTTTGCCGTTCCGTTCCGTAACACGTAAAGTGATTTAGTTGTGTGCAATATCGGGTTTGTTTTACCGGGAAAAATGTAAGTACAATTTTTTATGTTATAAAATATATTTTTAACGATATATTGTTTGTTGCGGTTGGAGGGATTAAATCGTAAATTCTTTAACCCCTATGAGAAATTGTGGTATGGTTAACAATGGCGAAAATGGTTTTTATCAATACCACAAAACAGCGCGAGCGCTTTTAAAACCTTTATTGATTTGTGGTTGCGTTTGTCGACGACATAGAAAAGTTAAATAAATAGAAGTCTATCTGTAATATAACCAGTAAATATTTGAAACGCAAAAATCGTAAAACGTAAAAATTACCTAATTGTAGAGCTTTTTCAGGCCGTCACGCGCCAGAGTACCTTATGCACCCCATCTTCTACGTTGATTGAGCGATATAATATATCTTTTCTTTTTAATTTACGTAGCTAATTATTTATGCTCGAGATCTGTTAAGAATTAACAGATCTCGAGTATAAAAAAAAGAAGAAAAATTAAGAAAAGTAGAGTAAGAAAATGAAGGTACGAAAATGAAAAGTTTTTTTTTATTAACGTTAAATATTATAATACAAAAGTAGTTAAACTATTTACTTTTGATAATATTCAAATGTATAAAAATTAATGTACCTAATAAAACAGTATTTTTATGAGTATCACATTAAAAAAATTTGATTTTAACACACGAGTAGTAGAGCTTGCAGTTCACATAGTAACATGTAAAATTATACAAAAATATAAGTTTCGATTATTTATTTATTTTATTTTACGACATAATTAATTATAATAAGTATTAGGTTAGGTAACTAAGAAAGCTGTAGTGAACGACACCGGCACTAATCCACCAAACGCTCACAATTAACTTTTTTGAGTCAATTTTCGCTTGAGGCAGGCTTTGGCTGGTTCGCCAGGGTTCAGCCATTGCGATGAGCGTTTCCGATTATCGTACAGGATCTACTTTTCATCACAGGTAATGATTCGATTTAAAATCCCTTCATTATTGTGCCGGTTGAGTAATGTAACGGAGCAGTCGACGCGCGTTTGTCGGTTTGCTGCACTCAATTCATGAGGAGGGGAAGGTGATTGGGAAGACGAAAAAGCGTTTTTACCTTCCCAATTTTTAGTTTTATCACAAACATCGCAGCCTGCAGCTAACTCAGACGTGGTTTGGGATGGATCCGCTTCCACAATAGCCTTCAATTCTTCAGTATCAATTTTGGTCTCCGGCCGTCCACGGGCCTTGTTCTGCAGGTCCAAATTTCCAGAACGAAAACGGAACCAAAATCGAACAGTATTTTCTTTTGCGACACCATCACCGCCGCCATACACATAATTAATCCTTCGAGCCGTTTCTGCAGCACTGGCGCTACGATGAAACTCGTACTCGAAAATAATACGATATTTCAAGTTTTCGATTTTGTAAACAGAGTGACGCAAAGAAAAAACCAAAAAAGGAAAAAAACAAATGAATTACGGTTTTCGAAACAAATTTTGAATTGGAATTGCTAACCAAAGAAAATAATAATTGAGATTATTATATTTTATTATTAGTGGTCAGTATGGACCTAATATTTTTAATTTTATTATGTTAATTAAATAATATTAAATTACATTAAGTTTGAAGACACAAAAAAGTATAATACAAGCAATCTTTCAAAATCGTTTAAATAGATCTCGTATATATATTATGTAAAAAAGTCACACACAAAAGGCATACATAAAACTGGAATAAAAAGTCGCTCTTTACAAATGTTAGTTTGTAGGACAAAGTATGACAAATGTTTTATGTTAATTTGTCATTGGGTACAGTCAGGATCATTATTTAAGTTTCCATTTGTCATGTGCAATGTACAGTCGGCGACAGATCCGGTTTACGCCTTTTGTGCCTTATTGCCATAGTGATAAGGTAGAAATATGGTAAGCCAAAGCTATTACAGACCGTACCTATTTGTTTCACTGTGGAACAAAAAGCCTTGTAGCATCGTTACCAATGTAGGCGTTTCAAACGAAGATAATGTAATATTAAACAATAAATAATCAGTATTAATTGCCATCCCGCATGTAGGCTAGCGTGGCTACGGAACCCTCGTCAAAGACCTGAGGGGCAATTCTGCTAAATAAAACCTGCATTAATATAATTAAAATCAAGTCCCGATAGGCTAAAACTCTCAAACGGTGTTTTATAAAGGTTAAACCAACGTGAAACTCGCTTTAGTTGGTCGAAACGTCATAAACTCCGTTCATGGTAACATGTCGCTTCACTTTCAATCCAATCAAAGTAAAATTAAAGTCTAATTTAAATACGAGAATTGAAGTTCTGAGTCCTGGCATGAGAATCTCAAACGCCATTTAAATTAAGATGCACTTAAGTCAGTATCCTTTTCATTCTGCCAAGCAGTGACGGCCTGCGACTTAGGTTGCTCTTACTTTAAGTGGTATATGAGAATTTAGTAGTATGATAAGTTTTGAATAACATAAATTTTGCTCTATCAAACTCTTTAGCGTGATGTTTTAAATTTAAATAACCCAAATATAAAATATTTGTTTACACAATAGTAAAAACATGAAATCAAATACGACTTCACGTAGTTTGCAGTCGAAATAGAAATAACGTGTGAAGGTTTTCGTGTGAAATTAAGCTATATAAAAGAATCTAATACGTTTTATGTAATCGGTAATAAAATATATGGTGATGGTAAAAATATATTTTAACACTTTGAACAAAAGAACATTATTTTTGTATTTAATATTGCTGCCGATCTGCAAGTATCGGCAAGTATTAAATAATAATTAAATAAAGTATTAAATAATTAACCTCCACCGTAGAATAAATTCCTTATTTTCGTATGCAAACTAAGAATTTTATTTTCCGCTCTCCCGAATCTCTCCTGCCCTATCTGCAACGCAGAGATCAATTTTTTTGTTATTAATTAAGTAATATATAATAATAATAATAGTACAAATTTTTATTTATTACAAGATTAAACAATTTTACAATAAAATAATAATAACTATCTACTTTAAATTATTTACAGACTAAAAGAAAGAAATAAATAAAAAACTAAAAAAGATAAAACTAAAGTACAAGATATGCTATAAAAATAAGAAAACCTGAAGGAAAAGGAAGGTCATTCCCATCAGGCAGAGTGCCTATCAGGCTCAAAGAATTCCCTCGCTGGATGGCTATGCTAAATCTTTGAGCCAGATAGGTGCCGGCTTTGGGGTCTCGGGTGGCCTCTACGAGTTTTTTCGAAATTTCTCCGAATAGTTTGTGTGCCCCCGGACCCCATGTACCTAGGGTTTCAACCCCAAACGGTTCAAATATGAGATCCCTACTAAGGTTCTCATACTAGTACAAATGATTATTATATTATTAAAGTGAAGTATTATTAAGTGAAGCAAAAACTTTCAGTATAGGTACCTACAGTTTTATGAGAATCGTGCAACTAAAAGAGTATGAAATTTGGCCGGTAAATTAAATAATTATAAAAATTATATAAATTACTATTGGGGCGGAATTTCGACGACCTCTAGTAAACCTGAATACTCAAGTATTTAGTACTATAGTATTATTGGCTATAGTACTTCATAGTAAATTGATGCTGTCATCGCTGGTTGTACACTCTCCTAAAAGTTTCTAAGCTGAATCTCTATTTTGACAAGTTAATTGTATGAAATGGGCTAATAAACGTATATAAATTATGGGCTCACTCGTGCCCCAGGGTTTATGTTGGTCGTTCCGAGCGTTTATCATTACGTACTAGTGAGATTAACGCCCCAAAGCGTACTTCGTCATCATCATCATCAGGCGTTAATATACAATGTGAACGCCTGGCTAGGGAATTTGATTTATCGAAAGTCGAATGATTCGGTTTTAGTTTTTATCAAAATCAAGCTTTCTGGAGCAACTGCTGTCAGCAGTTTTTGCTATCTCTTATAGTTTAGGACGTCGTTTCTCAACCAGTGGATCACGACCCTTGGGGGGTCGAGTTTTATTTAAAGGGGGTCGCAGTCTGTTAAAAAATAATAAATACAAACTATATATAGGTACAAAAGATTCTTCTAGAAGAAATCTTTGTGTATAGAACGTCGAAAAAATCGTGACGGGGTCGCAAGACTTTTTAGTTAACTTTTTGGATTTTTCGTGGATCGCAACATAAAAATTATTGAGAAACGATGGTTAAGGATATCGCCTACCAAATTTTACCAAAAAACTCACTCTGTATACTCACACCTCAAATCGTAGTTTGTAGAAACGACATGCTATCATATAGGATCCAAAAATTATACTTAATTCATAGATCTACTTGTATTTTTTTTTACACAAAATAAAATTTATCTAAGATTTTTTCGATAAGTAAAGATAAGAAATAAGCGTGTTCAATATTTAATTTTAATTATGAAAGAAGAAAAATAGGTGTGCTAATTAAATTGAACTATGGAAGAAAAAACAAAAAAAATACTAAACATGATTTCGGCCTTTACAGATATTTTAGTTTATTTTGCTTTCCTTGTATAAAACGAAGAGGGAGCGGGCTTTTGTAGTTTTACATATTAATATACTTTAATCCCTTGTTACTTAGGTATGCACGTGTTTCATTCTGTACATAAAACTCAGACGAAAGATAAACATTTTTGCATAAAAAAAACTATTATCTTCTTCAAATATTTGCATTAAAATCATACGGAATAAAGAGCTTGGAGCGTGCGGAGTGTCCAGTGTAAGTTGAGCTGCGGAGTATACGCGATTCCTCCTCTGCTGTTCCAGATGACCCACGGTGAGAGGGGAGGGGAGGGTCACGTTATCAGTGGCGGACTAACAACGTCTGTCACTGTGGGCGTCCGTGCGACCTACATAGTGTAATTATTGTCGGGACGGAGTACCGACTTGCAGGCGCCTAGAGCCTTCGTGGGCGACACGTAAACCATTCCCGTATCAATTTGATTAATTCGTTCTACTTTTTTGTACTAGCCAATGAATTAGTTTCTAGCTTCATAGTCTTTTATTAAAAAAAAAAAAAATTTGGGGACGTTCTGGACTGAACAAGGAAAAGTGGTCTTTCAAAAATTTTGTTCAAGTTGCTATCAATGTACTTTGAAAGAATGACTGTTTTTGACTTCAAGCCTGTTTTAAATTTCTATGTTACAACAATAATGTCTTGTAGAGTACAGAATATATTTATAATACCGATTTACTTACATAATATACACGCAAATAAAATATGTAGTTGCAATTATATTTCACTAAATCTCAAAATGTAATGAATCATAAGGAATTACAATAAAAATGGCTGTACATATAAAATGAGCACTTATTTATTTTATAATTGAAATCGAGCTGAAACGACGCATCGCTCGGAGTGCCCAAAAATATAATTACTTTATCATCCGACTCGGAAATGTGACGTGAGCCGAATTTAATTGTGTCGCGTCACACTTTTCCCCGCGAATGTACATTACGTACGTTGCGAAACACAAAATGCGTAATTACTTTTCAATTTCGCTTTTGTGGATGTAAATGATTATTATCAATGGAAAAAGGGGATAAGACTACATCTAAAATATCTTTTTTCTTCTTATTATTAAGAAAATTAAAATATATTTGAATCGGAAGCTTCAGTTAATCTAATTATACTACCTTTCACCGGTAGCTTTAAGCTTCTATTAAAAGGCTTAAATATTTTAAGTTAAACATACTAATTAAATATCAGCTTTCATTGATATAGGTACTAGGTATTAATAATATTATTTCATGACCGTTTCAATCATATACGAATATGATAATGAAGCCATAGAATCGGGATGAGATATCGAACCTGCGGGTCGATGACCTCACGTAGGTAGAGTTCGTACAATACCGTCGAACGTATTTGTCCGAATTAACTCTATTGTTCACGTATTGAGTTTGCTATTGACTTTACTTATTCTCTACGTAGAGTATACATAATAAGATAGGTAAGTTAAGTTCGAAGAATAAAAGCATATTTCGTGATTTCTATCGCTCTGTGAAAATTTAATAGTGTGTAGGTACTGTAAAATACAGCTGTCGCAAAATTTGCTTTGAGTAATATACATAGTAATATTATGTTTAAGAATAATAAATTAATAATATCTATGGACATTTCACATACGAAATTTTGGAATTTCGTATGAATTGAGTATCGTATTTGAAAATTGCAAATATGTCCAAGGAATAAAAAGTTTCATACAAAATTAAAGTTCCTATTTTAACCCCCTTGGAGGTTGAATCATGAAAAATCCTTCCTTAGTAGAGGCCTGCGTCGTATGCATAATATGTCACGTGCAAAATTTCAAACTAGCCATAAGGGTTTTGCCTGTACGTTGATAAATCAGTCAATCAGCTTTATATATATAGTTTTTTATTATTAATTAATACACATCCATGACCCAGGAACACAGAAAAACTTTTTGTTTCTTCGGCGGGATTCGAACACGCGACCCCCGGCTTGAGCACCAACACGCTGAACCACTGAGCCATGACAGAGGTCGTCAAATATATGTTTATACATAATTATAGTTATTATTTATGATTATTTGACTTAACATTAAATATGATGAGGTTCTAAACACAGTAGCATAAAACCTAGGCAAGATTGTTAGTCTATACACCTTCCATATGTGACAATGTCCTAATGAGAAACGCACTATAAACTCCCGCGCAGTTAACCCACAGATTACTAACGTAAGTTATATGCTTGAAATATGTTGATAATCGTGGCGATGCTTATCTCGGCCATAAAAAATAAACGGTTTCTGATACAGATTTCACTACGAGCGAAAGTAGACAAAGGTTATAAAAGTATAGAAATATGATCGCACCGCGGTGGTCCTGAGTCGGACGTGGGCGCCCGTGTGACGTTACAAAACCTTACAAAACTGGTAACTGAACACGAATTTAAAATAGAGTATGCCTACTTACGTTCGTAAGTAGGTAGGTAGGTACACTCTATTTAACGTAAGTACGTAAGTAGTAAGTAGCTTGTTAATTGTTTGGAGTCGTTTTGATGACCTATTTTTTAAAATTTATTATTACACAATCAGCAAGATATATTAGCAATTTCGGTAAACGGAGTAAGCACAGAAAAAACCTGATAACGTTTCTACATTGTACATGACATAGAAACAAATAGTCTCATTTTCTTTATCCATTGATAAAATACAGCATACAATGAGAGTGTCCGAAACAGAGGAATAATCAAGTTCTTTGTGGAAATAACGGAGCGGTGAGTGCTTTGTTGGTTGAACTGTTAATAACAATCGCTTATCCGACTTTAAAGTTTCTATTTTAGTTTTTGTGATTTTCTCACCTTATCGCAATAAAAAGACGATTCAATCTCTACGTAGCACGCAACGATAAAAGATTTCTAATTTGTATTAATTAAAAGTGTCATTTTGTCATTTATCTTGGGGGTAAGTTCACACCGAAACGAGACGAAACGCGACACGACGTTCTATTTTTAAAATAGCTATTCAAAATTAAATTTATTACACTCACTTTATTTAACAAAAATACTAATGTCACGTGAAACGTGTTTCTTTTTATGTCGTAAATAAAGCGAAATTTTGAATAGCTATCTTAAAAATTCAACGTCACGTCGCGGTGTAAACTGAACCTTAAGATTAAATCTTGTAAGCCGTATTAATAAATTTTGGTCTCACTTCTAAATTCGGCACCTAATCATATTGTGTCTCTAGTGGTCGCTTAAAACCAAATGTAAGAAATTGTGAACCTTAGTGGGGATCTCATATTTGAACCTTTTGGGGTTGAAACCCTAGGTACATGGGGTCCGGGTGCGCACAAACTTTTCAGAGAAATTTCCAAAAAACTCATTGAGGCCACCCGAAACCCCAGAGCCGGCACCTACCTGGCCCAGAGAGTGAGTATCGCAATCCAGCGCAGAGGAAACTCTCTGAGCCTTCTAGGTACTCTGCCTGGTGGGGACGACCTGGGAGATTTTTTTTTTTGTAGCCTTTTAAGTTTTGGAGTAGTTATTAATTATTTTTTTTAGTATTACTTTTATAGTTTGTAAATATTTTAATAGCTAGCTATAGATTAATATTAACCTGTATAGTTTAATGTTCAGAAATTGTTATCTTCATTTTGTAGTAGCAGACATATCAACTAGATGATTTAGTTAAAATAAAGCATTTCGATAAAGTCAATCATTTCGACAGAATGGAAACTTGCACTTGACTGAATTTGTAATAACTTCTAAGCCATTTAACAATTACTGTGACACTTCTTTACTTAATTCAATATTTTTGAATACGTATACCTATTTAAAAAAAGTTTAATTATTATCTTTTATCTCAGATTAAAATACTTAAGGAATGAAATAATAAAGATATGCTCGGAAAAGTTGACAATCATTTCGGTTTCAATTGAAAAAATAATATTATTTAATTGATTTATGTATCCATAAAAAAAAAAGTATCCTGCTACTGGTCTTGAAGTTTATTTCCATCCGTTAGTATAATAAACGTAATATTATAATCATTTTCGTCCATCTATCCCATAGATAATACAGATATATATTAGTCTTTCTTATAGATCTATCCCTTCTAAATCTACTCTACTCACAGTTCTCATCAGTTATCATAAAAACATTGCAATCAAATCTCTATTAAAACAAACTATAAACTGTTATTTAAGCAGATTTCCTGCTTAATAGTCACGGTAAGCTGTATTGGGGAAGGATTTAACTTCACACCCTCCCCCCTCCCCTTGGAGCGGAGGCTTCGAAGGATCGATCGACTGTCTACTGACGTAAAACGATACATTCAAATCGTAAAAATCCACGGAGATTCGTGTCACTATCGAAGCTAGTGAGCTAAGCTCAATTCGTCGTCGTTTTAGACGAAGCTTTTTCAATTACGTTTTACGAAAGCTATCGTAAAAGTCACGATATATTTTTTGTAATAATATTATTTTAGTTAATTATGACTATTCAAGTCATAATTAAATAAAAAAGTCATAACTAATAAAAATAATATTAATTGCTCTGATAGGTAATTATGTACCCAGGTAATTTATAGTCTAGCTTTTGAATTACATTAAATTCGCGAAACGTAAATCTATCTTTCTCACGTTTCTTTAATAAATTACTAGATATTACAAAATTTTATTTAGTGTGCAATGAAATGTGTAAGCTCACGTGTGTACGGGACCTACATAATATTATAATACGTATTAATTTCACGCACATACCGTAAAAGCTATTAGGTCCTAACTTAATTTTATTTATTGCGACATTAAGGCTTATATAACATGGTTGGAATTAATTAAAATATGTGCATATTAAATCAGCTTAAGTGGTATAGTATTGATTTGAGTTTCGTATACGAAAATTATATTTTCACACGATATTATCATTAATATTATGTAAACGCTGAACGGAAATTGTTTCTTAAGTGCTCGTAAAAATACCTATATGTACACTTCACAATGCATTTGTTATAAATTTATAAAATTAAACTGAGTTCTTTTTATAAATATGGTATAGATGCTAATCTCTCTCTGTCTTCTAGGATAGTTCGATTGAATTGTGCGCGCGGCGCTATGTGTGGGTAACGTATTTTAACGTACTGTAGTGGGCCGCGTCAAATAAAACACATAAATCTGTATGCGCACGCACACATAGAGCCGCGCGCACGAATGAGTTAAAGTATATATAATATAGTGTAATGTCATTACAATATCATTGTTATCAAATTTATTTCATAGAAAATTAATTAAACGGACTTAGTTAATTCGTATCACGCTCCTGGGCGATTTTACATAAATTCAAAGATAACACAAAGGAATGTCACTCAGTAATTTGGGTCAGCCATAGTTAATTAAGTCTGGGAAAGGTTAATTAATATTTATAGGTGTGCCAAATTACTAGGACTGCTGAACGAAACCGTAAAGGCCGCAATTGTAGCCTACGAATTTGAATTTTTATTCTTGTGATAGAATCACAGTCTCGACATCTTTCAAGTAGAAACTCATCAAGTGGCTTGGGCTACTGCCTACTGGGGGTGCTATTAAATACATTTAAATAGTGATGGTACTCGAATTGAAAATGAATATTCGAATCAATTCGAATAACCCGGCGGAAATTCGAACCATGATTCGAATAAAACCTTGGGATTGATATATTCGAATCAATACGAATTTATACGTTGATTCAAATCAATAAAATCGTTTATTAGATAAAAATATACCTACTTAGATATGTACGTTTTCGAACACTTTTAGACATAATTGCTGTGCCCCGCGGTTTCACTCGCGTAAATCCCATTCCAATGTTCAGTATTTTTCAGTATTTTTTGCGTGAAAGAGTAACAACGTACATCCTTGCGTACATTCTTACAAACTTTCACGTTTATAATATTAGTAGAATAGGATAGGAGGATAGGAAGGAAGTAGGAAACTAGCAGATAATAGGAAGGATAGGGTAGCAAGGATAGAATAGGTAGGATAGAATCATCAATCTAAATCTGAATCGAATTGTAAAGATGATTCGAATCAACTCGACAATTCGAATCAACATTGAATCTTATTCGAATCAAGTTTTCACCGTCAACATTCGAATTATTCGAAACAAATGTGATTCGAGTCCCATCACTACATAATATAAATATCGATAAAGCTGCTCGACCCGTTTCTAAACATTTTGCTTTGCATTAGGCCTCAAATATTTAAACACAAAGGAAGTGGCCGCATCAACTACATAGCTTAACTACCTCAACTTTTCCTCTAGTAACATTAAATAAGAAAATACATGAAACCTACAAATAATACATACATACATATAATCATGCCTCTTTCCCATAGGGGTAGGCAGAGACCGCCTCTTTCTCGTAGGAATAGGCAGATACCACTTCTTTCCACTTGCTACGATCCTTATATACCTGTTTCACTTCGTCCACTTTCATTCTTACCATCCATTCCTCCTCTTAAATTCAACGTAACGAAGCGGCTCTCCAGGGGCCACAAATAATAATATACTTACTAAATGAAACTACATAATACATATACATATATTATTATCTCATTAGAACATTTTCTTTTATAGATTAAGCCAATCGAACTTCAAATTTAAAGCCACAAATAAATAATAAGCCGTTAAGTTAATAAAGTGATTAAAAAGTTACCCGTCGACCGTAGCAACAGTCGGGGAGGTAAAAAACGGCAAGGTGTATTAGGGATGTCGAGTGCTGAGTTCCGCTCTTAAAAAAATAGGGCTACCACTTAAAATATAATATAGAGACGCTCAAAATTGAGACCTACGGATATTTATGGATTTTCTAACAAAAGAGCAGTTGTGACGAAAACTTGAAAGTAATTCGTTTAAAACATATACAACACAAAATCTGATCAACTTCAAAGAATATTTACCTCAAATATCCACTCTTAAGGCGAGGTCATATGCTACTTTCTCATTTCCCGACATCTAGTCTACCTAGTCAGAGTTCAATTACGAAGTGAAAAAAATATAGGATAAAGTTAGTTTCTTTTTAATATTATACATCTATGGATAAAGTACACAATCCTTGACAGGGTCTGAAGTCTGAACCATACACACTTTGAAAAAAATATCAATCTTAACTCACTTTTGTGATTTGTACAATATTTGAAAAGATGTTTAAAAAATACCTTGCTAACACCGTCTTCTACATGAATATAGAAAATAATCTTATTACAATGTGTGCATACGTGTAGTGTAAATAATTTTGTTTTTGAGCTTAGACCTTCAATTTCGGCATGTCTTGAAGCTCTACTAAACGAACCACGAAGGCCTTGATACGATACGACGTCTTAGCAATAACGTAACTTTTTAAAATCAAGTGGCATTGTGGCAACCCTAATGAAGGCAGATTACAAGCTGACAACCCCACGCAGCAGATGCGTTGCGCACGCGCTGACTCACAGGCGGACGATACAACAGATTTTAAACTGTTTTTTACTGATTATCTTGTAGGACTGCAGTAGCTAACATGTGTAAATCCGAGTGATTTGAAATCCCCATAAAGATTCTTATTAGTTAGAACAAGGGTAACATTTTAACACCATATTAAGTTATTATAAAATTTTAATAGCAGAAGAAACTAAATTTATTTTGTACTAGATGTTGCGTGCGACTTCGTGCGTGCAAAAGGTAATCTCGAAGGAACCGTACATTTTGACGCAATAAAAAGTAGCTTTTGTTCTCTCCGTAATCTTTTCTATATCTGTGCCAAATTTCATCAAAAACAGTCGAGTAGTTCCGGAGCTTATTCGATGCAAACAAACAAACCTTTCCTCTTTATTATATTATAGTATAGATAGAATATTAATAATATGTTAACAGACACTGAAGTAAGAAAGAACAACTAAAATTGTAGAGCTGATTTCAATCAAAAGTCTTCGAGTAAAGCTTTTATTCCCTTACAGGGTAATCTGATGGAGTTTTTTATCGCCATATTCTGAAGTATGAGGGCTTAGTGCCATAAAAATTGACATAAAAGTAATCGATAGCATCTTTGCGTGCGAAACTGCGTCATGTTTTCATGCAAATACTGTCTGGGAATGTAGGTTACACAGTTATAAGATACACAGGTTTTAATAAAGCTATATTTTGTAGAGTATCCAATTTTTTGAGAGTATCCAAAACTTATGATGCTACAAAATAATAATTATAATAATACTATTATCACAATTTGATACTTAATACGGGATTTACGTAGGTCGATTTTCGAAAATTGTTACGTATAGGTGTACCAGAATCTCATGGCAAATAGGGAAATAAAATTTTGTAGTGTGCAATACTGGGTAAATTGGATTAAACGATCTTGATACTGGTTAATTTTTAATTATGTCTTTAGTATTATTGAACATGAATTATAATAAGACTGTGTGAAGAATGTTCGGTGTATAATATAGAAAACTAGCTTTTGCCCGCGGCTTCGCCCGCGTGGAATAGTGTTCTTGGAGAAAAAACTACTTCGGCGAATAACTCTCTACCTACTTACAGTAATATACTTCTTATACAATATTGAAAATGTTTTTAGGTTTGCCCAATGCAAATTGTTAAAAATGGGACCCTATCACCTCGACACGACATGCGCGACTACTTGAATATAAGTTTTACCATAATCTTAAAGACTAAATACTTAAAGACTATTATTTTAAAAACTCGCATCAAAATCCGTTGCGTAGATTTGAAGATCTAAGCATACAAGATTAAGCATACAATATACTATACCTACATAGGGACAGACAGATAAAGCGATTTGTTTTATACTATGCACCTACTATGTAGTAAGTAAAGTTATTTGACATTCCAACAAAACTGACAAACCACCTCTGGAATCCAGAGTCTGGATATTCCATAAGAATTAAGAACTGCAGTTACTATTATGTATTCTGTGCTGCAGTTCAAAATATTCGTGAACCTCTTTATACTGTATAAGTGTATACGTCCCGCGTTTTCGATAGCGCGATGTAGAAACGCGAGAGCCCGCGCCGCGCAGCAACACCTATATCCCTGCATTTTAAATCTGTAATATCTTCGAAAATATTAATTTAAATTACATGCCGTAAAGGGCAGTATTGATCTATCTTAAATGCACAGTGTATTTAAGGTACTTAATTGGATAAGGATTAATACTATAGTGCTTAAAATCACTTTGTAAATAACCTATTTAATTAAAATCAAAGTAAAGGATAAAAAAATGGTTATTGTGGGTTATCCCTAAGAGATAGACATATGCCATCGTGGACTTTTTTGTAGGCTTTTTAAAGATGAATACAACTGTAGTACATAATTTTCATCTATCTCTTAGTGTTCAGCCAGCATTTTCAATGTAAGCGCAAAATATGTGATTTTTTAGGACTTTAGAAACCTCTAAAATTATTTGTGTACCTCTACTATGTTATGCATGTTATATACCTAAAAACCTTCCCGTTAAATCACTCTATCTGTTAAAAAACCGGCATCAAAATCCGTTGCGTAGTTTTAAAGATTTAAGCATACATAGGGGACAGACAAAAAAGGGACTTTGTTTTATACTATGTAATGATAATGATATTTCATGAAAAATAAATCAATCGTGAATTACTTTATATACTTATTTATTACGAATAACATACAATTAAATTGGCAACAGTTTATTTAATGTTGGAATTTCCTTCCGAACTGTATATAACTCGTTTACTTTATTCCTAATCAACTATATAATATCGAAACTGTCTTATGTAGATTTTCTTTTTTCCTCCTCTCCTCCTTTTATCAGGCATGGAAAACAAACCATCATTCGATGTGCCAAGAGCTACGATTCACCTTATAGTAGTACTGGAAACACATTTAAAGAAGTCACAATAATTACCGAAAATATAAAAAAAACTAAAAGTATCAAAACAACTCACTCTAACTTACCGGTCAACTCTACCACAAGCTTTAAATTATAAGATTGAGTTCGATTTACACCTTCTTCTTTCTGTATTTTACTATAGACATAGAAAACAATATTTCTCGCTTGAGATCGAATTGCCTTTTTGGATATTTTCACAAAAACAACAAATTCCAAGAACATAATTACAAAATTTTAACAGCGGTTGACAGATCACGTACTTTGATTTGACGGGTCATACTTGACATTGCCATATGAAAATCACATTTTTTATTTTTTTTAAAATGCCATCAGATTCTGGTAGACCTATACTAGTCGAATTGTCATTTAAGTACACGGTTGATTTTGGAATCGTGAACCAACAATAATCGCGACCAATATAAATCCCCCTTTATGCCATAAAACCATTAGTTAGAACTTAGAAGTTTATAAAAAGAACCAAAAAAAAGTTTTTTAATTACAGCAAAGAATGTCACGTAAAGAACTTTTGATAAAAATATAGCATTCATATTGTAGCTACCATTTTAATTACTACATATATAATAATATAATAACAAAATATTTAACAATATGATATTACAATTAACAAAAAAATAATAGTTACCAACGAATTGTCGAGTCGAAAAAAATCACTGAAACATTTGAATTTGCGTATATTACAACTACATAAATAATTAGTAAAATACAATGTGCTCTATCGTGTCTCTACATTATTAGTTTTGCGGCTGAGAATCTGGTGTATCTGATTACAGAAGAATGGGGCAGATAACTCATTGTAATGCATATTTAAAACAGTACAACTGTATAGGTCGCGCAACGGTTTATGAGCGCTCAGTGAAAGTGGAGGGGATCGTTCGCGCATATGACCAATAGCAAAGAATACATATTACTAACGTACCAATAGCATGTCGGCAGCCACGTTCGGCATGCGTTCGGCGCATCCATACCTCCCCGCCCGAGCCCGCTACCGCCAAACACACCCAAAAACTGACTTCTGCGCATACCCCTTCTACTTTTGTCGAAAGATCTTAATTCGTTGCGCGACCTGTACGGCTTAATTCTTTATTCATTACCATTATTTTCTGATGAAATTTCTCATTATTCACTGATAAACTTCTTAACTTATATTCCGTAAATCGGTTTTTATAATAAACTCAAAAGGCCTTCGTACAATTATACACTTATACAATTTATTCACTTTTAAATTTACACGCTTTATTTTTTTTAATAAATGAAATTCTACTTATTTATGACGTTAGGCAAGCAGCTTGGCAAATCAGCAAATCTGTTTGTGGTCCCTGCTTGCCTAAAGTGCGCGGGCACCATAAATATTATGTAGAATTACAATTATTTTTGGAATTCGATGTTGATAAATGGAAGACGTCTTAAAAATATTATTCACATACGATATTAGCAAAATATTTTAAAACTGAACTAGAAGAACATAATATAGATAAAAGCGAAGGATAAAAGATATATTGGAAGGAAAGTTAAAATTTATAGACGCAAAACTAATTTAGTTCAAGCAGTAGAGTTTTCGGTCTCACGTCAAATTAGAAAGGTCCTATTTACACATAATGGCACAAAAACTGGTTTCGTCCTCTAGCGATCTGAATCTGCCTGCCAGTTACTGGTTAGTAGTTAGTAGTTAGACAGTTAACAGTTTACATGGGAACAGATATTATCTCTGATACTATAACTTAAATCTGTCAATACTTTATTTTAATTAATTTATTAACTCAGTAGAGTTAATGCATCAACCAGTAGGTTGATGCCCGCATAAGTACATTAACCCACGGGAGCCGTATATGTCCCGCGATAAAAAGTAGCTTATGTCCTTTCTCAGGCTCTAGACTATCTGTATACCAAATTTCATTTATCATATCATAGGAGTATAGCATTTTATTGCTAATATATTCAGGTTGACAAATTAAATAATTTTTTACTGTTTTAAATTTTAATTATCTTTTTTTTTTCTAGGTACCAATACATATCCTGGTTTAGAGCCGTAAGCAAAATCAATAGGTAAGTGACCTTACAAGTTACTATTTACAAGAAAAACTAGTCCGGTTACACTTGCCCAAAAAAGTTTTTCTACCTTATTTAGATAACATTGTTATTATTTTTTTTATTACGATATTTAAATGAATATGGCCTTTTATAAAAGTAATTGCAGAAGTCAAATTGTGACTATAATTGTCATTACTCTCGAGATATTTCGTGAGTCAAAAATTACTAGATTACGCAACATTGGATTTCTTCTATGTCTGATTTTTAGAATTGGTGTTTTGCATAGGTAGATAAGTAATAAATTTAAATTGTGAATTTATGTCGAAGAATCTTAATTTACTGGAGTATAAAATATTTAGTCATAATTCATGTACGAAATAAGCTCAAGTTATATTAAATAGGTTTTTCCATTTGACACCCAGCTGGTTCTTAGGGTTCCGTTATCCTTAGTACTTACTACAAGGAACATTTTTAGATTTGCTCTAGTAGTAGATGAGGTATAGATATATTAGACATGTTATCGGCCTCCAAAGTGGTTTATAAGTAATTTAGCCCCCCCCCCGCATTTCTAAAACTATAAGAGATAGAAATATAGGAAGAATAGCTGATATATACATAAATATAATCACGCCTTTTTCCGTAGGGGTAGGCAGAGACCACTTCTTTCCACTTGCTACAATCCTTACACACTTGTTTCGCTTCGTCCACTTTCATTCTTACCATCCATTCCTCCTCTTACATTCAACGTAGCGAAGCGGCTCTCCATGGGCCACTTTTCGCCTCCGCGAGAACGAGACGTGATGGGTGGCGAACCACATCGCCGCCATTAGCTGATAGTCATGCTAAAAGTCTTTAGGAAAAATATTTTGAGCAAAATTGGACAAACTTTGAGTAATTTAAAGAAAACCTATTGTGTGTTGATAAGATTGTGTGTTGATATTGTGATAAAATTTTGACAAACATTTGGTAGGTGCCTAGGTTCCCAATTTAATAACCGTATTAATTAGAAGAGAATGCAATGGTCAATTAGTGTTTCTCGCTCGGAGTAGTCTTGTCTATACTAATACTAATATAAAAAAGAGGAAAAGTTAGTTAGTTTGTTTGTTTGTTTGCATTGAATATGCTCCGAAACTACTGGCCAATTTTGATGAAATTTGGCACAGATGTAGAGTAGACTACGAGGAAGGACATCGGCTACTATTCATCGCGGAAAAATGTACGGTTTCGGCGAAATTAACTTATGTGCGCACGAAGTCGCGGGCAGCATCTACTCGTAGTATAGTCAATATAACAATTTAGCAACTCGCGTAGGTAAACAGGAAAACGTGGGTTTCGATTTTGGCAATTGCCAGTTACAGGCGCTTAAATTGTAGGCAGACTATTACTTAATATTTTTAAATGTCATAAACGATTATGCATCATATTGTGTATGCGAAACACGAAAAGTTGCGTTATTTTTATCGCAAAAAGCCTCTTTCCTTGTGTAGAGTAGGGCTTGCCCTAGCGAGCCGTACGTTATGACCGCGGTCACCTTTTAGCGAATTGCTTTGTTTATCCAAGGTATCTGTCTACTACATTTAATCTTAGTCTTGACCATTTTATTCATTAAACTAACTAAGCTACTGAGTAAAAGATGTACATTCTGCTAACAGAATTTATTTTAATTCTAAACTTAAAATAATAATATAAGGACAGCCGATCTTTTTTTCTTTTGGGCCTACACTTTAAATTTTTTAGGTTCAAAACATGTAATATAGACTGAATGGTTATTAAAAATGATTAAATAGTTTAAAGTAGGTAGTTTAGTAGAAATTATACGTGAGAGCGTACTCTTACGTCTTAGCCTAAGTTATCCCACAGCTGGGCAAGTATTTTCCAATGCTCTCATTTAGGCACAGAGCTTAGTTTTTAGTATAATTAATACAAAATAAAGATGGCCATAATAAACAGAGATTAAGTCACCATCGAGAAGATTATGGGCCAAAGGCCAGGCTAAAATCCACATCAATGGAACCGCACACGGTACAACATCCAAGGCGGAATTAAGAAAGAATTGTCACTTAGAAGAAAGAAATGAGAACACGTTGAAAATATTTGGCATGACGACGGCTTAATTTTTAACGAAAACAATAAATAATTATTTAAGAAATCATGAATCTAAAAATGGCATGGACCAACCCAGTCCGTGGAGATGAAATACGAAAAAAATGATGGAGACGAGTGTGCGAACCAGTTTGGTCTTAGACATCATTTAAAAAAAGGTGCTTAATCTGAATTTAAATAATATGTACCTACGAATTTATGTCTAGTTAAATCTCGGCTTATTAATGTTCTTACTGTTTAGTGGAAATTAGATTTATCTTTAAAAATCTTCAATTACTTTTGTCTAAGTATTATTAATTCTGTACTAATATAATAAAGAGGAAAAGTTTGATAGTTTGTTTGCATCGAATAGGCTCCGAAACTACTGGACCGATTTTTATGAATTTTGGCACAGACGTAGAGTAGACCACGGGGAAGGACATAGTCTATTTATATCGCGGAAAATGTACGGTTTCTGCGAAATTAACTTTAGCGTGCACGAAGTCGCGGGCAACATCTAGTGTTATATAAAACTAGCTTTTGCCCGCGGCTCCACTCGCGTAAATACATTATGCCACGGGAACACTATGTTTTCGGGATAAAAAATATCCTATGTCCTTTCCCGGGACCCAAAGTATGTCTATACCAAATTTCATAAAAATCGGTTCAGCGGTGAAAGCGTGAAGAGGTAACAGACAGACAGACATACATACTTTTGCATTTATAATATTATAGTATAGAAGTATAGATACATATAGATTAAACACGAGGAACCAATAATAGTTTACAATCATTAACGTACAACGTATTTTACGTTTGATGTGTTTTTTGCACGTAACTCGGCAAATAGGCAATCGGACATTTTTTTTTATTGCATAAATGAATAGTACTCTTAAATATGAGTAACTTCTCAGAAGAAACCGTATATCAAAAGTCAATATTTTCAAAGGTACAGCGATTTGTATAAAAAATTTCGCGAGCCTCCTAAAAACGCTCCATACTAAAGTCGACCTAAAAATGACGTCACTTGTATATGAAGTAGTATATGAAGTATATGGCCGCAGGAATATATTTGTAAATATCTCCGATATTTGTGCGTTTAAGTTCATACTTATCATAATTAATGTTTTTGTATATGACTAGCTTTTGCCCGCAGCTTCGCTTGCGTGAAATTGGGTTTAAGTCAGAGGGAAAGCTTGTTCGGGAAAATACCAATACCAAAATTGAATACATAATAGTGTATGCACTGCACAGCCATATCAGTTGTATTTTATTTCAATGTTTACTGCGACTTCGTAGGTATACACTCAACAAATCTACCGGGAACTGTACCTACCATAAATAAAATTTAATAAGCTGTAAAAAATATTCTGTGTTAATTCTGGATAAACTACCATACCAAATTTCATCAAAATTCTTTAAGTGTTTTCTTTACTTTACTTTATTGCATGAAAAACTAAACATATTATTATGTACGTACATACAAACTTTCGCGTTTATATAAAACGTAAGGATTTCTTTGTAGTCGATAATTAGTATTTTAAGGATTTCGAAAATATTTTAAATGGGAAGACGTTGTGGACTTTGAACTTAATAAAAATAATTTGGATTGTGATCGCCCATCAGTTGGGACCACGACAGAGTATTAAGAGAGATGAGTTAGCAGTACGACCACGAAGCCATCTAGTTTCTCACTTATTCCTCATATAATAATCATACACATTAATTATTAGGTAATATAGGTAAAGTTTTAACCAATTCAAATATCTGGTTATTTTAACTATTTAAACTTTAAAGTTAGTTATTTAAACTTTGTAACATTGTAAACTCGTACAGCCATGTAATTTAATGTAAGATTCTTATATGAAAGAGACTGGCCTTCACGACACAGGGAATCTTAGTGTGAAGACCAGTGATAGACATAAGATTTCATGTACTTTTTGATCAATAAACTTTATTTTATTTTTATTTTTATCTATAGCATTTTATACTATGTTACTCTTTAAATTGATAAAACTTTTTGTAGGTATGAACCGATTGAATTGAAATACCTACACAAAATTATAAGCAGAGCTATCCTAATTCCTAACCGCGTGGAACCCATAGATGTACCCAAAAATTTTCCGCGATAAAAAGTGAGTCCTATGTGTTTCATCATCATCATCAGCCTATCGCTGTCCACTGTTGAATGAACATCCCGATCTTGGGCAGCCCTCATCCATCCGCTGCCAGCCACCTTCTTCAAATCGTCGGTCCATCGTGCCGCAGGACGTCCTACACTACGTTTGCCTAAGCGTGGTCTCCACTCTAATACTTGTCTGCTCCATCGATTGTCCGTCCGTCTGCAAACATGGCCGGCCCACTTCCACTTCAGCGTGCTAATTCGTTGAGCAATGTCGGTGACTTTAGTTCTCTGGCGAATAACGTCGTTACGTATTTTATCCACCAGAGATACCCTTAACATTGCTCTTTTCATCGCACGCTGAGCAACCTTGAACTTGTGAACCATCCCTACGGTGAGAGTCCACGTTTCGGCTCCGTATGTCATTACCGGTAGTACGCATTGATCAAAGACCCTGGTCTTAAGGGATCGTGGGATCGACGATTCAAAGATGTCCCGGAGTGTGTTTATCCAAGGGCTAAACTACTACGGTAACATATTTTATAAAAATCCGTTCCGTAGTTTCTGAGATAAGCGCGCACAAACGTATAAATCAAAAATATTTTAAGAAAATCTTAAAAGTCATTGTTTTGGGTTAAAAACTAAAAACCCTCTTTTTAATATTATATATCTATGCTAAAAACCTATATATCAAACACTGATAAATCAAGCACAAATAAATTAAATATTACATAATATACATAGATATATAATATTAAAAAGAGGATAATATAACAACAAAAGAGAAAGAAATTTAATTATACCTACACCATAGACCTACACTCAAAATATTCTACTGAAATAGTATGTAATATATTAAGTATTATGAATATAATTAATGCAGCAATCACAAATATTTAGGTGCCTAGTTTTTCAAAAACATTTTCATCAAATTTAACTTTCGCATTCTTGTCAGATTTATTTTTCAACATGATGACAATATAATATTATGTCAAAGTAAAAATAAAGCTCCCCACTCACGGGCTATCGATTGCTTCGATCAAATTGGAAATTAATTCGTATTTGAAAGTAAATTGCTAATGACAAACTATTACATACAATGATTAGTGTAAGACCTACCAGCTAGTTTTTGCGATGGGGGTCTAAAGTTGGAACAAAATTTACGCGTATATATACGAATTTCATATAAAAAGTATAGTAAGATGGCCCTAGGATCTCAGACTATATTTAATTTTTATCTAAACCGATTTACTTGCAACTACGAATCCAGTAAATGTTTAAATTGTAAAGACTAAATCGATCGATTGCTTGTGAGTGGGAGCTTTAAATCAAAAGCACTAAAGAGTATTTATATCAACTTTAAAGCAAATCGCTCCCAAACAACTTTCTTTCCCTTTTTATTCCCGTTAGGGGACGAATTTTAATAAACTATGATACACGAATTCCATCAATTCTGTTACATAATTTTTGTGCAAAATATGAAGTAGATTGGACCAAGGAATCACGTAGTCCCATACAAACTGTTTTCCCCCTTTTCACCCCCTTAGGAGTCGAATTTCGAAAAATCCCTTCTTATCGGATCCCTACGCATTACAAAGAGCAAGCCCTGCAAGTTTCAGGTCTCTACGATCAGCGGTTTAGGCTGTGCGTTGATCCGTCAGTCATTCAGGACAAAGGATTTTATATGTATAGATGTGAGTAAACTAATGATGTAGGTTTTGTTTACCGATTTCGCAAAAAAAAAATTTTTTTTTGGTATAGACTCGCGAAATTTTGTATACAAATTGCTGTACCTTTGAAAATATTGACTTTTGATATACGGTTTCTTCTGAGAAGTTAGTCATATTTAAGAGTACTATTCATTAATGCAATAAAAAAAAATCAGTCCGCTTGCCTATTCAGATGGGCGGTTTTCGTTCAAGGAAAACTTTCTTAAAAATACAAAATACGAAAAAATGCGTGAGTGCAATAATGCTTATATGATTCAGAGCCAATGTAGCAGGAATCAGAGAGGCTGGTAGCTCGTATGAGTTTTCTAATTCCTTTCTAAATGAACTATTACCGTTATTGTTACCGAGCGCAAACAAAAAAAAAAACTATTTAGCTACATACCAAAAACCGTAGGTAGTGTAATTCAGGTAAGGGAACGTACACCATACGTGACCACTTTTATCATTTTTACACCTTGAACATCTGTGTATATTTCCAGACCTTTTCACTTAGTGAATTATGGCTGTCGCGCGAGATTTTCCTAGAAGATATTGACTACGTGATTAAAACCTAACCCAAGCGTAGTGCTTTGAAGACCCCATCACCCCTTATACAGGTCACGTTGTATAGGTATGTTCTCCTCAATTTCAGTTATAAGAAAATAAGAGCAGCAGTTAACAAACTATGTAAAATGCAGCGTTCAGCTTGGCTCTGCTCCAATAAACAAAAAAAAAAAAAAAAGATTCACAGAAAACATGCATTTTAATTGAAATCTATTTTAACATGGAATCTTTATAAAATTTAATATTTTAATTCAATTATGATTAATAATAATAATTAACATCTATGGACGCTTAATACCACGTCAATCTGGTCCCGTGGTAAGTTCTCGAAGAACTTGTGTTATGGGTACCAGATAACGAAAATAAATTTTGATACTTCTATTTTATACACAAATCACAATACACATATTTGATATTTTAATTATATTCTAGTTTATACACATCCATGACCCAGAAACAGAAAAACTTTTTGTTCTTTCGGCGGGATCTAACCCGCGATCCCCGATTTATCACCAACACGCTCAACCACTGAGTCACAGTGCAGCTATCCTATCCTATATTATATCCTACTAATATTATAAATGTGAAAGTTTATCCTCACAAACGGATGGATGGATGTTTGATACTCTTTCACGTAAAAACTACTCAACGGATTTCAATCTTTGCCATGGTAGTAGTCCAGGCTCTGGATTGGCTGGCTGTGTAAAAATTTCAATTCCACTAGATAAGGTATCAGATAGCGGCGTGATAACGGCAGCATACAATGAGCTAATGCCGCACCAATTTAGATATAACTCTATGACGCCTTTATATTTGCATTGTTTTATCGTTGTATATTAGTTTTATGTAATAATGGTCGATGTTTGTGAAGTACAATACCTGAAAGTTCTGTATTATATTCTGTGGGAGGAAAATTGTGGTGACAAGTAATTGAAAAGTTCGAACGTCATCCATTCTAATTTTAAGCCCATAGACTTAAAGCACAGATTAAAGAAAGAGGAACAGATAAATAGCTACATAGTAAGATTTTCGATTTGCTTGCTCTACTACAAGCATACGGTGTATGACTGTGTGGAAAAATTGTGGGCCGTCAAAATTTACGTCGTAAAGGGGACGTCAAAATTTTCAAATTTTGATCGATTTGAATCGTGGTATGAAAGCTGTTTCTCTGTACGTAAGAATATATTTTAATATATTTTCTACTCTGTGCTTATTGAGACTCAAAGTGCGGACATTTTAGCCTCAATATGCCGAGGCAAAAAATTTAAACAAAAAAAGATTTTTTGGACAGTAAAGATTATAGAGGTCAGTGTCGCGCTGTAAGAGACTGCGAAATTACGACAAACAACTAATAAGATGGACGAGATATAATATTATGTATATTAAGTAAAATATTGTCTCATAACTTTTTATTTTAGTATAACTTTTTTACGGGTATTAAGCCTCTTTTTAATATTATATATCTATGATTCTTGTAATGAAATTACATAAGGTATAATTTCAAAATGGAAAATGTTTATATAATATATAGGTTAATATTATATATCTCTATGGGTTTATAAGTGTAACCTATGACACAGCGGTCGATCTAAACTTGAGCCCATTACAAGTTTAGTTCGACCGCTTACATCGTAGCACGATCGTTAATCAATATATTATTATGGCGTCACTTTTTCTTTGTTTGAAGAGATTTTTGGGCTAAATGTTAGCTTGTCTATGCATCGACCACTGATAAGAGAGGTTAGTGTCAGATTTGTAGAGCAACATCTCTTTCAAACACTGCCAATTTGACTTTTGTTCACGGAGAATAGAGATAATTCTCCATGCTTTTGTCGCTACATTTGTGTTTTTTGGCCAGATAATACCTAATTTTAAAAACTTCTACTGACAATTGGGAATGATCTTCATTTTGACGTTTAAGTTTTTTAAAACACAATTTAAAAAGTTCGTTTGTCAAAATTTTGACATAAGAAATTTAAAAAGTTCTTATGTCAAAATTTTGACATAAGAACTTTTTTAATTGTGTGAAAAAGTTTTGACATACGAACTTTTTAAATTGTGTTTTTAAAGTTCAAATGTCAAAATGTAGCCCATTCCCAGTTGTTAGTTGAAATCTATAAAAATAGGTAATAGGGCAGCTGATCCTGTTGCACACTTGGTAGTAATAATGAAAGTTTTCAGGATAATGATGATACTGAACTACTGAAGACCTGGCGTAAACTGTGCTAATCTAAACGTCCTATCTATGAAACTGGCCGGTTCGCGTGACGAATATTAATTTAACCCACTGTTCCCTTTTAGTGTAATTGGGGTGCGAGCGGGACGGACGCGTGTGCGAGCGAGACGGACGTATATACTCAACAGCTGTTCACTTCCACCGGGTGTAGCCACTTTACATTCATTAATGATGTACTAACACTAGCTACGAGCGGAATTCGATTTTTAAACTGTCATAGACAATGGCTGTGTTCCACGGAAAATAGCGCTAGCAAGCGCTTGTTAGCGCTTGCTAGCTAAAGAAAAAAAACAGATTATCAGCCAGGACCAGCCAGGACACGTTTGCTAACTTCAATACTGCTAACATAATCCGCTTATTTATTTTGCTTATTTAATGCTAGCGGTCGCCATTTTGCTTACGTTTTTTTGTTAGCGCTATTTTCCGCGGAACAGCCAATGCATCCACTTTTCAAATGCCTAGATTATTTCTCATAATAGAATTAAACTGGCAGGTTACACAGTACTCGACTGAAAATCTTTCAGCTAAAGCGTTTTCTCTTAGCGACAGTACAAATACAAATCGAGATACGACACGGCGCGCATTTTTTATAGCGATTCAAAATTGATCTTTGTATACAAAGTGTTGTAACTTTAATTTCATTTTTTGTAGTGAATAAAGTTAATTACTTTTTCGCATTTTGCGACTCAATCACAGAATTTTTCTTCATAAACAATATAGCCGTCCGCTGAAAAATTAAAAAGCATAATAAGTAGTAACATATTATTAAGCTTTATATCAAAAATCTTGAACTCTAACATAATTAATAATGCTCCGAAACAGTATTAATTTCTATTTAAATAAGTTAGTAGGTGCGAAATGCTACTAATATAATTTTCACAGCCGATATTTGAAGTGATGTGAAATACTCAAGTCATTAGTTATTTACTTTGCCTTGACAAGTTCGATTTGGATTCCATATAATATTCAACACGGCTTGAACACAATACCTTCCTTCTATGGATTTTTAAAATGTATCTTCAGGGTTACTCCACAGTACATTAATAACATACGACTTTATATGCATATTAAATAATATAATTGCATTAAATATAATACTAATCTATATTAATAAAAGATTGAAATTTAGTAATTTTAAGTAAGACAGTAGATACTTTTTAACACGCTTATATTAACTTCACCTGTATGTAAGCTTGTTTGCTTGTATGTAACTCTCTCTTGCGCGCCTGCTGCCTTCCTCGGCTCTGGTAGCTTTAAAACACGCTTTTAAAGAATATCGAACTAAAAAGTTGAAAATAATTTTAAAAATTTTAAAAATAAACTTGAAACAGTAGTATATAAAAAATACTAGTACCTACATATGATTGAGGGAAAAGCTTGGGGCGCTTTGTGCCATAATTTTCGTACATCGAGCGACCCACGCTTTTCCCTCAATTATACTAGTATTTTTTATATACTACTGTTTTAAGTTCATTTTTAAAATTATTTTCAACTTTTTAGTTCGATATTCTTTAAAAGCGTGTTTTTTTAGTTTTTTTAAACTATATTTATTAGTAAGACTCTTTAGTAGTCTTACTTATGTTATACCTATAATAGGTATAAAAGTGAATGTTTGTGGGGATGTATGTTCGCGACTCTTTTACTCAAAGCTTCTATGTATGTTTGAATGAAAGGCGCAATAAGAATTTATATCCTTGATTAACTCTAAGGCCACATTTTATCCGAAAAAAGTTCGGTTCCCGCGGTATAAGCAGGTTCTATGAGAATGAAGTTTACGTAAGGATCAGTTCACACCTTAACGACACGCGACGCGGTGTTGCATTTTAAGATTAAATTCAAATTGGACTCGTGAAGATACACGTTTAAATACAAGAGTTCAAATTTTTTACGTGGTAGAGCCATGCTTCGGCACGAATGGGCCGGCTCGACCGGAGAAATACCACGGGCTCACAGAAAACCGGCGTGAAACAGCGTTTGCGCTGTGTTTCGCCGAGTGAGTGAGTTTACCGGAGGCCCAATCCCCTACCCTATTCCCTTCCCTACCCTCCCCTATTACCCTATTCCCTCTTAAAAGGCCGGCAACGCACTTGCAGCTCTTCTGATGCTGCGAGTGTCCATGGGCGACGGAAGTTGCTTTCCATCAGGTGACCCGTTTGTTCGTTTGCCCCCATATTTCATTAAAAAAAAAAAAAAAAAAAGTCAAACTGCACTGTTCTGCCTAGCGCGGTGCCGCTCTTGCAATGAAACGTGTATCTTATTTAGTACTGAATAAAGTTTAATTTTGAATCTCTATTTTAAAAAGCTGCTCTTAGTCGCGTATCGTCGCGTTTCGGTATCTGATTGCTGACTATTATTAATAAAATATGTTGGAGACATAGACGTCACATATTATAGACGAGGCATGTTGAGGCAAAAAACGTCTTCAGTTAAATGGCCCCACTTTTGAGATTTTTGGTGCCATTTTGACATTTGAAGTATGGTGAAAACAAGATGGCTGACATTTGAAGTAGGTATGGTGAAAACTGAAAACCAAGATGGCGTAACATTTTAAAGTATGAAGATTTGTTCTGTCAAATGTACATCATAGCCTTGAGTTTTGAAATCTTTGGTTGAAGAGATTTTATAACTTTGATCTTCTCTAAAGACCTACATAGAATAGAAATATTGATAAAAAGTTGAAATGTCCTTGTCGTCATAGCGGTGATTAACATACTACATAAATCAACTATGAATAACGCTCGCATGCTTGTGCAATTAACACTCTATTGTAAATAGCATAAGGACCATTTTCGTTAAACTGTACAATTATGAGTGTATGTTATGTAATGCATTAGTCACTACGACCACTTTTCACAATGAATGAAACTAATTAACAATGGAGTACCAGTTGGAAACATTAATGAATTTTCAGTTTTTTACATAACGATAATATTATTGTAACTTTTAAATTAAGTAAGTATATAAATTAGATGCCTTCATAAATCATGATCGGGTTTGAGCAGCTTGGCTCGCGACTCTGGAGGTCGTGGTTCGATTCCCGCGTAAGAACAACTAAAAATGTTATTGTAAAGTCTGGTTACGACAGTGCAGGCTGATTGACAAGAAAGATGATCCATGCGTCGGATGGGCATGTAAAAAGTCGGTCCTGCGCCTGATCTCTCGTCAGTCGTGTCGGTTATACGTCCCAGGGGGCCTAGACAAAATCCGTTTTCTGTAAGCGTTAACGCCTACGGAAAAATCTAATTGTATGGAGTTGACATTTGCTAACCAGATGTCACGTGATTGCTGCTTAAATGGTAGACAAAGTCATTATTCCTCCTGCGGAAAGGAACGTCGAAGTGAGCGTGACACGCAAACGACAAAAATGTTCATCAAAATGGTAGACAAATGCCACTTTTGACAAACGCCAATGATATTTTGACGTTTCCGCAACGCGATAAATTAGCGGGAGATCGGACCCAGACGCTAACGCTAGAAAACTAGTAAACAGCGATATTTTTGTGTGTTTTTAATTCAAATTAACTAGTGAAAATACATAGTTTGAGATTATTATGGGCAGCTAATAATGAAACAACATTGCAAAGACGTCAAACAAGAATAAATCGTCGTAAAATGGTGCAAATTGTGGAGTTGGAGGACTTGGAATTTGTTAATCGTTTTAGGTTAGATAAACAAAGTTTTTGGCGTCTTTGTGATGATCTTCGGCATTTAACCTTATTGATAGGTACACGGGAAATTAGTTTAGAAATCAAGGTAAGTTTTGTACCTACTTAGTGTAATTTTTCAATGAAATCATGTTTCAGGTTTTGTGTACTCTTAGCTTTTTGGCTACGGGTTCATATCAACGCATTGTTGGACTAACGCAGCATTTGGTACAAAGAACAACTAATTACTAACATTCTAATACCCTGTTTATGAAACAAGTATTAAAGTTTAGAATCGAGTTTATCTTTATAAGAATAACAAAATGTAAGAACCACAATCATATAAGCGCACCATTGTAAGGTTGTTTACATTATGCATTCCATATTCTCAAGTGCAGCCTCCGTGGTCAAGTGGTTAGAGCATTGGCTCTCGACTCGGAGGTCGTGGGTTCGATTCCCGCATTGGAACAACAAAAAGTGTTGTTTCCAAGTTTGGTTAGGACAATGCAGGCTGATCACCTGATTGTCTGACAAGAAAGATGATCCATGCGTCGGATGGGCATGTAAAAAAAACGTCGGACCTGCGCCTGATCTCTCGTCAGTCGTGTCGGTTATCCATCCCACTGGATTATGAGAGTAAAGGAAGAGAGAGTGCTCTTGTGTACTGCGCACACACTTGGGCACTATAAAAATTACTCCTTCGTAACTGGCCTGGTTTGAATAAAACCGACCACCGTCACCGAGATCGGTGTGGGGAGTTATTATTATTATTATTCTCAAGTAGGTCCAATGTTAGTTAAAAATGCGAATAAAAATTTAAATAAATGACAAATTTCGGAAAAAACTAGCTTTCCATAAATTCTATTAGCAAACTAAATTGTTCGGGGCTCGCACGAAGTCTAGATTCCATAGCACAGTCGTTTACTAACTTTTTTGTAATAAAACACTTCAATTATATACTTTCAAGTTTCAACACAAAACTTTTGAATCTAAGCGCGCGTTTGCGTTTGACAGTGACAGATGTCCGATACCGACTCTGTGACACTTGCTACAGACTATTCCATAGAATGATTATAGAGTGTTTCGGGTAACGCTGCGGAATGGGCGCTCAGCGTTCCATGTGTAACATGTCTACCAATTTCAACACGCTAATGTCAAGTCCTTAGCGTGAGCGGAAAACGCTTGCACGAAAAACGCTTGGATTTTGTCTAGGGACCCAGGTCGGTCATCGTCAGGGTTACCAGAGTAAAAGAAAGAGTACTCTTATGTAGGTACTGCGGGCACACTTAAAATAACACTTGCGTAGCATCTATCTATCTTAATCCCATTAAATATATGGTTTTTAGCCCCAAATCAAACAGAGGGGTGTTATAAATATGAGCCTGTGTTTGTGTATGTTAGTCCGTGACATCGTAATTCGTAGCTACCAACCGGGTGAATCGATTTTGATGTAGTTTTATTATAGGTGAAGTAATCGAGAGTGTTCTTAGCTATAACTCATTATTATCAGCTCGTTTAGTGTTTGTCAACGTCAGGGTTTTTTTATTTCTTACGTAAACGCTTGTTAAAAATATCAATGTCTAATAATGTCACGTTTTGTTACAGATAACATCGCATCATTGTGTGAAGATGCTATTCTGGTAAGTTTATATAAGCACTAGATAACCTGTTTTTAAAAAGAATCGATTCATAATTGGTGGAATGAAAAAAACTTGTGCCTTTTAATCCGTTAGGGGTCGTCCATTAATCACGTGATGCCTAAAGGGGGAGGGGGGGTCCGAAAAAAAATCACCAAGTATCACCAAGGGGGGGGGAGGGGGTATAAGGAGACATCACGTGTATTAATTTTCGAATCTAGTCTATGCATACCGAAATTATTATTGGTTGTATATTCGTAGTGTTGTTTAAATACTTACAAAACAAATGACTCGTATAGTTTTAATTGCTTAAATTATTCGATTAAATTGTTTTTTAAGTTAAAGTTTTTCTTCAAACATGACCTGCTTACTATGTAAAAAAAAAATACACGTGATCTTAGGTGGGGGAGGGGGGGTAGTATAAAACCTCACCACGTATCACCAGGGGGAGGGGAGGGGTCTAAAAAGTTGTTAAAAACATCACGTGATTAATGGACGGTCCCTTACTGGATGACTTATACAGTAGGTATTCTTCGGGCGAAGTAACGACTTTTGAAATACTGTAGTGCCTGGGACAGTCTGTTTTTAAATGTCGTATGGTTGCCCAAGCACATACGGCATTCTCACAACCTAGTCAGCCTAGTCCAGAGGAATGACTGGTCAATACGTCTGGGGCCAACCGTGTGCGGATTTCCTCACGATGTTTTCACTTTTCCCTCACCGTTAGAGTGTCCGTATAATGTAGGTAGTTGATATCTGAAAAAGTCTCATTAGTACAGGCCACAACCTGGGAATCGAACCTGCACTCTCTCGAGTGCGAATCAAACGGTCTACATTACTAGGTCACGGAGCTCTTGATTGGTGGAATGTACGAACATAATAATATATTATAGAAAAAAACTTACACTGAAATTGAGAACCTCCTCTTTATGGGGAGTAAATTTAAAATAAATTGTTACAAAAATCAGCGAAATGCTTCGAGAAAAGATAGTACGGCCGCTTAAAGACATGGCGAGACCGCTGCCGCCTTCTTAGATTGACCGCTATCGCCCAAATCTGTAGTCTATATTGCATGGTCTAAAATTTCCCTGGTGCAAAATATACTGCGTTGCCTGGCATAGCTTTTACTGAAACTTGGCATGAATTTTAGTACCGTGGCATAAGCTCTAATGCAAGTATTCCGCAGTCACAAAATTCAAAAATGCCGAAACATTTTACCGCAAAGATTTTTACAAACCGCAGTTTCAAAGTTATTTCTTGAACCCGAAGTTCATTTTCAATTTTTAGTTTTCGTTTGATATTTTACTTCAGTTAGTCTAATCCAAAGCTTTATATTTTTAACGGGCGAAGCGATTCGCAGTGTTACTATTTTAATGGAATAAAATTCTGAAATATGGAATATAATAAACATTACATAAACTTGTTTTGACGAAAAGAGAGGGTGCTGTTAGTTTGACGTGACATTCTATGTGTCTGTGTTAGTATCTGTTTGTCTGTCCGTAGCATCATATCTCTCAATCGGATGAACTGATTTGGTCTAGTTTTTGTTTGAAAGCTGACATTACCGAAAGTGTTAATAATTAAAGATGATATTATTATTATAAAGTGAACATTTTCCTCAAGTAAGTATATTCTAAAGGATACTGGAAATATTACTAAAGAACAATTAGCCACGGCGTCCAAAGATAAAGTTAGGTTAGATGTAATCGTAATAACATCTGGATTACAACGGCATAGGTCACCACATATCTGCAGGAGGTGATGTAAATAGTGATAATATAATTCATTTCAACGATAATTCATTTAAAATGGGATTAACAATTTATCGATTATTATCTCTTCTTTATGGATGTGAATTAAAATAGTGACTCGAAAGGAAATGGAAATATAACAAGTTTGGTTTGTGATCGCCACTCTTTTAAACAGCGATTAAAAACTAGACCTTTTTAATCGCTGTTTAAAAGAGTCTTTTTCGAACTATTAAAAACTTTGTTTGTCTATGATAAGTCGTGACGTACAGAATTCTTGAGTTAAACCAGGATTAACTAATTTATGGGCTCAAAAGCGTGAGGTGAGATAAGGCTCAAGATAAGGACGAAGAATTTCATTAACCTGTTCTAAATACCACTACACCTGGGTTTTACGAGTTCGTTTCAACGTAAATTCACCCTGAAGCTGAAATTAGAGACTATCTTGTAGAGTAAGATAATTTTTATGTGCCTACTAAAGGTTGCCCTGTGGTCGAAATTCGTCCATAATACTTCTATTAATTCGTGTTCTTTTGCCTCTAAGATAGGAAAAAAAAAACAAAAAAATGTACCCTTCTTCAAATTATTTTTTGTAAATATTTTTATGAAGTTCCCATATTTTATTCCTATTTCCCTATGTAGTGTACATAGAGCTGGCCCAAAATCAAACATATCTTTTGTCACTGTACGTTTAAAAAGCTTTTCAGTTACAAATAGGCTGTATCATAGCAACTAGCGTACACTGGTAACACTGGTAGTGACGTACGAAGCCTATTTTGAAGCTGGCAACACAATGTGTTCGGATAGCCCCGTTACACGACGTAACAGACAACAAAGGGATTTGCATTTATATCCGAACGCAACTGGGACGTCCAAACGTGTTCTTTTTTAAATTCTCCTCTATCGATGAAGGCTTTATATTCGGGTTCTTAGCGTTTTATTTTATCGCTCTATTTTAAACTCATTCATAATAATATAAAGTTATGCATTTTATGCGTTACGGTGATGGAGATAAGGTATAAATACACGTAAGGAAAAGGAGCGGATTGTTTGAATGAAGTAATATTTTATTAATACGTGACATATTGGGGTTAGTATAGAATGAAAAACAGAACGTGGGATCATTCGTCATTGTAATACCCTACTGTGTACAAGTAAAACTTATTGTAAAAATTAATTAACATTTCCTTTTTTGTTTTTTTATTTATCATGTATAGTTATCAATTATCATACAGTTTTGAATATAATATTATGTAGATTTTTGTCAACTATATTGTAAATTGCGGTTTGTTTCTCAATATTCCCTGAATATTTAAAATTTGCATAATTATGCAGTAATATGTAACATAAATTATTGTGCTTTAAAAGTAGAACCCTGAGTTGTCGATAAGATTTCCCCTTGAATCAGTTTTAGAGCTAGTACACCTTGACAAACATAAAAATATGAGCCGAATACACTTTTACCGAGCGTAGTTTTTAGTGTCTAATCTTTAGCTAGTATATTATTATCAGTGGAAAATCCACAGGAATATATTTTATTCCAAAGAGAAATTGACGCAAATATTATAATATGAACTTTGACGATAATCATGAAGACAACATAAAACAGCGACGCAATTGTAGCTACTTGTGGTACTACACCACATAACGTGCACGTTGAAAGAAAATTTTAAAATTTGGTGCATTTCTAGAAAGCTTTTCCAGTGCTAAATCAAGCTTACTAATAAATCTTCTACTATGCTATACAAGAACTAATCTTCTTGTCTGTTTGAATCATATAATAGGTAATAAGCTGGTATCTATCTAAAACTCAAGAATATAAAATTTTAATTTTTAATTTAGATTTTCCTTTCCTTAGTAGTAATAATCCTATCCCTGTTGAATTTGGCAACCAAGGGGAAGGACATAAGGCTACATTTTATCGCGATCCCACAGGATTTTGTTTTGCGCGTACGAAGGAAATTCTAGCCATACAATATTAAGCCTTAAAGATTAAAGTACAGTATACGACCTGTTCCATAAATTAATTTGCGTTATAGAACCATATTTCTTTTTCAAATAGCGCACTGTTCGTGATAAATAGAATGAGCCATGGGCTATAACTCATAGCCGTGCTCAAACAATCTAATAACCAAATTTTAAAGTGTCAACCTCGGCTCGCTCCTTTCAAACAAAGAAAGAATAAATTACACGCATCCAGCATAACGTGACCCGCCGAACCCCTCGCCACACGAATAAAATACTTGAATTCTAAGAAGCACAAAGAATCTGAGAGGTCTCGCGTAGTGGATGCCATGGTGCTCTACATCTGTTACAAGGATTTCTTTTGGCTCCGGAAATCGTGCCACGCGAAACTAGTTCTTAGCGTTCGCTACATAAAAATTCATGTTCCTCTCATTATGGTTTTGGGCCAACACAATACGTTTCGTCTCACCTACATTATTTTTCTATTACGAGCGGAGAGTGCACGCCGAAGTGGCCTTTATGCTACAGGCGTTACGACGTATATCTGTGAGAGGGTATTTTCTCGTCTGGTTTTAAAATTTGGTCGGTTTCGACTGGGTCTATCGCACCAATTTATTTCGTCTGTGACGCCATATTGGGCTATGTAATGAGTTTTAATTAGAACCAAATCTGTCTCGTCTCAGATTTACTGGTCTTTGTTCTATAACACCAAACAAAGACTTAGTTTTAAAAGTATTAACCATAACAAAAATTACTTGGGTAGGTGAGCGAGATATGACCATACAGACGATAACTAGTATGAACTATGAGTACCTAATCCACCGATAGATAAAAAAAAATTGGGGAGGAAAGTAAAAAGAAGGTTGCATATTTTTTATTACTTAGGATCAATTTAAACTGAAACGAGACGATAAGCGATGTGGCACTTAATTTTTAAGATAGCTATTCATAATCGAACTTTATTTACTACACTATAAGATACAAGTTTCATATGACATCAGTCATACACTGCACATCAGCTGTACAGGGCGTTGTAACTTGTCTATACATATAATAAATCTGTAGAGGGGTCATGTCTGTACATTAAAGTTATCTAAGTGAAAATCAAAATGGAGGGTCTATAAAGGCCACAGAACCTAAAAATAACGTTTTTGAAAAAAATGTCTGTCTGTCTGTCTGTCTGTCTGTGTGTTTGTTATCACATTACGCCGAAACCACTGGATGGAATTAAATGAAATTTGGCAGGTAGGTAGCTTAGGACCTGAAGGGTAAAATAGCATACTCTCTATCCCGCAAAATTAAAGGGTTCCCATGGGATCTTCAAAAAACTGTACCTACCTGTTTGACGTTATTTCAGGCAATCTACTCGACGTATTTAAATAAAACTTGGCACAAAGGTAGATTGGAACATGAAATAACTAACAGTATTTTTTTTTTCTTGGAAACCAAAACGGTTCCCACGGGATCATGAAAAAACTGTATTTTTGAACTTGCTTCACAAACCGAAATGAATCATCATTTTTCGCATGTTTTCTCTTGAAATAAAACTATTAAATTAAAATTATAAAAATAAATCTATTTTTTATCCTACTCAACACAAATAATAAATAGCGAAGGAAAAAAGCAATAGTACAAGATCTACTTAAACTAAGAATTTGCTTTGAGCGAGAGGTCAACTTATTTGGTGGTCTTTAATAAGTTACCTACTATTTTTTTAGCCGGTAAAAATGTACCTTGATATTATTTCGTTCAGGCTCTTGAAATATTTGCGTTCGAAATTCAAAATTAAACCGCATACTTACATAGGCTGTGTTCCGCGGAAAATAAAACGTAGGCAAAATGGCAACCGCTGGTATTAAATAAGCAAAATGGCGGATTATGTTAGTATTATTGAAGTTAGCAAAATATGTGCCCTGGCGGATAATCTGTTTTAGCGCTAGCAAGCGCTAACAAGCTCTATTTTCGGCGGAACACAGCCATAGTCTTTTTACCGTATTGATATTGACTGAGCAGAATAGAAGAATACCTAACTGTTTTATAATTTCAAATACTATTTTATTCTGTGAAAAATATTTTCAACTTTTATAACATTCGTCTTCTTTAATTTTAGTGAAATAAACTTTAAATTGATGTTATATCTTTGAGTATCCTAACATATTAATAGGTACTAAGTAATTGTATATTAGGTTGAACTTGAAGCTTGGTAGGTATCTTATTACGAATAATGGTGTCTACAGACACACGAATTTGGTATGAAGCGTACAGCGGATCTGGTACGCTCCGTATCAAATCCGAGCGTGTGTAGGGCAGTCCGGCGAACATAAGAAGAAGGCGAAGAATATATAAGTTCGCAGCTATCCGCATCGGATTTGGTCCGCTCCGTACCAAATCCGTGCGTGTGTAGAGCAGTCCGGCGGTTAGGCCGTACAACGGTGTCAGTGTTGCCAACTTAGGAATTTACCCCCCAAAATTAGGGAAAATATCTACGGGGGTTTACTAAGGGGCCAGTATGTTTAGCGTTTATTCCTTATGAATCAATTTGGATGTAAAAATAAAAATTATTTAAATGTATGTATATAGTCAGGGATATGAAAATATAATATTGGGAGTGAAATCAGATTAAGACAAGTTACTTTTATGTTATTCACGCGTAAGTCTTTATGTTAAACACATAACCTTTCTTTCTAGCTTATTATCTCTTAGACCTGTCAATGGTATAATTATCAGGGGTAAAGTTTGGGGAGAAATATTTTTGAGAGTTGATATCACTGCCTGTTATCAATGAATTTCAGGAATCATCGCGTCGTCGAAAAACAGCAGTGTAAATAGAACTCTGTGCTAATGCAATAGAGCTGAAAATCGAACACACGAGTGTCGAGCTTTTCGGTCCACTGCATCGTACCAAATCCGTGCGTGTGTAGCGACACCGGATTCGGTCTGCGGATATGGTCCGCTGTACGCTCCGTACCAAATTCGTGTGTCTGTAGCACAGAATACAGAAATCATCCAGAAGCCGTCAACACGCTTGAAAGTGAGGCCGTCACAACCACTCCAAATTGGAATGGTTATCCACACATAATATGTTGCCACAGAATAACGGAATATTTTACCCAACTTTTTTTGAATTAATTTTTATTGAATAGCTAATTGTCGTAATATAACAACGCGATTTGTTTTGTAAGTGTAAAGAGTAAAAATTAAAAAAGCACTTTTTAATCTTATAAATACCGATTTCGGACACAGTGCGCTGCATACAAATGTGATCGAACGCTCATTCTGCATGTGGTAGTGGTTTATGCTTTGGACAAACGCGCAGTCCACTTTTTTCCCAAAAAGATACAGTGTTCCCGAGGGATAATATATTATTCTGTGGATATTTGACTGTTTTTCACTGTTAAAAGGTTGAACCGATTTGAATGAAAGTTGGTATGGTAGTGGTTAATTCTTTGGACAAACGCGTAGTCTACTTTTTATTCCAAATCTATACTTCTATACTAATATACTACTATTAATATACTTATATATTATACTTCTATACTTAATATTATAAATGCGAAAGTGTGTCTGTCTGTCTGTTACCTCTTCACGCTTTAACCGCTGAACCGATTTTTATGAAATTTGGTATAGACATACTTTGGGTCCCGGGAAAGGATATAGGATTTTTTTATCCCGAAAAAGTAGTGTTCCCACGGAATAATATATTTACGCGGGCGGAGCCGCGGGCAAAAGCTAGTAATTAAAATAAAATTGTAAAAAAATTAAGTTCAATTTTGAACAGCTACTTTAAATATGTAGCGCCGCATCGCGTATTGTTTCGTTTCGGTGTGATTTGACCCTAAGTTAAGTAAGGGGTTCGGTCCATTAGAGAATATACACGTTGTTCGCGGAATATCGCAATTTCAATCCCTTTGAGGGTTAAAGCATTTTTACGGGTAACCACTTTATAGCAAAATAAAATTTCCAACGGCCCGTTGTTATGCGCTATTGTACTTAAGAGATTAGAGCTGTATTTTTTAATAGCTGATGCTTGCAACTTCGTTTGCGTAGAAATAACGAAAACGGAACCCAAGTTTTTGACGGAACTCTAAGGAAAAGTAGCCTCAGTTACTCCTTATATTATAACATCAGCTATCTGCCAGTAAAAGTCCCGTGAATCGGTTCAGACGTTTCAGTGATTAGTTGGAACAGACCGACAGACAAACAGATAGATAGACAGACAAATAAACAGACAGACGAATAGACAAACAATTTAAAAAATATATTTTTATTGTCTCTACCGTTTAAACTTTCATAATATGCATTTAGTAAAAAGCTGTTAACTTTAAATTACAATCAAATACTTAAATTTTATTTGTTTGTATAGACTAGTTTTAACCCGCATAAGTACAGTATTCCAATGGAACACTGTACTTTTTCTGGATAAAAACTAGCTTATGTATTAATCCAAAGCCTAGACTAGTAGGTACTATATCAAACTTCATTAGAATCCGTTCTCTAGTTTTTGCGTAAAAGGGTCACAAACATCCATTTATGCATATACAAACTTTCACATTTATAATACTTAGTAGGATTCGGTTATAATATCCGCTACGAATTTTGCAGAAAGTGTTAATATTCACAGAAATATGAGAGATATTGACGACCTCTGTAGCTCAGTGGTTCAGCGCGTTGGTGGCGGTGCTCAAGCCGGTGGTCGCGGGTTCGAATCCCGCCGAAGGAACAAAAAGTTTTCTGTGTTCCTGGGTCATGGACGTGTATTAAATATGTGTTTAATAATAGGTTGGGGAAAAAGTCTTTTCGCATTATAGTATGTATGAACTTGTCATAAAATATCTTGGGCTATACCAATTGTATCTGGCTGATTTTGGTATCATTAAAAAGATTTAATTTTACAGAAGACAATTCCAAATTCAAATTAGGTAAATTTGAGATTTTCATTTGTTTTTCTTATTGTTAAAATGAGTGATTCTTATGAAGAATTTCGATACATTTTAAAATTTTATTACAAAAAAGGTAAAAATGCAACACAAGCCGCGAAAAAATTTTGTGATGTTTATGGACCTAATGCAGTATCTGTGAGAGTAGCGCAAATTTGGTTTAAGCGTTTTCAATCCGGAAATTTTGATATCAAAGATGCACGTCGCTCTGGTCGCCCTGTTACGGACAAAACTGTTGCCATTTTTGAAAAAGTGGAGCAAGATCGGCATATTAGTAGTTACGATGTAGCTGAAGAACTGGGGATTGACCACAAAACGGTTTTGGCGCATTTGAAAAAAGCTGGGTACACAAAAAAGCTCGATATTTGGGTGCCTCATGAGCTCACTGAAAGAAACCTAATGAACCGTGTACTCATTTGTGATTCTTTATTACGACGTAATGAAACCGAACCATTTTTGAAGAAGCTGATAACTGGTGATGAAAAGTGGATCACGTACGACAAGAACGTGCGAAAAAGATCGTGGTCAAAGGCCGGTCAGGCTTCACAGACTGTGGCGAAACCCGGGTTAACTCGCAACAAGGTGATGCTGTGTGTGTGGTGGGATTGGAAGGGCATTATTCATTATGAGCTGTTACCGCCAGGCAGGACCATCAATTCTGAACTGTACTGCGAACAACTGATGAGATTAAAGCAAGAAGTTGAGAGAAAGCGGCCGGAATTAATCAACAGAAGGGGTGTGGTTTTTCACCATGATAACGCTAGACCTCACACATCTTTAGCGACTCAGAAAAAATTACGGGAGTTTGGCTGGGAGGTGTTAATGCATCCGCCGTATAGTCCTGACCTTGCACCTTCAGATTTCCACCTGTTTCGGTCGCTGCAGAATTCCTTAGGCAGTGTCAGGTTGACATCACAAGAGGACTGCCAAAACCACTTGTCGCAGTTTTTTCATCAGAAGCCCCAAAAATTTTATAGCAATGGGATCATGTACCTACCAACAAGATGGCAAAAAGTTATCGAACAAAATGGCACCTATATACTTTAGTCACTTGTAAATAAACTTTATAAAAAAACCTTTTGAATTTTTATATAAAATGCGAAGAAACCTTTTCCCCAACCTAATATAATAAAAATCTTAAATATATGTATAGTATAAAAGTATTAAAATATATACTTCCCGTTGTCTGGTACAAGTACTTCCGGATACTTATCACGGGGCCAGATTGACGCGGTGTGAAACGTGCATAGATATTATTATTATTATTATTATATTATATTAGCTAACTTGACGTGTCGCTTTTTGACTGCAGTGGAAATAATGGAATACACTGTTGTACTGCGCATTGTTATTTTTTTTTCTCTCATAATATATTTTCCAAACTAGAAGCTTGGAAGAAGAAGAAGAAGCGGTGGAAGAAAGATTTAACTTTAATAATCGCGGTAGGAAAGCGGTGTTTTTGTTCTAATCTATACTAATAATATAATAAAGAGGAAAAGTTTGTTTCTTTGTTTGCATTGAATGGGCTCCGAAACTACTGGACCGATTTTGATTAAATTTGGCACAGATGTAGAGTAGACCACCGGGAAGGACATAAGCTACTTTTTATCGCGAAAAAATGTACGGTTTCTGCGAAAAAAACTTTTGCGCGCACGACGCCGCGGGCAACACCTAGTGTATAATATAGTCCAGGAGCTTAGTAGGAACGTGCTAAGTGCCTATGCGTTTTCTCATAACAGCTACAAATTCTACACAAAGTACAAACTTCTTCCGTCTCCGTTCCTAAGCGGCTGAGTAGTGATGGGATAAATCGATATTTGCTATAGAATATCGATTCAATAATGAAAAGGGGAACTATCATTTTTCACATTTCAAATTAATCTTTTTGCTCTCTATGTAAAGTTTTAAAGCGGAAAACACGGTAAAGTGAAAATAGATTATAGGTAGGTATTAGGTACAGGACGTGGCAGGGTTGTTTTCAGTGTTTCAGTGTTACTACGTGTTTTTCTATACAAATTAAAATACATACATGCTATTTATAAATTTCCGCATTCGTACCTACAATATGGTGTAATCTACAAACCTATGGGTTCGAGGTCCAGCAAGGCAATTCCAATAATTAAAACTTGTCAACTGGACGTCCAGCATATTGCCGAAGACTGTAATTTGAAAAGTTTTAATTCCCAGAATTAAGCTATTATCGATATTCAGATTAAGGGTAATATTATCGATATTCAGATTAAGGGTCAATTCACACCGAAACGAGACGCGACGTGATACAGTGCTACATTTTTAAGGTAGCGATTCAAAATTGAACTTTATTATTTCTGGGTCCCTGTTAAAAAAAGAGTTGCACTCCGGGAGTGTCGGCAGAAGTGAAAACTTGAACATTAAATTGGAAAAACAGCTATCTAGGTTAAAAGATAAGAACTAAAATAGTTTTACGCGTAACGAAGCTAAGAAAAACCGCCATCGAGGTTAAAAGATACGAACTAAAATAGTTTCATGCTATGCTCGCGTAAGGGAACTAAGACAGCAAACAGTTGCAAGTTGCATCTTACGAATTTTTGATCAGCTCACGTGTCCTGACGCGCGTTTAAAATTTTTTATCCATCCCAAGAAAAGTGCACAACGCAGCTAAAGTTTTCGTTTCAAAAATTGACACACAACCGTCAAGGATTTGGAATTGAAAGAGACTGGTGAGGAACGGTGAAGGAAGGGTACAGGATTGCAGACTAAAGTGGCGGGATTACGGATACGACTTATGTAAGGGATATAGAGAACATAGGAAGGATATAACACTACGCAATAAGATATAATGTTTCATTGCAAGAGTTTGAATTTAAAAAATAAAAATGCCCCGCCGCGTTGCGTTGCGTCAACTTACGTTTCATTTGGTCGCGTCGCATTTCGGTGTGAACAAACCCTTTGATTTTCAAACATTGCTAAGAAACATCGGGTACATCACTATGCAAATAGTTTAACTGCCTACTTAAACATTGATTTTAATACGGCGCGACCGAAATAACAGCACATTACATCATTTCTCGGTAACCGTCGTTACTGTTCGTACTGTTGTTTCTCTAGTAACGTTTTACTATTGATTTGGTCAATTTCTCATTATTTATTGACTAGCTTTTAGCTCGCAACTGCTTTTGTGTATCCATAACTCCCCCACCGATTTTCAGTGACGGTGGCCGGTTAAACCGGCCTGGTTTAACCGGCCACCGTTGCGCAAGAGTAATTTTATAGTGCCCAAGTATATGCGCAGTACACAAGAGCACTCTCTTTTCTTTTAGGTACTCTCTTAATCCAGTGGGATGGATAACCGACACGGCTGACGCTCTCGTCAAATCTCTTGATCTCGATGAGTTGATCTCTATCAAAGAGAGATCAAAAAAAATTGTATAACGGAACGGGAACTCAATTTTTTAATCCCAAAATAAAAGTAGCATTTAAGTTACTTCTTATAAAATCCGCTATCTGCTATAAAATTCTCGTCAAAATAGAAAGACGCATTTGATTATTTTAAAGTTCTTTTCTAGCAAAACTTTCTGTATGGAACCTTGCTGTACTTTGGATTCTTGTGAGAACATAGATAATTTATAATATTCTATTCGCCGATTTACTTGAAACATGACAAAAGTAAAAAAAAAAAAAAAACAAGCTTTTGCAGATATATAGTAAGTCATGATGACAAGTCGATGTTAATTCCAGTTACAACAAAACTTACTAACATACTGGATCTTTGGGAAAAAATATATTCTACTTTAAATACAAAAGTTTATCGTCGCAAATTTTAAAATGTAATTCGTTAATCGATAAATAGAGCGAGGCCGAGCGTGCGCCGAAATCCGCTAACAAACTTAATAATTGTGCCGGGCATAATGAAAAACTCATAAACTACTTTTTAAGCGAGCATAAAAACTGCAGTACCTGTTATAAATAGAGCAACATAATATAATTGTAAATTGCCAAACGTACGCGACGTTTGGCAATTTGCAATATAGGCAATCGGACAATTTTTTTTTTATTGCATAAATGAATAGTACTCTTAAATATGAGTAACTTCTCAGAAGAAACCGTATATCAAAAGTCAATATTTTCAAAGGTACAGCGATTTGTATAAAAAATTTCGCGAGCCTCCTAAAAACGCTCCATACTAAAGTCGACCTAAAAATGACGTCACTTGTATATGAAGTAGTATGAAGTAGTATATTGAAGTATATGGCCGCAGGAATATATTTGTAAATATCTCCGATATTTGTGCGTTTAAGTTCATACTTACCATAATGAATGTATTTGTATATGATGTGAGTAAACAAATGATGTAGGTTTTGTTTACCAATTTCGCAAAAAAAAAAAATTTTTTTTGGTATAAAGACTCGCGAAATTTTGTATACAAATCGCTGTACCTTTGAAAATATTGACTTTTGATATACGGTGTCTTCTGAGAAGTTACTCATATTTAAGAGTACTATTCATTAATGCAATAAAAAAAAATCAGTCCGCTTGCCTATTGTTGCGATAATTCGCTACGATTTGCAATACACACGATCGGATAAACTTACGGACGAACACAGATCAGCTTACACCGTTAAACCATTATGACAAAACCTAGATGTGTAGCGGGCTTAATTAATATAGGGGACTGATTTTTTAAAATTGCATAAATGAATGTACTCTTAAAAGAGATGTTTGATTTTGGGCCAGTTCTATGTACACTACATAGGTAAATAGGAAAAAAATATGGGAAAATCATAAAAATACGAAAAAATTAATTTGAAGAAGGGTACATGCGTACAAAAATGATTATTTGAAGAGTTTTTTTATTGCGAGAATACTACTTTTAGGGCGGCCATGGCAGTTTTTTTGACTTGACTTTTGACTTGAGACGTCGTCTTGAATGTCATACGTCTTTTTTTGTCAAAAGTCATGTCATTGACAAAATGACATTCTTTAGATAATTCTGATCTGATCTGCCATGTTTTATTTTACTTTGTGTTGCTCTCCTTAACGAAGTTAATTTATATGTACATGGAAACAAAGTGAAATTAAACAAAATAAAGAATAGGAAACGGTAACTATATTATGTAGCTATATTTACATATACTGTACATAGGGCTGGCCCAGGCCTCATACATTTCTTGAACATCTCTTTTGTATGAGTAACTTCTCAGAAGAAACAGTATAATATCTTATCCGCTAGGGCGTCGCGCGGCACATAGATCAATATTTTCAAAGGTACATCAATTTGTATGTGTCACCGTAAAATTGTAAAAACTGTTAGATAGATATTTAATATATCGATTTATTGTCAAATAAAAATTTCTTCTTAAATTTTACACGTTATTTTTCGTTATATTGTAATATTTACCGTGCCGATTGGTTAAACGGCAAGTGCGCCGCGACGCCATATTTGTTTTATTTTTCATAATAATAATTATAACGAAAAATAATGCGTACAATTATTGTAAGGAGAAGTTTTTATTTGACAATAAGTCGAAATATAACAATATCTCTAGTAATATTACAAAATAACAGTTTTTACAATTTTACGGTGACATAATAGGTATATTATAAAAGTAAAAGCGCTCCACACTAAAGTCGTACTCACGAGTGACATCACACGTGGGTTAAAGTGTATGAAGTATACAGCTGAAGGTTTCTGTACATATATTTGTAAATAATAAAAAAAAATTAAATAATACGAATTACGAATAAGAACACAAATATATTCATATTTGTCAATAACTCCGATATTTGTGACAGCCATATTAACTTCCTAGATACTGATGAATCTAAATTGAATCATATAAAATTAAAAAGGAGCATAAACTTTTGAAGACTCATGAAGAGAAACTATCATAACTTTGAGTCATATGAGTACCTAGAGTGTGGCGGAGACGTGTGTGATGGATGCCTTCAATTTATTCTGTAGAACTTTCCAGAAAGAGTTTCGAGTCACTTATTTTTACTCAGTATTCATCCTGTTTTCTTTTTGAAAAAAGAAATTTAGAGGTATTTCCATAGGAACTTATTTACCTATACATATCCATATTAATGTTACTCTTTGACGCAAAAACTACTGAACAGATTTTAATGAAATTTGATATGGAAGTAATTTAGACTTTGGATTAACACATAGGCTTCTTTTTATGGCAGCATTTCTTTTTGCGCGTGTACGAAGTCGCGGACAACGTCTAGTATAATAGGCTGGAAAACTCGTAGCTTCTTCACACTTCACAGATAATAAAATAATCATAATCTGTTTACCCGCGATATTGTATTAAACTACGAATATTTAAACTTAAACTCTAAGCGTCAATCACACCGAAACGAAAAGATGCGCGACTAGAAGCTGCAGTTTTAAAAAAGCCATTAAAAATTGAACTTTATTCATTACGACAGAAGATACAAGTTTCATTGTAACAGTTCGAATGTCAGGTTGCACTGCGCTGCACATGTGCAGTGATGTCATATGAAACGTGTATCATTTTGTGTAGTGAATAAAGTTCAATTTTCAATAGCTATCTTAAAAATGCAGCACTGCGTCACGTCGCGGTATGAACTGACCCTTAGAAACCATGCCTTTTTTTTTATGAAATAAGGGGGCAAACGAGCAAACGGGTCACCTGATGAAAAGCAACTTCCGTCGCCCATGGACACTCGCAGCATCAGAAGAGCTGCAAGTGCGTTGCCGGCCTTTTAAGAGGGAATAGGGTAATGGGGGAGGGTAGGGAAGGGAATAGGGTCGGGGATTGGGCCTCCGGTAAACTCACTCACTCGGCGAAACACAGCGCAAACGCTGTTTCACGCCGGTTTTCTGTGAGCCCGTGGTATTTCTCCGGTCGAGCCGGCCCAATTCGTGCCGAAGCATGGCTCTACTACGTACAAAATAATACTATAGACATTGGTGTTGATGGTGATAGAGCCTCTTAGGTTTTCAAAATTTTACCGTCCACTTCAACGGCCCACAATTTCTCCACACAATCGTGGACATACCGTATGCTTGTAGCAGTACAATCAAATCGAAAGCTGTTTATCTGTTCGTCTTTCTTTAATCTGTTAACAAAACCGCGATGCGAATTCGCAATGCAGAAAAATGCGATGCGAATTGCCGCTGTGCGATTTCAATTTCTAGGGGGTATGCACTAACCGCACAGGTTTTGTTTACGTGCCCTTACATTGACGAACAACAAGCCTGTATTGAAGGCTATAATATAAGGTTTGGTAAAATCAATAGGCAATCGGACAATTTTTTTTTATTGCATAAATGATTAGTACTCTTAAATTTGAGTAACTTCTCAGAAGAAACCGTATATCAAAAGTCAATATTTTCGAAGGTACAGCGATTTGTATAAAAAATTTCGCGAGCCTCCTAAAAACGCTCCATACTAAAGTCGACCTAAAAATGACGTCACTTGTATAATATGAAGTAGTATGAAGTAGTATATGAAGTATATGGCCGCAGGAATATATTTGTAAATATCTCCGATATTTGTGCGTTTAAGTTCATACTTACCATAATGAATGTTTTTGTATATGATGTGAGTAAACTAATGATGTAGGTTTTGTTTACCAATTTCGCAAAAAAAAAAAAATTTTTTTTGGTATAAAGACTCGCGAAATTTTGTATACAAATCGCTGTACCTTTGAAAATATTGACTTTTGATATACGGTTTCTTCTGAGAAGTTACTCATATTTAAGAGTACTATTCATTTATGCAATAAAAAAAAATCAGTCCGCTTGCCTATTACGGATATTTTGAGAATACTCTACTGCTGATCTATAGACGTTTAGGCAGAAAAATAATTGTCATACTCAAACTAAAAAATGTATGGGTGACTCTCTTCAAAACTCAAACTCGCCCATATAAAGAAAAAAAAAATCTTCCGAGTATAACAATTACTTTTCTGCTCAAACGTCTTTACTTAAGCAGTAGATTATATGCCCAAAGTATCCGTAATTGATTTTACCGAACCATATACATATACCTATGTCACCGTAAAATTGTAATAACCGTTATATTGTAATATTACTAGAGATATTATAATATGCTGACTGATTGTCAAATACAAATTTCTCCATACAATTGTACGCATTATTTTTCGTTATATTGTAATATTTACCGTGCCGATTGGTTAAACGGTATGTGCCCCGCGCCGCCATATTTGTTTGCTTTTTTATAATAATAATTATAACGAAAAATAATGCGTACAATTGTATGGAGAAATTTATATTTTACAATCTGTCAGCATATTATAATATCTCTAGTAATATTACAATATAACGGTTTTTACAATTTTACGGTGACATATATAAAACCGCGGTATTGCACTGGCGAGGTCCCGGATGACCGTTCGTAGAGCTTCTGGATGTAAGCTCTATGACCGCGTCCTTATTCCTTGAGGATAGTCCACTTTACAGTAATATAATAATGATAACATTAAGAGGCAATCATCGTACCGGTTAAATCGTGGTTATTGCAAGTTGCATTTATTTAATCATCTCATTTCTCGGGAACGCGCCGGCCATCTTAACTCTAGATCGTTTTTAAATTGCCCAAGCGTCTACTATTCGTTAAATTTGAGTTTATTACAACCTTGACATATTTTCAGTTCATCTAAATAAATAAAGGCAAACCTGACAGACTCATCTATCAACGCACAGCCGAAACTACTGAACGGATTTTGCTAAAATTTGGCATACAGGTAGTTGTAATGACGTAGGTATTCACTAAGAAAGGATTTTTGAAAATTCGCCTCCTAAGGGGGTGAAAAAAGGGGTTACAATTTTGTAAAGACACCGAACTCCGCGCGGACGAAGTCGCTTACAAAAGCTAGTGTAAGTAAACTAATATTATAAATATCAGTAGAAATAATTTATTTAGTTAACCTAATACCTGCCAGCGTTTAAACATTTATATTAAAATCGAATTTAAAAAATGATGCTGTCGACGCTGACTCTATGGTGGTGATGATGATGATTACTCGAATCAGTAAAATTATAAACAAAGAGGTAATTGTGCAGTTCCCAGCCGGGAGTCGAATGCGGGCGTGTGCGGTGGGATATAAAACAATCGACACCTATTAAGATAACCAACTATTGGGCGTAGAGTAGGGTACAACCGACAAGCTGACAGCGAATACCGTCTTCGGTGACTAATAGTAATGTATATAAAAATTAGAAGAGCACAATTACGATCCGTAACAAAAACTAAATTTCGAGTTTTAACCATTCTACTAGTCTCCGTAACTAAGAGGAAGGATATTTACCTACTAAAGTTATTATTCAAATTGAAATTGGAACGTTGCGCGTTGAAAGGAAAATATACCTACATGGAATGAACGCTAAAATTAATTTTGTACTTTAGCTGCTATATTGGTATTTTTTCTAGTATGGCGTATGAATAACGAGTTTATTGCAATGTTAATGAGTAACATCTTAAATTGATAGAATATAAGTTTCATTTGTGTGCGTAAAGCTTCAACAAAAGTTTGGTTCAGCTAGAAAAATGTAGGGTGAGGATCCACATGAGCGTATGTCATAAGAAGAATAAGGAATAATATATTATGTCTCACTCTCCTACTAATAGTTGGGTCTCTTGGCTATTTTAAAAATTTATAAATCTGAATACAGAATTTATTTATTTATTTATACCACTTAAAAAATAAGTTACATACCATCTGTTATTCTAGTACTTAAACTAGGCCTAGCCTGTATTTTAAGCACTAGTTACTTCCAGTGTAACAAAACAAAATCACGGATGTGTATTTAATTTAATATTCGCAGCCATTATTCACAGTGGGTAGTTTATAATATTAAGATATTGTTTACCGCAGCGCACAGAATCACCGAGAAGATCTAAAAGAGAAACGTTACTCAGGACATCTTCGTCATCAGCCTATCGTCGTCCACTGCTGAACGTAGTCCTCCCGCAATTATTGCCATCCATCCTGATCTTGGGCAGCCCTGATTCATCCACTGCCAGCTACATTCTTTAAATCGTCGGTCCATCGTGCCGTAGAACGTCCTACACTACGATTGCCTAAGCGTGGTCTCCACTTGTCTGCGCCATCGACCATCTGTCCATCTGTAGACATAGCCGGCCCACTTCCACCTCTGCGTGCTAATTGTATGAGCAATGTCGGTGACTACTAACTATAGTTCTCAATATGGACAGTGTCTCGTCTTTTTTTCAGCTCTTGCGCAAATAAATTGTTTCGAGAGAGACGGTGCTAGCGAAACTTTTCACCGTGAGACTGGACCAAAGATTTCTAAACTATTATACGTCTATGGTCTGGCCACCGTATGACGCTTCTCACCTGTACCACACATTGTTAATTGTATATTCGATAATGTTGGTTGAGTCACACCCGAGACCTCCGTCTTAGGCATGTGTAGAATATATAGTATGCTATTGAGGAAACGAGTCTCTCCAGTAGTTATCGCTGCAACATAATCGTATAATATATTATTAATATATTGAAAGCCAAAACATTGAACAGAACTGTTAACTTTTTAAGGTGAACAAGCCAGTTAAGTGATTACATTGTAAGGATTATGTGTTTGTTAACCTACTACACTTTAGTCAATAATTGAAAAATTTTCACGTGAATAAAACAAATTTATTATGTGAAGCCATAGATATATTATATTAAAAAGAGAGATATAATATTAGTTATCACTGTGTGCAGCAAAAACTTTTAGTACAGTTTTACAAAAATTGTACAACCGGAGGTGTATGAAATCTGGCCAGTAAATTAAAGTTTATGTGGACAGCAGTGGCGTGGGGTTCCTATAACTCCATTCCTATCGGCTTCACTTACCACTTACCTTTTGAAGACCCTCATTCAAATCACTACCTATTATACAGGCCAGGGTTTCCCTATGAAGGAGTACCAGCCTTCGCCACTGATGTGGAGCAAAGTGTGCAGAAAGCTAATATATGTTTTTAGAAAAAATTTGCTTCGAAAAAAAAAAAAAAACAACCGCACACACTACCTGAGATTATTTACACACACACTACCGTGCGTTTAGATACAATTTAGTTACACGTTGACATTTGTCAATCTGTCACAACATTTTTTTTTGTTTATGACGCAAAATAACCTATAAACAGTTGAAACTTTAAAATTATATAATTTTGTATGGGCAAATTTCGTCCACAGGGTGACCTTTAGTAAATATTATTATGACACGTGTGAAGGTTTCACTATATGAACATAGGAATGCGCACTGCACAGTAATACTGCATAATTCATTTAGAATACTGGATTGACTTAGTTTAAATCCAAATATGTTTAGAACTGCGCAGCGGCATCCGAATTTTATTAATATTACATGGTATGTGCAGAAGAAATCTTGCCATCTTTTTTTATATTTTTTTATTATATTGTGTAGAATACTAGCTGTTTCCCGCGTTAATATATTATCGGGTACCCCACGGGAATCCTGTACTTTTCCGGGATAAAAAGTAGCCTATGTTTTAATCCAGAATCTAAACTACTAACCATACCAAAATTTCATCAAAATCCGTTCAGAAGTTTTTGCGTGAAGGAGTAACAAACATCCATCCATACATCCTCACAAACTTTCTCATTTATAATATTAATAGGATAAGTAGGTATTCATATTCAACCAGTAATTTCCCTGTATGATACTAAAATACTACTATAACCACAGAATAGATATTAGTTACCACTATAACCTAGTATGTAATCGGGAAATATTTTTGTCAGTATTTTTCCGCTTTTCCATCATCTCAAAGTTAAGATGATCTTCGAGTGTAACTTATAACTCACTAGCTACGAAGTTTTATAACGCTTGCTTTTAGATGTGGCGGCGATAGTCTTTTAGATAGATACTTTTTGCTATTTCTCAAAGTTTCAGTTTTCGCCTAAAGTGTCATACTCACGCCTAGGGTTCCGGCGTCCGGATAAAGCTGGACGTAGTTAGGATTTTTGTTTGCGTGTCCGGCCAAAACAGACAGTGTCTGGCTTGTCCGGATTTTATTAGGCTTTTTATATTTCGCAAGCGATGGCAATAAACAGGTATTCGATTTTTTTTGTGTATAATTTTTGTGGTGAAAATCAAAAAGGCTCGATTTTAGAACCCACCGTATTTATTAATACTGAGACAAATAGTCAAGAATGTAGGGTGTCCGGCTTTTTCCCCAAATGTCCGACCAAACTGGCCGGTCTGTCCGGCTATTAGGTTTGACGACCTGGCAACCCTACTCACGGCCCAGCCTGAAAATCCATAACGGACCTAGTGACGCATATGTTTCTACGCCGGCCAGCCGGTTTCTGTATGAAACACCAAGGGCGCGCGCGTGTATGGTTTGACTCGAAGCCGGTTTCATACATAACTGGCGCCGGACCGGGTAGAAACCTGTGCGTTGTGTGTGCGGAAAAAGTGTTTATTATTTTGAATTTTTGCCTTAAAAGTCCGCTTAAGCCTTCAAGGCTGCGGCATTGGATCTGCAGGCCTGACCGTGAGTAAGCTCCATTATTGTATGGATAAAAAATATTAAGGCACATTAAATAAACAAAAATAACCTAACCAAGAGCATGTCAGGACATGTCTAAGGAGGGTTCCGTAACTATAAATGCGTAATATGCTTTTTTTTAATTACTCCAAAAGTTACTGCCCGATTTGGTTCACAATAATTTTCATAAAGAGTTTTTAGCATGATATATCAGTATGAAAATTTGCAAGTTTCTATCTCCTATAGTTTAAAAATGCTAGGGGGGGACCAACTTACAAACTACTTTGGAGGCCGATTACTCGAAAATGGTCAACTTTATAAAAAAGTTACGTATGAAACCTTGCCTTTATTTTAAAAGACCTATTCTACGATAGGGTAGAGTGAAAAAATATTTTTCATCCTCACTTCACATGTATGGAGAGCCACCCCTAAAATATAAAATTATTATTTTTTTATGATCCCGAAACCGTGATCTATACACAATCTATAACTGCACCAGATTTCATCAATTTATATTCATAATTACAGGAGCTAGAGGCGCGGACAGACAGACAGACAGACGGACAGAGCGAAACTATAAGGGTTCCTTAAGTATTACGGAACCCAAAAAACATAGTTCCCAGTTAAGAAATTTGTTTTATTTGGAGAAATAATAAGGGGGGTAAAAATAATTTGTCTTCACACCCCAGAACTCCATTTATCGGATTCCTACCAAACATCCTGTTAAACTAACAAGCACGTCTAAAACATAATGTTCAATACAAATACCTAATTAGGTGGGCTTAAAACCTAGAAGATTCTAGTTCTGCTTCCACCTAATTATTATTTATAGCATAATTAAGTGACAGGCTGTTGTACCTAATTAGTATAAAAGTTTATTTGTTCAAGTAATTCTGATAAAGTACTAAGTAGCTACTTAGACGAGATGATGCAACTGGACCATTAGCATCATTTTCCTCTTTGTAAAATATACAGTATAGGTTTTTCCAGTGTAGAATTATATAATGATTAGAATAAACAATTCTAAAACGACGTAAAATATGTTGCCATATATAAAATTAATAATAATAATAGCTTCCCATAACGATTTCGGTGACAGTGGCCGGTTTCATTAAAATCAGGGCAGCGACGCGTAAGTTATTTTATAGTTCCCAAGTGTGTGCGTAGCACAAGAGCACTCTCTCTTCCTTTACTCTCGTAACCCAGAGTAGTGGCACAGATGACCGACACGACTGGCGAGAGATTAGGCGCAGGACCAACTTTTTACATGCCCATCCGACGCATGGATCATCTTTCTGGTCAGACAGCCTGTATTGTCCTAACCAACTTGGAAACAACGTTTTTTGTTGTTCCAACGCGGGAATTGAACCCACGACCTCCGAGTCGAGAGCCATGGTCTAAACCACTGGACCACGGAGGCTGTTATGGCTGAGGAATCAGGATACCGGAGTCAGTTTGCTGGAGGTCCAAGGAGGGGTGGGGGTTAAAAAGACCGATGACGCGCTTGTAAGGAGCACCACATTTTATGTAAAATGAAATATTCCATCTTCGCCGTCTCTGACGCCATTAACTCCAGTAGGTCGATTCTGCTAATTAAATCTTACAATAGTACAATTACGATGTAGTCACGATTTGTTAAAACAGCAAAATGGTATTCTCATAAACGTCAGACCACGTCAAAATCGTTTTGTTTGGTTCAAACTCCAAAAATCAGTTTATAATATCAAGACGATTAATTTGTAATTAATTGAAAGTAAATTGAATGTATACGAGAATCGGAGTTCAGATGTGGCTTAACTCACTTACCGTTAGACGATTCGTCTACTCGTTTGCTAGTTTTATTCCATAAAAAATATTTTTGTTGGTTTGTTTTCTAATTTGCGGATAATCTGATAACACAAGTTCTGAGTCCTGGCACTCGGCCAGGAACTCGAATTTACTAATTCCAGCATTTAGTACAATAGGTATTCAATTTTCTTCACATTGCTTCTACAACTTTGTTTCTATTAAAGCTGTATTGGGCAAAAAAAACCTTAATATTATCCTACTATACTACTACTTCCTAATAATATTATAAATGTGAAAGTTTGTGAGGATAATATACTGATGGATGGATGGATGGATGTATGTATGTCACTCTTTCACGCAAAAACTACTGAACGGATTTCGATGAAATTTGGTGTGGTAGTAGTTTAGGCTCTAAATTAAAATATAGGATACTTTTTTCCTCAAAAAATACAGTGTTCCCGAGGGATACTATATTTACGCGGGCGCAGCCGCGAGCAACAGCTAGTCCTACTAATATTATAAATGTGAAAGTTTGTGAGGATGGATGTTTGTTACTCTTTCACGCAAAAACTACTGAACGGTTTTTAATCAAATTTGGCATGGTAGTAGTTTAGGCTCTGGATTAAAACATAGGCTACTTTTCATCCCGAAAAAGTAAAGTGTTCCTTTGGGATACAGTATTTACGCAGACGGAGCCGCGGGAAACAACTGTTTTAGATTAGGCGGAATTCTGTTCCTCTTCGTCGAAAAACCACTAATGACCACGAATTGAAATGAAATTTGGCACGCGGCTTATCATAGGCTTGCCTCTTGGTAAAATGTGAGGTTCTCCGGAATATATAAATAAGAGGCCACGTCTCTCTTTGGTACATTTTAAGTGCCCACGAAAATAATTTTATACCCTAAACTAAGTACTAAGTAGTGGTAGTAAGTACGTAGTCGCGGTCAAAGCCTTGTCGTTCCCTTTTGTATTGGCATGGCAGTTTATTCGACATCATTAGGAAGGATTATCATGACCGTTATTCCAAAGTATCTGAGAAGTCAGGACTCGGGCCTCGGGAAGCGTGAAAATCGACCCTTAAATCCCTTAAAGTGATTTCGTAACTTCGTTCTATTAAATTTGGGGCTACATGACAGGGTCATTGCCTTCTTAAGTGATGGTAGGCCAGTTTTTTTGACAAATAATTCTCGTACATCATGACTAAGCTGTTTAATGAGAACCTCATAATCCATAATCACGATGACAAGGAAAACAATTTTGGATAATTATTTAATTTTAAATAAGAAATTGGATAATAATTGAAAAAACATAACACAATTGGATTTATTTGCAGACTTACAGAAAACTACTGTTTTGGATATGTTTTGAGAAGTGATTGAGAGAATAATATATATGTATATGTTAAAGCTATTAGGTATACGGAAATTCTAGGCTTTGAATAAGACAGGTAATTGGAAAACGCTTTTTCTGTAGTATGCCTTTTATAGGTAATTCTTTTATCAGTCTTGAGTGTAATATGTTCTAACAAGCCATCTAACAAGTTGGAGAACTAAAGCAAGTATCTACTAATGAATGCGAAAAAATTTCTTTGAAGTGAATTATCTTCGTTAAAAAATTGGCTTCTTGCCTTAATAGGTAATATATGTCTCTGAAAGTCACGTTTGAAAGGTTTCTATATTTTTGTGAGATTTATGTTCGTTCCTATATCTACTAGTATAGGGGTAGGACAAACGTGTGGCCACACTGTTAGCGTAGGAAAACAAATAGAAAAATAAATTGGGCAATTTACATTTTGACGACATTCATCTTGCTACGTATCACCAAAAACTGCGAGCCCGAGCCCATAAAGTCGAACAACAAACGACAAGACTGTCGCCACGGCCCCGACACCACCATAAAAATGTGGTCAATTTGTTCAATCTACCAAAAAGTTACGACTCCCTGTATAATATAGAGCATTTAGATAGAAATCCAAGGGGAAAGATTTAACCCTACATTTCTTGATAAATCAGAGCGTCCAGCCGCGCCCGGCCGCACCTCGCCATAAACAAATCTAACCTATTTTCTTTGGCATTTGATCGGGGTGGGGCGCCATTATCCCATAATCGCGAGGTGCTATCGCTCGCACCACCCCGTAACATCGATAAAGACAAGGAACGACCTTAAAGTAAAATAAACACATGATCCAAACGAGGGGCGTACCTCCAATAAAGGTATATACACAACCGCGCCCTTTCACTAATGAGAATAGTTTATGGGTAGCGCCAGAGTTTATGGCGTATGCGCGCGCACCCTTCGGTGCTTTATAAGTTGTGTCGGCGGTGGCTTGTGATCAGTCTGTGTGCGGTGCGAGTGCGCGCGGACCGCGAGCGCTAACGAGTGACTCACTCGCCTCCGCCTGTTAATTGGGCTCTAACCTAGAATTTGAATTATCGCGTGGGTACGTTTGGTGAACTAGCGCAGCTCGCCGTGTTAACAGAGTTCAAATGAATTACATCCACTCTACGTGTGCTTCCTTCGTTAGTTTCGTTTATGCAATTAGACGGTTCATCATATTCACTTTTAAAAGTTTTAACTCTGTAACTAACTTTCCGAAAACTAAGCTACTTAAGTATTTAAAATGAAGTAATACTTCATTAGCAGCAAAAACTTTTTTAACAATTTTTCTGGGTTTTTAAATAAACTTTTAATAAGATTTTGATGTGGGGTGTTATATTTCAGATTTCGTATATTTCCTGAGAACCTTGTTACAACGTTTCTTCTTAATGAATAATTTGTGAGTGGCAACCGTCTCATTGATGTAAACAAAGTTGCAATCCTTCTACTTTGTACGTTTAATTACGAATTCCTCCGAAACTATAAAAGTGTCACTGATCTTTAGTTTTATGTAAAACGACAAAGTTTTCATCCAAGATTTAATGCAATAAAATCCTAGATTAGACCTAGGGTTAACTTATCAGCTGTGCCCTGAGGTGTTTAATTGGAATTGCCTCAGCCTGACCTTTACACTTAGGTCTTAGGAAGTTAAAGACTGAATGTTTCTAAGTTTGGATTAGATAATAATCACTGGACTGTTAAAATTTCATTTAAAGTTTGGTAACAAATTGGTAGTTAGTTAATGTTTGCTGTGTACTAAGGCTTTGCTTAGGTTGCATTTAACAAGAACTCAAGTCCTCATAGGATAATTACAATATGTCGATTAGGTATAACACTGACTAATTCATCGAAAAAATTCGTGGTTACTAGTACTGCTCGGCGAAAACGCACTCTGCCTGAAACGCATTCTAATCATTTCTACAATATAAACTATTTTGCCATTAGATAAAAATATTCATACATGTTTCTTGTAAATTGTAAATATGGGTAAAATTTTAAAATACGTCGCCATTTTAAGGGGTCGCGAGTGGTTGGGGGGAGGGGGTGAGGGGTTGGATTCCCCCCCCACCATTTTCACCCGCCGGAAATACTTGATTTCCTTAGAAAAAATAAAAAACAGAATTTTTCAAAAATTGTTTATTCCACTTTATAAACAACATCGCCATTTTAAGGGGTTGCGAGTGGTTGATGGGGGGAGAGTGGGAGGGGTCGGATTCCCCCCTCACCATTTTCATCCGCCGGAAATACTTGATTTCCTTAGAAAAATAAAAAACAGTTTTGTTTTCAAAAATGTTTATTCCACTTTATAAACATGTTTTATAGCTTTTATTAATTCCACGAATGGATCTTTTCTATATTTCATGTTATATCGCCGCTACAAATATTCAAAAATAACATCTGCAAAATTGTCTATGTTATTAAAATTGTCTTTTTTAAAAAATCTTTTAACGGCCCTCCACTGGGACTCAATTCGTTGAGTATGAGTCCCATCTTCAGCTATGAATGGGTTGTCACAATCCGAGTGGTTGACTTTTCTGTGTATGTAGCCATGTTCTGACAAGCAATCATATGCTTTCCAAAAATCAGTGTGGATGGTGGTGCCAATTTCCACATTCTTTAATATAAGTGGCACCAAAAACTCAGCAGAGCGAATATTGTCTGGACACACTTCCAACCTCAAATCTTCAGATCCATCCTCAATCATACCTAGAACCCAATGGCCCTCAATAACAACTGGCTTCAATTATGAGTCGACGGAGCCCCGCTACGCGGGGCTCCTACTTCTGGGTGGTTTACAAAAAAATAACCACGATGGCTAAGGCGGTAGCTTCGCTGCGCTACGCTCCCGCCTCGCATTGGGCCAACTCGGAGTAATACATTGCTATTACCTAAGAATTATATACTGTTCTCATACATTTCCTATATCACATTATATATAAAATATAATTATATATTTTTTTTATTATTTTTTATTATTATTATAATTTTATTTATTTATACCTCGATTATATTTTCTTTTTTCAAATTTCAATTCCATACATTTTGATCGGCGATTCTTAAAGAAGCGATAAAGAAAAGATCTTGGCTCACCCCCCCTGTACTAAAGCATAAAGATTACGTTCCGTTTTGCATAATTGCAATAATATTTAAGAATTTTTGAAAATTGTTTAAAAATATTTAGTCGTAACTCCGGCAGCCAAAATTTCTTTTGGGGGTTTAAGACTAACTCCCTTAAGCCCCCTACACCACCAATACTCTCAAATTCAGGCGACTCGTTATAAAATCCAACCCGTAAATATAATTATCACGAATATGTTTTTTACAAAAATATATTATGACGTCAAGAAATTCTTGATTTAACGAATCTTAAATCTTTAATTATAAAAACATCTGTATATTAATGTACATACGGTTGAGAAAAAATCTAGTAAGCAACGCGTTACGCGACTGATGACAAGCGCCTTTCATCAAGACTCGTTCACATGAAAATCTATCAGTGTGAAAATAGTTGCAAACAAAATAAACACCCTAGTTAAAATTATGTTTTAGGTATATGAAATGAATCTTTAATAACATTTTTTTATAATTTATCAAAGTTATCATGCTATTAGCAAATTATTTTCTAAATTCTGAAAAAAAATCATAGATAAAGATTGACGTTTCGCATGATATGATGTAAGTCATGGAATAGTTTTTATTATTTTGAGTTTGTTACCAAAAATGTCTTATTTGTTTATATCATGACATTTATTCGCAAATTCATCATTCGCTATCAAAACTAGACAATACCAATAACAGGTGAAAAAACTAAAGTGCTTGTCACGATCGGCCAAATGGAAGTATTCGTCATGTTTCCTAGAAATTATGCCAAAAAAAAAATTAAATTAAACGTGTACTTTGAACAGTCAGCTGTCTTAGATACTTTTATAGTAGTCGTTGAAATTCGGTTGTGTAAAATCGGGATTAAATTCTGTTTTTTTATCATGTACTTGTTTTCTTTTGAGTTAATACAATAAAAACATATTTTGTGTTTATAATGTCTATGGGGAAAGTAGGCCACTAAATTATGATTATATTTCTGTGTGTGAAAATGAATACCGACATTATGTTTCTTCATGATATGGTAAGTGGAGTGATATTAATTCTTGTATAACTTACACAACATTAGGGTACAAGTTTTTCATCATTTTCGTTTGAATTATTTTATCACATGTGTATTACCCTAAAACAGCCTCCGGGGTCTAGTGGTTAAAGCATTGGCTCTCGCCTCGGAGGTCGTGGGTTCGATTCTCGCATTGGAACAACAAAAACTGTTGTTTCTAAGTTTGGTTAGGACAATGCAGGCTGATCACCTGATTGTCGTGACAAGAAAGATGATCAATGCGTCGGATGGGCATGTAAAAAGTCGGACCTGCACCTGATCTCTCGTCAGTCGTGTCGGTTATCCGTCCCAATGGATTACGACAGTAAAGGAAGAGTGCTCTTGTATACTGCGTACACACTTGGGCACTATAAAAATTACTTCTGCTTAACTGGCCTGGTTTCAATAAAACCGGCCACCGTCACCGAGATCGGTGTGGGAAGTCATAATTTATATTACCTACCCTAAATGCAAATAATAAAATTAAGAATTTTCTTCGACCACCCTTTAAATTTTAGATTAATTACAATTTGTAAAAAATATTAATTTTCTATTCAGATAATTATAAACATTCATAAAATTAATGAAAATACAAAGAAATTTAAAAATTAGCGATTGTAAATCTACTTGGAAGTTTTGTACGTGAGTTAAAACCTATATCTAATAGTTCTGGCAACCAATTTAAACTTATGTAGCAGAAGTTTCATTATTCATTTATATTAATTACTAGATCTTATCCTCGACTGACTTGAAGATTTATAGTCAGATTTATATTAATAAATTAATAGAATTGAAATAAATATATGTTTTCTTTAAGTATCTACCAAATATAAGATTCACATGAATTTAAATATGTCGTGTGTCACGGTGAGAAGTCGTCATTCTTGTGAGAAGTCTGGAGAGAACGAGAAGGACAGGAGAAGACGAGATAGTGTCCACATTATCCTAACAGCTCCTCGGGACTCTGGATGGGTTTAAGTAGTACGTTACCTAAATTTGGTTAAGCAAAACATGATAATTTAAATCGTGTAATCTAATATGAGTATCATATGAAATAGCCTTCAATCCAAGGATATAGGGTATCCAATTACATTTCTCTAGGCCTTGATCCGATCACACTTTGGACATTCTGAAAAAGGCTTCACACGAAATTGAGCCCTAAAACGGTGCACATAGAACGCTAATTCGTAAGCAACTATATTCAGCAACATCTTCAGTTACTTAATAATATCAATGGCTAGTTTAAATTTAATTGTATTGAACATAAGGTTCAATTTTGAAATTTTTAGTCGGACTTATATGACAGCCTTCTTAACCAGACTCCGTGACGACACATTTTCCATTCATCAAGGCGTGAAGCCGGAAATTTCAGAAACAATTACTCAGGAAGTTTCGCAATTAGAAAACTCTGATCAATACAAACTTCCTCCATAAATATCTTTGGGCGACTTTTAAATTATAAAAGAAAGTTTTGTTTATCTTTCTATCATAACTTGGGTTAAGATAATGGAGAAATAAATTATATTTCTACTTAGTAGTACAGTACAACTGCTCTTTTAATGTATTTCGGAAATCGTCGGTTTTTTTAAATATTGTCTGTAATTTCCATAACATAAGCATTAATAATAATAATAGAGCGTTTCAGGACATGTCTAAAGAGGGTTCCGTAACTATCAATACGCAATAGGTTATTTTCAAATATCTTTAAAAGTTACTATACGAAATTGTTCAAAATAATTTTCCTCAAAGTATTTAGTATAACCAAGTTACAAGTTTTAAATACTAGTAGAAAAGCCAGAATGGGACCAATTTGTAAACTACTATACAGGCCAATTACTCGAAAATGGTTCACTTTGTGAAAAAGTCGTGTTCATATCTCGTTTTTATTTAAACCTTTTCAGAGATATCCCACACGATGAGAATAGAATATCCCCACTTCTCATGTATAGAGAACCCTAAATTATTTTTTTATAATACCAAAAGTAAAATATATACGCAAACTATAACTGTACCAATGTCATTCATTTATTTATAATAATAAAGAGGAAAAGTTTGTTACATATGCATCTTTCATCCCGGAAAAATGTACAGTTTCTGCGAAATTACTTTTGCACATCCCGGGCAACATCTAGTATAATATAGAAGTTATAATGGCGGACAGACAGACAGACAGACGGACGGACAGAGCGAAACTGTAAGGGTTCCTTGTACTACGAAACGCTAAAACGATAATTCTAAACGTTAAAAAAATATTATTAAGAAATTAGTTGCACGGTACCTACTTCATTCTTTGCGACCGTATTAATAAGTTCTATAAAGCTTCATAATTTCCGCTGTAGGTACAACTATTTTTTCTACTATTTTATGATACTATATTATCGTAAAATAGTATAATATTTTACTACTACAAAATCACTATTAATATCGAGAAAGGTAACGTCGGAAATATTCAAATATCTAGCTAGTAGAACTGAAAAGTAATAAAGGTTTAAAATCCATCCACGAAGGCTCATTAGATACGTCAAAGGATTTCGAACGAGAAATGATCCAGTTATTGCCACAAAGAGATCGATTATCATTCCAATTTAAACACTGGAAGAAAAGGCGAGAAAATACCTTTTGATGTTACCCCTCTTGACTCTCAAATTGGTGAGATTGATATGCTTTTAAAAATATCGGAAAAAAAATTAAGCGAATTCTCTATTTTTCCAACAAAACGAAATGAAATCAGTCCGAAATAAAGTTATTATTTTGTCAGATTGGTAAGGATGGATGGAATGGAAAAATAATGCTTCAACTAAATTTGATACCTATACCTAGCAGTGATGTAGGGTTCCTATAACACCATTACTATTGGCTTCACTTACCACTTACCTTTAATTGAAGACTCTCATTGAAATCCCTACCTATTATACAGGATAGAGTTCCCCTATGAAGGAGAAGATACTTAAATTTACGTTTTATTCATAAAACTAGCGACCCGCCCCGGCTTCGCACGGGTACAATACTGATACTAATACTACAGAATGTCACCCACTTCGCAACGGGCCGTGCAGCAGAAATCGTAATATCTTAATTTCGTCATAACTTCAAAACCAAACGTCAAAATTTAATCATTCAAAAACCAAATATTATCTAAATAAACTGTACTTAGTGATGAAATAATTTATTTTGATAAGGAATTATAGCATGACTAAAATAAACGCGTTTAAATGTAGTCCAAAAAATTCAAGATTTCTAAATATAAAAATGGTTGTTGTGCCTCACTCGACATAGATAGGTATAGTGTGTCGCAGACTTTTTTTTAGATATTTATAAGATCTACAATTAATTAGAACATTTTATGGTTCTATCTTTTATAGTTTAGGCAGCGTACGCAAAATAAGTAACTTTTCTGGTTGAATTTTTACACCTTGTGTCCGAAAAACCCAAATATCTTGCGGATCCCTATTTTTTTCCAAAATAAAATTTAGCCTATGTTACTCATGGATAATGTAGCTTTCGAATGGTGAAAGAATTTTTGAAATCGGTCCAGTACTTTTTGAGCCTATTCATTACAAACAAACATACAAACAATGTTTTCCTCTTTATAATATTAGTGTAGATATAATATTAGTGTAGATAGTGTAGACAAACAAACACACATACAAACAAAGTTTTCCTCTTTATAATATTAGTGTAGATTAAATATATTTTAATTTTTTTGGAGATTTGAATACCTAAAGATTGTTTTTTTGAATTCCTACCACCTCGTAAACCATTAAACTTTCCCAGATCACAACATATCAGAATCCCTTTCACACAATTAAAACTTTCATTTTAACATTCTGTATATGATAGGTCCAATCGCGGCTCCATTCTGTGCAATCATTGCTGGTAGTACAAAATTGGTGCAGATTTCTACAATAGTAAGCAATTTGTGTAAATTGGGATACTGGGTGCACTATGCAGTAAATCTGACTAGATTCGACGAATGTTCAGCATTTTGGACTCGAATTGCCGAATTCGTAGATCGTTACATATACTATACACTAATATTATAAAGGGGAAAGATTTGTTTGTGTTTAGTTTGTATGTTTGCGTTGAACAGGCTCTGAAACTACTGAACCAATTCTGATGAAAGGCACAGAGGTAGAGTATTACCACGAATATTTTCATCGCAGGAAAATGTACGGTTCCCGCTAGAGTCTAGACTTCATCCATACGGGCGAACTACAGATTGGATCAAGCCTGCAGCGATAGGCCCAGTAATACCCTTAAAAAAGTCTAGATAATATTAGTGTTAGTTCACACGAGATGATTTTATATTTTGACTAGCTTTTGCCCCCAGCTCCGCTCGCATAAGTACACTATCCCACGGGAACACTGATTTACCTTTTCAGGATAAAAAGTAAGCTAAGTAATCCAGAGATTAAACTATGTACTACCATACCACATTTAATGAAAATCCATTCAGTAGTTTTTGCGTGAGAGAGTAACAAACATCCATCCATTCATCGTCACAAACTTTCACATTTATAGCAGTAGTAGGAAGTAATAATCTCCAAAATGTAATAGTATAAAAAAACGCTATTTTTCAGACGTCACTTTTTCGTCTTTTAGGCTCTAAGATCGAATGCTTATCTTCTTTTAGATCTTTTCTAATTGACCATTTTCTTTACGTTCTCATGTCCAATCATAAAGTCTAGAATAGGTTTAGATCTTATCGTAGTCGTTTGTAGTTAGTTAGTCCATTAACGCCCTAGGTTTTACAAAGCCTTTTCTAATCTCCACGATCTCATATACGCAATGACCCCATTTAGACTTTAGACTTTATACCCAGGCTTTTTAAATCTAAGTCTTATTCTTATTAGGTATTTTTATTACGTAGCTCATATGTCTTGGGCATATGTACGTTTTTTCAATTTCCAGTCCGATATTCCGATATCGCACTGATAAATTACGAAGGTATGAGAGAGACAATATGGAAAAAACAGGTATATATGTGCGAATATGAAACACAATACAACTGTCAATGTCATCATTGGCACAACACCCGATATCGGAGTGAATATTTAAAAAAAATACGCATGCCCAAGATGAGCGTTTCAGAACCTCAATTCTCGTATTTAAAGTAGACTTTATTTTATTTTGTTTGGATTGAAAGTAAAGCGACAAGTTACCATGAACGGATTTTATGACGTTTCGACCAATCAGAGCGCGTTTCACGTTGGTTTAACGTTCATAAAAGCAACGTTTCAGAGTTTTAACGTGTCGGGAATTGATTGTAATTGTATTAATGCAGGTTTTATTTAGCAGGACTTATATTATGTTTTATGATTTGTTAACGGATATCGGAGCTTTAAGATGTGAACGCTCTAATAGAGGGGCACACTTTATTGTTCTTTGCAAAACAAGAGAATACACATACCTTTTTGTATGGAACTTTGACCGTCTTGACTCCAGCGATAATAATATAATTTTTTATCGTCTAAAATTTCATCTGAACTAAACGAAATTTTTACTTTGAATTTAGACCAAGTTAATTTCAATAAATCTATCTAACTAATAATATATAAATAAATCGTACACACTTCTTCTTTTAAGAACCTTCAAGTTGTACCTAAACTTTTAACTTTCATAAATTCAGTATGTGAACCTAAAGCCTTAATATAAAATGTTTAGCATCAAACCAGGCTGACCGGACATACAGTGAAATAGATATCTATGTATGGATGAGAACTGTGGCGCCATTTTCATTGATTGCTTGAACAAGCTATTGTACGAATAGAGATGATATTATTATGTCGATAAATTTTATGACGTAAAGAATATATTCATCGATAAGTTTTATGACGTAAAATATGTTCTATCGATAAATTCTTTAATAGCCATGACAGTAGATAAAATTGTTTTGTCGATATTCCAAACGCTTTAATGTTAGGTACTACACGATATAAAATATAGAAAGCAATTTAAAGCTGTATTGACTTTATATATTATGTATAATTGTACAATTGTAATTATTAAGTATGGTTTAACTAAAAGTTATTATATAGTTATAATAAAAAAGTTGAAAAGCTTGTTCGTATTTTAGGTTACATTATTATATCCTTGTAAATTATTTTATAATGTTATGAAAAAAAATATAGAATTAGCATTAGTTGTAGATAGGAATATCAACTCTAAGCTTACGTGATTCCCAAAAAATTCTTCTTCGAAAATTCTATAAAAAAAGAAAAAAAAAAACATTAATATCGATAGGACATCGTATCGTGGTCCTCACTAGCGGTAATCAGATTTCTCCCGCCCAATTCTGTCAGAGATTGATGAAGCACTTGACGGCCATTGTTCTTGTTGCGGATTTTTCAAACGCTAGAAAATTCAATGAAGGCTATTTAGCATATTTGTATTTTTATGGAGTAAGACTGCTAAACGAGTATCGAATCTCCTGATGGTTAGAGATTTCTGCCGCTCTTGGAGTGAAAAGTGCGCTGCTCATATTTGAATATGATATTTTTATCTGTAGTTAAAAAAACCCGTGGTTCAGTAGCTTTTAAGGCTTGGCTCTCGACTACGGTAGTCGTGGGTTCGATCGCCGCATTGGAACAACAAAAAATGTTGTTTTCAAGTCTGGTTAGGACAATGCAGACGGACTACCGGATTGCCTGACAAGAAAGATAATAATCCATGCATCGGACGAGCAAGTAAAAAGTCCGTGCTTGAGATATAAAGCACAGGATTTACCGACACCATATCTCCAGTCGTGTCGGTCATCCGTCCCACTGGGTAACGAGAGTAAAGGAAGAGAGAATGCTCTTGTGTGTTGCGCACACACTTCGGCACTATAAAGACTCCTGCATAGCTCACTGTCACTGTCACCGAAATCAGTGTGGAGGGGGAGAACTTATATTTTATGTTCTTTAGTTATTATGCGTTAAGATGTATCTAGAAAATCTAGTCTATGAAAGCTCGAGACGTTTTGCACTTAATTCTTAAAGAAATATACCTACTACACATTGTGTCATTCAATAATTAAACCTTTATTTGTGCCTGCAAAAGGAAAAATATTTAAGTAATTAGTAACTTATTCTATTATTAACTCGTTTATAAAATTTAACAAGAAGAATGTAGTTTGTTTATGCGCTTGAGATTTTTTGGCACACCTCACCCTTGTACTAATTGACGATGTTGGCATGAACTTTGACGATGATCAAAAACAGACCTCCTCCGAAATAGAACGTCAAACATAAAAACTTGTATCCGTTGAGAATGTAGCTTTAGAATTACGCTTGGTAAAAATACTTAGATAAAATATACATACTGAGCAAAGTTTAAAGTTTTCGTATGTGATAGGTATTTAATATTTGATTTAATATAACGAATAATGAATGTCTATTGAGTATTAAGTAATAATAAAAGTATTATAGACAATTATTGATGTTCGCGGATTTTTGCATGTTTTCATTGCAATTTATAAAGTTTAACAAACACAAGTTTAACAAAAACGCAAATATTTTAAAAGAAATATCTATTTAAATTAAAAGAACTATCAAACGTGTGCGGTATAATAATCTTATGAAGATTTATCTCCGCATTAATAATAATTAACTTTTGCTTTATTTTTATTGGTAGTTAAAACCAATAAGTTATAAGCAACACAAAATATTTTAGATTTTACTCATAAATTATTTTTACTTGAAATATAATATGAAGTTTTCATTTTATGATTGAATACGATTTCATCAGATTTTTTCGGTATGATAGAATGTATATTATATTTTTAGTATACAATCTGCATAATATTATATATAGCGTCGGTATAGATTCTTTGAAATTCTGCCAAAAAATATTAATCTTCTGCTCCAGAAATAAATTTAATGTAAGATCGATCCATTTCGCCGCCAATGATGGTTTGGAACAAGTCACAAACTAATTCTTAAAGTTTTGTAACCTTTTGTTTTTTCTTTTGGACCAGCTCAATATCTCTGTAAAAAAGGGTTTACCTAATTTTAAATCTATCATGAATACTGAAGAGCCTTAGCAAATGCCTAGTATATTTTTGATATTCGAGTATTTTAGTAATATTATGTCGAGTCAAGAGCAGCTTTCACTTTTTTTAAAGGATCTTTATAATATTACTTTTATGTAGAGCCTAAGTAACATATTACTTTTATTGAAAGTAAACACATCTAATCGATACAAGGTCAGTTTCATATTTTTTATGATGAAATTTTTATTGAATCAGTTTACTTTTAAGCTCACACGTGGTATCAACCCGCTACCAGTAAAAATGCACATATCACTAGATATTTTCAGTTTGGTCATCCTAAAAAAATAAAGAGCGCTGTAAATATCACTGTATCACGGTGTCTGAGCGTGTATAAAAATATGAAAACAATTGGAGTAACCCCTTAAAATAATTACTTTACTTAGAAGTATTTTGTGAAGCATTAAGCGAGCTAATGACAACGAGTTATATTTTTTATCTTTTAGCCAAAAAAACCGAATCTTGTGTCTATTTTGTAGCTACAATGCCATATACAATATATTCTTCAAATTTATAACACCCCTTTGTCTTGCCCTATACATTAAAGACCCTCTATTGCTTCGACAAATGGTGTCTCAACTGTCCTACTTTTGGAGGTGTTTATAGCAGTTAAGGTTTGACATTATTGTTATCTTGATATTTTACATTTGCTTTCCGCGGTATAATCAGAGTACTAAGTGTGGGTGGCTAAGGGTGGGTTTTCTTTTCGCATTCGATCGTGAGCGTTTTTGGCATTTACTAGGAATTTTTATGTGGATTGTGCAGCGCCACCTAGTTGTCACGTTTACAGCTAAGCTCATCCACATACAAATTCTTAGTAAACACCAAACGCGGTCACGACCGAATGCGAAAAGAAAAACTCCCACTTAGCACTCTGCGGTTCGCATGATCGACATAATCTTCTAAATTAAAGATGGCGTTTTTCTTGTATGAAGATTTTTCTGTCAAATGTTCGTTATAGCCCATCCTTATATATGTCACCGTAAAATTGTAAAAACCGTTAGATTGTAAAATAACTAACGAGATTGTAAAAATATGTCGAAAGATTAGCACTCTGCGGTTCGCATGATCGACATAATCTTCTAAATTAAAGATGGCGTTTTTCTTGTATGAAGATTTTTCTGTCAAATGTTCGTTATAGCCCATCCTTATATATGTCACCGTAAAATTGTAAAAACCGTTAGATTGTAAAATAACTAACGATATTGTAAAAATACGTCGAAAGATTCAAAACTATATATTTATAATCTAAAGAAAAATAATGTATTAATTTATAGGCAGAATATTCGCGTCGGAAGTCTATAAACATTTTACAATTTCACTAGTTATATTACAATATAACGTTTTTACAATTTTACGGTGCACGTATATACTAAGTTTTGAAATAATTTATTGGGGGCTACGTCCGCTGTCGCCTATGACTCGCGCCGGTAATAAACGTCAGTGCGGCGCGGCGGGCTGGCGTGTGTCCGTCAGGCGCACATTACCCGCGGCTCAAACGCCGATATTGGAATTTCCACTGTTAGTTATTGCGGTATTACCACACATCTCAACTGATACCCGCGACTTTGTTTACTGAAAATTTAAACATATCAAAACCTTCATATTATAAATTCTAGTAGGTCCTCCTTTTAGATTGAGCTGAGTACAAAGTCAGTGCCGGAATAAACTAGCATGGCGTGAAAACCTGTATATAATATTTTAGTATATATAGGTTTATATTTTGTATACAGCTGCTGGAAGCGATTCGAGCGGAGTACGGAGTTGTACATTTAAACAGACAAACATCCGTAGGCTATTAAGATAAAATAAAAGATAAAAAAGAAAAGAAGAAAGAAAGAAAGATAAAAGAAAGATAAAATTAAAAGATAAAATTATTCGATATGTTTCTTATATTAACAATTTCCTCTTTTTCTTTTCAGGTAACTTCTGAGTTCTACACACGAAAATGTAAATTAAGGAATATATGCGGCCGGCGCGGGCGGCGTAAGTTAAAAATTGTCAGGATGTAAGTAAAGTAATTTTACATACCTACTATATTGTAGTGTAGGTATTAGCCAAGTTCCATAGTAGGTGATGATAATATAACGTTGTACAATTAGGTAAGTACATACTAAAGTTTTTATTGATAACAAGCTGTCCCGGCAAACGTTGTTCTGCCGAAATTTCTCACCGTTAAACCTTCCCTGAACTGATACGATTATTTTAAGATCAAAATTAGCCAAATCGGTCCACTTGTTCTCGAGTTTTAGCGAGACTAACGAACAGCAATTCATTTTTATATATAAGAAGATTATAATAATAATATCAATGGACGCTTCACACCACGTCAATCTGGCCCTGTGCTAAGTATCCGAAGAACTTGTGTTACAGGTACCAGACAACGGGAATTATATTTAATGCTTTTATATTATGATTATATATTTAAGAAAATATATTTAAGATTTTTATTAAATAATATGTGTATTAAATGAACATCCGGCGGGATTCGAACCCGCGACCTCCGGCTTGAGCGCCGATTCGCTAGCCACTGAGCCACAGAGGTCATCGATTATTACGTAAGTGATACCACTTATGATATTATGAACCTTAAATTTGCCAGAAGCATGCGATCATACAATTTCCGATATGGAACCGATATCTAATTGATAGATTCCCAATATTCCCCAAGCAATTTGTAAAACGATTAATAAGTTTAAGTAATGGATAAAAATTGCATTTTGTAGATAAGTGGATGGATGGTTTAATTGAATTAGTGGTCACGCGAGCGGGGTGTGGTGAGGGTTTTTATCGTTCCGTGTAATGGCGTTCGTTCTGTGGTGGCGAGGGTTTTATGCCTATATGACGTGTATATATCTATTTGATGACATGTTTAACATCATTTTGGTGAAATAATACTTTGAACCATAGACCTATTTAGATTATAGAGGCATATTGAGGCAAAAAGTGTCTAGACTTAACATAATTTGGGGCCGTTTGGGACAGGAGAGGGTTGACAAATTAAACTATTATTATAATAATACGTGAAGCAAAAACTTTCAGTACTATTTAACTGTGCAACCGGAGGAGTATGAAATTTTACCGGTAAACTAAAGTTTATATGGAGTAAGGTGTGATTAAGGCTAATATTTTTAATGAATGTTTAGAAAATACACGACATTAATAAAAATAAAAAGAAAACACTACCGTGAGTTTAATAGGTTACAACAACATAGACGTTTATTATTAATAACCTAACCAAGAGCATGTCAGGACATGTCTAAGGAGGGTTCCGTAACTATAAACGCGTAATATGCTTTTTTTTTAATTACTCCAAAAGTTACTGTCAGATTTGGTTCACAATAATTTTCCTAAAGAGTTTTTAGCATGATCTAACAGAATGGAAATTTACAAGTTTCTATCTCTTATTGTTTAAAAATGCTAGGGGGGGACCAACTTACGAACTACTTTGGAGGCCGATTACTCGAAAATGCTCAACTTTATAAAAAAGTAACGTATGAAACCTTGCCTTTATTTTAAAAGACCTATTCTACGATACCCCACACGATGGGGTAGAGTGAAAAAATAATTTTCATCCCCACTTCACATGTATGGAGAGCTACCCCTAAAATATAAAATTATTCTTTTTTTATGATCCTAAAACTGTGATCTATACACAATCTATAACTGCACCAAATTTCATCAATTTATATTCATAATTACAGGAGCTAGAGGCGCGGACAGACAGACAGACAGACAGACGGACAGAGCGAAACTATAAGGGTTCCTTAAGTATTACGGAACCCTAAAAAGAGGGATTACAAATATGTTACAACTTTTTTTTCTATTTAAGAGGCAAAATAACACTCATAAAGTTCGACCACTTCTAGTAATAATAGGCAAGCGGACTGATTTTTTTTTATTGCATAAATGAATAGTACTCTTAAATATGAGTAACTTCTCAGAAGAAACCGTATATCAAAAGTCAATATTTTTAAAGGTACAACGATTTGTATACAAAATTTCGCGAGTCTTTATACCAAAAAAATTTTTTTTTTTGCAAAATTGGTAAACAAAACCTACATCATTAGTTTACTCACATAATATACAAAAACATTCATTATGGTAAGTATGAACTTAAACGCACAAATATCGGAGATATTTACAAATATATTCCTGCGGCCATATACTTCATATACTATAACCTACAAGTGACGTCATTTGTAGGTCGACTTTAGTATGGAGCGTTTTTAGGAGCCTCGCAATTTTTTTTATAAAAATCGCTGTACCTTTGAAAATATTGACTTTTGATATACGGTTTCTTCTGAGAAGTTACTCATATTTAAGAGTACTATTCATTTATGTAATAAAAAAAATTTTTGTTCGATTGCCTATTATATTATTTGTTTATTTTTATCTGGTATTCGGATTATTAAAGGCCAATACGGCATAAACGCGAGCAATCTAAAGGCCGTGAACTGAACATTCGCCCGCGCTCTACCGTGACTGAACTAGCTCTCGTTGCCGGCTCCGCTTCACTTGTCAAGTACATGTGTCATTTACTAAAGACTGGTTCGTTGAAAGACCCATTATGGGGGATCTATTAATCATTTGGTGCGCTAATAGATGTTCATATTCATAGTTATTTCGAGACGCAACTTTGAACTTAGTGCAGATGGTATTTAGATGCTCGTAAAACATAAAAAGATATTATAATTTTACAGTTAGATAAAGTGTATTAAGATTAACTTAATTATTATTATGAAGGCTGTTATTTTATGATAATTAATTAAATTTTATATTTTACATATTTAAGTTTATTTATCCATTGTGAATATGACAATGAAAGGAGCATAATGCTATTATAATTATTATTATTGTCTGCCATTGGTGTCCCACCGCTGGGCAAAGGCCACCCCTCTCTATTTCCACAAGTACAATGTATTTGACCACTCTTTATCGAATGCGTCCAGTTCGTCGCGCCATTTTTTCTTGGGTCTGTCTCGCTTTTGTCGACCAATCGGTGGCCATTTCGAGACTTGACGTATAACGTTATTAAAAATAAAAAATGAAAATTTGGCACAAGCTTAGAAGCACAATTTAAGTTTAACAAAGTAACCAATTAGCAAAAACTCTATGCCCTAGAAACGATATAAAATTGTTTCATTAAATTTCCAACATTCTACTCTAGTTTCGTCTCAATGCTGTTTGTATTGGCACAGATTTCTTGGCTCTGCCCTGAATTTGCTATTTCATACCTCACCTTATAACTGGCAATAAAATATTTGGCAAAATTCGTCAATTTACTTCACTAATTACGCGATAAATTAGGGGACGATGGGTTTATTAAACTCAGAAAGTATTGCCTACTTTTTCATAGTTGTCGTCGTTCCCAAAAGTTTATTACTGCTTTGTTAAAGTTAGTAACTACCGTAATTTATAGGTCAATTACATAATTGACCTATAAATTACGGTAGTTACTGGACTTCCAAAATGGTTATGGATGTTAGATTTACTCCCTATTTCATCAACGACTTTTGGTGTTAACAAATCCTAATATCCTACTAATATTATAAATGTGAAAGTTTGTGAGGATGTATGGATGTATGTTTGTTACTCCTTCACGCAAAAACTACTGAATGGATTTTGTTGTAATTTGGTATGGTAGTAGTTTAGGCTCTGGATTAAAACATAGTCTACTTTTTATCCCGAAAAAATACAGTATTCCCGATGGGATACTATATTTACTTACGCGGGCGGAGCCGCTGGCATCAGCTAGTACTGAATAAAATTTAGTTTCAACCACCACAGTGCTTCCTCACAAACCCAACATCAAATATACCGCATTATAAACCGCTAAAAAAGAAAGTAACTTATTTCCGCCTTTAAATGAAATCATTGTTCTAACTGAGAGAAGTTGAACAATACTCCGTTGTGAAGTTTTAATAGTGTTCAAACATTGGAAGATATTGGTGCGCTTCCGTTTATAACTGTATCTAAGTTTGTTATTGCTAATACAACCATATTCTTCGGTATTCTAAAGTACCTAAGCAATCGTTATTGACTGCCCTTATCCCTATCAATAAACTCAAGCCACTGGTCAGATTGCGCTTAGTAAAAGTAGCAGACATAGTGATCGTGAACGTCAATCTAGATCTGGCCCTATGCTAAGTACTCGAAGGACTAATTTTACGGGCAGCAGACAACGGGAAGTATATTTAATACTTTTATATTATACACTAGATAACGCAAAAGTTAATTTCGCAGAAACCGTACATTTTTCAGCGATTAAAAGTAGCCTATGTCCTTTCTCGTTGTCTATTCTATATCTATGCCAAATTTCATCAAAATCGGCCCAGTAGTTTCGGATCCTACTCAATGGAAACGAACAAACTTTTTCTCTTTATTATATTAGTTAGGTTAAAGTTAAGTTAAGTAAAGTTAAGTAAGTAGATATAAATAATATACATAATATAATATCTAAAATTTTTACAATATTATAGACATATATGACCAAGGAACACAGAAAAGCTTTTCGTTCTTTCGGCAGGATTCGAACTAACTGTTAAGCAAAAGTAGGACTCATTACTAAGTAGACGTTCAGGCAAAAGCTATATAGATTAATATCACGCTGGGAAATTCATTTCATATCCATTATCATCGATGCCCTGATGGTTTTGTTATTGGAGTACAATTGGTCAGCTATTACTACAGTTAAGGTTATTGCCGTCCATCTAATTTGCAGTGAAACGAGAAATGTTAGCACCATTCGGTATTTTTTGGAGTTTAAAGGGGCATCTAGATGAAATTGCTAGTGTGTAAATAATATGAGGTAGTGTGTGTTGTTTTTATTTATTTATTTTATGTTAAACTTTAATTTACCGTCCAAATATCATACTCCTCCGGTTGCACAATTCTCGTAAAACTTTACTGAAAGTTTTTGCTTCACATACGTGAATATATTATTTTTTTATTATAATATAATATTAATTATTTATAATATATTTTGGGGAAACAGAATCCACTGGTTAATAAGTGCCTACCGACCTACCTACGGGATCGTGCCACTGCATGGTATCCGACTCGCTCTTGACCATATCTATGGTCTATGGTTTTATCTACGCCAAAACAATCAAGTAGATTGGTTGCCACAACGAGTATTCCATTGATAACTTAATTGTACTAGTCATTACTGTATCTTTATGTAGCTTCCATTTAGCTTTTAAAGTGATAGAATCGCGCTTGAAATGTTTATTTCCATCTCTAAATAGTGACAGCCAACTAGGAATAGGGATGTTGCCTTCTGTGGAATATCACAGTTTTACAAATTAAATTTTATAATTGTTGATTAAAGATACATAAATCTGAAAGAAATAGGTATTTAGAGTGACACGATTAAAAAATATAAGCAAATAAAAAATATTTTCCATCCCTTTCTCGCAAAACGATTCGTGACGTCACAGCCTGCTACCGCCATACATTTTGCGATGACAAATATATGGCGGTAGCAGGTTGTGACGTCACAGGCCGATATATCGCTCTCTTTCATATTGTAAATTTCAATGGTTTGTATCTTCGTTATTTTTTCAGATATACAAAAATGGGTTCTGGATTGTTTATTACCATGTTGACTAACATCGAATAGACGAAAAAAAATTTTTTCGGCAACATGCCTATTATGAACTACCAATCATAAGTAGACTTGGGACACAAGATATTCCTTTAGTTTTGATGTCTAATTTCCTTACCTAACACAAAATGTGACATAAGTGAAAAAATGCCCTACTATTATTATTATTGAAATGTCATACTAATTATTTCTACTTACGACCACACTCAGAGTAGATATTTATGATTTAATGAAAACTTAAGGAGTCACTTGATAAGATTTTGACATAAAGTCCATACAGTTTCTGCCCTAATCTGCATTACGTATGCTCTTTAAGTAAGCATTAAATGTATCTGAGTGAGTGATCTGAGCCGCACGCAAGGCAGTAGCTACTAGTAACTAATTTGTCGGGATATTTTCTAACTTGTAATCGTTCCTCTTGTGGACAAAAACTATGACAAAGTTCGCTGTAGTCGGTTAGAAGTAATAAGGGTCTAATTAGTGTGGAACCTGCTGACGCTCACGTAGTGCCTGGTGATGGCCCTGGAGATCTTGACCTAATTAACCTCAAAATAGTTTGAGACTGAGGACGTGTTTTTGTAAGACAAGAAAGTTACGGCGAACCGTTTGATTTTCTTGGCAATAATGAGAAACCGTTGTGGCAAATAGGTACGGTTTATCTGCTGTTTACTATTTTAGTAAAGTCAGAACATAAGGTAATGTTTTTCAAAAAAACTAAAGAATAGAGCTAGGACCACATTTTTATGTTACCCCCTTACTAATAAACGCTGTATAAGCTTTGATTAGTTACACAGTGTTTTGTCTCTTTCTATCGAATTAAACATGTCACTTATGTGATGTGAACAAAACACTGTATAACTATTCAAAGCTTATACAGCGTTTATTAGTAAGGGGGTTAAAATATATTTTTTTACACATATCGAAAGTGCAAAAAGTGTACGAAAGGTGACAGTCTCCCCTATCTACTTGTAGTTAGTGTTGTTATTATTATTATTATGTATTTAATATCGAAGTCCTCAGCGTCACTTGACGTCACCAACTTGTATCATTATCGAAACAAACATCCAATTTTGCGCTGTCAACGCAATAAAAGTTGAGGCTTTTTGTTTCAAGCCGCAGCTCTCGTTTATCACTTCCCGCCTTTTTCTAATTGACAGCTGTCAAACGCTTATCGTTTTCGCGCCTCGCCGCCATGTTGTCCGATATAATGATGTAGACTTTTCCGATATCGACACTTTTTCGATTCGACATGTGTTTCTGTAATTCGTGTCACGTTCGGTAACTCGATATGTGTGGCCTTGTTTGTTTTACGATTGGACGAGTGTACGCTATAAAGCGTGTTTTATCAGTTGGACTAAAAAGATTTTATGCTTGTCATTTTTTAAGTATCAAGACTAGTTGGATTCTCTATCTAAATTCAAAAAAGTATTTCTATACTTTCACAAAAATCAGTGAAAAGTACATAGAAAAAGAGAGAAGTTTTCATCTGCAAAATATGAGATAGCCCGCAATCCGCGTGCAATATAAGGATTATTTTTTGAAAGCAACTCTATTTAGATATGGGCGACCTTATTTATAATCCTGGATTTGCTCGGAGATTACATTTGGATCCCTGTGAAAGGAGGTCGCAGCCTTTAGCGACGTTCTGAAATGGAATACTGCACACACACTGATACAAAATATTTGGGTCATTTATTGAGGACAGAAGGATTAAAATGCGGCAATATTAAATATCTTATAGACAAAAAATTGGGTATATTACTATTTTACTGTTATTTTATTAAATTGTAATTTGCAAAAGAAATAATTATTTAATAGTATGTAATTATTTAATAGTACCTTATGTAAATTAATTAAAAAATTTGAACTTTGTTAATGGTAAATTGATAATAATTATGTTATTTATACTGTACTATTAAAATGAAAAAAGTCCCAATTTTTTTACTAATAGCATCAATTACCCGACTATGGCGAAACCAAAGGTAAGGGTAATTATTTTTGCAGTATATCTATGTATGTTTGTTTCACCGTAGCTAAAACTATTGGTCCGATTTTAACAAATGAAATGTCATTAAACTCTTCATAATAGCTCGAGTAACATAGTATTTAAAAATATAAAGTTACGTAGTTAGGTTATATATTTTTATAAAAATTGTAGTTATTTTTAGTATAACTTTACTACATCAACTCTGAGAAAGCTATTGACATTTTATTTATTTTTTATTTATTTTATTCTTCATGTAAATATTAACAAAGACAAATTATTTGAAAGTTATCACAATACATTATCGTACACTTTAGGAGATCTCTTCCAGCAATCCTATAATAGGCAATCAGACTGATTTTTTTTATTGCATAAATGAATAGTACTCTTAAATATGAGTAACTTCTCAGAAGAAACCGTATATATCAAAAATCAATATTTTCAAATTATATAATATTTACAGCGATTTGTATAAAAATTTTCGCGGGTCTCCTAAAAAACGCTCCATACTAAAATCGACCTACAAATGACGTCACTTGTAGGTTATGGTGTATGAAGTATATGACCGCCGGAATATATTTGTAAATAACTCCGATATTTGTGCGTTTAAGTTCATACTTGCCACAATGAATGTTTTTGTATAATATGATGGGAGTAATCTAATGATGTAAGGTTTTGTTAAGGTACCAATTTCGCAAAAAAATAATATTTTTTTGGTACTTTTTAAATGTATTTAATTAGTAAACTACACATAAAATAATATATTTTTTTACATTTACCACTTGGTAATTTGGGGCACTACTTAGTAATGCCCCAATATTTCTGAATATATTAATGAAACTAAATATTTCAGATGTAGTCCGATCCCCTATTGTGTATGCAAGTAGAGTAGATAGGGCAATGTACACAAAGACACAACATATAACTAGAACATTAACATTTACTTAAACTAAAACTTATACAATACCTAAAAATAAATTAATTATTTGTTTTACTGCGTTCTGAGCGTCTATTCTTTATTTAAACCTTTAATTATTGTTCCCTTATAGTCCAATCATCGAAATTGAGGTAGGTACGTAGAGGTATCGGAGCTTGGATCCTATAGGAACTACTAATTAAACTGAAATTAATTTGTGCCAGGAACCAGCCGGCAAATTCCTTAATTAAACGTACCTATACGTTAATTAACATTGGCAGTAATTCTTGCCAAGACGGTGGGGTTCCTTTACCTCCAATGATCGAATTTCGAACGAAATGATGCTAGAATAAACGAGAGTAAAATTAGATGTGGGTTTTCTGTACTAATGTTATATATCTTTACAAAAGGTTTGTTTGTACGTTTGTTTGCTTGCATCGAATAGGCTCCGAAACTACTGGACCGATTTTGATGCAATTTGGCAGTAGACCACGTGGAAGCACATAGGCTACTTTTTATTGCGGCAAAATTTACGGTTCCCGGGAGGTTCCTTCTTGCGCGCACGGAGTCTCGAGCAACATCTAGTTAGTACGTTAAATTTGTTCGTTGATTTAATATTGTATGTATCTAGTGTAAAAATGGTCCGAATAACTTTTTCTATTATCCTACTAATATTATAAATGTGAAAGTTGGTGAGGATGGATGGATTGATGTATGGATGGATGGATGTTTGTTTGTTACTCTTTCACGCAAAAACTACTGAACGGATTTTGATGAAATTTGGCATGGTAGTACGTATAGTTTAGGCTCTGGATTAAAACAAGCTACTTCTTAACCTGGAAAAGTACAGTATTCCCGCAGGATACCTGATAGTATATTTACGCGGGCGGAGCCGCGGGAAACGGCTAGTTATTTATAAGTCCTCTGGTAAGAAGATTCAAGTGTAAAAATTACAAGAAGACTACAAGATGAAAAAAACTGACAGTGCCGTGAAGAAAGAAAATATTGAAGTTAAGAAGAGAAGAACCGGATGAAGAAGAGTTCGGTACACTGATGGGCCTGAAATGTTGCTCCTTACCTGTATATGAACTAGGTGAGCAAACTTTCAGGTGTGTTAGTGCCGACTGATCTACGGAATCAAAACTAAGGAATAGACTATGGAAAATCGAATATAGAATACAACTATGGAAAATCGGTAAAAAATACTTTGGAGCTTACACTACATACATCTACTTACTAGACCACGCAAGTCTCATCGTTTGTATAGAAACCAAGCGTGCCATTATTTTTCTACCTAATGTGACGTCACAAGAGCGATTTAGTGGTGATACCTTCCCGTCACCGAGTAAACGATACAAAGGCCGTATCCACGTGCCGCGTCGCACCGCCCTGTCGCGTTTTTTAGCATTTTAGTTTTCGTTTGACGTTTGGCACCGAGAATATTCGAGAGGAAATGGCGCTGAAGGGAGTGAATTTCACTCCTCTTTACACGGAAAGTTACACGCGAAGTACATACACTTCACGCAAGTGTATGTACTTCGCGTGAAGTACATACACTTGCGTGATACACTTGCGTCTAGTCAATAGATGTCTGTGGCTTACACTTATAATGCTCCACATTTACTCCGCGAATCGTGCGTTTTGCGACACCGCGAAAGGACCGCGAACGTGAATTGTAGAGCCGTAAAAAGAAATGATAAACATGTGTAGCATAGCGTAATCCTACTAATATTATATATGTGAAAATTTGTGATGATGGATGGATGGATGTGTGGATGGATGGATGTGTGGATGGATGGATGCTTGAACTACTCTTTACGAAAAAAACTACTGAACGGATTTTGACGAAATTTGGTATGCTAGTATTTTAAGCTCAGGGTTACGCAGACTACATTTTATCCGGAAAAGTACCTACACTGTTTAATTGGGAAACTGTATAATGCGGGCGAAGACGCGGGCAAAAGCCAACTATTACATCAAGCTTCATTTAAGCTAGCTTATGTACTATCGACAAAGTTGCCGATCGACCAGGCATACTAAAGCGCTTAACATCGCCGTTGAATCGTACGCACGCAAACACCTACATGTAAACACGAAGTTCAACCACGTCTGCAGTCGTTGCGGTCACTTCCTTTGTATTTAATTATTTTGATGCGTCCTAGTGCAAAGACAAAGTTATGAAACTGGTCGAGCAGGAACTCTGTCGATGGTACTATAATACTATAATCTAGCTATGATTTATGACATTTTAATTAGGTAGGTATTTAATAGGTATATGAGTCACACAGTCATATTGTCTTGTCGTAGCGGACCATTACAGATTAATAATTGTTTTCCCACACAAAAGCTCTGCAATTTGTGTCGCATTATGCAATCATTCTGCATGTGTAATGTTAAGATAATTGCTAGAGGTGCAGTCTTCTATTCTAAGACTTATGTCCGGTTTATGAGATTTTTTGTCGGTAAAGTATCTATTGAATAGCGATTTTGATTGGATAATACAAACACAACTAATATCTTATTCTGCCAAAGAGGGACATAGTAGGAGCCTGTGATTTAAGTAGCCTGAAGTGGTAGAGGGTCTTGTATTTAGAATATCGTAAAATACCTACTCATAGACGTATATGTTATTATATACGAGGTATATTGAGACAGAAACTGTCTCCAGTTAAATGGCCCGTAATACGATAAAGTATCGTCAAAATAACCTCAGAATCTTTCGTGATGTAGGCTCAGATCAAGTAAAAAACCTTTTTTATTTGATCTGAGGATATAGGTACTCCTTAGTCCTTTTAGCTTTGGTTTCACCAAACTTCTTTAAACTACCTTAACGCTAAACTTTTAAGATTAAAACATAGGCTACTTTTGTAATTATCCCGAATAGTACAGGGTTTCTGTGGGATACTGAGTTTACGCCGACGGAGCCGCGGGCTGAAGCTGGTATTCTATGTGTTGATAGGTAATTCTTTGCACATATTATTATTGTATGTTTCTGTATCCTTACTATATTGGTTTTAATTGCTGCAATATGCTTCAATTGCGATTTACCTCAAAATGAAAAGTAGTGTGTGAAAAAATATACTTTAGGTACAAAATAAGACAGAACAAAATCAATAAACAAACAAAATTAAACCAGTCATTACAGTTCAAATTTGCCTACTCTTTGTATGTCATCATTTCCCTGAAATCCGGAAGGATGCCCAAGACAATTTGAGTGTTTCTTTGATCTTAAGGTACAAGGGACATAATGATAAGTTTTCCAGGTGACCGGTCTTCTGATTAGAAAGGGTTCGTAAGACCACGAGATGGACCACTGAATAATTCTGTAGTCTTATCTATTAAGACTTAGGTACCTACAACAAACTATTAATATATTATGGATGTACTAGTTTTTACATCGTCCGCGTGGAGTTCGGTTTCCATACAAAATTTTAACCCCTTTCCACCCATTTAAGGGGCGAATTTTCAAAAATCCTTTCTTAGCGTATGCCTACGTCGTTACAACTATCTATAGGCCAAATTTCAGCTAAATCCTTTCTGTAGTTTCGGCTGTGCGTTGATAGATGAGTCAGTCAGGTTTGCCTTTTATATATTTAGATAATAATTTGAATTAGTGTGACTGGGTGGTTAGCGCCTTCGCTCTCAAGCAATAAGTGGCGGTTTCGAATCTTGCCAAAGGACAAAAAACTTTTCTGTATTTTCGGGTCATGAATGTGGAGTTTTTAAAAAATTAAGTATGTGTATAGGAGTAGGTATTAAATATATTTTCGCTGTCGTAACACAAGTTCTTCGAGAACTTACCACGGGACCAGATTAATGTGCCGTGAAAGCGTCCATAGATATTAAATATGCTGCTTTTGGTTCCCTATTTTTTCGCATAAAATCATATGTCATAATTTTACTTGGCATAATTTCATTTGACCTAATAGTACATACATACATACATATAATCACGCCTTTTTCCCGTAAAGAGGTAGGCAGATACCACTTTTTGCCACTTGCTACGATCCTTACATACTCGTTTCGCTTCGTTCACTTTCATTCTTACCATCCATTCCTCCTCTTACATTCAACGTAGCGAAGCGGCTCTCCATGGTCCGCTTTTCACCTCCGCGAGAAACGAGACGTGATGGGTGGTGAACCACATCGCCGCCATTTTGGATAATTAAATTTTTATTATGATTATCCATTGCGTTTCCACGGATTGGAGGAGAGGGTAGGAATAGGGAAAGATAGGTGGTGTGGAAAGGAAGATTGGTAAGTTAGAGTGGGAAATAGGAAATGTAGGATATTAACGCCCAGGAGGGCAAGGGATAGGACAGTAATAGCTAGGGAAGCCGGGGTCGCATACCCGTATACTATACCACAACTACCGGACAGGTAAGTTGGGAAGAGTAGTTTCGCATAATATTCATTTGTCATAACTTTCTAAGCATAATTTTTTTTTCGCATAATTACTAAAAGCATAATAATTGTTAGGCATACTTATTGTAAGGCATATATTTTTTTACGCATAATATTCATTAAGAATAATATTTTTATGCATAATATTAAAAAGCATAAATATATTTACGCATAATGATATTTAAGATACTATTATATTTACGCATACATCTTTCTAGCATTTTTTTTCACATACTAATGAATGATAAATTCTACTGGGTATGCGAGTTAAGACGAAATAACAATTATAATTGTAATTTTCGACTGATTACGAAATTAAACTCGGACAAAAAACACGAACTGCTATCTAAGAACATGCCGAGCTAATTATTTTAAACATGTTAATTGTTAGCGGCTTACGGGTGGCCCAAGGGCCACCTCGCCGCAACTTAACCTACTGTTACACATGTTACACTAGGTATATGAGTGTAATACCTGCTTTTAATGTTTCATAAATATGCGTTTAATTACCTTAACCGTGTTTTCATTATGTCGTTCCATTTTATGCATATTTATGCCTTGTGACAGAATGCCTTGAATTTATTATGACAAAAAAATATGCCTAACGAGTTTATGCCGAAAAACAATTATGCCAAAGTATTATTATGACAAGAAAAATTATGCCTTACGAGCTATGCCTCATTAAATTAGGACAAACAATATTAGTCTAAATGATATTTATGCCTAATGATGTAGTATGCCAAGAAACCATTATGCCAAAATATTATTATGCGTAGTAAAATTATGCCACTGAGGTATGCCAAGTGAAATTATGACAAATAAAATTATGCGAAAGAAGAGGATCCCGCTGCTTTTAATATACAAGTTGTCAAAATATGCTTGTTCAAATAAGAACAAGAAGTTCACAGATGCTGTCCATCTTATTCTGCTAACGAGAGATATAGCAGGAGTCTGTGATTTAAGAAGCCCGAAGTGGTAGAGTCTTGTAATTTAGAATATCGTAAAATACCCATAAATATCTTAATTATTATTGGTAACAAACTTAATGTGATACAGCTATAATTAAAGACATATAAAAACAGTGCAAACCTCATGCTTGTATGTCAGTCAATAGCTATTATAACTTATTCAGTGAAAATCCTTTAATATACGTAACATATTATATATTGTATCCAGAATACTTACTTTTTACACGTTTTTATAATAAAAAAAAATCGATACGTATCTTTATATTCCAATAAACAAAGATTACATAATAAAATGCATCGGCTTCCTGTGTGTCATTTTATACATTAAAATGGAAGATTATACAATCACGTGCTAAGCTGTATGTAGGATGACCATTTTATATCTAAGTTTAGAGACAAGTTTAAATATAAAATATGTTATGATATAAAAAAAACGTACTTACCTAGTAGTTCCTATAACTTTATTCTTATTGGCTTCACTTACTACTTACCTTTTGAAACCTCATCCTATCCCTACCTATAAACCGGATAGGGCTTCCCTATGAAGGAGAACTCAAAGCAATTCAAAGTAATTTTAATTTGTTAACTCCTACTAAATGAAATTTTAAAAAACCAAATCCATAAGTCCTTAAAAATAAAAGATATAACGAAATCAAACCACAACATTTTTCTTACATTTTTACAAAGATTTTTATACCAATATTTTATACCAGAATAAACTCGTTACCTCGTCACTCCGCCCTATTCTTTGTAATTTGCCGCCTCATCAGCATGGAAATAGGTGTGGAAAGTAATTTCCGTAATTTTATTTTGGAAATTACTAAAGAATCGGATGAGCTATTCCGGAGCATTTCCATTTCCTGGAAAATTTGTTTATGTATTCGCTTTTAACGACATTACACTCAATCATATATTTGCATCCTACTATTATAATAAATGTGAAAACATGTGAGGATGGATGGATGATTGTTTGTTACTCTATCACGCAAAACCACTGAATATATTTTGATCAAATTTAGCATGGTAGTAGTTTGAGCTCAGGATCTCAATTCTCGTATTTAAAGTAGACTTTTATTTTACTTTGATTATATTATAAGAGAAGCAACATGTTATAACTGATTTTGTAAAAAATGGACCAATCAGAGCTCGTTTTATGCTGGTTTAACGTTTACGAGAATACCGGTTTGATAGTTTAAGCGTATCGGGACTTGATTGTAATTGTATAATTGCAGGTTTTATTTAACAGAATTTACCCCCTGATTAACACTTTTATATCAAAAAAGCACAGTGTTCCAATGGAATACTGCATTTATGCAGGTGGAGCCGCGAGCAAAATCTAGTAATTTAAATGGCAGAAAATTTCCGGATCTACTTAGTAGTAGGTATGTGTAATGTGTATTATTATAGTATGTGTATGTAGTAAATATTATAGTGTTATTTAATAATAACAAAAGAAAAATAAATTATCCCACATTTTAAATAACTTTTGTTACAGCATGGTCACCGTAGCATATGCAAAGGACGCTTCACACAGATTCAGATCACGATTAGCGGTATGATGTCATTGTTACGACGGACAATAGAGCCGAGCCTTCGCTTAACTGCTGTCCGCTACCAACTTACTAACTACTAGTTAGTATTAAACATAGGCAAAGGGATATTTTGTGCTTCAACACGAAGGTACTACTCGTAAATGAATGAACCTTAACCGGTCGTTTGTGACATGAATTTGACTCACATCGTTTGTGACCCCGGTCTCACCGGGTTGGTGCCAAATATTAAAACTCTGTGATATATGCACCCCGTCACTGTCATGGGATAGACTGGTGGGAGGGGACGTAGAATTAAGCTCAGTTCATACCGCGACGATACGCGACGCTTTTAAGATAGCTATTCAAAATTGCACTTTTGTTTCTTAAGACATTAGTCATACACTGACCCTTGAATTGACCCTTAGGCAACAACTTAAATCACAGTTTATTTTTATGAACGGTGGCAAAAGCATTTCACTTTTTTCAACTACCCGGTCTCACAGATTATATGTCACAAACGGCAAAAACCTAAGCCAGAGGGGCAATTCTGCTAAATAAAACCTGCATTAATACAATTACAATCAAGTCCATCACACTTATACTCCCAAACGGTGTTTTTATGAACGTTATACCAACGTGAAACGCGCTCTGATTGGTCGAAACGTCATAAAACCCGTTCATGGTAACATGTCGCTATACTTTCAATCCAAACAAAGTAAAATTGACTCTTTAAATTGTCTACTTTAAATACGAGAATTCAGGTTCTGTGCTCTCGTCATACTATGCCGATTATTCGGGTGCATAGATTTCAAAATTTAAGACCAGTACTTATGCACTTTCATTTGTACAGAAAAATCTGTAGCATCATACGCTGAAAACGTGCCTGCCCAACTCATGGCATGTCATTTACTTGTAAAGTCGTTCAGTACAATATTAACGCTTCGTATCTTTGCGCTAAACTATTATACGTATAGTATACGTATACGTACAAAGAATTTTCATAAAGTCAACACTTTGAGGAAATTAGAGTTGAGGTATAAAATAACTCCCCCCACACCGATTTCGGTACCGTGGCCGGTTTCATTGAAACCAGGCCAGTTACGCAGGAGTAATTTTATAGTGTCCAAGTGTGTGCGCAGTACACAAAAGCACTCTCTCTTCCTTTACTCTTATAATCCAGTGGGACGGATAACTGACACGACTGCCGAGAGTTCAGGCGCAGGTCCGACTTTTTACATGCCCATCCAACACATGGATCATCTTTCTTGTCAAACAATCAGGTGATCATCCTGCATCGCCCTAACCAAACTTGGAAACAAATTTTATTTTGAGAGCCAATGCTCTAACCACTAGACCACGTGGTAGGTGGGGTATACAATTTAACATGTTGGAGACATTTTAAAGTGTATATGTGATATGTCACCGTAAAATTGTAAAAACCGTTAGATTATAATAAAACTAGTGAAATTGCAAAATGTTGATAGACTTCCGAGTTCCGACGTGAATATGCTACCTATAATTTAACACATTATTTTTCGTTGCATTATAAATATACACGGTGTAACAAAAATACGTGATAATACTTAAGGGTGTGTTTGTGTTCCTTATAGAGAGTTCACTGTGAAAGCAGCAGCGCTGAAAGAGCAAATTTTTTTCTGCGATTTGTATGGGAAAGCGCTCCAGCGTCGCGAGTTTCCCCATACAAAAGTGAAAAAAAAAATACTCATTCAGCGCTGCTACTTTCACAGTGAACTCTATATAAGGAACACGTACACGCCCTAAAGTATTATCACTTATTTTTGTTACACCTTGTATAGTTTTTAATCTTTCTACATATTTTTACAATCTCGTTAGTTATTTTACAATATAACGGATTTTACAATTTTACTGTGACATATATACGGCCGATATTTACGAGTTTCAACAGTAGAGCCTCAGAATAAAAAAAGAGGAACTGATAAATACATAGCTTTCGATATGACTGCACTGTTACAAGCATACGGTGTGTTCACGAATGTGTGGAAAAATTGTGGGCCGGGAACGTCATCAAATTTGGATCGATTTGGATCATTCTATAATAGCTGATTCTCTGTACGTAAGTATATCGTATAATATATTTTTCTTCTCTGTGACTGAGCCCTATGCTAGATAACGTAGTGAGTTACATATTGTAAATTTACATGTGTATCTAAAGTTACTTATATCTATAATATCTATCTATCGATTCTGCCTATGCCAAGCATAAAATTTTGATGTATCTAATAAGTATGTAACAATATACAATATATACATTAAATGTGCCGAGGTCACTTTAATTAATAGTTAAACTACTCAATCAAGTTAGTTCGAACAATCAATACTTGTGCGAGTGTGTAACAACGCCTTGAGGACGTACACAATTGGACGACGAATGGAAACAGACTAGAATAATAAATGTATCATAAGGCTTGACGCAGATCGGCCACAAGCGACCGCAACTGGTTTCCTTATCGATACATTTCGAGTTGCCGCAACCGCCTAGGTGTGAGATGAGTCTATATATTTTTTAAAAAATGATGTCATTAGTCACTTCACGATCGTCTGCAGCCCGTCCACTCAGAATTTTGACATATCAATGGCTGCCCTTTAATGTATTGACCAAGATCATAGTAGGTAATACCTAAAAGGTAATATCTGAACAAGAACTTTGACATATTAATGGCTGCTCTTTAATGTATTGACCAAGATCATAGTAATATCTAAAAGGTATTATGAAGGGTCAATTCCAACGATGGAATCAGCGGATGAGGCATGCGGGACTGCCTCAGTAACGGGGGACCCATAAAGCAGCCTTCCGATCTATGCGACCGCGAGTCGCGACCAGCAAACCAGCGAATCAGGGCCTCTAGATTAAGATCAAGATGCATACGATAATTTCGACGACGAATATCGAAATCAAAAATGAACGGGATTTGACATAAGGTATCGGAAGCGACTTGTCACTTAGGGATGACTTATGTCAAATCCCATAAATTTTTCTTATCGAACTTCGCCGTCGAAATTATCGAATGCATCTTAACTAGACCCCCAGGTTCTCTGGCCTCGCCCACCAGTCGTGAGATGCAGTCGCGGCAATTGTTTAGTGATCCATGTAAATTCATACTAAGTAGTGGTCGCGCGACACTGTCTCGGTTGCGGGTCGCGGTCGCATAGATTACCTTTACAGTGACTTCTGCCTTAATATCATTTTATCTTCTACTTATATATCTATTATTTACTAAATTATTTGTAAAAAACCGGCCAAGTGCGAGTCGGACTCTCACAAGTAGAGTTCCGTACAAAACAAAAAAAAATCACAAATCAACGGAATGTTGTATGGGAGCCCGCCATAAATATTTTTTTTATTTTGTTTTTAGTATTTATTGTTATAGCGGCAACAGAAAAACATAATTTGTGAAAACTTCAACTGTGTAACTATCACGGTTAAGGAGATACAGCGTGGTGACAAACGGACAGCGAAGTATCAATAATAGAGACCCAATTTTACCCTTTGGGTACTTTTTTTTTTTTTTTTTTTTTTTTTTTTTTTATTATACATCTATTGCTTATTATATTGCAACAACTTTGAAACTGTACATAATTAAATATTTTATACATTACTTATTTATGAATTTTATAAATTTGTCATGTAATTATAGTACCTAATTAGTAGTATTTTAACACAAACCTTCCACACCCTCACACACGCACACACACTCGAACAGATAAACTCACACAGATACACATACACTCACACCGATACACACATACGCACACACCCACACACATAGAAGTCACCTAATTTACTAACATACATACCTCATACACCCACACACACACGCACACATCCGCACTAACTACGTATTAATTTACACAAAAAAATCCACAATCACATCAAACAATCCCTTTGGGTACTGGACCCTAAAAAAGGCTTCAAAACAGCTACACAAATGTTCTGGGAAAAGACAGATGTCCATGAAGAACTGTTCAACTTTCCGTTAAACGCAAGTCGTACATTTTTTATAGAAAATCGATATTTTTTCATTATCCACCGTTCACTATCTTTACGGGTCTAAGTGCCAATTTCACTAGCACTTGTTAAAGTAATCGTTGATTAAATGTCATGTTATTGCTCTTGTTCGTCGTAATAATGAAAGAGAAGGCATGATATTTAGACAAACGATTAACACTAATTACAGACATTGGTGAAATTAAGAGGAAATCTATAGGTAAATAAATAAACAAAATGATGAAGAAGCAAGTAACAAGTACTCTCAACCGAAAAGAAAATTATTATAATGTTATCTATTTATACTTAATACAATAAAGAGAAAAAGTTTGTTTGTTTGTTTGTTTGCATCGATTAGGCTCCGAAACCACTGGACCGATCATGATGAAATTTGACACAGATGTAGTAGTAACCCAAAGGAAAATTTTTATCGCCGAAAAATTTACGGTTTCTGCGAAATTACCTCTTGCGCGTACGAAGTCATGGGCAACATCTTGTGATAATATAACTATATAGAGCAATTAACTTTTTCAGAACTAATGTTGTTAATAAAAAATATTTAAAGAGGTAACAAAAATAAATTATGGTACAGTATCTAGCCGACAAACCCGGTGTATCTCTTTTGGACCTTATTGCCATAGTAATAGGATCAAATGTAGTATATCTGTCGGCAACCGTACGTATCCGTAAGTAGGTAGAGGCCTGCGGCTGCGCTCGTGATATGCTGCAGGTTGGATCCCGGATGCTATTGTGTAAATATCAAGGAGATTTTCCATCAGCATAATATTACGGATATTCATCATGTGTGTGTGGACTAAGGGACCTAGTTGAATTTCCCCAAAATAAGTAGGTATACATATAGCAAATTTTAGTAGAAGTCTAAAAAGTCTTATTTTGAGGAAATCCAGGTAGATCTTTCTTTCCACACACTAGTGTACACTAGCACGGTAAAGGAAAAAAAATCTACAATGGATTACAATGTTTAAAATATCATAAAGTCTTTCAACATGCAGTAGGGGAGACCGAGGGGTGTTGACACAATTTTTACATTTTGTCTCATATACCAAACACTATTGCCAGAAATGGTATGATATTAGTACCAAACGTTAGGTCATTCTTTACACTTGCAAATGGCTAACATAAAGAAATTATAAGTGTTAAATATTGTGGTAAAAAATCGACTTAACCGCAACAAGTCATCTTGTTTCAATTCCCCTCATACCGAGGTAAGATGAAACAGGGGTCGAGGAGATTTAAAACATATGATTACTGTGCAATATTAAGGGCTGTAAAATAAAAGTTGTGATATAATTTCAATGCATGTATTATATGAGCTTCAACCATTACTCCTTGCTCAAAGAAGAGAGCCGCAATCACAAAGTAGAAAATATACATAACTAGCTGATTCGGCAAATGTTGTTTTGCCATATATAAAAAAACCGGCCAAGTGCGAGTCGGACTCGCGCATCGAGGGTTCCGTACAAACCTGTAGTGATTTTGTTATAGGGTAAGGTATTATAGACCTGAGTATTTAATATAAATTCCAGCTTGATACCTTCTCGCGTTTCTGAGAAAAGGGTCTTGACAGACAGACGGACGGACAACATAGTGATTAGGATCACTTTGTAAGGGTTCCGTTTTTTCCTTTCGAGGTACGGAACACTAAAAATAAAGGAATATATAAGGAATATGAAAACGTGATTTTTTCCGTTTTACACAGAACCCTTCGCGCATTTGGCCAGTTTTTTACGAAGAATTAAGTATTATTTGGTTTTATGTGCCAACCCTGTTTCTACGAACAGATGTGCTTCAAGAACTTTTAATTTTAAGAGAGAGGATGGCTTTCTAACTTTTAGAAAATCTTAACTTGTAGCTGAGGAAAAGTTTTGAAGGGGATTTGAACAAATTACGTATTTAAGTGAAATATTCGAAGAACTTTTACAGCTTTTCTATATATGTAACAAAAATCATGTATTTTATGACAAAGTAGCGTATTGTATGTTATTTCAATATTATTATACTGTTATAAATGTGAAAGTTTGTGAGGATGAATGGGATGGATGGGATGGATGGATGGATGGATGTTTGTTACTCTTTCACACAAAAACTACTGAACGGATTTCGAACGGATTATGAAATTTGGTACGGTAGTAGTTTAAAACATAGGCTAATTTTTATCCCGAAAAAGTACAGTGTTCCCGTGTGATATTTACGCGAGTGAAGCCGCGAGAAAAAGCTAGTCATTTAATAAATTATATTGGAATTTAGAGTACTAGCTGTATCCCGTGGAAATACAGTACTTATCCGGGATAAAAAGTAGGCTATGTTTTATTCCAGAGCCTAATTAAGCTACTACCATCCAAATTTCATCAAAATCCATTCTTACTGAATGGGTTTGATGAAATTTGGATGGTAGTAGCTTAATTTGCGTGAAAGAGTAACAAACATCCATCCATCCATCCTCACAAACTTTCACATTTATAGTATTATTATACATATTAGTAGGATTGCAGTAGTGTTATAACTACCTCTATCCTCATGTTTCTTCCTTCCTGTTCTTACCTTCTACGTTTCTTACCTGATATTAATATTGAATTTTGAACATTAAATTATTATTAAATAAAATATAAGATTTATGACATAATCAAATTTTGCGTTCGCAATGTGAATTTGTGAGGTTTTGTTATGTAATTATTTTCACTTTCGCGTTCCACACGACGGGTTCGAATATAATGCATTAATTATTTTGTTCCCACGAAAATAAAAATTACACACATATGTTTCGTAACACATTAACAAAGTAATTTTTTGAGGTTTGTGTTTTGGTTTTCTTTATTAATATGGAAATATTGTTTGACGGCGGCGTTAGAAAGAGACAGCATATTGTAACTTAAGTGCAATTTAAATTAAGAATAGTTTGAGTACTTTCCCGTTACATTAGTAATACGTGCAAAAGGTTTATTACAAAAAAACCCTTTGGGTACGAAACTCTGAAAAGTAGGAATATAAGCCACACATTCATTAAGCTCCGGCACATCACACACAAACTCACATTCATTTTCATACAAGACTTGCATATACATACTCACACCCATACTGGTAACTAATATCTATTCTGTGCCCATACTCACAATAATTTTAAGTAAGTCTCCATAGAATGTTTCATTTTTTATTTTGATTTAAATTATAAAGAAATGCTGTTTTTGTTTTTAGCCGCAAATTATAACTTTGTACTCTTGTAAGTCCGCCATAGGACCGGCGTCGCCTAGTTTAGGGGGGAACATTACTTCTGTAATATTTTGTTAATGTTTCATTGGAAATAAACTATTTTTATTTATTATTTGAGTTCCATAACTACAGTTTTAAGCAACTTCCCTTGACGTAGCAGTCACGCAGTTTAACACCATAAATATTTTCAATTTCACTTTACCGCTTGCAGTACAATTTGTCGACATGGTAGGTCTATCTATTAGTTTAGACCTAAATAACAGCGGTAGATCGAACTCAACTTCTGATATTGTTACCTAATAAATACTAAATCGTGATTAATCGGAATCAGTTTCGAATAAATCAGAAATAGGCTGAAATAAGTAGAATATAAGCGCTGTAAACTTTATTATTACTACGGCAATAAATCAATTTATGTCACTTATTATAGAAATATTACTTGTCCTGTCTGTTGGTTTTGATATTGTAAAGAAACTGAGACATTTGCTCACGCTAGCGGTGAATGTTTGCCTTGACTATTGTACTGTCGTATTAATGAAATAACAATAAACTAAATTAGTGTTGATTTGTTACAAGAAATTTATTATTTACCCAATTACTAGGTACACTTTGTTTAAGAATGTTATAAAAATCTATAATTTTAGCGAATAACGCAGTGACAGTAGCGCTAGCATACTTTCTGAAAACTGTAAAGTATTCATGACGTGCAGAGCTAGTAGCCTATTGGGTAGACTGTTTGGTTCGCACTCGAGAGAGTGCAGGTTCGATTCCCAGGTTGTGGCGTGTACCAATGAGACTTTTTCAGATCTCAAATACATCATACGGACGCTCTAACGGTGAAGGAAAACATCGTGAGGAAACCCGCACATAGTTGGCCCCAGACGTATTGACCAGTTCATTCCTCTGGACTAGGCTGACTGTGTTGTGTGCATGTTGTATGTGCTCGGGCAACCATACGATATTTAAAAAAACCAACTGTCCCAGGCACTACAGTATTTCAAGAGTGGTTACTTCGCTCGGAGAATACTGTATAAATCATCCATTAACGGATGTAAAGGCCTAAGTTTATTCATGACGTATTCACTGCTAAAAACTTTTTTTTTATGCAATAGTATAGAAAACTACCTATTTTATTATGAAATGCAAAATTAAGTACCAACTTAATTTTGCATTTCATAATTCCAACTGTACATAAAATTGTATCCGGACCCGGTTACATGGGCAATATGTTTTTTTTTTTTTCATTTCGTCGTGCAATAATATTATAAATGAATTATTTCGACGCTCTTACGTCAGTCTAATTAGCAGCTTGGTATGTGAACCTTTACGGAATTGGTTCGTCACATAGTGTTAGCGCAATTTTTTGGGTGCGTTGGGCGCAAAATTGTATTTTGGTTTCGTACCGTATTCAAAATAATATCTATATATATAAAAGAAAGTCGTGTTAGTTACACTATTTATAACTCAAGAACGGCTGAACCGATTTGGCTGAAAATTGGTAGGGAGGTAGCTTAGAACCAGGAAAAGGACATAGGGTACTATTTATCGCGGGAAAATGTACGGTTCCCGTGGAATACTGTATTTACGCTTTTACGTAAAAACTACTTAACCGATCATCATGAAATTTGGCACAGATATGATGATGATTAAAAGCGTAAATACAGTATTTCACGGGAACCGTACATTATCTGCAATAAAAAGTAGCCTATGTCCGTCCTCGTGTACTTTGTATCTATAGCAAATTTCATGATGATCGGGTAAGTAGTTACGTAAAAGCGTAAATACAGTATTCCACGGGAACCGTACATTTTTATGCAATAAAGAGTAACCTATGTTCTTCGTCGTAGTCTACTTTATATCTGTGCCAAATTTCATAATGATCGGTTAAGTAGTTTTTACGTAAAAGCGTAAATACAGTAATCCACAGGAACCGTACATTTTCCCGCGATAAATAGTATCCTATGTCCTTCTCCTGGTTCTAAGCTACCTCCCTACCAATTTCGATAAAAAGTAGCCTATGTCCTTCCCAGTGGTCTACGTTTATATCTGTAAGATAAATATTTTTGTAATTCTTATTGTTTCTATTTCTTTTATATTTCTTTTATTTTATCGTTCTATTAAAATATCGAGCAAAGTTCCAGGTACAGGGGCTCTAGTCAAGATGCATTCGATAATTACGACGGCGAAGTTAGAAAACAAAATGTATGGGATTTGACATAACGCATCGCAAGCGACATGTCACTTAGCGATGACTTATGTCAAACCCCATACATTTTTGATTTCGAAGTTTGCTGACGAAATTACCGAATGCATCTTGACTAGAGGCCCTGATTATTTTAATCAGGTATAAAATATAACTAGATCTATCTTGATAAGAATTGTAAGTCATTTTATTTACATTGGTATTCGGATAGATAAATACATTTTAAGGACATTCTAATTTCTAATATATATCCGATACAGGACCTGCCATTTTGTCGTAATTAAAATTGGTAATTTTTAAAACATTTTCATAATATCCTTGAAGATCAATTCCATGACTTACGAGTAGTTATTGGAACCCTATTGATTGTATCATTATATCTCCACTGTAACATAAGAAGAATGCCCAAGAGAATCGGGACGTCGCGTCGTGGGCTATAGTATAGAAGAATCATACTTTACTAAATTCAAAGTGTAACAATTATAATCTTAGGTTTTGTAGATTTAAAATTCTCCACCACATTCCCACTACTGGGGCCATCTGGGAGAGATTCTATACTGAATGTGAGAGTACTACTACAATCTGGCAGATTTAACACTATGGCGTGCTTATAGTCTTTTCTTATAACCTTCGTGCATAGAATAAAATATATGTCTACGAGAAAACATACGCACCTAATGCGTATCAACAATTATAATCTTAGGTTTTGTAAATTTAAAATTCTCCACCACTAACGAATGTGAAATTCCCTCTAATGGAGACATTTGGGAGAGTTTCTACTGAACTTTTTGTTCCTTCGGTGGGATTCGAACCCGCGAGCCCCGGCTGGAGCAACAACGCGCTGAACCACTGAGCCACAGAGGTCGTCAAATTAACTTCCCGTTGTCTGGTACCTGTAAGTTGTAACATAACAAGTTCCTTTGATACTTAGAACGGGGCTAGATTGACGTGGTGTTAAGCGTCCACAAATACTATAATAATTATTTTATTATATTATAATCTTTTCATCCTTTGGGTGCCGATCCCTAAAAACCTCCGGCTTCCATCGTAGAAAGTAAAACACCACAACTGGAGCGAAGCTCAAGGAATGGAAGTACAATATCGACAAAGTTCCTGCTCGACTAGTTCCTAAACATTTTCCTTTGCACTAGGCACCAAAGTAAGTGACCGCAACGATTGCAGACGTGACTACGTATTTACACGTGAGTGTGCATTCATACGATTCAACGGCACTATTAACGTATACCTGAACCTCAATTCTCGTATTAATTTTACTTTGTTTGGATTGAAAGTGAAGCGACATGTTACCATGAACGGATTTTATGACGTTTCCACTAATTAGAGCACGTTTCACGTTGGTTTAACGTTCATAAAAGCACTGTTTGAGAGTTTCAGCGTGTCTTGACTTGATTGTAATTGTAATAATGCAGGTTTTATTTAGCAGAATTGCCCCTCTGGACAAGCGGCAACTCGATAGTACCTAATCCACCACACTTGCCTTCCACAGGCTGGCTCGTTCGGGACGTAATCTACCGCGATTGCCTGCTTCGGTTAAAACAATCTAAGTCATCACTATTTGTATGCAGCTGAGTCACGAATAACCGAAGCCGGGTGGTCCCTATCTTCAATTGTGGGTGGTACAGTTATTGATATATTTTTAGATCCAATACAAATTGAAGATAGAGGTGTGTAGAAATATTTATATGAACGATCAAAGAAATAAATAGCTACCAAATGCAACTTAAAAATACTTGGAATACGGAATATGCTCGTATTTTTATTTATTTAAATAGATCTTGTTCGATAAACCGTGTAGTAGGTACTTAATAAATTTTCGAATATTTTTAACAAAGATGTCCACGTTTAAATAAGTCAATAAGACAAAGAGATTCAATGTAACATTACACGACTTGCATAAAAATTTCATACTGAATTTCGTTTTGCTAGAAAGAAATGGATTAAATTTTAATTTGATTAACTTTGACTTCATGATATCATGGTCGTTTTCTAACAGACATTGGCAATTTTTTCGCCATATTTTGTTTTATTTTTCAGCCTAGTATCATATTATTGTTTTAAGTAAATTTCATGTTCTATGCATATGCATATAACATAAAATTTACTTTTTTTTTATTTCTTTCTTTCTTTTAGTCTGTAAATAATTTAAAGTAGATAGTTATTATTATTTTATTGTAAAATTGTTTAATCTTGTAATAAATAAAATCCTCCTTTATTTATTTATTTTAATAATACAGAATATTCTCTATTGGCTGAAATCTGAAAACTTCGAGCATCATAAAGTGCGTGAGCGGAAGGGAACCCAAACGAGTTCTTCAGAAACATATAATCAGGTTTGCTGTCTGTCAAGCTACTTTTCCAACGTATCAGAGATGGACAAAACATTGTATAGCTTATCCATTGTGTAAATGTTTTTATTAGTAAGGGGGTATAAATACATTTTTGATAACCGAGCACTTATCCCGTTGCTAGTCTGACTCTACTTAAGTATCCATACTAATATTAAAAAAACCTAACCAAGAGCATGTCAGGACATGTCTAAGGAGGGTTCCGTAACTATAAACGCGTAATATGCTTTTTTTTAATCACTCCAAAAGTTACTGTCCGATTTGGTTCACAATAATTTTCCTTAAGAGTTTTAGCATGATCTATCAGCGTGGAAATTTGCAAGTTTCTATCTCTTATAGTTTAAAAATGCTAGGGGGGGACCAACTTACAAACTACTTTGGAGGCAGATTACTCGAAAATGGTCAACTTTATAAAAAAGTAACGTATAAAACCTTGCCTTTTTTTTAAAAGACCTATTCTACGATATCCCACACGATGGGGTAGAGTGAAAAAATATTTTTCATCTCCACTTCACATGTATGGAGAGCCACCCCTAAAATATAAAATTTTTATTTTTTTATGATCCCGAAATCGTGATCTATACACAATCTATAACTGCACCAAATTTCATCAATTTATATTCATAATTACAGGAGCTTGAGGCGTGGACAGACAGACAGACGGACAGAGCGAAACTGTAAGGGTTCCTTAAGTATAACGGAACCCTAATAAATGGCAAAGTGTGTGTCTATCTGTCTGTTTGCCCGTCTTTCACGCCGAAAGTACTGAACCGATTTAAATGAAATTTCGTATACAGGTGGTCTAGAGCCTGTGAAAGGACATTGGTTACATTTTATTGCGGGAAAATGTACGGTTCCCGTGGGATACTTTATTTACAGTTTCACGTAAAAATTAGTAAACCGATTATCATGAAAATGGTCACAGATACAAAGTAGACCACGGGAAAGGACATAGGCTGCTTTTTATTGCGGGGAAATAAACTGTTCTGTGGGATACTATATTTACAGTTTCACTTAAAAATTACTAAACCGATTATCATGAAATTTGTCACAGATATCAAGTAGACCATGGGGAAGGATATAGGCTACTTATCGCGGGACATATAAGGTTCCCGTGGGTTACTGTACTTACGCGGGCGGAGCCGCGGGCATCAGCTATTTGTCTCTATATAATTCCTTTGTTGCCACACTTTAATCAAACTAAAAGTGTGTTCAATAAAGTCCCAAAGCTAATAATGTGTAAACGCATTTAATTAGGCAGTAAACGGTTACATCAACAAATTACAGTAACCAGTGATTTAGTGTTTGGGATTTTTATGACCCTCACTTAGTAAATAGGCTTAGCGTCCCTTAGTTTTATCATTACCGTTTTGTTATACATACATACATACATATAATCACGCCTTTTTCCCGTAGGGGTAGGCAGGACCGCCTCTTTCCCGTAGGGGTAGGCAGAGACCACTTCTTTCCACTTGCTACGATCCTTACATACTTCTTTCGCTTCGTCCACTTTCATTCTTATCATCCATTCCTCCTCTCACATTCAACGTAGCCAATCTCTCCATGGTCCGCTTTTGTTATCACCTGTTTATTTAAGTTAGGTCAAATGAGATTAAGCGGGGATAATTGATGATTTTGTTTAATTTATAAACCTTATTATACATACACCCCCCTTACTAATAAACGCCGTATAAGCTTTGAATAGTAATACAGTGGTTTTGTTCACGTCACACAAGTGACATATTTAATTCGACAGAAGAAGACAAAACACTGTAAGGGGTAATAGACAGAAAATCAATAGTATTTAATTGTCCAATGTTTACCGTCAAGAGTTCATATGTAAGTATTCACGAAAAACTGGACTTTCCATTTCATGTTATAAATTCTAATTAAAATTTAATAAATCTATACATATAAAATCCTTTGTCCTGAATGACTGACGGATCAACGCACAGCCTAAACCGCTGATCGTAGAGACCTGAAACTTGCAGGGCTTGCTCTTTGTAATGCGTAGGGATCCGATAAGAAGGGATTTTTCGAAATTCGACTCCTAAGGGGGTGAAAAGAGGGAAAACAGTTTGTATGGGACGACGTGATTCCTTGATCCAATCTACTTCAAATTTTGCACAAACATTATGTAACAGAATTGATGGAATTCGTGTATCATAGTTTATTGAAATTCGTCCCCTAACGGGAATAAAAAGAGAAAGAAAGTTGTTTGGGAGCGATTTGATTTAAAATTGATATTTAAATACTCCTTAGTGCTTTTGATTTAAAGCTCCCACTCACAAGCAATCGATCGATTTAGTCTTTACAATTTAAACATTTACTGGATTCGTAGTTGCAAGTAAATCGGTTTAGATAAAAATTGAATATAGTCTGAGATCCTAGGACCACCTTACTATACTTTTTATATGAAATTCGTATATATACGCGTAAATTTTGTTCCAACTTTTGACCCCCACCGCAAAAACTAGCTGGTAGGTCTTACACTAATCATTTTCACCCTTATTAATAAAAATATTTACACCATGGATAAGCAAATCCAAATCGCTCTCTTTGTCTATCAAGTGACTGTTCCAAAGTATCTGACAGAGACAGCCATGTTGGATTAGCTAATCCGTGGTGTAAATAATTTTATTAATAAGACTGTTTATGTAATAGTTTGTCGTTAGCAATTTACTTTCAAATACGAATTAATTTCCAATTTGATCGAAGCAATCGATAGCCCGTGAGTGGGGAGCTTTATTTTTATTTTGACATAATATATTGTCATCATGTTGAAAAATAAATCTGACAAGAATGCATAATTAAGTTAAATTTGATGAAAATCTCAAATATTTGCGAATGCTATATTATAAATGGGAAAGTGTGTGTCTGTTTGTCTGTCTTCCACGCCAAAACTACTGAACTGATTGAAACGAAATTTGGTACACAAATACAGAGAGTATAGCCTGAAATAGGATATAGGCTACTTTTTATCACAGGGAAATGTACTGTTTCTGTGGGATACTTTATTTACAGTTTCACGTAAAAACTACTAAACCGATTATCATGAAATTTGCCACAGATATAAAGTAGAGCACGAGGAAGAACATAGCCTACCTTTTATCGCGGTACGTATACGGTTCCCGTGGGTTACTGTACATACGCGGGACGAGCCGAGGGCATCAGCTATCTATACTAATATTATAAAGCTGAAGAGTTTTTTTGTTTGAACGCGCTAATCTATAGTAGCTATCAGGAACTACTGGTTCGAATTGAAAAATCTTTTTATAGAGGAAGGATTTAGGTTATATAGCATCATGCTGCGACCAATAGGAGTGAAGAATCAGTGGAAAATGTGGGAAAAACGGGGAAAATTATTCATCTTTGAGGGCTTACGTTGTTTGATTGAACGCGCTGATTTCAGGAACTACTTAATCGAATAGAAAAATTATTTTTGTGTTAGATAGTCAGTCCTTCTGTTGAGAAAGGCTTTAAGCTATATAACATTACGCTGCGACCAATAGGAGCGAAGAATCAGTGGAAAATGTGGAAAAAACGAGGAAAATTATTCATCTTTGAGGGCTTACATTGTTTGTTTGAACGCGCTGATCTCAGGAACTGCTAAATTGAATTGAAAAATTATTTTTGTGTTAGATAGTCCATTTATCGAGGAAGGCTTTCAGCTATATAACGTTACGCTGCGACTAATAGGAGCGAAGCATCAGTGAGAATGTTGCAAAAACGGAGAAAATTATTCACATTTGAGCTTCATTTGAGGGCTTCCGTTGCGTGCACTGCGTAAACGGCTCAAGTTACAAAAAAATATGTATGAATGAATTATTCCTCTTTTTCTATGATCTAAAAAATCTTTTAAGATTGACTTAAGTACCTACTTGGTAACCTTTTTTATGGTAATCAAATTTGATCGAAATTGATGCATTATTGCGCCATCAGTTGACGCGGACGAAGTCGCGGGCAACAGCTAGTATAATATATAATTCTACAACATCCTACTTTTATTATAAATGTGATAGTTTGTGATGTATAGATGGATGTTTGTTACTATTTCACGCAAAAACTATTGAATGGATGAAATTTGGTATGGTAGTAGTTTTGTCAATCTATACTAATATTATAAATGCAGAAAGTGTGTTCATCTGTCTGTTAGCTCTTCACGCTTTAACCGCTGAACCGATTTTAATGAAATTTGGTATACTTTGGGTCCCGGGAAAGGACATAGGATATTTTTTATCCCGAGATATTATCCCGCGGGATAATATCTTTACGCAGGCGGACCCGCGCGCAAAAGCTAGTTACAAAATAAAAACATAGGCTACTTTTTATCCCGAAAAAGTTTAGTATTCCCGTGGGATACCCTATACTATAAATTTACGCGGACGGAGCCGCTAGAAAAACCTACCACCTATTATTATTATTAAACACTTTTATACTTAACACCATATTAGGTGATACATTTTCATTTACGATTAACCTTGCCATCTTTATAGTGATGAAGGATGGAGGAAGGATTTTCGATGGAGTATGTACTTGTACCTACTACCTAGTTTAGATTTTAGGTTTCGCGGAAACGGCATAAACGAAAACTTTGTTGCCGTTAATATGTAAGTTAGCAGTTATTTCTGGTGTTCACGGCAAGTTAACGGCGGGAGGTGGTGCCGACGGAAGTGGGTTTATGTGCGGCAATCGCGTATCGCGGAAAACGCCAGGTAGATCGCTACAAAAATAGAAGCGTTTCCGCTGCTGGTGTAGGTGACACGAGCAAGCGATTTTGATTTTAAAAAAATCGCTTCATATTCGCCCTTAAGCGTTTACTATTAGTTCTATTCCTGTGTTTAAAATTACACTGAGCATTATCATTCATTTTGGTATTGAGAAACATATGTAAACATTTGTGTACTAAATACCACAGTCTTTCTTTTACTGATGTATAGAAAATAATATATCATGACATTGATAAAATTATATAGGTAGATAAAATATGGCTTGCAAGATAAATAAATATAAGTAATATATTCGATCCTTTTATTTTTTTTTTAAACTTACCTTATTATGTATTATTAGTCAGATTATAATATGGTATGTCATTAATATATAATAAATTTAGCAGTGGACCTAACACTGAGCCTTACGGTACTCCATAACGATTATACATGCTTATAAATCAAAAAGTAAAAAAAAAGACACGATAGCTTAAATACTTGTACACAGTACACCTCTGGTGTAGAGTACCCATAAGCGTCATTACTTTCGCCTTTAGCCTCACGTGATCCATGTGCTCGTTGACTGATCTTAGGGTCAATTCACACCGCGACGATACGCGACGTGGCGCTGCATTTGTAAGATAGCTATTCAAAATTAATCTTTATTCACTATCACTACACAAAAAGACACTAGTTTCATATGACATCACTGCCAAGGGCTGTGCAGCGCAGAGCAACATGACATTCGATTACAATGAAACATGTATCTTTTTATATAATTAATAAAGTACTACTCCAATAAAAATCTGTTTAACAAGTTAAAATAATTATAATGCCTTTTAAAATAGATGCAAATAATAATAATAATATAATGGGGAGTCCCACACCGATCTCGGTGACGGTGGCCGATTTCATTGAAATCAGGCCAGTTACGCAGGAGTAATTTTATAGTGCCCAAGTGTGTGCGCAGTACACAAGAGCACTCTCTCAGGAAGAGAGAGTCATCTCTCGTCAGTCGTGTCGGTTATCCGTCCAGTGGGACGAATAACCGACACGACTGACGAGAGATGAGGCGCAGGTCCGACTTTTAACATGCCCATCCGACGTATGGATCATCTTTCTTGTCAGAGAATCAGACCAGCCTGCATTGTCCTAACCAAACTTGGAAACAACATATTTTGTTGTTCCATTGCGGGAATCGAACCCACGACCTCCGAGTCGAGGGCCAATGCTCTAACCACTAGACCACGGAGGCTGTTAAGATGCAAATAAAGCTGCCGTAACCAAGTAATTGTCTGCCCTAAATTGAAATATCCTGTTTAAGCTCTCAATGTCTAAATTTCAATATTACGTGAATAAAATAAAATATAATCGCCGCATTAAAATCGTTTCCAACATTCCCAAGATAACAATAAATGTACAAGAACATGGCATCTAGTATCAATCGGACACTGAATATTAACCTCAAAATGGTCCATAAATTGATACTGTTTTAGCAGGTTTCAGATATTAATTGTAGTAGTAATAGTTAATAAACATTTATTGCTATTATTTATTATGACTTTGTTATAATTCGATACGTTTTACCCATGTTTAATAAAACTTATGATTTCGTGTTTACAAGTGAGCTATAAAGCCTTGGGTAATCTAAGTTTCCTAACGGACCATAGATTTTTGGTTTAAATAAATAATTTTAATAGGTTTATTACTATAAATGATGGAAGAAATTGAGCGTACGTTTTATGGTAAGATCAGATTGCTCTATCAATCTATATATTATACCTACACATTAATGTATCAAATTGATTGTAATATTTGTTAATTTAACTGAAATAACCTAAAAACACATCGACTACGTAATTTTGGTGTGCCGTGTCACTTTCACGAGTAAGATGAATCTAACGATACCTCTCAAGCTCAAATGCGACAAGCCGTTTAGGTTCTAGAGCATGCAAAAGACATATACAGAGATACACTCGAAAAACATGACCCTTCTTGTGGAGCAGTCGGGCAAATAAAACCAACTCGCGACATAATTCCCGCTACATGCTACACCTTGTGCCACACGACAGAGACTACACCCAACACAGTCGCAGGGCGCGGCCTGCATACACAGTTGCTAATGGATTGCTTTCCATACCTTTTATTATCATTACCTATTATAAATGCTGACGCATAAGGGCACCATACGTCTTATAAACGCCCTTCTAAGATTTGAGCGAAATAGGTGTAGTCGTTAGAAAGAAACGCACAATCTTAGACTTGATAATAATTTAATATATTATAATCATATATGTATTATATTAAGATAACATATTTAGAGGTAGATCCTATCCTACTAATATTATAAATGTGATGTATGGATGGATGTATTCCTCTTTCACGCAAAAACTACTGAACGGATTTTGATGAAAATTGGTATGGTAGTAGTTTGGGCTCTAGATTAAAACATAGGATTCTTCTTATCCCGAAAATGTACAGTATTCCCGAGGGATGCTATGTTTACGCGGGCGGAGCCGCGGGTAATAGCTAGTATGGTATAAGCGCGTAAAAAGTGAAGACTCAAATTGGCCTCAAGTCGGGCCTGACTTTGACGAGCCGGTCGACGAGTAGCACGTATTATAGCTTTTGGTTTAACTTGTACTTTTAAAGGTGTATATTTTTTATTGTATATAACTGTGTGATTATGTATTAACTTATGTATGAAGAATGATACATAAAGAATTCACATAATGCGTTTTACTGACCCTGGCTCATGGTAAATAGGAAAAACTGCGGAAAATAGCCGTATAGAGAGGTAAAAGTGAGTTGGCACATAGGCCTGAAAGAGGCGTACAGGTGGGGCTCTCCATGAGCCTGGTAAGCTAACGTATTTTTGTGAGAAATGTTCTCCTCAAATCAGTGTATTTATTATCGTCTCCGCTCTGCCCAAATCGGTGTTACCTTGCTATCTTCGAGTCTTCGAGTCTAATGACTAATCAAAGCCGGCGGTGAAAACCTTGTGGAAAAATACAATCCCATACAATTATTGTTCAAATCCTTATGTTTGTGAAATTTTTTGTTATTACAATAATCAGAACCACAGTATTTAAGTTAGTAAGAAATTTATTAATAATATTATTTAATGAATGAGAAAGAAACACAGTATTTAAGTTAATAAAATCTGTGACGTCACTCCTGCTACATTTTTTGTAAACAGCATTTTTGATGCTCTCCAACGATCTTACTTTTGTAATGACTCTATTTCGTCAACTTGATCGTAGATCGGTCATTCTCCGATTCGACGTTCTTTGCCTAATTACCGTAACAATTTTTATTTTTCTCTGATTAGACTTAAACACATTAAAATATGAAGCAAATCAAAGATACGTATTCAATAATTAATGAGGCATGTAACAATTAATTGTGGTTTTCTAAATAATGAGACTTAAAAATTTTATGAGTATGGTAATTAGAAAAAAAGAATATTTAATGAAACGGTAATTAGAAAATATCATCAAGTCTATGTAAAAATGATATAATGAAATGATAATAACACACATTAATAATTGAAGTGATAGAATTAACGATGTCTGTCATAACTATAACCTACCAATAGTAAAAACAGACACTTTATCATTGCTATCATTTAATAAAAATTAGACACTTTTTTTGACATTTCTTTTGATTGCTGATACAAAATATAGTAATTTTAAAAGCTTTTATTTAACTTGCAATGCATGTTAGTTCGGGTGCAATGTAGTTAAGATTCCAATCTTGCTACTAATTTTAAAGCAGATATCTTCAACCGATTGAGATGAAATTTTGTACACTCGTTTAGTTTGGATGAAAATATTTAATTCGTTCTCGGCGTAATGAGCGGCAAGCCTTCTCTTTTCTTTAACTTCCTCTTTGGTCTTTTTGGGTTTTCCCATCCTATAAATTAAATAATTTGATGAATGGTCAGCATATAATATAGACATATTTACGGACAATGATAATAGTAATCTACGAAAACCGCGGGAAAACTTTCCATTGGTACGACATCGCGGCTTCAGTTAGTAAACAAGGGTTAATTTTTCATACAACGGTAATTATAAACATATGGTAATTAGTATACGGTAATTAGAAAATGATAGATTTTCTTAAAAATGTCGCAAACTGACACAGTATGCAAATACTAGCTTATTACAACATACGGAGGCCAAAGTACTGTCTCCATTTACATGATCAACTTGGGTGTATCTTAAAAAATCAAGTATTAAAATAAGAACAACGGTAATTAGAAAAGTTTTTAACCAAGGCTACGGTAATTATATACTCACGTGCTTCATTGGCGGTATACTAAAGTTAGAGACGTGCAACTGCTGATGGTCCTCGGTACACACGGAGGATACGCGACTCGTACGGTAGTGGTTTGCCAAATACTTTTATTTAGGGATGTGCACCCGAGAACAGCAAATGTTACGGCAATTATAACTTTCGATTGGACATGCGATTACTTAATGATAATTAATTATAGACTGGTTCTATTGAGTCGATATTTTGTTATGCGATACAGGTTGCTAATATCGTTTAAAACGTTGAATGGATCAAAGTAAATCTGTACGTAAAAAAAATTACAAGCAAGTTTTAAGATAAAGTCGGTGTGCGGACACGCCACGGTAATTAGAGAATAGAGGTTTTTTGAACATAATTTAATATAATTAAGTCTTAATTACTTAAAACAGAAGCCAATGTTTTTGTTTACAGTTAGATACGGATGCTATCTAACATATAAAAAATAATGCATGATTGAATATGATAATATTACGGATTATACAACCCCGGACACGTAAAATTTGCTAATCGGAGAATGGCCGAGATATGCCATTGCAAAGACAATATTTCCTGGCTTATTATGTACTTTCGAAAATTCAATAAAAAACTATGCATGTTTATGCATTCAGTACTTACTCTAAGATGCGTTTTAACTAAAGTCCTTTTTAGCCCCAACACACCCACAATTTTTTAAATCGAGACAGACAAAACAAAGAAATGTCTTTAAAACAGAGAGAAAACCTCCGATACACTTTAAATCGCTCCAAATTGTTCCAGAACAAACCCGAGGGAACTGCTGTCAATCCATTTTAATGGTTTACCGTTTATTTTTTACTTACGCTCGAATTACTGTACTTTGTACCTGCAATTTGTTTTAAGTCTACAAATAATGTGACAAAGAAAGTAATCGGTAAAGTCTTTATTTTCATTTAGTTGCTTGTAATCGATGGAGAAATCTTGACGATTGACCCTCTACAACTGACGTGGCCGACTTTTTTACAATTATATTATTATTGTACTATACAAGACATCGTTATGATGGAAAATCTTATAATATTCTCCACCCGCTTAAATACAGTACATATCCCACAGGAACACTGTAATTTTTCGAGATAAAAAGTAGCAAATGTGTTAATCCAGGGCTTAATTTTTGATGAAATTTGGTAAATTAGTAGTAATTTACCAAATTTCATCAAAAAACAATTGGTAGTTTCGGCGTGAAAGTGTTACATCCATGCATCCATTCATCCATCCATCCTCACAAACTTTCACATTTATAATAGTAAGATTCTCGTATGTGGTGTTTGTTCTCCTGAGGAAAGGCCTGACCGATTTTGATGAAATTTTCCAGGTGTATTTGGTAGGTAACTATTTTTTATACTTCTAAGTGAAATGGGTGACCCACCCCAATTTTTTTACCTTTCTTTATTTTATTATTGGAGAGCCGCTTCGCTACGTTAAATGTAAGAGGAGGAATGGATGGTAAGAATGAAAGTGGACAAAGCGAAACAAGTATGTAAGGATCGTAGCAAGTGGAAAGAAATGGTCTCTGCCCCTACGGGAAAGAGGCGTGATTATATATTGTATGTATGTATTATTTTATGATGAAGCATTAAAAATACATAATTTAACTGTTAATTTTATAATACCAACCCACATTGTTTGTTGGTGATATTAATAGTACAGTAACAACCTTCAACATTATGTTCTCGATACCTGTAGGTTGTAGGGGTAGGTAGTAGACATAGGTGGTAGGTGTAGTTGTTGGTAATTATTTATTTCAGTTCATAGTTAATACAGAACAAAACAACTTCTTATAAATTATTCTATGATTTAATGATGCACCTACTTAATTTTCATGTTATATTACATACAGAAAATATATATTTTAAGCTATTGCATAATAAAATATATATTTATTTTAAAGTACAAAGGAATGGAAAAAATGCTATACAATTATTCTACCTATTTATATTTTATGCAATAGCTATACCGCGGCAATCCCCGAGTGCCACACATCTTTTTTTCAATTTACATTAAAAAAATAGTCGGTCGTATTTACGAAGTTACAACAGTATTTTTGACTTTACAAAAATAAGTGTTTTTAAATACACATTTAAACATGGTGACTTGGACTATGCAGTTCCTAATTTTGTAGTCGGTAAAGTCATAATATCATAGATATCAGTTAAATATTCTACTGACACAGTCAAAAGATTTATCGTTCCATCATTCAACTCATTATCCGATCGATGTTAAGCTGACATCAACATCATTCATTCACCAGTCTCCAGTCTCCACCCAATCTATCATTAATTAATAAATCAATACTACTGAACGATTAATATCAACAATAACGAATGATAACAAATAGGTACTTAACTAATAACACGGTATTATGTTACACCCGTGCGACCTATAATCGTAAAACTACAGATATTTCATGGTTCTATGTTATTACTATAATAACTAATATTATACAAGGATATTATTGTTTTATCCATTATTAATTTATTACCTATGATTTACTACATTTTCGGTTAACCTGGACAGACTTTTTTTTTGTAAAAGGCTATTTCACTTAAAATCTATCCATCCATCCTCACAAACTTTCACATTAAGTCTTTTTCAAAATTGCCTCATATGCTCCAACATTTTTTTATAATAATGATGTAATTCTTAATTATATAAAACACTTAATCGGCACTTAATAATATTAAAAAGTGGAACGATTTGTATATTTGTATATTTATTTGCATTGAATAGGCTTCGAAACAACTATTTTGATAAAATTTTGCACAGACATAGAGACCACGTGTACGGAGAAGGACATATTTATTATTTTAGACGAGGCATCTTGAGGCAAAAAGTGTATCCAGTTAAATAGCCCCACTTTGCGGTTTTTTGGGGCCATTTTGACATTCGAAGTATGGTGAAAACCAAGATGGCGTAACTTTTTCTTGTATAAGGATTTGATCTGTCAAATGTATGTGGTAGCATCTTTATTTTTGAAATATTTGGGCTGTAGGCTACATTTATCGCGATAAAATGCGCTGTTCCTGTAGGATTTCCTTTTGCGCGTACGAAGTCATGGGCTATATCTAGTGATTTATAATAAAACACTTTAGAGATACCTACATTGAAATCAAAGCGTTGCCTGGCAGCCGAATAACAAATTTGAAATGTGTTCTATTTTCAAATGTATCACAGTCCCGTTTGATTGGCAATAAGGACTACACGTATAAAGACATCAAACTCTTTCTGCAAAAACAAAAGATTTTTCAGTACTTTCCTATTTAAAAGTGATAAAAATCGATTTTGACCTTAACATTTGGTGCAATGTATTGATTGAAGAAAGCTCAAACTAGGGCAGGTAAGGCTTTGTAGTTTGTACATAATAATGTCGTCTATCTCTTTTCTTTCAGTGTAGGATGGTATTTACATCTCATTCTAAATAAATTTATAGTCAAAATTGTTGGATCATGAAACTTTAGTTATGTAAATGCGTTCTTAATTGAGAACTGCTCAGTCTGCTCTTATTTATTGTGACTTTACTGCCTGTTTTGTTCTTCAATATACCAATTTAAAAACGCTTTGAATAAGTTTTTATTTTTGGCGAAATAACAGAATAATATGCTGACACTTGACTGTAATTATTTTTTATATAACCAACAAAAAATCTCCTGGAAGCTCATAGACGTATATGTTATAGACGAGCTTAGATCATCCAACTAAATAGACGAGGCATGTTGAGGCAAAAAGCGTCTCCAGGCCCTACTTTTGAGATATTTGGGGCCATTTGACATTTGAAGTATGTTAAAAACAAGATGGCTGATATTTGAAGTAGGTAAGGTGAAAATCAAAATGGCGTAACTTTTATTGGCTGTGTTCCGCGAAAAATAGCGCTTGTTAGCGCTTGCTAGCGCTAATGAAAAAAAAACAGTTTATCGGCCAGGACACGTTTGCTAACTTCAATACTACTAACATAATCCGCCATTTTGCTTATTTAATGCCAGCGGTCGCCATTTTGCTTACGTTTTTGTCAGTGCTATTTCCCGCGGAACACAGCCATTGTATGAAAATTTGTTGCCTCTTGAGTTCTGAAATCTTTGTGGAAGATTGATAATCGCAGCTAGCTAAAAGCTAAAGAAAATCAGTTATTAGCTAGAGTTTGATCAAATACACATTAAGTCTAGTCTAGACCTAGGTCAGAAAAAGTAATTACAATACAGCACAGTTATCCGCGCATTAACACAGATTCTGTTCACTTCTCCAGAACTAAGATTGTAAAATTTCTCAGGGTTTACTTACAATGTAATTAGCGTTTAAATTCAAAGATTAATCGATACAATAATAGCTTTTGTAACAAAATATAATCCATACTAATATTATAAACGGGAAAGTATGCGTATCTGTCTGTTTGTCCGTCTTTCACACCAAAACTACTGAACCGATTTGAATGAAATTTGGTAAACAGATAGCCTTTCTCAGGCTCTAGCCTGAGAAAGGACACATGCTACTTTTTTCGCCAAACCCTCCTTGCTAACCGTGTCAAATGCCTTGTTAAGGTCGATAAAGGCCACGTACAGAGGAGAGTTCTGCTCTCTACACTTCTCTTGTAACTGCTTGAGAGTGAAAACCATGTCCACTGTGAAACGCTGAGAGCGGAACCCACATTGCACCTCAGGGTAAACGCGTTCCGCAAGTCACAAATAACATGATTTGAACAGTAATTTTTGTTTTTCGATCATAGAAAAAAAATCTTCGTACTTTTGTTCTTTTTAGTGCTGCAACTTTTTAATTTAGCAACTGATATTTTTTGCATTTTTGCGGTCCATATTTATGTTCCCTTTCGGAAAATATAAGAATTATGTTGATTTAAAACAATTGCAGGTGTCCCTATAATACCTTTTTTATACATGAACTTATTGTGAAATGTTGTGCTCATCACACATGACACAACATGTCCACACATAATTTTGTGCTCTATGTACTATAATATAAGGTTTCCCGCGAGCTTGAACGCGCGAAAGAAATTACCGCGGTACCCGTACATTTCTCCACGAGTGGCCTACGTGCTACCCCGTGCGCCGTGGTCTACTCTATGTTTGTGCTAAATTTTATCAAACGGCAATTTAAAAATACCAATTTCGCATTGATACGTACGGAACCCTTATTAAGCCGTGTCTTGACACGCTCTTGGTTAGGGTTTTGTTTTATATTAATATAGTGAACTAAACAACCTCCGTGGTCTAGTGGTTCGAGCATTGGCTCTCGACTCGGAGGTCGTGGGTTCGATTTCCGCATTGAAACAACAAACAATGTTGTTTTCAAGTTTGGTTAGGACAATGCAGGCTGATCACCCGATTGTCTGACAAGAAAGATGATCCATGCGTCGGATAGGCATGTAAAAAAACGGACCAGCGCCTGATCTCTCGCCAATGGTGTCGGATATCCGTCCTACTGGATTATGAGAGTAAAGGAAGAGAGTGCTCTTGTGTACTGCGCACACACTTAGGCACTATAAAATTACTCCTGCGTAACTGGCCTGGTTTCAATGAAACCAGCCACCGTCACCGAAATCGGTGTGGGGAGTTATAGTATACCTACTGAACTATACACCTACTTATTTCGCCAATGAGCAGTAGGCTAGCAAGGCGGCCTACAACTCTTCATATTGAGGGACCCTTGCTCCAGTAGGTATAATACGGTACACTACAACTGAGGGGCAATTCTGCTAAATAAAACCTGCATTAATACAATTACAATCAAGTCCCGACACGCTTACACTCTCAAAAGGTGTTTTATGAACGTTAAACCAACGCGAAACGCGCTCTGATTGGTCGAAACATCATAATCCGTTTATGGCAACATGTCGCTACACTTTCAATCCAAACAAAGTAAAATTAAGTGTACATTAAATACAAGAATTTAGGTTCTGATAATCTTTGTGTAAACACCCACAGTTACTTCTAGGCCTAGTTGTGGCTTGTGACGGCCTTAACACTAACCTATTTCCAAGGTGACAGCCCTGGTGACGTCACAATATCGATTAGTCGCGATACTGTGAATCGATATTACACTTCGTGCACAAATTTCGTGCAGCTTTTATCATTATCCGATAAACTCGGTATATAACGAGTTATCAGTCTGATTTACACAGCTTTATCAGTATCATAGGCGTTCATTCTTCAAAAAGTGTGGGGGAAAATTGAACTTTAACTCAAAGAAATACAGGCTACATTCCCATGAATTTAGCTGAAAGGTTTTGATTGAAGCGAATTTTTGCTCGTAGATAAATTCGCCAATGCAAATGCTTTTAGACTAATTTGTTAAGACGCCTTTGGAGATAAGTGTTTTAGATCTTTAATGCGTTTAATATTGTAATGACAACAAATTGAATTGATATATAAGGATCAGTTCACATCGCGACAATACGCGACGTTACGCAGCGCTGCATTTTTAAGATAGCTATTAAAAATTGAACTTTATTCACTACACAAAAATACACACATTTCATATGATATCATTCATACACTGCACATGCGGTGCGAATTGACATTCGAACTCTTACAATGAAACGTGTATCTGTTTGTGTAACGAATAAAGTTTTTGTATATCTGTCTTAAAAATGTAGCACTGAGCACAGTTATCTCGTAATGTCAAGTATTGTTTTGTTTCGATATGAATTGACCCTTAATTGGCACGAAATAATAAGTAGTAAGGAAGGGTCTTTCCATACGTACCATAACACACCACACCGACGCGACAGAAGTTGGCCAAGCTGTGGTTACGTGCGAACCACATCGCAAGTCGCAACCACAATGCAACCACGACACTGAGTATTCATACCGGCAATTCCATGACAAACATTGATATTTTTTTGGTACCGCTACGCAAAGATAAGAAGCCACAGCTTGATAACATTTTGTCGCGTCGCTTCGGTGCGGTGTGGTTGTGTTACGTGTGAGAAGACCCTAAGTGTTTTGTTTTAGGTGGGTCATAAGGTTGTTAAACTTAAATACGAGTAAAATTATTACAGCATAAAATGCACTACTACCAATATTGATCACAATATTTTGCATATTACTATACGACTGATTTTTATAAGATCTCAGAAAATATAGTATAATGGCCCACCAAAAATATTTTCATATAAAGTGGTGCCAAGACGTTACCATATGACTAGCACTGTCAAAAAGTTATCAGATTTGTTGTAAAACCAAGCTTCCGAGTCTATACGCCTTAACACAAACGTAAATTCACAAACTCTACACCTCAGTCAAAATATATGGCCTAGCTGGCTACATTCACTTGAGATTTTTTTTGTTACATTATTCTTGTAGGAACGAAATGACCAAGCCACATATTATCCTCACTAAGTTGAATTTGTGATGTTAGGCTTGTAGAATTGAGGCGTGTAGAGTTAGTAGATTGTTTTTACACGAGATCTGATAACTTTTTGACAATGCGAGTCATATGGTATCATCTTGGCACCACTTTGCTCGACCTCTGTGACTCAGTGGTTCAGCGTGTTATTCCCTCATGCTCACTTGGGTATTTTCTACCCGAACAGTATTCTCGGTAACGGCTATCAGATTTAAAATTATTTTAAAAATCAATAATTGTTAAATTCTGTTATGGAGTGAAAAAGAGTCAATAATTAATTTTTCATAATATTGCAAAATTTGTAATTAAAAAAAATTATAATAACAAAGTAAAAAAATAAAAAAAAAAAAACAATAACTGATGACATATTATTAGTACACACGTATAATATTGGTATAGTTAAGAGTACTAAAAAATAGTACTCACTTCGGAGTGCTGTAAAACCTTAGCTATTGACTTAATGAAAAAATGATGCAAATAAAAGTTGTTCCTCAAAAAACGATCTACAAAAATGGTCAGATATCATTTTTTCGTAAAATGATAAAAAAAAGTTACATCGAAAAATATAATTTTTTTTCTCGAATATCTGAAGATTTTCGCTTATAACTTTTTTATTTATAGTTCTACGACAAAAAGTTACTGGACCAAAGTTGTAGAGAATTTAATTTGCAACAAAAAATGTTATCAATTTTTTTTTATCAAATAAATAGTTTAAGAGATATACCGTAAAAACCATTTCAACCCCTATTTTCAAGATGGCGGCCGTGGGACAAGGGTGGCGACCCCACAAACTTGGTTTTAGCTTTACACTGACCCCCCCTACACATCAAGAAAATAAAATTGCGTCCTCTAAAAAACGCAACCCCAAATGTAACTTTTCAATGAACTAATACATATTTATACAATAACAAAATTCAGTCGTATATGGTATCGTCTTAGCACCACTTTACATGATAATGGTTTTGGTGGGATAAAATATTACGCTATTTCCTACAGCATAGTCATAAGATATGGACGACCGCACAGTGGACCTGATCTTCACGGGCTCACTGAAGCTGCTGCCGCCCGTCAGCTCCAAGATCGTGAGGATATTCACCAGCAGCACCTTCACAGGTAAATAGGCTGCCGGATCGCCTATTGTAAGTTACTATCGTCATTCAATGCCCACGGATACCCGCAACATTAAGAGATTTTAAAATTCTCTGACGGAGGGTTGATATCACCGATATATTATTTATTTCAAATAATCCAAAACTCTGGGTAGAATAATAGGGAATATGCATAAATCATATAAATAACTTAAAACACAATAATATGATACTAGACTGAAAAATAAAGGAAATGGCGAGAAAAAATTTAATATATTTTGTTGATAAAGGAGCAAGATATGAGCGGTCAAAGTTTTTAATCTATATATCTTTCTAGAAAAACGAAATTACTTAAGACCTTCCTATGAAAGTCGTGTTATGTGACGTCACTTTACACATCCGATCTCTCTGTCTAATAGACTACTTTAAACATTCATATCTTCGTTATTTTTAATGATATCCAAAAACCGATTTTCCATACGGTTTACCAAACAAGATAGATTTATATAAAAAATACGTGCATATTCCCTATTATTTTATGCAAGTTTAGCGTAACTACTTACATATTATTTTAATTAGCAAATTATTTATAATATTTTTTGTAATCTGATGTTTTATTTTGAATTTTTCTATTGACAATCAAACATTCGTGTACTCAATGTTAAATTGATGAATTTATTGCATTAAAAACCGATGCGTCAAATGCAGTAACTACTGCGGTACCTAACGTGATTTATCGACTTAATATTACAGTGTTTTGTACTTCTACTGAGACCGATCACAACTGTAATTTAACTGTTGTTTAAGCTTCGGTTAAATATAATTGATACTTATGTTTTATTTTTATTTAAGTAATAATAATTAAAAATAAAATATTACACAACCATTAAATGTACCAAAACCTTTAATGTGTCTGACTATATACCCTCATAACCTTTAGGATTTCTAATTTTAATTATAAAGCACAATATTTTTAACACATATTGTTTTTCATGACTTTAAATAGCCTACAAAAGCAAAAAAAAAAACTTTCTAAAAATATTTCGTTCATTAAACTCATGTTTTTCGTCGTTACCTAATCAATACCTATAAAAAGCTCAAGACTAATGGAAACTTTAAAGGTTTCTTTTATTTCAGGTAACTCTTCATCTATTTCGTACTGTAACATGTTCTTTTCATTTTTACCAATTAAACTACATAATATTTAATGTAATTTCCAGATACTGCGATGGAGAGAAACACTTTAATGGCAAAATGCTATCCACGCATCAAAGACTACTGTCGCGAGAAACACGGCTTAGAATTTCAGGTCAGTAAAAAGTATATATAATATATTCTAAGCTAAATAATATGTCACTGTTTTTTTTTTCAAAATGAGTGAAAATTTTGATAAATAAAAGTATAGGTCACGCAACGGTTTATGAGCGCTCAGTGAAAGTGGTGGGGATCGTTCGCGCATTTGACCAATAGCAAAAAATATATATTACTAACGAACCAATAGCGTGTCGGCAGCCACGTTTGGCATGCGTTCGGCGAGCCCCGCCCGAGCCCGTTACCGCCAAACACACCGAAAAACTGACTTCTGCGCATACCCCCTCTACTTTTGTCGAAAGATCTTAATTCATTGCGCGACCTGTATAAGTGCGGCGTACCGACATGTCGCGACAGTCCGATCTGGCATGTCAATGACAGCGCATTTAACATGGAACTGCGCGCTATGATGTATTTTGACGTAAATAGTTAAATAATTATGTAAGAAACCGTGAGAATAAACGGTGACGCATTTTAGTCGTAATTAGTATAACAGTGCAATACGCAGTCTAAACCGCACATATCCCTCGGCGGCTTGGAACGCAGTTCGATCTACGGTCCGAACCTTGCGTTTCCAGGGCACTTTTTATAAGTTTACTAGCTGACCCCGACAGACATTGTTCTGTCTTAAATATGAACTGGAATGAATAAATGACTACCTAACCTACTCCTACTCCTTAAAAAAAGGTCCAATAACCTTCTCTGGCTCATGCACAACTTTGCTAAAAATCATCACATGCTTTAATCGAAGCACGTCCAAAATGAAACGACCGCATGAATGACATAACAACATGCTTGTTCTGTCAACACTGAAAAAAGTTTCAATTTGACAGCGAAATCCCCATTAAAAAATTATCCGCCATTTATTGAATTCATTTGTTACAAAAAATGTGATAAATGAAGAACCGCTCGACCGATTTGATGCAAATTTCACATAAACCATCTACTAAATATTCCGAACTAAGCTTAAACATTTGGTTTGGACAGGTAAGCCCGTTCTTGAGTTATAAAATTACAACGAAAAGTGGCATTGATTTTTATATATAGACTAGCTGACCCGGCAAACGTTGTTTTGCCTTATAAATTATTTATGTATGAAAAATAGATGTTGGCCGATTCTCAGACCTACTCAATATGCTCACAAAATTTCATGAGAATCGGTCAAGCCGTTTCGGAGGAGAACGGGAACGAACACTGTGACACGAGAATTTTATATATAAGATGATATCATAAGCTTCACTCGTAGTTTCGCTACGTCATCGTAGCAGGTCTACGAATAACTACTGAAAATCATTATTTTAAATCTATGTCTTTTAAAATGACCACACTTACAGTATTAATGGAATTCATGTTTTATGTTTATGTTTGAAAAGTTAAACACAGACGACATTATTCTTAATCTTACCTCTTCTTATAAGAAATGCATATTCCTAGAATCGCCTTGTATTTATTTCTTCGTAGTATAGTCTTACAAATTTATTTTTACCGATTGCATAGTAAGTTTTTAGTTCCAATGTTTTTCTTATTTCAAACCAGGAAGGATCAATTCAAAGAATCTCTTAAGAAAAGCTTTGATATAAATAAATTTCAATCGAATAGATCACAGACGTGAGACGACAGAAAATAAATTAGCGTCTACATCCATCTCGTTCCAGTTTATTTAGTGATAATATAATTTCTTTTATGAAACGAACCAGGAAACAAACAGACGGATCGTAAGCATTTACCGCCACCTATGGACACTCGCTACACCAGAGGATTTACACTTGTAACTCCTCTGGTGTTGTGACTTGTCTTGTTCAAATCCCCAACCCCCCTTGAGCCTCCTTAAAATTAAGAATTTCGGAAACGTGACGTGTCGCGACAGGCGACGTAACACCACTTGGTCATATATTTTATGTACCTATAAGGCTGTTTGTTCACCGCCACCGTCAACGGGACGTTAACGAGAACGAGAATATTTTTGGTTGAGATTAGATTGACGTAACGGGCGTGCGGTGAGCCGGTAAACGGCTATAGTAAATGTATGTATCGCTACTACGGCGCCGTCATGTTTTCTCGGTGACGTCCCGTTGACGGTGGCGGTGGACAAACAAGGCGATTCACGAAGGCACAGATCGTAGATTGCACACCATGACGATACGTACCGCAACGAAAAGCTGCATTTTCAAGATAGCTATTGAAAATTGAACGTTATTTACTACACAATAAGATACAAACTTCATAAAACGTCTTAATATCAACTACAATGAAATAAAACATCTCAATTGCCACCAGCTTTTCGCTTAATTTCATTCAAAGTGTTGCGTTATTCTCACTGAGCCATTGCATCGCCGCGCGTTAGGCCGTTGTGTACGCGCCTTAATTTTTACACTATAATAGATTTTTCTCGGGAATCAGAGAGATTTATGTAGCCGCTTCCTAACGGTATGTGGAACGATTATTACAACAGTGTTTATGAAAATTATCTATAATGTGATTTATAGTTTTTCACCCGAGGAATCAAAATATACAAAAAAAAAAAAGTTACCATAATATGATATTACTTTTAAGATTATAGTGAGATATATAATTATAATATAACTTATATGATTAGTACAAACTTACGTCAAATCGTACTAGGTATACTAAAGTACCTACTGGCAATCAAAACAAATGTGGGCTTATCGTGGGTAGAGTTGGTTTCAAATTAAAAGACCAGACTCAACATTACAAAAAAATATGTTTCCGTACTAGTAACGTCTAGGTAGTAAAAGTAACGTAGTAAAAGTAGTAACTAAAAAAAATTAGCATTAAATCAAAAGGCACACAAAAATATTTGTTTGTAGAACAGGAAAATATTATATCACGAATCCATATAACACTGGAATTGAATCTCCGAATAAGTTTTGATTTTCTTGTTGGAATTAGTATATTTAATTAATTTTATTCATATCTTATTTTATGTGATAGACGGATATTTATTTTTAAACAACAATTATCTTCTATATAACATTTTAACTATTTCTAAATTGCTACATACATCATAATATTTGAAATTCATAAAACTTTCACAAAAATATTACCAATTTTTCAAAATATGTGCTCGTTTTCTTATATTACTTACTTTATGGTAATTATTGGGTTTTTAGTCCAGCAAAATCTATTTCTGTATGTAACACGATTGCTCGAGTAAAGTTGAATAGTTGAAACGCTACAGTAAACTAAGTTTTAAATAGTTTGTTTAGTAAAACGCACGTGGTTTGGCTTCCGTCGACAGAAATAATCCTTTAACAGTCGTTTGTTGATTTTTGTAAAGTTCGTGATACAGTACAAGCTAAAATCATTTTTTATGGAACAAAATTAACAAAGAGGCTGACGAATCGCCTGGTAAACGATAATCGGTGCCTATGGCACAGGCACTGCTTTTAAATATTCAAAACGCCTTGGGTTTCCGACACGGAAGATATACGAAACACAAAGCAAGCGTTATTTCACGCTGGTTATCGTTGACGCTGTGGTATTCCTCCGATCGAGGCAACGATTAATTGAAAGTTCTAAAATATTATATAAAGGTGCTCCCACAAAGACGTTTAACGACGGATATTATTAATTATCATTGGTGGCACTGTTATAAAATGTTGTAGTGTTAAACAATGTTATAATTATATTAAAATATTATATTATAAAATAGTGTTAAAGACACACTCCTCTGAAACGGCTTGACCGATTCGTATGATTTTTTTACATATTCATATTCTGAGAATCGGTCAAAATCTATCTATCCCTATATAATAATATATTATGGCAAACAACGTTTGTCGGGTCAGCTAGTATGTATTATGCCTATAATTGCTGAGTAGGAGCAATTTAACGCTTCTGTAAAGCTTAGCTTGCAGTATGTGTCAGGAATGTGAAAGCTGTTTATAAGACCTATCCGGTGCAGGAATAGTTCAGGATTCCTAATAGATGATTTGTTATTGAAAATCATAACCACAACAATGTTTTCTATGTACAATTTGATTTATCGTTTTATAAGACGGTTACTGGCTAGCTCCAAACATCTACACAATCTATATTGTGGAAAAGTTGAACTTTTAACTCCGATGCAAATCGAGGGGTGTTATAAGTTTGACGTGTCTCCCCGCTCCTAACCTATCTTTATCTATATCTCTCTCTCTTCTCCCCCTCTCTGTGATATTACCCCTCTCTGTATGTGTGCGTGTTGAGAGTGAAATTTCAAGGTTGCGTCACGCCACGCGTTAAGGTGGTTCGTTTCCTATACAAAAAAACAATGGACATTTATTAGGTAATTTCATACTATTACTACATAAATTTATATGCACATCTATGTATTTTGCAATACAATTGTCGCAAAATATATTTAAAATACTTTATTTCACACAGAAGTCACATTTTTATTGAATTTTCGACAAAAAGTGACATAAGTTACAAATGTCACTTTTTGTCGAAAATTCAATAAAAATGTGACTTCTGTGTGAAATAAAGTATTTTAAATATATTTTGCGACAATTGTATTGCAAAATAAATAGATGTGCATATAAATTTATGTAGTAATAGTATGAAATTACCTAATAAATGTCCATTGTTTTCTTGTATAGGAAACGAACCACCTTAATATACGATTTTGGATATAACGCCATCTGTTGGAAGCTTATACTTATACCTCGTACATATTAACAACTTAACTTTTTAAAGTACGGCTTAGTACACAAATGGTAGACCTGGTGATGGGATCCATGAGGAATCGAGAGAAGTCCTCAAAATTTATAGGGACACCTATAGTGATTTTGACTTTATTTAAGTAACTCGAGCGTATGCTACCAAAAAGTGAACTGTTGTGCCTAGGTATACCTTACCTTCTAAATTTATAAAGACTGAGGAGTGCAGTTCAGCCCTTTTGGATCCAGGGTATACCCTGGATCCAAAAGGGCTGAACTGCACTCCTCAGTCTTTAAAGATACACGTTTGGAATTTTTCTGCAAGCATATGTCACTATTAAATAATCATCATTACCATAACCATCATCACACTATACATCATGATATTATGTTGATAATAGGTATTTCTCATAGTATTTTACACCGATATCGATTTCTTTGAACATTCAGAGCTACGAAAAAGTGAAATGTTGTGCCAAGCCTGTATGTAACCCTAACAACGATAATGATGAGTTCCATGAGGAATCGAGGAAAGTTTCCTCGAAGGTACTGATTTTAAAAATAAGAAGATTAAGTAGAAAAATAGTAACATTTTAGCAGAATTTAAAAGGGAAACTATTTCGATAATAAGAATTATTTCATACTTTTTAGTGATTTTAAGAATGTTATTATAAATAAAGATTAAAAAAAGAATGTTATTGCTTTTACTTTGGATGTCGGTTTCTATATTATTTTTTAAAATATGATCGAGAATTCGAGATGGTTCTTAATACTCATCATTATTAGCTAGCTAGCTAGAGCAGGGGCCCGACAATGTTGGGGCTAGGTACCTACTAGATCTTTTTTAATTTTGTTATTTTTAAGGTGGTGGACATGCGGTGGGGCGTGCGTGACGAGGCGACAGATGACCACATGACAACGGAGTTGTGCATGCGCGAGATCAAGAACTGCCAGCGCCTGTCCATGGGACCCAACTTCGTGGTGTTCCTGGGGCAGAAGTACGGCTACAGGTCAGTGACGTGGCGACGTAACGCGTCGCGGCGTGGCGACGGACGTCCACATGATGACGGAGCTGCGCATGCGCGAGATCAAGAACTGCCAGCGCCTGTCCATGGGACCTAACGTTGTGGTGTTCGTCACGGCACAGCGACAGACAACCATGCCATATATTATTTTTATATGATTTCCTAGTAAAAATCTAATTTAAAGTTGGTGCAAGTTTAAATATTAATTGAATACTCATAAGGATGACATTATCGTTGAACCATAAAGTCCTTTTTATTTATGATTTTAAAAAAGTTGGTGCAAAGAAGAGCTACCTACGACCGCTATCAGCCACTAGGTACACAAATTTTCATTTATTTTGATTTGTCATGACCAACCACCTGCCAGAAATACGAAACACTGTCAAGAATACAAGTCAGTAATTTTGTCGTGGTGGTCGGTATCCCGTTTGTACCGAGCCTGAATAAACTTTCTAAGGTTTCTAAACATTTTCCTTTCATATTTAAGTTTCAAGAATATGATCTACGTTTATTATTTATGGCACATTTTTTGTTAACATCTAGACGGACTTTCTTATTAAACTTATTAAGATCGCCCTGAAAGGCCCAGCCCATACGAAATTGCATCCAATATACGCGCCCTTTTATATCCGGCACGCCCCAAACGAAAGTCAATATTTGTTCGCTTCGTATTTTATTACATAGAAAACCTTTGTCGTGTTCTATCTCTAAATAATAAAATGCTTTATTCACTCAAGTAGGTATCCGTTTTTATTCAAATTATAATATGTACAAGGAATGTTCAAGAACTGCACGCTAAAAAGTAATTTTTCTGTTTAGCCTTGAAATCTCAGTGTCATTATTTTTCAAATTTAATTTTCAGTTTTAATTCTAGACTGCTCCTTATAAAAGATTGTTTTTTTTTCGTTTATTAAAAAAGTCGTGACAAGAAACAAAAATACTATTAAATTGTATACATTTGAATTTTCATCCACATATTCAAAGTAAGATTAGGTAAGTAATTATCTGTATTTTCTTAAATTCCAATTCAGATCAATAGAGAAGTGAAGATAATAAATAGTTTACATTTTGTATTAATATTATTCGATGAAATGAGCTAAAATATCACAGTATTAACCCTCTTTTTGATATAATACGGCTATGGTATTAACTTAACCTCTTGCATATATTATGTGACATAATATGCCGTTGTAATCCAGATGTAATTACGCTTACATCTCACCTAATTATATCTCTGGTCGCCGCGCCGTGGCTAGTTGTTCCATAGTAAAAGTTGATTACGCGCTTCTTTTTATGAAAATATTATTTTCTTACCCCCTTACTAATAAACACTGTATAAGCTTTGAATAAATACAGTGTTTTGTTCACGTCACACAAGTGACATTTTTAATTCGATAGAATGAGACAAAACACTGTATAGTTTATTCACCCCACCCCACGCCACTGATAGGTACATAGTTTTTTACTTGCAAACTGTAACTTTATTTTGTGAAGACAGTACCCTTCTCTCACGATGGACCGACGATTTGAAGAAGGTGGCTGGCAGCGGATGGATGAGGGCTTCCCAAGATCGGGATGTTTGGCGCTAAGTGGGGGAGGCCTACGTTCAGCAGTGGACGGTGATAGGCTGATCATGATGATGATGATGAGTACCCTTCTTGGCAGTCGGGTAAAAATAAACAATGTATCTCCATTTCAGGCCAATACCGACGTACGTGCTCTCATCAGAGTTGCAAATGCTGCGGGACGAACTGGCTGCGGGTGGAGTAGACGTGATACTACTGGACACCTGGTACAAGAAGGACTCGAACGCGGTACCCCCCGTGTCTGTCCTCCAGCCCATATCGTCCATACTCGTGAATTTCAACAACAAGGTGAACAATATCCTGGCGGCGCGCCAAACGGTGCCGTGTCAACAAGCCTTCGATTTTTTGTGCCATGTTTGGTAGACTAAATTATGGCTGGATTTTTATTTTATCCAATAGAAAAGTATTTTATCGAAATTGTTAGACGATATCTATACTATCTATACTTCTATCTATACTAATATAATGAAGAGGAAAAGTTTGTTTCTTTGCATTGAACAGGCTCTGAAACGACAGGACCGATTTTGATGAAATTTGGCACAGATGTAGAGTAGACCACGGGGAAGGACATAGACTATTTTTTATCGCGGAAAATGTACGGTTTCCATGTCTGTCTGTCTGTCTGTCTGTCCGTCCGTTTGTCGCAGCCACTTTTTCCGAAGCTATAAGAACTATACTGTTGAAACATGGTAAGTAGATATATTCTGTGAACCACATTAAGATTTTCACACAAAAATAGAAAAAAAAAAACAATATAGGAAGTTCGCCATACTTAGAACTGAAACTCAACTTTTTCATCAAACCAATACGCGTGGGGTATGGATAGGTCTTCAAAAATGATATGATGGTTTTGTTTAATGTATTATGCAAATCCAAAATTTCACAGTTAAAATTACTCGCTACGACTTCGGCATACCATCGAGTCAACGATCTTATATATATGTCACCGTAAAATTGCAAAAACCATTAGATTGTAATAAAACTAGTGAAATTGTAAAATGTTGATAGACTTCCGACGCGAATATGCTGCCTATAATTTAACACATTATTTTTCGTTAGATTATAAATACATAGTTTTTAATCTTTCGACATATTTTTACAATCTCGTTAGTTATTTTACAATCTAACGGTTTTTAAAATTTTTCGGTGACATATACACACTTCGAGTATTTAAAATTTTAATGGCTATTGTAGGTATTTCATGAATGATAATAATTGAAACACACTTTTATATGGGGTATAAAATCCTCCTTTAAGATAGAATAATAAGAAAGTAGGCGCATACAGAGTGCCCTCTTAAGCGTCTAGCCAAAGAGAATTCCCAAGGAGGATGAACGTCGTGCGGCCGAGATACCTAGAACATGCTCCTGGGAATTGCTGGGAATCTTTTGCACTTTATTCTATTGTTTCGAGCGTTTGTGCGCATCAATACACTTTTATCTCATCATCATCATCTCGCCGTTATTATCATCATTGTAATGGTGATTGCAGAATATTATAATGGCGTAAATCGCGATAGTCATCGTAGTGGCCGAAGTAAAATGCAATATTTATAAGTTTTTCCTCAATTTTGAAACCAAAGGTAAATTTACACTGTAACGAAATGATACATTACGCGGCGCCGCAATTTTTAAGATAGCTATTCAAAATTGAACTTTATTAATTACTCAAGAAGAATACACGTTTCATTGTAAGTGTTCGAATGTCAAGTTGCACCGCGCTGCACAGTGCAGTGTATGACTGATGTCATAATTTTGAATATGACAGAGCTATTTTAAAATTGCAGCGCCGCATAGCCTCGCGTATCGTTGCGGTGTGAGCGGACACTAAGGTTAACTAACGATTGATTCATGTTTTTGAAATGAACCATTATTATTATATTTTATTGTCTCCATTCTAGAGGGTGCCGAAGCTGCAAGCGGAGGACCAGGCGATATGGTGGGACACGCTGGGCAAGATGCAGAAGCTGTTCCGCAAGGCCTCCTCGCAGCTTTATAACGCGGGCAAGATAGACAAGGACACCATGCACAATTACTTCATGTCCGGTAAGTTATAACACAAGGTGTTGAAGCTGCAGGCGGAGGACCAGGCGATACGGTGGGACACGCTGGGCAAGATGCAGAAGCTGTTCCGCAAGGCCTCCTCGCAGCTTTATAACGCGGGCAAGATAGACAAGGACACCATGCACAATTACTTCATGTCCGGTAAGTTATAACACAAGGTGTTGAAGCTGCAGGCGGAGGACCAGGCGATACGGTGGGACACGCTGGGCAAGATGCAGAAGCTGTTCCGCAAGGCCTCCTCGCAGCTTTATAACGCGGGCAAGATAGACAAGGACACCATGCACAATTACTTCATGTCCGGTAAGTTATAACACAAGGTGTTGAAGCTGCAGGCGGAGGACCAGGCGATACGGTGGGACACGCTGGGCAAGATGCAGAAGCTGTTCCGCAAGGCCTCCTCGCAGCTTTATAACGCGGGCAAGATAGACAAGGACACCATGCACAATTACTTCATGTCCGGTAAGTTATAACACAAGGTGTTGAAGCTGCAGGCGGAGGACCAGGCGATACGGTGGGACACGCTGGGCAAGATGCAGAAGCTGTTCCGCAAGGCCTCCTCGCAGCTTTATAACGCGGGCAAGATAGACAAGGACACCATGCACAATTACTTCATGTCCGGTAAGTTATAACAGAAGGTGTTGAAGCTGCAGGTGGAGGACCAGGCGATATGGTGGGACACTCAGGGCAAGATGCAGAAGCTGTTTCGCAAGGCATCCTCGCAGCTCTACAACGCGGGCAAGATAGACAAGGACACCATGCACAATTACTTCATGTCCGGTAAGTTATAACAGAAGGTGTTGAAGCTGCAGGTGGAGGACCAGGCAATCTGGTGGGACACGCTGGGCAAGATTTTATTTTATTTTATTTATATAGATAGACAAGGACACCATGTCATGTCAGGTTTGTATTTATTTAAAAAAATACTGCCTAAGAATCCTCACGTCTCATCTTTCCGTGATCAGTAGCCGAAACGTCGAGATAAACTTAAATGAAAATGAGCCTCGCTAAAATCAGCAAAAGTGTAAATAAAAAAAATTTATATCCTCTGTGGCTCAGTGGTTAGCGCGTTGGCGCTCAAGCCGGAGGTCACTGGTTCAAATGTCGCCTGGGAACAAAATGGTTTTCCGTGTTCCTGAGTCATAGATGTGTATTGAATATTATGCGTATTATACATATAATGAAATTCTTAAAATATATAAGTATAGTATATATTTCCGTTGTCTGGTGGACCGTCGTGGACCAGATTGAAGTCGTGTAAAAGCATTCACAGATATTCATATTTTTAATGTATATTTAAAGAAATGTGTAACTTTCTAATATCTATCTTTAACTAATTGACTAAGATATTCGAATATAATAATATATAATAGTCCAAATAAAAATTTATTGTAGTGGAAATACTCATTAACTACGAGCATAACTTTTGTAATAAAACAGCTATGTTCGCATAGTTTATAAAATCAATAACTTTTATCGCTGTTGTATCTAGCATTGATAAAATTTGCTTGTTTGGTTTATTGATAGACTAGATGATTCCCACGACTTCGTGCGTGCAAAAGTTAATTTCGCAGAAACCGCACATTTTTCTACGAAGAAAAGTATGTCCCTCCCGTGGTCTACTCTACATCTGTGCTAAATTTCATCAATATTGGTCCAGTAGTTTCGGAGCCTATTCAATGCAAACAAACAAACAAACTTTTCCTCTTTATTATATGATATAGTATAGACTACATAATATAATATTTAGATGTGTGAAATAGTACGAAAATTACAACTTTACACTATTGACCATTAAAGTAGATCAAAACGCTTGATTACAAACCATTTACCTAAATCAGAACCCCAATTCTCGTAAATAACTTATGCCCGTTTTCACCAACACACTCCTAAGCGGTTCCTACGTAAGTGACACTTTAGATAGGTGATCCCTTAAGTTCGACACGTCTACATAATTTCATTTTCACCACGCTAGGTGGCACCTAGTTAGGGAACACTTAATTAGGTGACAGTTTTTGAAATAAATAATGTTTGATTTTAAATAATGTCAATTTATATATAGTTAATTAAAAACGACCGCAGAGCTCTTAAGCTTCAAAATTTGATTTCCTCATTTAATATGCATGTATTACCACTATCCCCTACACATTTCCCACCTAACTCTGATCCATCTCTTCTCGACCTCATTTTAATTTCTCAACCTTCTAAAGTTATCTCTCATGGTCAATTAACTGCTCCTTTCTCCTATCATGATCTTCTTTACTTGTCATATAAACTGCGTAACCCAAAACTAAGAGCCAAAACAATCACGCAGCGTAGCCTTTCTAGCATTGATCTCAACGTCCTGAGACAAGACTTCAGTTCAGTCAACTGGAATCCTCTCTTTGAGGCATCAATCATCGACACTAAAGTAGACATTCTTAACTCAGTTGTTACAAACATTTATGACATACATGCCCCCCTTAAACCTGTTCGTGTTAAGAGATTACCAGCGCCCTGGCTGACCACAGAAATAAAAATTTTTATGTCCAAGCGTAATAAAGCCAAGACAAGGTGCAAACATTTCCCTACAGAACCGAATGTCAAAACCTACAAAAAACTACGCAATAAGTGCAACAGGCTGTGTAGGGATGCTAAACGTCGCTATATTTTTACATCGGCAGAGAACTTATCTCAAGCACAATTGTGGAAATTTCTCGGACGGCTTGGGGTGGGTAAATCAGTCATGGCTCCTGCTATTTCAGTAAATATGGACGAACTTAATAAACACTTTGCTGAACCACCTCTTCTTTTATCCGACGCCGACAAATCAGCTTGCTTGAACTTTCTCTCTAATAAGATACCTCCTTCACATGATTCCTTTACTCTTACTAACATCTCTGAACATCAGGTGCTTACAGGCCTTCTCTCTATCTCTTCTAAAGCTTTTGGCTGCGATGGCCTTAGTAAGGACATGTTATTGCCGATCGCAGATCTACTGTCCCCTGTCATAGCCCATGTTCTTAATTTTTCTATTACCTCTTGTACCTTTCCATCGACGTGGAAATATGGTCACATAATACCGCTTCCTAAAATTTCCAATCCCACTTTAAGTTCCGATTACCGGCCGATCTCTATCTTACCTATCTTATCCAAAGTTCTTGAGCAAGCGGTATCTAAGCAATTATCTGACTTTTTAAACAACAACCAGATTCTAAGTCCATACCAATCAGGATTTAGACCAGGTCATAGTACTACCACCGCTTTGCTGAAAGTTACGGATGATATACGGCTTGCAATGGACAATAGAATGCTCACTGTTTTGATCTTACTAGATTTCAGCTGCGCCTTCAATTCGGTAGATCATGACATTTTGATAGCCATCATTAAATCCATAGGTGTTTCTCCAACTGCACTCAATTGGTTTGACTCTTACCTGAGAGGACGAAAACAACGAATATACATTCCAGACGACTGCTCTGAATGGAGCAATACATGCGTTGGGGTCCCTCAGGGAGGGGTTTTGTCTCCGTTACTTTTCGCAATTTTTATAAATGAGATAACAAAGTCCATATCCTCTGCCTACCACCTTTATGCGGACGACCTGCAAATTTACAGGCACTCTAGTGTCGATGACATTGAGTTTGCGATTAATTCGATCAACAGTGATCTTATAAATATAAATAAATGGGCTAACACTTTTGGGCTCCTTGTTAACCCAAAAAAGTCGCAAGCACTTTTGATTGGCAGCAGGCAGCTACGTTCCAGGATTGATTTCAAGTCTCTAGGTAAGGTAATCTACAGCGGCAATGTGATAGAGTTTAGAGACAGTGCAAAAAACCTAGGTTTAACTTTTGACTGCCACCTTTCTTGGTCTGCACATATAAATGAGGTGAGCAAAAAACTTCACCACTCATTGCATGCTCTGAAGAGGTTGCAAAATTTTCTTCCTATTCCTGCGAAAGTCCTATTGGCACAATCTTTACTACTACCTCTTTTAGATTACGCTGATGCCTGTTATTTGGATGTAACGGAAGAGCTATTGAACAAACTAGAACGTCTACAAAATTCGTGCATTCGTTTTATTTATTCATTACGCAAATTCGACCATATATCTGAGTTCCGTCACAAATTACAATGGCTTCCTATCCGCCATCGTCGGAATATGCACGTTTTAACTTCACTCTTTAAAATACTTAAATTCTCTTCTTCTCCTTCTTATTTATCTGACCGTTTTACTTATACAGCTCCGAGCGAAAGGCCTACTCGCACATGCAATCCTAGGAAGGTGCTAGATACTCCGTGGTATAACACAATTTTTTACGGAAACTCATACACTGTTAGAGCTGCCCAGCTGTGGAATGCTCTGCCTGAAGACGTGCAGCAGAGCCCAACAGTGGGCACGTTCAAAACAAGGCTGAAGAGACACTATATTATGTCATATCTATGAATATTAATATTATATAATTAGTATATGTAGGTTTATGTATGTATGTTTAGGTATGTATTTATATTTTTATGTATTTTTATCGTAAAATATAAGTTATTATGTATTATCATTAATTATTATTATTACTTATATAACTATTCGATGTCTTGTTCTTCGATATTTCCCTTATTCTCTTGTGTACTATCTGTGTCCGTTTATATCTCTTGCAATGTCCTGTCGTAGGTCTGCTGGCAGAGATCTCTTATAGAGATAAGCACACCTATGTACATTCATCACTGTGCTGTCTGAGTTTAATTGTAAAATTTGTGTACATAAAGAATAAATAAATAAATAAATAAATTTAGATAGATTTCGACTTACTAGGTATATATTTTATTATGTGTGTATATACTAGTGGGTTTATTGTTAAGAAATACCTGAAAAAATACATAAACAGTTTCATGGGACTATCAGAAAGAGTAGCGCTGCTAAGGATATATGCCAACAATTTAGACTTAAGGTGGTTCGTTTCCCATACAAAAAAACAATGGACATTTATTAGGTAATTTCATACTATTACTACATAAATTTATATGCACATCTATGTATTTTGCAATACTACTGTCGCAAAATATATTTAAAATACTTTATTTCACACAAAAGTCACATTTTTATTGAATTTTCGACAAAAAGTGACATTTGTAACTTATGTCACTTTTTGTCGAAAATTCAATAAAAATGTGACTTCTGTGTGAAATAAAGTATTTTAAATATATTTTGCGACAATTGTATTGCAAAATACATAGATGTGCATATAAATTTATGTAGTAATAGTATGAAATTACCTAATAAATGTCCATTGTTTTTTTGTATAGGAAACGAACCACCTTAAGCATCATTTAAGCTTACGCCCCAACAGAGGCCTCGAAAGATGAGGAACTAGAACTTTTCTACAACACTGTCGACAAAGCCATACGACTCTCAGGAAATAAATTAATAGTCATGGGCGACTTCAACGCTAAAATTGGCCAAACCAACCCAAACGAAACTATTACAGGTAACTACAGCTACGGAATTAGAAATAAGAGAGGAGATAGACTTATCGATTTTACGTACGAGAACAATCTAGCCATAATGAACACTTTTTTCAAAAAGAACAACAAGCAGAGATGGACTTGGAGATCGCCTGACGGTAAAACAAAAAACGAGTTAGACTATATTCTAACTAACCTACCGAGAAACATTGAAAACATACAAGTTTTGAACATTACTTACCCTTCTGACCACAGACCTGTTAGGGCAGCAATCAATATACTTTCAAGACCAAAAAACCGTAGCAAATTTGGTCAATACTACACATCTCAGTTAAAAAACGAAGAAGAAGTGCAAACCTACATAGAATCACTGAACAGCTGCTCAGAAAATCTGCTCGACTACTGTAATGACGACACCGTTCAGAATTGCTATAATAAAATAATAGATGCAATAGATACCAGCCTGAAAAAAGCACATCTAACAACTATCACAAATACAGAGAAACACCAAATAATATCAGCACGCACAAAGGCACTAATTACCAGAAGAAAAGAAATACAAAAGACCAAACCGAAATCGAGGGCCATGAAAAATGAACTAAAAGCACTCTACAAACTTATAAGTAAACGTATCAACCAAGACTACAAGGCACATCGCACAAACACCATTGAAAAATGTCTTCATACCAATGGAAGCGTAAAGAAAGCATACAAGGAACTGATAACTCATAAGTCATGGATAGTAGAGTTGAAAAACAGAACTAATGTCACTCAAAATAGAACTGAAATACTCAAAATAGCAACAGAATTCTACAAAAACCTGTACAACTCGCTGAACCAACCAAAATATAAATTACCAATTAGCAGCACAGAGGCGTCGAAAGAAGTCATTGACGAAGATGAAGTGGTCAAGGAAATCAAATCGCTAAAAACAGATAAAAGTCCAGGGCCCGACAGGATCACCAACGAAGCTATAAAGATAGGATGCAGGTATCTAGCCAAACCTCTAACCCGACTGTTCAACATGATATTGAACTACAAAATCTCACCACAACAATGGTCAGAGTCGGATATAATTTTGCTTTACAAAAAAGGAGACCCTAATGACATTAGTAATTATAGACCGATAACCCTACTTCCTTAACTATACAAATTATTCTCAACAATAATAGAGAAAAAAATAAAAGAAACCACTGAAAGACACCAACCTATAGAACAGGCGGGCTTTAGAAGTTTCTCCACAATCGACCATATACATTCGCTAGAAATGATAATAGAAAAATTCCAAGAGTTCAATAGACCACTTTATGTTGTTTTTATTGATTATCAAAAAGCCTTTGATACTCTATTCCACTCATCGATCTGGAAAGCTCTAGTCTCTCAAAAAGTGCCATTAGATTACATACAAGTCCTAAAAAACATCTATGACAACAGTACTAGCAGAGTGCAGTTGGAGACCATCGGGCCTCCTATACAAATAAAAAGAGGTGTAAGGCAGGGAGACCCAATTTCCCCAACAATTTTCATAGCGGTGCTAGAGTCCATCATCAGCCAGCTAAACTGGGAGAAAGTCGGCATAAACATAAACGGCTGTTACTTGAGCCATCTTAGATTTGCTGACGACATAATACTGCTATCAGAAAGCTCGAAGCAACTGCAACTGATGATAAACTCTCTACATGAAGAAAGTAGTAAGGCAGGCTTAGAAATCAACATAAATAAAACTAATGTCATGACGACATATATTAAAATACCTATCTACCTAAAAAACTTATCTCTAACCTATGTGGATACCTACATTTACCTAGGAAAACAAATTTCATTTAACCAAAACAACAACGAACAGGAAGTAGAGAGAAGGGTTAACATCACATGGAAAAAGTTCTGGAGCCTCAAAGAAATACTGAAAAGTGAAATGCCCATATGGCTAAAAAGTAAAGTTTTGAACACCTGCCTACTCCCCTCTCTAACATACGCCTGTCAAACATGGAAATTTACGAGGAAAATAAAAAATAAGATTATAACTTGTCAAAGAAATATGGAAAGAAGCATCCTGAAAATTAAGAAGATCCAAAAAATTCGCCATACTACCATAAGACGAAAAACTAAACCCATCGACGCTCTCAGCTACTCGCAGAAACTAAAATGGCGATGGGCTGGGCACGTGGCCAGACTTACTGATAGCCGCTGGACCACAAAGACAACATCATGGGCAGGACCCTCAGGCCAAAGAAAAAGGGGTAGGCCAAATGCACGCTGGGCAGACGATATTGTAAAAATAGCTGGTACTAGTTGGATGCGAGAAGCACAGGATAGAAAACATTGGTTATCTCTGGAGGAGGCCTTTACCTTCCATTGAGAGGGGTTCTTGCTATAATACTTTACCCATAAAATTTGATTAGATACCATACATATTTAATTAATTTCTATGTTGCGACTTTTATGTAAATGAATTTTATACCGATATCATTATAATACTTATTATCATAATATTATAGTACCTAAATTCATTCTAATTTCTTAACATTGTCTATTATAAACATGAAATTAATTTATTGCAATTTATTACTTACTATTGAAATGAAAAGATTATTTTATACAATTAATGTTTTTTCAAATGATTTTGCATGCAAATTATTATTAATCATCATATATTTACTGTGAAGCAAGAAATAAAAGGCTTTTTTATTTTTATTTTTTATTTTATTTTATTTTATACTTAATACTTATACACTGAAAAAAGAGCTATTTTATAAAATTGTCCTAAAGTTACATACTGATCAAAATAGTACTTCCTGTGATTTCGGAAATCTCTTTTCATAATACGGCTACAAGTAAATGCCAGATTAATTACCAGCACACATTGATGCTTGGCAAATAGCTAGAAATTGGCTAGAAATAATCTAGAACTTTTAAATTGCTTATGTCCCTCGGCAATCATTGTTTTTCTATGAGATCGTGGTTGTACTGTACCTAAACATAAATTAAAATATTATAATACGTCTTGTCGTCTTTATACTCAAGAAGAATTTATAAAATAATATGGAAAAATTTGTGTTTTGTTTTAATAAGATATATCGGACGAAGTAGGTATTCTATATCGTCGTATTTTCAAAATATTCTGCTTTTTGACCAAATTATCTTATTGTAAAACAAGGTATCAGAATAGAATTTCAGAACTTAAACTCGTCTCAAATTTCCAAAAAATGGCTTAGGGGACGGATAAGTGACGAAAAATCGACCCCTTAAAGATAGAGGGCCACCTAAGGACTTAGGTGACACTTATTCGTTGGTGAAAACAATTTTTCTTAAGAGATGCCCTAAATGACCGTTAAGATACACCTAAAATTAGGGTGCGGTTGGTGAAAATGGGCATTACACTTTTATTTTACTTTTATTGAATTACAAATCAATCGTTTTGATATCATAAACTGATTTGGAGTTTCCGTGATCTAGTGGGTAGACCGTTTGGTTCACACTCGAGAGAGTGCAGGTTCAAATCCCAGGTGGCGTGTACCAATGAGACTTTTTCAGATCTCAAGTACATTATACGGACGGTCTAACGGTGAAGGAAAACATCGTGAGGAAACCCGCACATAGTTGGCCCCAGACGTATTGACTAGTTCATTCCTCTGGACTAGGCTGACTGTGTTGTGAGAATGCCGTATGTGCTTGGGCAACCATACGACATTTAAAAACCAACTGTCCCAGGCTCTACAGTATTTCAAGAGTGGTTACTTCTCTCGGAGAATACTGTATAAATCATCCATTAATGGATGTAAAGGCCTAAAGGCCTAAGTTTTGGAGTTTGGTCCAATCAAAACGGGTTTGACGTTGGTTTGACGTTTATGTGAATACCATTTTGCAGTTTTAACATATCGGGATTGGATCGTAACTGTATGCAGGTGCCAGGATTTAATTAGCTGAATCGAACTTCAGCTCATTTCCATTTCTAACGCCTAGATTCAGTTACACCTGCTTCATTAGCGTGTGGATTTAATTTCCTTTAAACCATCGTTTCTCAGCCGGTGGGTCGCGATCCTTGGGAGGGTCTAGTTTGTTTTTATAGGGGGTCGCAGTCTGTTTGAAAATAATAAACACAATACACACACAATACATATAGGTACAAAAGATTCGTTTTTCGAACGAATCTTTTCGAATTCTTATCGAAAAAATAATTCGAACGTTCGAACCAGGGCGCCTAGACAAATTACCTTCGTTAAAATTCGGAAAGATCTGTCGTATCGACTTCTCTTTTGAGATCACGACATTTTGTCCCTAGCCAAACGCACACTGTTGTTCGAATCGCAACAACGAATTGCTCAAACGTTAGTTGTTTATGATTACAAGAATTTAGCCGTCAGTTGTGAAGGTGTCAAATGTCATATATTTTTTTTTTAATTATTGATGGCGTTACGGCATAAAACTATTTGTCAGTGTCAAGTTAAAAAGGCAGACAACTAGATTTAATGTAGGTACCTATATGATTTCAACACCGTATTATTTTCAAGTCTAATGTCTAGTCAAAGTTCAAAATACAAATAGTCAGTGCAAGTCAGTCGATTCAGTAAAACGGTACCTAGAAGTTTTATTGAAAGTTCCTAGAGTGTTTTGTATAAAATGGAATCAAATTTCAAGTGTAGAAATTTACAATAAGAATAAAGTAGGTACTTATTTAACAAGGCCGATTATTACGGTTGTAAGGCTGGAACATGAAGCATAGATACCAGGAGTCCGAACGGTATAGGCTTTTTAATAATAATTATGTACACAATAATAGGACCAGATCTTAGTTCTCTTTTCTGCCGCTAGGCGTGCGAGACCGACGAGTACCAAGTGTTGCCAATACTATTATACCGAGTGTTGCCAATACTATTATTTATTACAATTATTTTTAAATTACCGTTAGGCAATTACCGTGTTCTACGGTATCTATTTTTCGAGAACAGTTTCTAAGAATTTCCTAAAACTTTTATATAATAAGATTTCAATCTTTCCAGAGCTGTCAATAGCAACTTTAAACTTCCCGCGTAATTTCAAACGAGTGCATGTCGAACCGTCGCGCGCTCTACCGGCAAAAATCTGTCCCCGTAATTGAGACCATTATTTTAACATTACGTTCGGACTCCTTGTTATCTATACTTCGTGGGCTGGAACTTCAATATGCACCGAAATCCGAAACACCGGGAAAAATTCAGAGGATTATAAATTAGACACACAATTGGATAACTGTTTATCTATTGTATGACTCCAGAGTTCTATTTTGAATAATAATATTATATAATACATTATTTAATTAATTATCTTCTAGTTTTCATTGATAATACAGATTTTAAACAGATTTTAAAGGCCATACTCACGGTGCGTCCAGCAAATCCAGCACCGGTACTATTATGAATTTTAATATTATCCGCTGTTCAGCATAAAATATGTGTACAGTCTGACAAGGATCTTTTGGCACGTGGACAAAATCAGAACTAACATCGCCGTCTTGTAAAATGTCACTTTTAGTATTATATTGTATTGTTTTGTAGTTGCGACACTTACCTTTTGGCACGTGGATAAAATCAGTAATAACATCGCCGTCTTGTAAAATTTCACTTTTAGTAATAAGTATTGTTCTTATTTGCGACACTCACGCCCCCATCCAAGTGCCAAAAGATCCTTGTCCGACTGTAATGGCGTATCTATTGTCTTGCGAATAATACCATCTAATAAAAAAGAAGGAAAAGGTTTTAATGTAAACTGCATTTTTATTTAGTATTAAATGACTATTTCTAACTTTTTTAATTAGAATACGATATAGTTATAAACATTTGTTAAAATAATAATAAAGTACACTCGTTTTATCTAAGATTTTTCAAGTTACTTTTTAAAAATACCAACATTTTTCTGGTTGGCAACATGCAAGAACGAGACACACGGCCTCCCTTATGGCTATCTCGCTCGGCTCGGATTTGCCTCTATGATACGTGCATTGTGAAATACACTCTATTACCAAGGCAATACAGTTCTTTTTAGCAATTACAAAATACGGAGTCTTCTATCCTTAGGACTATATCCATGTCCTGGTAACACTTTAAACTGGCGAGAAGAAGAAGAAGAAGAAGTTGAAGTACAATAATTTTTGTTTGTTATCAAAATAACAATTTACCTAACTTAGGCCTTTACATCCGATGATGGATGATTTATACAGTATTCTCCGAGCGAAGTAACCACTCTTGAAATACTGTAGTGCCTGGGACAGTTGGTTTTTAAATATCGTATGATTGCCCAAGCGCATACGGCATTCTCACAACATAGCCACCCTAGTCCAGAGGAATGACTAGTCAATACGTCTGGGGCCAACTATGTGCGGGTTTCCTCACGATGTTTTCCTTCACCGGTAGAGCGTCCGTATAATGTACTTGAGATCTGCTGGCCGATTCTGTATCGTTATACATAAAAGTTGGCTTCAAGGCTTCATACTGGTGGAGAGAAGAAAAACGAAGAAACATCCTCACATACTTTTATATTTATAATATTAGGATTTTTGACTACTTAAATATTATCATTACCTTATATTATTATATAAGTAAAATGCGTTTTAAATCTTTATAATTTGTAGGAATTGTAGGTATACAATAATGTTGTTTATTAATGCAGTTTATTCATAGTGATTAGTGAGAAGTGATATAAATCATTATGTAATTATTAATGTATCAAAACCGCTACCAACCTAAGTTAATTTGTATTCATTCTGTGACAGGCTCTAACTAGTGCGTGTAAATAATAATTATTATTAGCTGTGTTGATTTTTAAACTGTATAATGTTATTATTGGTTATGTGACTTGAGATAAAACAGTAATTATTTAATGAAATATCTGCATTATGTAATTCCTTTGCAAGAAATAAGAGTATTTTTACATTTTAAGTTTATTTTCCGACTAAAACCATGTAAAACTTACTTAAAAAAGTAAAATAAAATGTTAATACTCTTATATTGTTATTATTTAATCAATCCTAATACGGACACTTGATACGGCACGACAACTTTATTAGAGGAATAATTGAAGGGATGGTAGTAGAAAACATGGAAGGCCGAGAAGAACTTTTATGGACAGGTGTAGGCGAACGTGATGGTCGTGTCGTATCAGGAGGTCAAGAGAAGGGCGGAGTGCAGAGAGGAATGGAGAAAGCATCACTGACAAGAGCAAAGCTCTTAAATTAGAATGAATGAATAATTCTAGCAAGACAATGCTTATAACAAATTCAAAGAGTTATGGCCGCATTGTAATATTTTGTCTACAATATGTGGTAAGTGTTAGGTTTACTTATTTATTGCAATAGTATCCTGTACAGTCAAGGTACTTTAATTACACCTCCTTTAACGTTATAGTTCTGTAAAATTGTAAAGACTATTTCAATTATTTAGTCACAAATATACTATAGAGATTAAATATTAAGTATTTAATTGGTTAACACTACTTGACTGTTTATAATAGGTGTATAATAGCATAGATATATAATATTACATTTGTAATAATTAATCAAAGTATAATAGCAAATATTTCAAAACTTTTATGAGGTGTTTGTGTCCTTCTAACCCATTTATAAGGCGAAGGTGTTGAGCATCGATGACAATAAAATATCATTACATTGAAAAACTTATAAATTTTAATTACTAAATACAAATCTTTATTTCTAAGGAAGTTTCAGAGAAACTTGCTTAATTATGAACTCCATTTGGTACCTAAATTATAGTAGTAATTTAGGTACTTACCTACTATACACCTAAAGATTGCTTTCAGCTGATATAGTAGCGTGTAAAGATTACAAACTGCAAGTAAGCTACAAATTAAGAAATTTATATTTTAACAAAGTGTTGAATTATACTTGAATACAATGAATTACATATTAGGTATTGACAATAATTGTGATTTATTGAATACTTTAGATTAAATTCTTTTGACTTTTTGCAATATAGACTACTAGCAGAAGGTGTTTTATAGACCGTTTAGGCAACTTTAGGCAAATCATTATTATTTACAAATAACAGCTGATCAATAAAAATCCGCCATATTGTTCGTTGAGGCGATAAAGGTAGCTTTCTGGGTATCTTTATCGTTAGGTCGATAAAGATAAAGATCACGATCTACTAAATGTCACTTACGGCCGCTTGTCTAGGCATTGTATGGAGAAACGCGTTAGAGCAATTCGTTATATGAGTGCATCGTTAGCGTATTCGTTCAAAGTGGCTGCTTGGCTACCAATTTTTTTAACGATACGACTGAATATGTCATTTAACGCACGCTTATGTCAATCCCATACATTTTTTATTCACGAAGTTCGCCGTCGATATTATTTAATGCATCTTGTCTAGCCCTCCAGTGCAGGCCAATATAACGTACCTATAGCTGATAAAAATAGCGCGCTATGTAGGTACCTACATATTATAATTTTATAGTGACGGGGTCCCAAGACTTTTTACTTAACTTTTTGGATATTTCGTGGGTCGCGACATAAAAATGGTTGAGAAACGATGCTCTAAACCTAGATCTAATGATACCATCAATGTTCCAGTGACTGAAAGAGAAGTAATCAACGGCGTGCTGAACGTGAAGAACACCAAAAACCACTGTCTAGCATACGTTAGATATATCAACAACATAAACCTTCAAAATCTGAAGAAAGCCGGCAACTATGTGGACATTCTGAACAGGAGTTTGGATACTGAAGCTTCGAAACTGCTAGCGGATTTGCGGGATGTCAGGCTACCAGACAAAATTGAGACTACTAATATCCAGAAGTAAGTATAAGTAACTGTACCTATATTTATTTAAACAAGCTTATAATATACTGAGATAATATATCTTTTGTGATTTACCGAAATAATAAAGATAGATAAATCTGACCAAACATAAATGAGATGTTAATCTCTCTTTGACGGTATTTGTGGCTCAATGTTTAACGTGTCGGCGCTCAAGCCGGAGGTTGTGGGCACCAGCTAATAAAAATCTTAATATAATTATGTGTATTATACCAGTATCAAATATACTCGTCGGCGTCGACTGGTACCCTAGACTGGTATCCTGGTAGAAGTTCTTCGGATACTTAGGTACGGGTCAGATTGACGTGGTGTGAAGCGTCCATAGATATTATTAGATATAATAATTTTATTAATACATCACAAGCCCGCTGAAACTGTAGATATTTCCACTTGCCTTAGATATGATTTGTAGAGAGAAATTTAACTTACTTGAGGTCGGCTAGTGGTTGAAATTCGGACAAAATTTTGAGTTTAAACTTTTTGACAATTGCGTCAACCAACACCTAAACTACTATTATTATACAAATTCATGTTAGTGTCGGTTATAGTGTATGCCGTATGTAACTTTATTTTTAATATTATGTACATGTTTCTAAGCATTTTCTTGAATATTAGCTTTCTGCACATCTTCCTCCACATAAACTTTAACTATGCCAAATTTCATACTCCTCCGTTCGCACAATTCTGGTAAAACTGTACTTAAATTTGTTGCTTCACGTATTAATGATACTTCTTAATTAATAAAAGCAAATGGTTTGTTAAATGATATTATAAAATTTTTCGCTGTATTGAACTAACCTACTTATATCCTATTGTATTTGTTGTCCACAGATACACAGTAGAATGGATCGGCAGAGAGGGTCTGGACAACGAGACTCACGGCGAATATCTGAACCACTTCATATCGCATTTCTATAAGAATATCATAAAGCTGGTCGATCGGTAGGTAATGTATTTTTATAATAACTAGACGGAGTAGCCTGATTGAATTTATTTTGATGGAGTTGAAAAAACCTAACATAGACCGTGTCAGGTCATGTCTAAGGAGGGTTCCGTAACTATCGACGCGGAATAGATTTTCTTTGAATTACTTCATTATCGTCCGATTTTGCTCAAAAAAATGTTGGTTGAAACCTTTAGAAACTTACAAATTTCTATCTCTTATGGTTTAGAAATGAGAAAATTAGATAAGTATTTCCTATCAAATTATACCCATCTTTGGATAGGTGTTTTTAAAATAAAGGCTTATCAAACACACGATGGAGTAGAAAGAAAAAAAATCATCCCCACTTCATGTATGGCGGGCCACCCCTAAAATTATTATTACTGTATGATGTTAAAACCGAGATCTATACACATTATATGACTAAACCAAATATAAGCCACATATATTCATAATTATAGAAGCTAGATGGGCGGACAGACAGACAGACAGATGAAAGGTCAGAGCGAAATTACCTACAAGTATAAGGATACTAAAAACGGAAGCTCGGCTGTAGTTCGGCTTTCAAAAATAAGTGAAATCCCACCAAAAACATTTTCATGTATCGCCATATGCGAGTCATATGGTATCGTCTTGGCATCACTTTGACAAGACGATACCATATAACTCACACTGTCAAAAAGCTATCAGATCTCATGTAAAACCAAGCTACTGACTCGACACGACATAATTCTACAAGTCTAACTTCACACACTCTACACCTTAGTCAAGTTATGTGGCTTGGCCGTTTCATTCCTATAAGAATAGTATAACAGAGTTAACAGCCTCCGTGGTCTAGTGTAGTTCTCGTGGTCCTCGACTCGGAGGTCGTGGGTTCGAGTCCCGCATTGGAACAACAAAAAATGTTGTTTCCAAGTTTGGTTAGGACAATGCAGGCTGATCACCTGATTGTCTGACAAGAAAGATGATCCATGCGACGGATGGGCATGTAAAAAGTCGGCATGTAATTTTTTTTTAATGTAATGAACCAGGAAACGAGCAGACGGATCGCCTGATGGTAAGCGATTGCCGCCGGCCATGGACACTCGAAACTCCAGAGTAGTTACACTTGTAACTCCTCTGGTGCTGTGACTTGCGTTCCTGGTCGAAACGTGGCTCTCCCACAGTTATCCATCCCACTGGATTATGAGAGTACAGTTATTCGTCCCACTGGATGACGAGAGTAAAGAGTGCTCTTGTGTACTGCGCATACACTTGAGCACTAAAAAAATACTCCTGCGTAACTGGCCTGGCTTTAATGAAACCGGCCACCGTCACCGACATTGGTGTGGGGAATTATTATTAGTATTTAAAAGAGAAAAACAGTCTGTAAATTTTTCATCTTACGCCCAAGCGAATGTAGCAAAATGGCCAGGCCAGTTTGTGAAGCTAGACTTGTAGAGTTATGTCGTGTAGAGTCAGAATCTTGGTTTTACATGAGATCTGATAGCTTTTTGACGTTGCGAGTTATATGGTATCGTCTTGGCATAAGTTGACATGATAATATTCTTGGTGGGATTAACATTTAGAGAGTTATGTCTTTGCCTCATCAATATCTCAGGCTTTATATTAAGCTTTATTGAATTAAAATAATTTTCGAAGCGTTACAGAGTTTAATTTTCCGTTAAAAATGGTTGTCTTCTTTCCAGGGCCATGCGCAAAGAGGACAGCAGCGCTCAGGGTCAGATTGTCACGGAGATTCTGCAGCACCTGCACGCCTGCAACAACTCCGTCAAGGTGTTCCACGGCAGAGCGGGGGACCTGGAGTTCATAGAGAACTACATGACCAACAGCTCGGACAAGCCGCTCGTGCTGTATGGAGAAGGTAATAAGTTCAAGAAAATTGACGTTGTGATGGACACCTACGAACTGGGAAATCTTTTTTCACGTTTAATTTTTAATGCTTAAACGTTTTTAATTTCTTCAATTTTTAAATGAAAACGTGTGGTAGTTAACCAAACAAAATCGTTTTTAGAGGAACTATTCAAAAATATCAGACTCAGGGCTATATTATGGTAGGGCCTGGGACTATTTGATCCGGACTCCGGCGATACCGTGAAAATTCAGAACATTAAAACTCGAACTCTACACTAATACATTAGAGTTGAAAATTAAAGTGTTTAGTGTGGAGCTATTATAACAAGTCTTATATGATGACATTGACATTTGACTCGACACTTATGTATTCGGCTTTCAGCTTTATTGTACTAGCGCAGAGTTCTATTTTCAATGCTCTGAATTTTCCCCGGTCTTTCGGATTCCGGATCATATCGTATCAGTCTTATACAAAATTCCTCTTATGTCCGTCACGTACAAATAAAAACAGAGCCCAGTTAGACGAGGCACGCGGTGACTAAACAGTGCTCTGCTTTTTCCCGTTTGCATTCAAAGCAAATTGAGTTTTATCGACTTGGCCACAGAGCAGTGCAGTGCAGGACGCGTTTGCCGTTACAGAGCCGCGAGCAGCATTTTTGACTGAGTTTTCGAAAACTTTTCACCACTTATAGGAGGTTGCGGCAAAACCAGCCTGCTCGCGAAGAGCTCGGCCATGTCTCTGGACACGTGGTTCGCGGACGTGCGGCCCACCAACATCATACGCTTCCTGGGCACCACCCCCGACTCCAGCGCGTTGACGCCGACACTGATTTCCATATGCCAGCAGGTAAATATAAACAGAACTCGGAACAATTGTCGACTATAGGCAAACCGTTTAACTCAGTCTTCGCCCGCGCGGGGGTCTGCGAGGGGTGCGGGCTGCCGCCCGCACTCCTCGCAGTCCCCGTAGTCGCCATACCCCCGCACTCCTGTACCGCGCGGGCGAAGACTGAGTTAAACGGTTTGCCTATACTTAACGTTATCGAATGTCAATTGTATGGGCGCGGCGCGCGGCGGTGTCATAATTTTCATACAATTCTCTTTCGATAAAGTTACGAATACGTAGTCGTCAATTGTTCCTGCTAACTCCATTGGCTGTTTTTTAGGCACGTAATACTAACAGTTAGTTATGTATTATACTTTAAAGTTAGAATTATGTATTTTCACAGTTATCAACTAACTATACCTATTACATAATAATAAAATAATTAAAAAAATATATAATACACCGACTTCCAAAGTAAAAGCAATAACATTCTTTAAAATCACTAAAAAGTATGAAATAATGATTATTGTCGAAATAGTAACCCTTTTAAATCTGCTAAAATTAAACTATTTCTCTACTCAATGATCAATCTTCTTATTTTTGAAGTAAAAATATTGTTTTTTAGATAAAGGGCGTAGTTGTGTTAAAATTAAAGATGTTTTTGATGAATGTTTGGGCTGGTGATTAGCTACTGACGATTGGTATCTAACAATATTATTATAATTATTAATATTACTCAATCTAATATTAGAACAATCATTGATTGTATTATATCCATGTAACGTACAAAAACGGTTTTGGCAAGCTGCCAGTTTTATCTTCAGGAATAATTGATTTACCACCCGCTAACCACGCCGCGCCGCACAAGGTTAAACATGACATGCTAGTGGAAAGTTTAGTCCTTGTTTTGGGAAATACATACACAGTAGAGGAATTAATCGTAAAAAAACATTAATTTCAAGTTCAAGAAAATAATTATTCGGGCATTGTTTTATTATGATTCTTTTATTAACAAAAATAAAATAAAAAACTTCCAAAAAAAAAAAACTTCAAAATTATCTTAACACCTTTAATTTATTTAAAGTGATTCATAAAAATATATAATAATAATAACAGTCATCACGTAGACTATACATAGGATACTGTTTATCCATCACACATCATATTCGAATAAGGTCAGGTTGGGAAAGACCGGCATACTTCATTGAAAAATTTACTCAATTTAATAAAACAAATATTTGGTATGTTCTAGACCGATCTTAAGTATTCCATGTGCTGAAACATATTAACAGTAACAATTTTGTGCTACATAAATTACAATATAATAGCACATATTTCAAATACAAACCCTTTTTTAAAATTCGGCGTGCAGACGGTCTTCCCGTGCTATTGGAGGCAAGACCGTCTATTGACATTTAACACGTCACTTGGTATGTTATATGTATTTATACCAACTTATATCTAAAAAGTGTATTTTACCTTCAAATATGCACTTTAACTGTAGGACAATAAAGTTAAAAGTCATATGAAATTCTTGTTTTCATATTTAATGGACCTTCAAAACCCAAATAAAAATGGCGGCAAATTTTCTCCCATCATAGTGTTGCCAGCGACATCTATGATTAAAAATTTTAACCAAAGTATGATAATGTTTTACCGACTGTCAATTCAAGCTGCATAGCTATTCATAAATATAAGTTATTGCGTGCAGACAGTCTTGCCTTGTAGACGGTCTTCCCCAACCTGACCCTACATATTCTAATTCGTGCTACACATAGTTTTATTTTCTCGCCTTTACTACACCGGTGACGGTGGCCAATTTCATTGAAACCAGACCAGCTACTCATGAGTTATTTTCATAGTGCCTAAGTGTGTGCGCAAGATACAAGAGCACTTTAAAGACCGGCTGTTTACATGCCCAATGCCCATCTGACCATCCGACACATCGACTACTAGCTTTCTTGTAAACCAATGAGGTGATCAGCCTGCATTGTGAACCAGACTTGAAAACAACATTTTTTGTTATTCCAACGCGGGGACCTAACCCACGATCTTACTTATTATAAGTAACAAAGTTTGTGAATGTCTTTTATGCTCAAACGGCAGAACCAACTTAATTTAAATTTGTCACACGTATAGTTTGAGGCTTGACATATAGGTTACTCTGCATCGCGAAAAAAATTACGGTTTCCTTGGGAAAGACAGATTGCCGTTTATACGAACATGAAAATGGAATTTTTATAATCATGAAATCCCAAAATTATGATATCTAGTAGGTATAATATTTTTTTTCAGATATCATACAACTTCGCTCTACCCTTCGAGAGTATACCCGACGACCTAGTACCGCTCACTGCGCACTTCAAGCAGCTCCTGACCATGGCGACTCAGCAGCAGCCTCTCCTACTGTTCCTGGACTCAGTAGACCAGCTCACTGGCATTGGCACGGAGAACAACAAGGTGTCGTGGTTGCCGACGAGACTGCCGCCGCATTGTAAGGTGAGTTGGGAGTAGGACTAGTTTGCATTGTTGTAACACAAGGAAATTCGCGTTGTTGAAAGTTATTATGCATCTTTAAAAAAAACTCCCCACACCGATTTTAGTAACGATGGCCAGTTTAATTGAAAGCAGACTAGTTACACAGGAGTAATTTTATAGTACCCTGTCTGCGCAGTACATAAGAGCACCCATAATCAAGTGGGACGGATAACCGACACGACTGACGAGAGATCAGGCGCAGGACCGACTTTTTACATGCCCGTCCGACGATCATCTTTCTTGTCAGACAATCAGGTGATCAGCGTGTATTGTCCTAACCAAACTTGGAAACAACATTTTTTGCTGTTCCGACGCGATGCGGGAATCGAACACCACCTCCGAGTCGAGAGCCAAGCTCCAAACCACTAGACCACGGAGGCTGTTGCACCTTAGTGAATTTATGAACTCTAACTGATCTTTAAACACTAAAGTGCATAATAACTTAGATATATAGGTAAGCGTGATTTATTAATAAAAATATAGTAGGTATAAATAGTACAAAAACAAAAAAAATTACTTGGGTATGAAAAATAGCTCATAACATATTTTTATACCTACCGAATGTATTTGAAATCTTTTATAAAATTTGGCCATTTCGGAGGAATTCTGTGACAAACACAGTGACACGAGAATTTTATAAATATAAGATTTTAGAATGACTTTAACCGATTTTTAATAAATTATAATAATGTTTCAGATTATAGTAACGTGCGCCTGTGAGGAGGCTAATCCTGAAGTTTCCAAGGAGTACGACGTACTCCGCCGTATGATTGACTCCGATGACAATTTCCTGGAGGTTAAAGCTCTGGGAGAGGACTTGGCTATGCAGGTTTTAAAGTTAGTATCAATTTAATTTAGTTCAAAGTATAGAAGTAGGTAATTTAAAACTCATAATAGCAATAGGTACTTAAAACTCAATCTGGGGGCACGGCAGTTCCCGCTCCAAGACGAGCCAAGCGAAATACAAGCTAACCTAAACTACCTAACCACCCTTTCTCGAAGCGCTTCGTCAATTTTTTTGACCTTCACTTCACAACTTGGGTTTTGATTATAACAGATCAATAATATTTTCTGACGATCTTCCCAGTAGCGGACTTATTAAACACAATATAAAGTTTTAATTGAATAAACCTCTTATTCTTTAGATGTTATTGCTATTATATAAAAACGCCTAACTTCGTTAGTGACCCTCTATTTCAACGACCTCTGTGGCTCAGATGGTTGAGCGTGTTGGTGCTCAAGCCGGAGGTCGCGGGTTCAAATCCCGCCGAAGGAACAAAAAGTTTTCTGTGTTCCTGGGTCATGGATGTGTATTAAATATGTATAAAAGTATTAAATATATTTCCGTTTTTTGGTACCCGTAACACAAGTTCTTCGAGAACTTACCACGTGATCAGATTGACGTGGTGTGAAGCGTCTATAGATATTATTATTATTTAATTAAACTGATGATCATCAAAACCTATAGGATACTCCCGAATGTCCTAGAAAGCTGAATTTTGGCATAAAGGCTACTATCAGTACACAAATAATACTTAAACTTGGAACTTTTATCCACCAACCTTTAAACTAAGAGCATGGAAGTTTGTATTTAACTTCCACAAATTTTGATGCCATATCAATTTTCAGATCTTGTCATAAGCAACTTACCAAAAGAAGTGAAATTCCACAAAATACATTTTCATGTATAATGATGCCAAGACGAGACCAAATGACTCGCACTATCCTAAAGTTATCAGCAGGCCTACTATCAACTTTTAAAAGACGACTCAAATTCAGAGCAGTTTAATTTGGGTTCCTAAACAAAATCGCTAACATTCGTACCATCACCTTATTAAAACCGCGCCTCAATTGAAACGTTACGGAGCCGAAAAGAACGAATGAAGTCGTAAAAAAAAACACATTTGTCTCTGAACCGCAATCCCGGTCGAAGTGGGAAAGAGACAACGCTATACGAATCTTTGAGTGAGTGAATACTAATTGTGTGACATACATTATTATTGCCAAATAATATTTTAGTCTTACCTTTGTTTCTACAGATATATCTGTGGACCTCCTTGGCGCTTTCATCGCCGGTCTTATCTCGTCGCACAATCCGACTACCAATTCTTTGGAAAGACGATAACTTCCAAATCGGATGAGTCAAATTGTGCTCGAGCATCCAGTCTTCTTCTCCTTAAGGAATTTTCCTCACTATCGGCTTCTAAGAACTCAAAAAGCGTCAATTCGTCGTCACACATCCTACGAATAAAACTGCACTTTAAACTTTTTGTAGAACTATCGAAATCAATGCTATTTGATACCAATTTATGTTTTTACATCGCGACACTTAAATTCACTGCTTTTTTCTGATTTTAAACATGTAAAAATTAAAAACTAACAACAAAAGAATCAAAATCAGCATCAAATTTACTAACTTGTTTTGAATCGCAAGTTTTGACAGTTGAGCGATTTTGTTTAGGCTCGAACGTCAGTTAAAGTAAGGTGATGGTACGAATTTACCTTTAAAAAGAGTGAATGATATTGGAATGCGGTTTAGTTTAGGTGTCGACCTAAATTGGTTCGCAAAACGAAGTTGATGGTACGAAATATCAAACGCCATTCAGTTTAAGTCCTAAATTAAATCGTATTAAGCGTTGATAGTAAGCACCCAGGTCTCGTCTAGAATCAAGCTTCTGAATATACACGCCTTAAATCTTCACACACTCTACATCTTAGTTAAAATATGTCATTTGGTTTTGGAATCACTTTACATAAAAATGTTTATGTGGGATTAAAATATTCTGAATTATAAAAAAGAAAGCAAAAAAGTTGGTGGTAAAAAAAGTTTGCTAAAGTACCTACCCTAAAAATTGACATTAGGTACAATAATATGTTAAGCGTTGACCTGCGTTGACATTTATAGCCACCTATGAAAGGAAAATGATATAATATAATTATATATATAATATAATTATCAATATGCGTACCTATATATCTTGTTATATATATATATATATATATATATATATATATATATATACCAATATCTTGTTTTTACATAAGCAGTAGATCATAATATGCCCGAAGTATCCGTAATTGATTTTACCAAACCTTATATATATGAAATTGTTATTATTATGTAGGTAACTTAAATGTTTTATTTGTCAAATGTTATTATTTTCTCATTTCATTTTATGTACTTTTCATTATTGTGTAATTTTATTTTAAATGTATTATAAAATATGTTACTAATAATTAATTAAGAATCCGTGTAAGTCAACATAATATCACAGCCTATAGAACTATTACCTCTTTATTACACTGTGATAATATTATATTAAAGATAAAATATTCCCCTCATCACGTATAATGAACAACACGAACAGATGCAGCTAGTTACAGGGTGTACGGTTACCGTGGGTAATTTGTCTTCATTTATCTACGTGAGATGCAACTAGAACCGTATAATGAGAATAATCTCGTGCAGGCGAATGTTGCTTATGAAACGTGTTCTATACTGAATATTTTCTGGAAAATTTAATTTAGAGTAATTTAGGAGCAATTTTTTGATCTTATCGGTTGATTTTTTTACTTACTTTTGCACGCGGCTTCGCCCGACTAAAAAGAGTATACAGGTACAAGAAACAATGTACCTTTTCGGGATAAAATGTAGCATAGGTGTTGTAGCAGAACCTCAATTCTCGTATTCAAAGTAGACTTTCATTTTACTTTGATTGTATTGTAAGTGAAGCGACATGTTATCATGAACTGATTTTATGAAGTTTCGACCAATCAGAGCGCGTTTTATGTTGCTTTAACGTTTACGAGAATACCGTTTGACAGTTTTAGCGTAATTGATTGCGGGACTTGATTTTAATTGTATTAATGCTTAAATTAGAGCTACTCTGAGCTTAAACTACCACCAAACCAATTTTCGTCAAAATTCGTTCAGTAGTTTTTGCGTGAAAGTAATTTACATTGCTCATTTTAAATTCACACTTTAAGACCTAGAAGTGTATTTAGGCTACATTATCAAATATCTTGTAGTTGTAGTCCTAGTTTAATTAAACTGTGTATTTTCAGACTATGGATGGCTGCCGCCGCAAGGGATCTCTCAAACTACCAGTGGCGTCTGGTCTCAAACGCCATCGGACAATGCTCTTTACCTATATTCGTCAAGTTGGTATTCGCTGAAGTAAGTACTAGTACAATGTACAAAATATTAAGTACCATCGTTTACAAAAATCGTGGTAATAGTCCGGGTTACGAGGAACAAGTTTTTAAATTTATGACTATCAAGCAAATTTTTCGTGAGTGACATTTTATTGATGAACACCCAACTTCCTCTTACAACAACTTTGGATCTATGAAAATCTATGTTATTCTATTTTAAAAAATCTCGTAACTTAAATAAATTTATCATAACAATGATCGGGTTATTGTTATGATAAATATGTATACTTATTAATTTTCGTTCTAGGTATAGCGATAACCATTTATTAACCAAATTATATTATTATTATTATTTAATGAACAGAGAAGACGCATTTTTTAAATTAGCAATATTCTTATATTTTCCGCAAGGCAACATAAATGGACCGAAAAATGCAAAAAGTACCTACAGTAATTATTATTGCTAAATTAAAAAGTTACAGGATTAAAAAACGACGATTTTTTTTTGCTTTGATCGCCAAAACGAAAGTTATTGGTCAAATCTTTATGTCATTTGTGTCATTTTTAGGGATCCGTACCTCGAAAGGAAAAAACGAAATCCATTAAGGATCACTTTGTTGTCCGTCTGAATGGAATTTATATCAAATACTACAGTCCCTAGGAACTGTGAAAAAATCGCAATCAAAAGATACAGCCGTTTTCAACACTCGCAAACTCATCAACTTTCATCCATAATTTTAACGACTATTTCACCATTATCATTATCAGCGTCATCATCGCTAATCTCTAAAACTGATACAATATAAACGAAACAGCTGGAGCAGGTTTACATTTTCGCTGCGCGGTAAAAAGAGAGAGATATATTTACTTCCTCTCCTACGCCGCGCCGGCGAGACCGCCGGCGTAGAGAAGGGAGAGTAGACAAAAAAGAAGTTTTCACTTCAAAAATAGGCATGTTGCCCAAAAAATTTTTTTCGTCTATTCCATGTTAGACAACATGTTAATAAACAATCCAGAACCCATTTTTGTATATCTGAAAAAATAACGTAGATACAAACCATTGAAATTTACAATATGAAAGAAAGCGAAATATCGGCCTGTGACGTCACAACCTGCTACCACATTTGTCATTACAAAATGTATGGCGGTAACAGGTTGTGACATGGGCGTAGCCAGGTTTTAGTTTAGTAGGGGGGGGGGGGGTTCAAGAAAATAGAAAGACTACTTGTACTTGTAGCCAGGGCCATCTTTAACTTATTAGAGGCCCTGGGCACATTAGAATATTATTTTTTTTCGTTTAAGCTTTAAACCCTGAGAGACTGTGTAATTCGAAAATATAGAAATAGGTATATATAGTCTAAAACTAAACGTCAGTACTAACTTTTATAATACGTTTTTTAAACCAAAAACGAGCGAGCGAAGCGAGCGAGCAAATTTTTTCTTATTTAATAGGTTAAATCTGTTCAAACTTTAAACCCTACAAGACTGTGGAAATAGTATTATTTTATAATATAATGAATACCTATTGGGCGCGTAGAATAATGGGCGCACAGTTTTTTTTTTTCGTTTTTACCTGTTTCAGGGTTTATTTTGAAAGACTGTGTAATTCGAAAAATACAAATATCAAAAGCCTAAAACTGAACGTCGGTACTAAATTTTATAGTAATATGTTCTGTATGCTAAACACGAGTGAGCGAAGCGAGCGAGCAAAATTGTTTTCCCATTCTATAGGTTAAAATCTATTCAATCGTTAAACTTAAACACTGAATAATGGTGAACTTCAAAAAAATATCATAAAATGAACTGGCTAAAACAGAACATCGCTACTAAATAATATAATATGTTCCTTATGTTAAACGCGAGCGAGCAAAATTTTTTTCCTATTTAATAGGTTAAATCTGTTCAAACTTTAAACCCTAAAAGACTTTGGAAATAGTATTATTTTATAATATAATGTATACCTATTGGGCGCGTAGAATAATGGGCGTCCAGTTTTTTTTTTTCGTTTTTACCTGTTTCAGGGTTTATTTTGAAAGACTGTGTAATTCGAAAAATACAAATATCAAAAGCCTAAAACTGAACGTCGGCACTAAATTTTATAGTAATATGTTCTGTATACTAAACACGAGTGAGCGAAGCGAGCGAGCAAATTTTTTTCCTATTTAATAGGTTAAACCTATTAAATAGGAAAAAATTATATAATAAATTTTAAACCTCAATTTTCACTTCAAATTTTAAACCCTAAAACCCTGTGAGGGTTGGTTGGTGAAATTTGAAGTGAAAATAGGATAATTTTATAATTTAAATTAAAGTAAAATTAGTGTCATTTATGATGTTGCAAAATAGATGACAAATAACTTATTATATTAGGTTTGTCATATACCTAATACGTATTTCACACTTTTTTCGTAGTACATAATTACAAAATTTTGTGATCAGTGACGTGCCTAACATATTGTGTAGCATGCTATAGGTACATTCGAGGATTCGATGGCACGCGTGCCATAGATTCGCGAACCCTGTTTTAGGCTATTGATTTTATTGTTTTTTTAAAGTACAACATTCTTTCAGGGCTTTTAAAGTATAAAAAGTATAAAAGATTTTAACAGGCTAAAGCGTAAAAACATTCGCTCGCTTTCTCAGTTTGAACGCATTTAACATAAACACATACATATAGATAAAGTTAGCATTAAAGTTCTGTTTTAGGCTGCTGATTTTTTTTTCTAAAATAACTTTAAAAAATCATCTTTCAGATAATTTATATTGGGGCGGCAAAATATTTTAATTGGCCTCGGGCGCAAAATTTCTAAATATGCCTCTGTATATGGGTTATCCACATGGACCAGCCGGCCCATTTCGGGGGGGGGGGGGGGGGGGTTTGAACCCCCTAAACCCCCCCCCTGGCTACGCCCATGGGTTGTGACGTCACGAATCGTTGTGCGAGAAAGGGATGGATAATATTTTTATTTGCTTATATTTTTAATCCCATCACTCTAAATACATATCTATTTCTTTCAGATTTATGTATCTTTAACCAACAATTTTAAAATTTAATTTGTAAAACTGTGATATTCCACACTAGGCAACATCCGTATTATGCATCTTCTCTATTTGTAAACCAGGTGTGCAGATGGAGAAGTTACACCAAACCTCAAGACACTCACCTGGCCTCAACAGTTATGGACTCCATCATGATGCTGTTCGAAAGGATTGAGAAACAGGTGAGAATAAGAATACACAAAAATATTTCATGACAATATAGAATTAGGGTCAGTTCACACCGCGACTTTTTAAGCTATTCAAAATTGAATTTTATTCACTACACAAAGAGGTACACGTTTCATATGACATCAGTGATACACTTGCGCTATGCTGGATGCAGCACGGTGCAACCTGACATTCGAACTCTTACAATGAAACGTGTATCCTCTTGTATAAAGAACTAGCTGTTGCCCGCGGCTCCGCCCTCGTAAATATAGTATCCCTCGGGAACACTGTACTTTTTCGGAATAAAATGTAGCCTATGTTTTAAAACAGAGCCTAAACTACTCCCGTACCAGTTTTCATCGAAATCCGTTTAGTAGTTTTTGCGTGAAAGAGTAACAAACATCCATCCATCCATCCTCACAAACTTTCACATTTATAATGTTAGTAGGATGACATCAGACCTACATCAGACACAATACACTGCACATGTGCTGTGAAGAGCGGTGCAACATAACATTCGTACTCTTACAATGAAACGTATATCTTTTTGTGTAAAGAATAAAGTTCAAATCTGATAATGCTATCTTAAATGCAGCGCGTAACGTTGCGTTACGGTGTGTTTAGAATGTAGAAAAATTAATTAATTATTTAAAAAATATATATAATTATCAAAAATGTATCTTAGCCACGTTAAAATTAATTTTTTTCTGCACCAACAGCTTGCAGCAGTAACTATTTCAGGCTGTTATAGAATGGGTCATGGCTTTTATAGGAACAATATATTTTTAGTCTATATTATTAAAAAAAATAGGTACAAGTAATCCGTAGTTGGTAGCTAATGCTTATTTACCATTCACTTTGATGTAATAGCTAGCTAGTGGTTATTTACTATTCGCTTTGATAAACCTGATACTCATGAACAAATTGACCGCAAATTAGCTTTTACATGGCAACAAATTGGATATGTAAGTTGTAACCACGAAATGTGTTTCATTTCTAAATATATTGAAAATTTCATGCTTTTATAAATTAGCTAGTACTAGCTAATTATATAGCTAGTATATTAAAGCAAGTTATACCCAAAACAATGAGGTGCTTACTGACAAAACCCATCACACTAGTTCTATGTTTGAAAATGGTGTTACGAAAATATATTTTAAATTATAATTGATATGCAATTAGATAATATTAATATTATTTTCTTGCTTTTGCCCACGGCTCCGTCCGCGTAAATACAATATCCCACGGAAACATTAAATTTTCTCAGGATAAAATGTAGCCTATGTTTTAATCCAGAGTTTTAACTACTAGTCTACTAAAAATACTATGATTGTATCTTTCGTATAGCATGGTCGTCTGCTAGTATTCCACGCCTTGGCCTACATCACAGCGGCTCGAAGTGGGCTATCCGAAACGGAGCTGGAGGATCTCATCTCCTTGGACGACAAAGTTCTTGATGACGTGTATCAGTACCATCTACCACCGGTCAGACGAATACCGCCTTTGTTGTGGACTCGGTGAGTACTTATTGAAGTAAAACTCCTTTATATACGTTTGACTTGGGGCGTGAGCTGGTGAATGCGTGAACAGTGCGTTACAAAAGGTGTGATCGGGCGCGAGGCGAACGGAAGTAGAGAGGGAGATATAAGTTACATCTTCAAGTTGAAAAGAGAAGGAGTTACGTTTCGTACATTACCGTAGAGTGTAGACTGTAGGAGCAATTGCTTTGTAACCAAACTGCTTTGTAATTATACCTTTTTATGGATTTTTTTCTGAAATTAATAATTTTTATTCTATTAAGCTATTGCATAGAATTTATCGCGGGCTTTGAGCGCGGCGACCGAATCAAGAAATTCCGTAACGAGAAAAAAACCTAACACCGCTGAGCTGGGGTCTGATTAATTTGGTTATAATCGAGCCGCTGGTACTGAATCGCTTTCCGTCTAGTGTAACGTGAGCTATGTGTTATTTAAATTACTAGTTTCGCCATCTATGTGTTCAAGCTTAAACTACGACGTGTGTATGTTCCCTACACATTGCTGAATATAATGAAGTACTTGATTGGTAGATGGCGTTGTACTTTTATGCAATACCTTTACCGCGGCAATCCCCGAGTGCCACACATCTTTTTTATTTATTTATTGCTTAGTATCCGCAACGACCTCCCAAACTACCTCTCCGAGCGCGAGGCGGACGGCGTGTCCGTGATGAACTGGTACCATCGGCAGTTCCGGGACACGGCGCGCGAGAGGTACTTCAAGAACATGAACATGGCCATGTACTTCCACTCCATGATCGCTGATTACTATTTAGGTATGACAACAAACCATGCTTAAAACCAAACAAAATACAGGGCGCACATTCAGCATAGGTGTGCAAAAGCCTTGATAATATTTATTACATTGCAGAAATTAGGGGCTCTATATAACAGTGCTACATATGTTAAAAAAATCTATGAATTTCTCTTACTTTGTACTAGGATATAAGACATGATACAGAAGTTGAGTAAATTCTATAATAATTCAATTCAATTTATTCAGACACACATAAAATTAATACATACATTCTTCTTGTTATACAAGAAAATAACTAGTCTTCAAGTTTTATATAATATTTGATAGTAGTAATTATAATTTTTCGTACAGGTATTTGGGGTGGTGGTACACCAAAACCATTCAAATACACTGAAATCCAAAGGCACAGATTCAACTTAGCGGATAAAGAAGGTGTTGCTGATCGTAAGGTGCCATTGCAGCCGCTTGTGTTCACATCGGCAGATGGTTCTAGCAAGCGATATAATCTAAGAAAGGTAGTAGCAACTTTTGTGGGAATAAAATATGGGTTTAATTTCGTGAGCTCCGTGGCCTAGTGGGTAGACCGTTTGGTTCGCACTCGAGAGAGTGCAGGTTCGAATCCCAGGTTGTGGCGTGTACCAATGGACTTTTTCAGATCTCAAGTATATATTATGGACGCTGTAGCGGGGAAGGAAAACATCGTGAGGAAACCCGCACATGGTTGGTCCCCCACGTATTGACCAGTCATTCCTCTGGACTAGGCTAACGGTGTTGTGAGAATGCCGTATGTGCTTGGGCAACAGAACCAACTTTCCCAGGCACTACTGTATTCAGGATTTGTTACTTCGCTCAGAGAATACTGTATAAATCATCCATTAACGGATGAAAAGGCCTAAGTTTAATTTAATTTCGAAAACCAAAAAACAAAGAATGTCTTTCGATTAAGTAAACTGTTTAAGGTTTTACGTTATTGTTTTACTAGTACAAAGCTTTGGCAATATTCATTTTAATTCTGTATTTACGTCTTAATACATTCAAACTGAAATCAATCTTATAATTATTATTGATTTCAGTTTGGAGAGTTGCCATTCCATCTAGTCAGATCCCGGCGGCTAACAGATCTATACGCTCAAGTATTATTCAACTATGAGTGGTTGCACGCCAAATTGAGTTGCTGCCCGCTGCAGGCAGAGCTGGCTGACTTTGAAGACGCTAAGCAACATGTGAACAAAGATGCTGTCAGGTATATCATAATATCTGAATTACCACTTGGTCCGTCCTTCAAAACAAATGAATTATTTAGTTTTCCAAAATAGATCTTAACGATTTATCTGTTTATACATCCACACACATACACACACCACACACTCAAACACCACATACACACCGCACACTCTTCAACTGATTGTGATTAAATGCTCTTGGATGCATCATTTGCATGTAAGTACCTATGCATAATGTATATTACTCCTTAACTTTGTTCTCAGTGTGTTAATAATAGTGATAACATTTATTGTTCAGTCACCAGTGTTCATTAATAGTTATAAAAGCTATTGTTAAGTCACCAGTGTTAATAAATAGTAATAAAATTTATTGTTACGTCATCAACATATAAACCCCTGTAGGGCTACTGATGATGACTGTGAACAAAAATATTTTTTTGTATGTCTTGGATATTAATAAATAAAAAAACCGTTGTATTCATAATATATTTTCCACATTATTAAATTTTAAGCTCTCTAATTTTATAGGGAGCTTATGCTGGTAGCAGACGCATTACGTCTGGGTGGAGCTATTCTAGTGGCCTACCCGAATATGCTGGCTCCCCAACTAGTCGGCAGATTACTGCCAGAAGCACCTAACAATCCCGCAGTAGCATCACTATTGCAACAATGCCATGATAAAGGGAAGAATCACTGTGCTTTGCTACCTTCTCATCATTGCCTTCATACACCTGGTGGACCTCTGAAGGTATACTCTCTGTTGTTCTCGTAATTTTAAACATCTAAAAAAATGAAAATAATATCTGTTACTTTAATTATTTTACAAATAACCCTGTATTTTCTTTGGAATATCATCGTTAATGTTACTTTTTATAAATAAATAATTCAACTATTACTTGTCCCTTTATCTTCTTTTAACTTTAATATCTGATTTTTTATTATCTAAACTACATCAACATATTTCAGTATTCCCTGGAAGGTCATCAATTTGCCGTATTCGCCTTCCGTCTGAGCTCCGACAAGCGCTATGTAGTCTCCATATCCAGTAGGGTCATATCCTGGGACCTCTCGACCTCTGACCTCGCCCGTGACCTCTGTCCCCAGTTGGAAGGTATCATGCAGAATCTGGAGCTGTCGCCTGATAACAAGTGGGCAGCTGCATCAACGAATAACTCTGTTGTGAGTAGGAAATAAGCATATAGTAGTGATAGGTCATTGTAGTAATTATTCTAGACAATATGTGTAACCATGTAACTAAAAAACAGAGACTGGGGTTAATAGAGATAGAGATTAGATTATACTGATGTGGCGGACCAATCAGCGCACTGCAGTCCTGAATCGCGCTATCGATGTTTCTGAAGTTTGGAACTATATATACGACATCTGAAATGCATACAAGTGGGTTTCGGCCTGACCGAGCATACCACCTCGCTCGGTCGGAGATCTCCCATTGGGGCTTGCCACCATATTCCCACACTATCATGTTTTTGCTGAAAATAAGTGTGATATAACGAAAGCTCGCATTGTTTTCCCGATAACATATTAATTTGAGTACTGAAGGTTCAACGGGGTTAAGGAACATTAAGAAACACCCACTAGTTATCTATTTGTAGTAATCGAGGCATCCATGTAAAAGGAAAGAGAAACTAAAACATAATTTAACAAATGATAAAATGGCTACATGAAAACTATTTTGTTTCAGTCAATACTACTGAATATGCTAACAAGTGAATACGTAACAATAGAGAATCCTTTGGATGAAGGTGAGTGCTGAATTATGCGCATGTTTATTGCCTTCGTACAGTTAATTGCTCGGAGACCTATAAAGCTAGATGAACCTAGGTATGGTAATACGACCGTTAAATTTATAGGAAGGTAATATGTAAATTGCGTTCAAATTACCTTTCAAGACTAACAGTAAAGTAAGGATCCTGCGATATGGTTGCTTTTTGGTAAGTTTGTGATCAATGAAGATAAGAGCTTTGGCTGAAGAAATTAAAGCGACAAAAGTATTTTTGCAAATTCCATAAGTGGAAAAAATTTAATGACATTGAATCGCACTTTCTTGTGATGTCCTATCAACTTCATGTAGCTATTGATATTACGAATGATTTATAAAATAAATAATTTGTAGGTGAAACCGTCCGTGGAGTAAGCGTACTGAACCACCACATGTTCATATACGGCCCGCACTCGTGGGTGCAGTACACCATGCGGGGGGAACATGAGCAGACCACGCCGGCGCCTGACCCTGCACCCTACGATGACGAAACTTGGGAGATATTGTGTAAGCCTTTTATTGTAATGAATCTTTGATATTAATTAATGCGTATTGTGTAATGTGCCCAATAGAGACAAAACTGCCGTAGCGTCGCGGCGCAACATTTCCTCTCATACATACAAAAACGCGAAACAAAACCAGATTATTTTTTCTCCAGCGGGCACGTAACCTAATGCACTTAACATACTTTATGGATGGCCGCAGAAGCTGCGGGTTGCGGCGCGTTAATCATGTATTGGACAATTCTATATTATGTGTAATGTATTAACCTCATATGGAAATAATAAAAAAAATGTGTTTAAGGTTGAATATAAGGTGTGTAATGTAAAAACTAGTAAATCCAGTAGAAGGAATAATTATTTTCATACCTGCAAATAGCCAACTGTAACAAGAAAAAATTTGTAACATAATATGACTTTTTTTATTAATTTTAGCGATAGAATTCCGAGACTTGGACAACATATTTCTGGTGATGTGGAGTGGCGACCTCGACGACGACCGCCTGCTGGTCCAGTTCTGTAAAGCTGGTTCCTGGGTCAAGCCGCTGCGATGTCGCGGCGCTGTCGCCATCAGCAAATATTGGAACAAGATCTACAGCAGTGACCCAAATAGAGGTTATCAGGTACTAACATCCTCGGCTTAATCCATTAAATAGGCCAATATGTTATTGGACTTGCATTTTTTACACGTATTTATTACTTATCAGGCCCCGTGGTTTATTCTATATCTGTGCCAAATTTCAACAAAATCGGTTCAGTAATTTCGGATCCTATTCAATGCAAACAAACACAAACTTTTCCTCTTTATTATATTACTATAGATAAGGGCATTTTAAGTATAAATTTGACTGCTGCACGATAAAACTCAAAAAATTCGTTATTATCCGTTGCAAAAAAAATCTTGGAGATTTATTTACCCATCTAGATAGTATTCGTAATCTAGCTTGAGACATTCTGCAAACAAAATTGAAAATTTAGTAAAATATAAAAATGATACCGATACTAATTCATCACCAGCACGATCAGCATAACCACCGTGGAAATGGTTCCTTTCTACGCAAGAATAGACAAAACGACAAATAGACAAACTAAAGCTGTCATTTTGTCTATATTATCTGCAGAGGCCTTAGGCAAACATGTCATCAGCGCCCCTGGGGGGGTGTGATCGCCCAGGGCTTCGGCGTGACCGGGAATACCACCTCGCTTGGTCTGAGACCCTCTTTGTAACCTCGCGCCCCTAGGCACATGCCTAGTTTTCCTTTAGGATAATCCGCCACTGATCATCTGTCAGTATGTCTATTCTTCTGTAAACGAAACGCATTCCTATGGTGGTAATACTACTACGTTGCTGTCCTCGAATTACCTTCTAAAATAACAATCGAAAAAAACATTTTCATGTAGCATTCTTTGTCCACTTACAAGGACTTAAATTATACAGGCTAAATTAATTATTCAGTAAGGACCTTTAATGTTATTTCAGAATTAGCTCAATCCACAAATTCCTCCAAACATTTTGTCGACCGAGCTATTAAACTGACCCCACCCGTCTAGGGCATCTTCTTAATGCTAAGAGCATTGTTGGTTTAATGCTCTATAATTCTTAACCATAATTATTTAATGGTCGGATTTGAAAATTTGTTCCTTATTTACTTTCATTTTGTAAGATTATTTCTTTATTATTTCAGATTTCCATATTTGAACTAAACGAGGAAGATTTACTTTGGGATAAAATAGAAGAACTCCATCATTGTGAAACCGATACCGCTGAAGCGATGTTACAGTTGAAAAGAGGGAAGAAAGATCGCATGCTATTAGGTAACGTAATAGATGACCTACTCAATCTATATAGTACTAAGGTATAAAACAAAAACTAAGGAACGTTATCTGCAAAAGTTTATAATGTCAAGGAGCCTCTTAATAGTAATAGAAATTATTAATGGTAATATACCTACAGGCTCAGGGCCTCTAGTCAAGTTGCATTCGATAATTTCGACGGCGAAGTTCGAAAACAAAATGTATGGGATTTGAAATATTACGCATCGCAAGCGACATGTCACATAACGAAGACTTATGTCAAATCCCATACATTTTTGATTTCGAAGTTCGCCGTCGAAATTATCGAATGCATCTTGACTAGAGGCCCAGGTTAAAAAATATAGTCAATTGGTAAAAAACGATTGTGAAAATTTTGTAATCCCTACAGCATATATTCGTGGTGTATAGTGTAATCAAGAACTATAATAAAATTCATAGGATGTTCATTGCTGCAAATACGTTTATAAGGGTTAGTTCACACCGAAACACGACGCGACGCTGCACACACTTTTTAAAATCCAAATTGCGCATGGCATCGCACGATGCATATAATGCATAATATTATAACATCATCTTCAATCTTCATGCATCGTTGCATCACATCGCCTCTCGGTGTGAATTAGCACAACCCTTAGGCACAAATTGACCAGGAATGTTTAATGCATAACTGATTTAGTTCATAGCCCATCTAGAGAAGAAGCCTGTAGCTCACTAGACGGTAAGTAATTTTGTGCATTTGCGAATCAATCCGTAATACCGAAGTATGTGGCCAACTTCCCGAATGGGGCACGTATTTAACGCCAGGAAATCCTGCAAGTTTTGAACTAAGTTCATTAACTTGGCTCACATTGAAGTTTGACTACAAGAATTTTATTCGAAGCAATTCCTAGATTCAAATGCCATTTTTTGTAAGATATGTAATTCCCGTCACACGCGTTTAAGAAGTCGATCCAACTTCTGCAAATGCATCAGTGATGCTTTTATTAATACTTTAAAGTGTTTTATAGCTACAACTACATATAGCTTTGTCGTTTGGGATTTCGATAATGCCATACCGCGAGGTGGACATAATGATAAAGAACAAACAGATGAAGAAAACAAAGAAGATAATGAGGTGAGATTAGAAGGTCGATTCTGCTAATTAAATCCTTTTTTTTATCTTGCAGGGGAAAGGTTTTATGCCCTTCCCGGGTTGGGTTGCCCGGAGATATGTGGGACTCTGGCCTAAGGGTTACCCACTAAAACCACCTGCGGATTGCCATCAGCCGCTATGAAAGACACCGTGACCGGCCGGTCTCTCTCTCAAACGAATGCTAAATAAAACCTGCAATAATACAGTTACGATCCAGTCCCGATATGCTGAAGCTGCAATATGATATTCTCATAAACGTCAAATCCGTTTTAATTGGTTCAAAGTCCGAAAATCATCTTATGATAATAAGATGATTCACATATAATTCAATAGAAGTAAAATGCAATTTTTAGTTAATTACGAGAGCGTTCAGATTAATAAGTTTAGTGAAAATTAACATAACAGGTAACATGTCGCTTCACTTTCAATCCAATCAAAGTAAAATGAAAGTCTACCTATTTTAAATACGAGAATTGAGGTTCTGATTTTTATGAGCTTTGAACTTCCATGGTATGTATTGGGTAGACTAGACGCCTTTACAGTTTCTAACGATTACATTAACTGATTCTAGGAAGAAGAAAAATTAGATTCTCTGCAGGAGAAGAATCAGCATCTTGAAGGAATAGTCCTAAAACTTCCTCACGCCATACGAAATATTTCAACCAAGATGACTCAATCCAATTCGTTTATGATTAGCAATAATAATACTTATGCTGTAGCAGGCGTAAGGTATGTTTTACAAAGTTTACTTTTGAATTATTTATAAATGAAATAAAGTAAAGTATTTTTTTATGATTCTTACAGAATTAGGATTAGGTATTGTCTCATATTATGGTTTTATAAAATACTAGATGTTTTCCACGACTTTTACCGTACATACATTTTCCCGCTATTACACGTAACCTATGTCCTTCCCCATGGTCTACTGTATATTCGTGCCAAACATCAAAATCAGGCTAGGTAGTTTTGGAGCCTACTCAATGCAAACAAACAAACACATTTTTTATAATATTAGTATAGTAGTATAGATGGATTGTTTATGATTCAAATAATACTAATATTTCCAGGAAAAATCTTTATGTATGGAGCTTAGAAACGACTAAACTTATTAAAGTGTTGGATGCACATTTCGGAAGAATAGTACAGTTGGAACCATTAACTTTAGGAGCGTGGAACAATGTGATTACGTCGTCCATAGATAGAACTGTGAAGATTTGGAATATTGATAATATTTTTGAACAAGTTCATAAAATTGATCGCCAGGAGCTACCTATTGATTCAATAAGGTAAGTTAGTTCAACTCATACATTTATTTGTATTTTAATGAGTACATTACAATGTACTCATGAAAATACAAATAAATGTATTTTATTAATAATATGGTAGCTACAATAATCCTAATGACTAAATTACAATAATTATCGTGGTGACTGTATGTATATTATTTGCAATAATACTTTTTTTATTTAGTCTTGCAAGAGATCAACAATTAGCAGTAACCGTTACTCGGAGTTGCTGGGGACTATGGGACACCAGTACTGGCAAGCTCTTGGCCCAAGTCGCTGATGCACCAGTGGGAGCTATAGTCACTCATGCCGTTATTACCCCCAATGGAGAATCCGTCATCACTGCAGAATCTGGGAATGTGGTTATATGGGATACTACGGAAAGACAAGTAAAATTTAGTTTTATATTTAGTCTAAATAATATAAGAAAGTGGTTAGGTTTATGGGATACTCCGGAAAGACAAGTAAAATTAAGTTTCATATTTAGGACAACGTATTTATTGTATTTATTACAAACAAATTGAAGCAAAAATTAATCTTCTATCGCAGGCAGTTTTCAAAGAAGAACAAAAAGGCGTAAAACAAATATTACTTTTGGAAGATGGTACTAAATTAATAACAATTTCTATGGTTGTTGGAGCTGATAATGTTGATAATTTGGCAGTGGCGCATATCATTGCAAGGACGATACCCGGTAAGTACGATCTAGATTTTATATGCAATACTTGAAGAAATAATTAAACCAAGAACTAAAAATATTTTACAGAAGGAGAAAGAATTTACACCATCGACTATGAAGTACGAGGTACTGGATATCGAGCTGCAGTGGTATCTGCTGATGAACATCACCTAGTAGCTCCAGGAGTAGATAAGTCATCGAGAGATTGTCTTCACGTCTTCCACGCTAGAACCGGAGCTAAATTACACAGGTAAATCTATAAAAACTCCCCACAACGATCTCGGTGACGGTGGCCGGTTTCATTTAAACCAGTCCACTTACGCAGGAGTAATTTTATAGTGCCCAATTGTGTGCGCAGTACACAAGAGCACTCTCTCTTCCTTTACTCTCATAATCCAGTGGGACGGTTATCCGTCACGACTGACGAGAAATCAGCCGCAGGTCCGACTTTTTACGTGTCCATCCGACGCATGGATCATCTTTCTTGTCAGAGAATCAGGTGATCAGCCTGCATTGTCCTAACCAAACTTGGAAACAACATTTTTTGTTGTTGCGGGAATCGAACCCACGATTTATAATAATATATTTTAATTTGTGTCTTCATTAGAAATCTATGATTTACAAATGGTTCCCTATTTTTTCGCATAAAATCATATGTCATAATTTTACTTGGCATAATTTAAACATGTTAGCGGCTTACGTAAGCCGGTAACATTTAAACATGTTAGCGGCTTACGGGTGGCTCAAGGGCCACCCCGCCGCAACTTAACCTACTGTTGTAGGTTCCCTATTTTTTCGCATAAAATCATATGTCATAATTTTACTTGTCATAATTTCATTTGACCTAATAGTAGTTTCGCATAATATTCATTTGTCATAACTTTCTTAGCATAATTTTTTTTCGCATAATTACTAAAAGCATAATAATTGTTAGGCATACTTATTGTAAGGCATATATTTTTTACGCATAACGTTCATTAAGAATAATATTTTTTGCATAATATTAAAAAGCATAAATATATTTACGCATAATGATATTTAAGCACACTATTATATTTACGCATACATCTTTGTAGCATTTTTTTCACATGATATGAATGATAAATTCTACTGGGTGTGCAAGTTAAGACGAAATAACAATTATAATTGTAATTTTACGACTGATTACGAAATAAAGTCGGACAAAAACACGAACTGCTATCTAAGAACATGCCGAGCTAATTATTTTAAACATGTTAGCGGCTTACGGGTGGCCCAAGGGCCACCCCGCCGCAACTAAACCTACTGTTACACATGTTACACAGGTATATGAGTTTAATACCTGCTTTTAATATTTTATTAATATGCTTTTAATTACCTTAACCGTGTTTTCATTATGTCGTTCCATTTTATGTATATTTGTGCCTTGTGACAGAATGCTTTGAATTTATTATGACAAAAAAATATGCCTAACGAGTTTATGCCAAAAAACAATTATGCCAAAGTATTATTATGACAAGAAAAATTATGCCTTACGAGTTATGCCTCATTAAATTAGGACAAACAATATTAGTCTAAATGATATTTATGCCTAATGATGTAGTATGCCAAAAAACCATTATGCCAAAGTATTATTATGCGTACTAAAATTATGCCAAGTGATGTATGCCAAATTATGACAAATAAAATTATGCGAAAGAAGAGGATCCCACTGTTGTACACATGTTACACTAGGTATAATGAGTGTAATACTTGCTTTTAATGTTTCATAAATATGCGTTTAATTACCTTAACCGTGTTACATTATGTCCTTTCATTTTATGAAGATTTGTGCCTTGTGACAGAATTACTGGAATTTATTATGACAAAAAAATATGCCTAACTAGTTTATGCCAAAAAACAATTATGCCAAAGTATTATTATGACAAGAAAAATTATGCCTTACGAGTTATGCCTCATTAAATTAGGACAAAAAATATTAGTCTAAATGAAATTTATGCCTAATGATGTAGTATGCCAAGAAACCATTATGCCAAAGTAATAGTATGCGTAATAAAATTATGCCAAGTGAGGTATGCCAAATGAAATTATGACAAATAAAATTATGCGAAGAAAAGGGATCCCTTTACAAATAGTAACATAATATTTTGGAGTAACAAAAATATCTCAAATCAATCTCCTTATACAAGTTATTTTTGGATAAAAAACAACGAAAAGTAACAAACGATTATTGTCAAATTCCTCTAAAGAAATACAATCAATTCGTGAGGGTTACAAATCCGTTAAAATTTACAACAGTCCTACCGCTGTTATTCCATCTAAAATTAGCGCTTAAATCCAGATAAGAATACTTAACAGCACATAATGACCCCGTAATAATTACTAAACTGTAAACAAAACATAAAATTAAGCTCTCTAAAATTTATGTCGGTTGAAGACAATTAGGCCGTATGTGTTTCAAAACAGGCATTTAAAATACTAATGCTTATCTTATTGAACAACACCTTGTCCAAATGAAACGGCAATATACCAGACAGCGTATAACTTGAATATTATGTTATTGAATACTAAACATGGTACTCACCTTACGTTACCTTAATCAAAAACTTTCAATACAGTTTGACGAGAATTGTGCAACCGGAGGAGCATGAAATTTGGCTGGTAAATAAAAGTTTTTTTTAACGTGAGGCAGCAAAGCATATTCATGGAGGCAGGTGTGCAGAAAGCTAATACATTTTTAAATAATAAAATTAACAAAAATACATTTTAATATTAAAAATAACAACACACACTACCTCAGATTATTATACACTACCTTGGATTTAATATATATATATATATATATATATATATATATATATATATAGAAGACTCCATTAGGGTAAGATATTTATTACAATATTATCGAATAGCTCAAATGCTGAACGATCAGAAACGTGACAAGTTCGATGCCACGTATTACCAACCAAAGAGAATATAATCACCACGTTTACCAACTCCCGTATTTATCCTGAGATTTTATAATCCCATCATTTCCCAATCCAAGCAAATAATAATCCAGTCTCCATGACAACCCTTATTTTTCCATCACATCTGTCAATAGTGGCATCGAGCAAGTCCAAATAGTAAAACTACTTGACGTTTCCAATCAAAGACAATCTTAGCTTTAACACGCTCCGACACGGCCATTCTGACAATTCGCACGTCCCTGTGCGAAACAAATCCGTTGACACTCCGACAAGATCACCCTGGTGACTCTGAGATCCTTGTGTGAAGAATATTTATGTGCATCAACGCTCCGACACGGCTATTCTGTCCATGCACACGTCCCGGTGTGAAGCGTCTCACGTCTTCGTTTCAAGTTTCTGAAAAAAAACATTTGACAGCACAGTAAAAGGTTCTCACTCGGTCAACCTGACCTCGGAAAATTAATAAGAACTGCTTTAATCCATGGACATAACATTTAATTTTCTCATATTCTAACACATCAATACCTCCCTCCTGTATCAATTACACTCTAATTAACATCCTTCATCTAACCTCTATGTAGTGTTCTCAGAGTTAAGTTCTAATTCACATTTTATACTCTCAGATTAAACACACATGAAGTATACAGATACAACACAATATCAACCATAATCTTGCTACCAAATAAATGCTTTACCACACACTTCACACTTTACATGTACCAATCTCAATATCGAAAAACAATGCTGTTATATTCCTATCCGGTAGGCAGCTAAAGAGCCGACTCCATCCGGGCTAACTATATTCAACCACTGCAGCATTGTTACAATACAAGGCCACCTCCTTCCGGTGCACCTCACTACAAAAAAACACTGGGTTGCCTCCATCCGACACCCAGTCACAAGGCCACCTCTATCCGGTGCCTACTCTCGTCAAGCACTGGGCTGACTCCATCCGGCATCCACTCACAAGGCCACCTCTCTCCGGTGCCTACTCTCGTCAAGTAATGGGATGCCTCCACCTGGCACACAATCACAATCCTCGCTCGCAATCCGCAGTCGCAATTCACATTCGCAATCTACAGTTGCAATTAACAGGTGCAAAAATATTCTCAGTTTACATTTTAACAAACAGTTTACAATGTACTTCAAAATCTTAATGTCTTTTGGACCGCTTAGATTATTACCGGATTGAGCGCGCCGAACATCTTGGTGAAATAACTAAACCTACTATTAAACCAAAAGCTAATATCATTTTACTTTAGTGCTAAGCAGAGCCGTCGTATTGCATACACGTCACGAACTTTTAACAAAATATTTTTGCATTTAACTTTTTTAATAAATACATCCAGAAGCAGAGACGGGCGAGCAAAAAAAAAACATTGACCGAACCGGTAGCACATTTACAAGAAATAAATAAAGATTTAGTGCCTCACATGACTATCGAGTACTTTAAAAATTATTCCACATAATTCGAAAAAAAAAATACTGTCGCAAAAATGTTAGACCGGGCAACCCGATCGTCTTTGTTTTAGGCTCAAATTGTAGCTGACTAAATTGTCCAGAGGATTTTTTTGCAAATTTTGAAATAATTCTCCGTTTCCAAATTATCGCGCTCCAAAAAATATAAAAAAATCTGAATAAAATTTAATTTTTATTTCACTGTTTCAGCCATAACTTTTTTCGTTTTTTTTTTCGTGAATACGCGTCCTTTGAGCTTTTTTTGAATATCATATCCTTCACAACTCTCCGAGATATAAGGGAATCTTAGTTTTTCATGAAATCGGAGCTTGCACTGGAGCGAACGAAAAGAAAGTTACAATGTCAAAAGTATTTCGTATTTTTTCTAGCTATACACACTGCAATTAATGTTGAAGGGTCAGGTGTTTCACAATACTCCCGCCGAATGTAAGCAGTTGTAACTTGTTACACTAAGTTAACATAACACATATTAGGACGATTACGCTAAAGATTGATATCAATATAAAACTTTTGAATTTTCAAATGGAAATGATTTCCATTTCCATTTGAAAAATGGAAATGGAAATTATACGTTTCTTTCTCATAAATTTAATAATCGTTTGGTCGTAAGCAACTTTGGTGCGTTTATAACGAACGACAAGGGTATTCAACTCGAGGTTCATTTTCACGTTTACAGATGAGCAATTGGACTGTTGATGGAAAATAACCATAGCCGTCGCTTTTATTACCATACCAAAAGAGTCATAAATGCGTTGCTAGTCGTTAAGATAATCTTAGGTCTCCTGTCGCACAATTTTTAAGTATTTTTGGTTTTACCTAAGTACCACAATATTCTAGGCAATTTGATTTTAGCATGTGTAACAATATACATTCGAAGCCCACAAAGTAAACCAAAAGGTCGATTCTACTAATCAAATTCCGTAACAGTACAGTTACGATCCAGTCCTGATAATATATTAAAACTGCAAAAATGGCACTCTCACAAACGTCTAGCCAACGTCAAACCCGTTTTGATTGGGCACAACTCCAAAAATCAGTTCATGACGTCAAGACTAGTCATCCACAACTCAACAAAAGCAAACTAAAAGTGTAAGTCAACTACGAGAATTGGGGTTCAGAATAACTGATAGTTGACACAGAGATGACTGAATATACCAGTAGTGATAAACCTCCTCCTGACATTTCATAAGCTTACTTCTACATCTGTTACTTTCTGGTCGATATCCTTTAACTTCATTGGAAGTAACTGCAATTTTAAGTCCACGGTTTTAATATGCGCAAGTAAAATTCAGGCTTCTGAAACTTTGCCATTACTTTCTACTTAAAACCTTACCGATCAATAATTAATTGACAATATTTATAAGATCAAATAGCTCATAAATATCAAAAAAAGTAAGATCAGGACAAAGATTGGTGATTTGCTTTGATGTCCGTTTTCGCAAACTAGAGTATGTATGTTGTGTCTATATGATGACGTTGCCATAGGTTGACATTTCCAGTTAGGTTCAAGTAGTTCATTTTTCTGAAGGTTTGGGGGCCGTTATACCAAATACTCCATAGACCTTAGGAAAACAATTATTATTAGCAAAATCGGATATTGACTTTTCATTATGCCTGCTTTTTCTTAAAACAGTAACCTATATTCAGAAGATAGATGATTCGTCATTTCGATATATAATAGTAAAAAAAATTTAGTCATTCGTATCGTATCGAAATAAGTTGTTATTTCTTTGTTCTAAGTTAAACATTTTTTCAATGGCTCGGCTCTGATCACTAACATTCCCAACGCTGGTGCTCGGATCTCTCATCAACTGGAAGTTGCATCAGTCTACTACGCTACCTAATCACAGAACGCTTATTACGGTGAAGAATGTCGACCTCATACAAAAAAATTGGGACCAGATAAGCGCTTCTAGTGAGCTGCCTCTTCAAAATTTTAACCGCCTTCCAGCAAAGGAGGACTACTTAATTGATTATATCAATATGGCGACAAATTTAAGATACGTAATCATAGTTTAAGATATCGTTAAATTCCTCTTTCGAATACATTTTGATATTCCAACAAAACCGATTAACCATCTCCATAAACTATTCATTAATACTGCAGAACAATATATTCATTTTTTTTCTGTTTCTTTTTTTTTTCAAATGGGGCTACGTTAATGTCATTTAAGTTGTTTTAACTTAATCGGACTGGTGACTGCCATTTGGCTAGTCTTTATGGTACAATATATTAATCATTCGTGAGCCTCATGTACATAAGTCTAGCGTTTTCGATGGCGCAAGGCAGAAGCGACATAGTGTCATCTGTTGTGGTTTTAAGTAGCTTTTATGTAACGTTAACCCTGTAGGACAGAGCGATATATTGAAATGTCGCCATTCTCGTTGCACCGAACTACCCCTTTGTACCTAATACTAAAACCAAGAGAGAAAATAATTTATGCAATCAATAATTATCTGTCAAAATAAAATCATCCCAAAGTACATACGTATCATTCCAAATTAATAAACAATTTCACTTGGTTAGATAATAATCTAGCGCCTGACACATGAATTTTCAACTACTATCTTAAAGTATCATGCGAATTCTTATTGCAAAGTTAGATTTTGACAAACGGTCAAAACTGTATTTTCAATTTGATCCAAAGGTTGCGAAGTACTATAATTTTATGTTCGTTTTAAATATTCTTTTTATTTTTGTCTCATGAAATCAATTATGAGTTATTATGTACTCAAATAAAAATGTCATTCGTGAGAACGCGCAAGATCACGCTCCTTCTATATCATAACAAAGCTTACTTAAATTTGCAAAATTTAACAACTATGTCATACATTCTTATAGCATCATCTGCAAAATAGCAGTACACTGTAAGAACTAAATTATTACACTCATGCACATCGTCTCAGACTTCAGCAGGCTACGCGTCGCTATATAAGTAGGTAGGTCCACACATATGCAGTCTTTCGATACACAAACTAGTATCTAACCTAAATCTTAGTTTGAGATGTGCTAACTCGGTTAGACCATGAAGCCATTAGCATCAAGAGAAGCAACATCTTATATGATCTTTATTAGCTAGGTAATTTCGCTATGTGTATCAAATGAAAGAGACTTCATAAACAATACTAGATCAATTCTACCAATATTTCGAAAAAAATATCGTAATGGAAGGAATACGCTCACCACAGTTATTGAGTGTCCAAGTTGGAATCTTTATGCCCAATATATTATCATTTACCAAGTTAAGAGAGCAAAACTGCATCTGCCACGTAATTTATCGTCAATTCCCTCCAAGTATGTCAATACATAGTGTCCTTGTCTCCCGCTGTAAAATAAAAATAAACAATACATGACATATCTCAGAATTGCTATTAAACTAGCTTTGATGTTCTGATGCAGCTAAACGTCTTTAACAAAACTTTTCCTCATGCAGGACAATCAATTGACTTGTGTCCCTATCAACCACAAACAAAGCATTTGCGAGCAGTGTGTTGACCACAGGATCTTATATTCTCTAGTTTTGGCTTTCCATCTCTTATGTTTGTTATTATTATATTTTTAGCGATCAATACAATTCAACTTCAACTCAAGAATCTTGTGTTCTAAGTCTCCGCTACGGATTAAGTGTACCCAATATCCTTTGTAATTGGAATGTGAATGCAGTCTGATTATTTCATCTTGCTTTTACACCATGAAGATTCACCCATGCTAAATGCATGTAATACACTCTTCTGACTCTAGTGTCATTCTGATCGGTTTCGATCTATTAATCTAGGTATTACTTTCGTCGGACAACTTTGTTTTCTCCACGTTTTAGGCTCTACGCATTTGTTCATTTGCGATTTAAGCAATTTGCTCATCCTGCGTGTCATGCTCATTCTGCCCTTTGCACGTTATGCTTCGAAGGGTCTTTCTATGTGGGTCGTGATGTTCATACCAGTTCTGATGTCAAAGACTCCATTAGGATAAGATGGCGAACGGTTGAAATATTCCAAGTTTAGATATTTATTACAATATTATCGAATAGCCCAAATGCTGAACGATCAGAAACGTGACAAGTTCGATGCCACGTATTTCACGACTTCCGTATTTTATCCTGATTCCTGAGCTTTTCTAATCCAGTCATTCCCCAATTCAGGCAAATAATACCCCAGTCTCCATGACAACCATTATTTTTCTATGACATCTGTCAATACTGGCATCGACCAAGTCCAAATAGTAAAACTACTTGACGTTTCCAATCAGAGACAATCTTAGCTTTAACACGCTCCGACACACACACATATATATATATATATATATATATATATATATATATATATATATATATATATATATATATATATATATATATATATATATATATATATATATATATATATAATATATATGCATCTTGCGAATCATGTTGCGTCCTACATGGCGATTTTTACGAATGATGCCGCGTCCGACCGACTTGTTGCGTCCGGAAGATTAACCGACCCTCATTTTTCGTCCAAGGGTGTCTTTTCATCATTAGAATGCATAGACAAAAAATTGGCATGGACTCAATTTCATCACTAGAATGATTTTCAGCGTATTTCGTAGTTCAGCCATCGGCCGCGTGGAATTTCGAGGGCGCTACTGAGAAGCGTATATTTTGTACCGTATATTGAGCGTTTAGTTTACCGATTATATTGCGTCTCCCTGAATATACACAAAAAGTTTTTTTCAGTTCTCTACGAGCATCATCTTGCGCCCAAAATTTTTCTTACATCAGTACACCGCCTAGATCCTACTGGGGCCTTTTAGGGTGCACGGGTGTGGGGCGCGCGGGGGGCGGGAAGTGAGCCGGTCGTCAGCGCCAGCAGCGCGGTCGCATCGCATATTTTGTTAACCGACTTCCAAAAAAGGAGGCGGTTATGTATTCGGCTGTATAATATTTTATTATTATTTTGTATGTTAGACGATAATTCAGCCGTCTATGGACCGATTATCAAAATTCTTTTTTTGATCTAAAGGGTATAACCCCAAAGTCCCGTTTTAAAAAAAGTGGTGACCTGATGATGGGATCCATGAGGAATCAAAATTTATATGGATACTTATGGCGATTTCGGCTTTTTCTGAAGTAGTCTAAGCATATTATGCTACCAAAAATTAAGATTTTGCGCCAAGGTATACCCTGGATCCAAAAGTACAGAACAGAACTCCTGACTCCTTATAGATACATGTTTGGGGATTTCAGCGTTGTTTAAAGAACTGCAAGCATATGCTTCCATGGCAATTAAGTGATCATCATTATCACCACCACCATTACACCATACATCATTACATTATGATGATACAAAAGGTACTTCTCCTAGTATTTTTCACAAACACGGTGATCTTTAAACGTTACTCTACCGTCTATGGACTTATATTTTGTAAAATTATTTTGTTGTTGTCATTAACATGGAAACTTGATGATGGGATCCGTGAGGAATCGAGGGAACTCCTCAAAATTTATATAGACATATAATATAGTGATTTAGACTTTTCCTGAAGTAACTTAAGCATATTATGCTACCAAAAAAATAAGATTATACCCTGTATAATAAGAAGGTATTTCCTGGATCCAAAAGAACCGAACAAAACTCCTCAGTCTTTAAAGATACGCGTTTGGAAATTTCGGCATTATTGTTTTAAGAACTGCAAGCATATGCCACTATGTACGTTACAGTAATCATCATCATCATCTTATTTTAAAATAGTGTCTGACCAAAGCTGGTTTTTACGACCTAAACCGAAAACGAATTTCGGCAACGGTCTCAGTTTCGGCCGCAACCGAAACTTCCGTAGGTACAAGGATCATGTTTTGAGAGAAAAATAAAGGAAACGTTAGTTTAATCAGACAGTCTTTTTAGGGTTCCATAGTATTCAGTCAGTTAGTCTTTCTTTCTGTCTGCCCCTCTAGCTACTGTAATTTTGAACATAAATGGGAGAGATTTGGTAAAGTTATGTATAGATTAGTGATGTGCCGGATCGTTAAAAATGTATATCCGCGGATACGGATCTGAATACGGATATTTGGTGTCAAGATCCGCGGATACGGATACGGTTACGGATCTTAACTTTCTTACGTAGTCGGTGTGGGTGCGCGCGACCTTCACATATGTTTCAACTTGCATTGCACGGCGGTTCTTTCGGTAAATATTCCGTATCGCGCCACCAGCGATTTTGAGGCCGATTTTTTTACAGTCGCGTTATAATCTGTAAACATCAGAACTAGTATTGTTATGATGGCGCATGACCGTTTTTGCAAAAAAAATTAAAATAAAAAAAAATACAGGAGAATCAATTAAGAATGTAATTATATTTTATATATAATGTGATATAGGAAATGTATGAGAACAGTATATAATTCTTAGGTAATTAATAGCAATGTATTACTCCGAGTTGGCCCAATACGACTTCATTGGGTTAGGTTAGGTTAGTTATTTTTTTGTAAACCACCCAGAAGTAGGAGCCCCGCGTAGCGGGGCTCCGTCGACTCATAATTGAAGCCAGTTGTTTGTTATTGAGGGCTTATTATAACGCGACTGTAAAAAAAATCGGCCTCAAAATCGCTGGTGGCGCAATACGGATTTTTTTTTTAGCCAGAAATAGTCATGCGCCATCATAACAATACTAGTTCTGATGTTTACAGATTATAACGCGACTGTAAAAAAAATCGGCCTCAAAATCGCTGGTGGCGCGATACGGAATATTTACCGTTCTTTCTTTTGTTTTGTTTATAGTTTAGTGTGACACTGGACAGCATAGATAACGTTTGTTTGGTATTGGTACATGAGTTTGAAAAAATGTCTACAAAGAAGTTTAATAGTGTAATTTGGAATTATATTGTGTTAGTAAATGATGAATGTGCAAAATTTAAAATTTGTGATATAAAGGCACAACTTTAAAAAATCATTAACAATGAAAACATCTTCAAGAATATTATCTGTATTGAATTCAATAGTTTTTTGCTGTATTGAATTTAATAGTTTTTTATTGCTAGTTGCTACCTTAATCAGTAATATCCTATTTAAAGAATTCATCTATAACCTCTCGGGCGTCGGACTGTTAAAATTTTAAAAGCGGGTGGTGTCAGCGGGTCCGGCGTCCGGCACTGAAGGCGTTCGCGCGGTTTCTCCGGTTCCGGTTTTTCAAGATTATATTAATCAATTGATTTTAAAACTATTGCATGTTATATATATTTAGAAAATAGAATAAATTCCTTATATGATGATGTAACTGGAATTTAAAAAAAACTTAACGAATAAAAGCAATCATGATGTGAACACAAAAGAATTGTTTTTTTTTCCCAATTCTTAGTTTTTAAACTCAACAAAAAACATTTTTAATTTGATTTTGCGTTAATTACATTCTGTGGATATATTGTTCATATTATTTAATAACAAAACAGGCCAATGTAAAAAAAAATCCATGACCCCCCTTAAGCGTTACGCGGTATTATACGCCAGAAGGCACCCGCGCTTGTTTTTTCGATTTTTATTATTGAATTGTTAGTAAAACCTTGGCACATTATACATTTTTAGAAATTAGAAGAATCGTTCTACACAATGAAAAAATAAATTAAAAGAAATATAAACTACATAATGCAAAATATCAAACATGATTTCACTGGAAATGAATTTTTTAATGTTGGTTTTTGAAGCTAAATTATGGCGAAAATTTATATCACACGCATACGAAAGTTTTTATTTAATTAAATAAATACGTGTTCAAATAACGATATATATAAAAAAATTCGTGATTTGTGCACAAAATTAACCAAACATCAATGATTAGTGGAGTGGAGTGAAATTGGTGTCAAATTTCTTTACTCTGAGACAAACAATAATTTATTTTATTATTGAGTACAACAGCAAAGACAAAAAACTATAACAGCTTTGTTTTATCCCTGTACTAAGTAAATAAATTTCAATCACAGATAAAAATCCAGATATTTACAAATGAGAATAAACAGAAAATATAGCAATAAAAATGGGCAAATGTGCCGGCCGACGCCCATCCTGGTGGTTTTTATTTGTATTTATGTGCCGCGCGACGCCCGAGCGGATAATTTTAAAATTAATAAGGTAAATAGATCCGTAAAAGATCCGCCAAATAGAAACGGATACGGACACGGATACGGATCTTTCTTCGGCTTCGGATATCCGCGGATACGGATACGGATATCCGGCACATCACTAGTATAGATCCGTGTTCTACATCATAAAATAATAATAATTTCATATTTTAGAGGGGTGGCTCCTCCATACATGTGAAATAGGCATGGAAAATATTGTTTCATTCTACTCCATCGTGTGAGATATCGTCGAAAAGATCTAAAATAAAGGCGTTGTTTTATACATAACTTTTTTACAAAGAACCATTTTTGAGTAATCGGCTTCCAAAGTGGTTTTATAATTTGGTCCCCCGCTGGCATTTTTAAACTATAGGAGATAGAAACTGGAAAGTTTGTATACTGATAGATCATGCTAAAAATCTTTTAGAGAATTTATTTTGAGCGCAATCGGACTACAACTTTTTAAGTAATTCAAAGAAGGCCTATTGCGCGTTGATAGTTACAGAACCCTCCTTAGACATGTCCTAACATGTTTTGATTTACTGCCGCTTAGTAGTTTATTTATACAAATCTGTGTTGCGAGCAAAACACGAAAAAGCACTATAATATTTACAATTGTTTATTGTAAAACAGCTATATTATTATGTACAACGGATCTTAAATACTTTAAGCTTAGCCCAATTCACGAAACGACTATCTCGTTATACCTAAATCAAATCGCGAAGTAGGTTACGAGAGTGAGCCTTATTAACTAAGCATGGCTTTCTCATAATTATGAGAAAATAGAATATCGCAAAAGTGTCATTGTCGTGTACGGTCAACGGTGTGACAGTTAAATATGGTCAAACGTTCCATCATTCTAATCTATGTACAAAATTTCAGGCTTAAATTGAAGTCGTTCTTAAGCGAATTAGGCACAATGCAAGCTAGTCAAAAACCTCGTAAGCCTAATAGACTAGTGCTTTTACCTTTGAAAATGGTCAAAAGTGACAAAAAAAATAACTTACAATAGGATGAAACCCATTGGAAAAAGAAGAGAATTTAACAAAAATAAAAGGAAAAAGTATTTTACGGGCAATTTGAGGTCGAGAAGTGTAAGGAAGTGAGTTTTTAAGGATAGAAAACGGTTTATCTCGATTTCTGGCAAAACTACAAGTCCTGTGGAAAAAGTCAAATAGCAAAGTTATAGGTGATAAAAAGATCTACAACGTTTGTACTTATTTACAATTTTTTTACATAACTTCATAATTTATGTGAAAAATTCAACTAACCAAGTGTTTGTTCTTTTTTTTATATTTATGCTATTACAAAAAAATTCACGACATTTGGTGAAAACGTACCCGTGTGTTTCAAATATATTGTAATTTTTTTTATTTAAAATATTAATTTTTTCACCTTATTTTAACTTAATATCAAAAAATTAACCCTAATTTTAAGTCGAAAACTCTCACGTCAAAATATCTTTTTTTTTTATTTTAAAGTCGGTGGGCTTTTTATTCGTTGAAATCTCTCTTTTCTGATAATGTAAAAAAAATACATTACCACAGTAAAAGTTCTCAAAAAAATGCAAAGAAAAGAACAGGTAGTAAGGCCCAGACCCGCTTAGCCCATTCCCCACTTCTTATTCACCCATTCACCCGTAGTTTTGCCGAAAATCGAGATAAGCCGTTTTTTACCCCTTGTAACTCACCTAACCTCACCCCCTTACACTTCCCAACCTCAAATCGCCCGTAATTTATTTTTTCCTTATTTTTTGTTATATTAATTTTTTCTTTTTCCATTGGGTTTTATCCTACTATACTTTGTTTTTGTTTCAAAAATTATCGGCATTGGTCTACAATAGCTATTTCAAAATGACGTTTAGACAATGCGCGAGTTAGTGTTTTTTTATGTATACCAACTGTAAATGTGTAAAATCAAATACTTACTTTTATTATTTTTACCCCATCTCAAGTAAATGCAACGGAGTTAAATAAATCATGTCCTGTAACAAAACCTGTCATCGCAGCCCGAGAACTCCATGCACATGCAGAATGCAGTTTCGGTTTCGGTCGTAGTTTCGACAAAACCAAAACTAAACCGAAACACGTTTTTTTGCTGAAACTCGACCGAAACCGAAACCGAACACTCGGTCGGACACTAATTTATAATACCTAATGGAAGCTTGGCGCGTATTCGATAATTACAAACGTCACAAAAAATTGTAAAATTATTATTTTTAAACAAAAATTAAACAGACTTCCAAAGTAATCAAACACAAAAAAATTATGAAGTCGGTCGTCAGTCCGGTTGTTTTTTTTTTAAATTAGTTATTTTATTTTAGATTTTTTAATTTTAACCTACACACACTTGGTCGATTTAAATCAAAAAGACGACTATTTAACATACATACATACATAAAAGATACGCGCGAAAAACATAACCCTTCTCACAAAAATACAAAAACAGTAATTCGGAATCACAATCTCATAAAAAATTGAAGGGTGTAGCTTTATCTGCATAATGTTGGTAATATATGTAGGGCATTATACGGAATTGATTTGAACAAATTGATGGGAGGTAAGAGCATCCATGCAGTGTATAGAAGTATACGGATATATACTGTGTGCTGGATAGTTTTGGTGGTGAATGGAAGTACTAGCATCCATGCAGTGTATAGAAGTATACGGATATATACTGTGTGCTGGATAGCTTTGGTGGTGAACGGAAGTACTAAATGACCTGGAAATTTCCAAAACTGAATATTCATATTTCATTATATAACGCGATACCAAGTCGACTCTTGAGATCATACTGATAAAAACTACACATATATGCATTAATAACATGTAAAATCTTGCCACATACAGTGGACGCTACAGGGTGGTAGTTTGTAAGGACGCAAGAAGTCTTCGTCGATTTAAATATATATATATATATATATATATATATATATATATATATATATATTTAAATCGAATTGATGGGAGCAATTTGTTCACATCAACTCCGTATAATGCCCTACATATATTACCAACATTATGCAGATAAAGCTACACCCTTCAATCTTTTATGAGATTGTGATTCCGAATTACTGTTTTTGTATTTTTGTAAGAAGCGTTATGTTTTTCGCGCGTATCTTGTATAATATATGTATGTATGTTAAATAGTCGTCTTTTTGATTTAAATCGACCAAGTGTGTGTTGGTTAAATTTAAAAAATCTAAAATAAAATAACTAATTTAAAAAAATAAAAACAACCCGACTGACGACCGACTTCATAATTTTTTTGTGTATGATTACTTTGGAAGTTTGTTTAATTTTTGTTTAAAAATAATAATTTTAAAATTTTTTGTGACGTTTGTAATTATCGAATACACGCCAAGCTTCCATTAGGTATTATAAATTAGTGTCCGACCGAGTGTTCGGTTTCGGTTTCGGTCGAGTTTCAGCAAAAAAACGTGTTTCGGTTTAGTTTTGGTTTTGCCGAAACTACGACCGAAACCGAAATTGCATTCTGCATGTGCATGGAGTTCTCGGGCTGTGATCGGTAATGTTCGACGCTTTTTTAAATTCCAACTAAGCGACGCGCGACGCGACGATGACATTTTTTAAGGTTTTGTTACAGGACATGATTTATTTAACTCCGTTGCATTTACTTGAGATGGGGTAAAAATAATAAAAGTAAGTATTTGATTTTACACATTTACAGTTGGTATACATAAAAAAAAACACTAACTCGCGCATTGTCTAAACGTCATTTTGAAATAGCTATTGTAGACCAATGCCGATAATTTTTGAAATAAAAAAAAGTATAATAGGATGAAACTCACTGGAAAAGGAAAAAAATATTACAAAAAATAAGGGAAAAATAAATTACGGGCGATTTGAGGTTGGGAAGTGTAAGGAGGTGAATTACAAGGGGTAAAAAACGGCTTATCTCGATTTTCGGCCAAACTACGAGTCCTATGGAAAAAAGTAAACTAGAAAAGTTATAGGTGATAAAAAGATCTACAACGTTTGTACTTATTTACAGTTTTTTCACATAACTTCATAATTTATGTGAAAAATTTCTTTTTTTATATTTATGTTATTACAAAAAAATTCACGACATTTGGTGAAAACGTACCCGTGTGTTTCAAATATATTGTAATTTTTTTTATTTAAAATATTTATTTTTTCACCTAATATCAAAAAATTAACCCTAATTTTCAGTCGAAAACTCTCACGTCAAAATATATATTTTTTTTATTTTAAAGTCGGTGGGCTTTTTATTCGTTGAAATCTCTCTTTTCTGATAATGTAAAAAAAAATACATTACCACAGTAAAAGTTCTCAAAAAAATGCAAAGAAAAGAACAGGTAGTAAGGCCCAGACCCGCTTAGCCCGTTCCCCACTTCTCTCTGAAATACCTTTTGATGGGCTAAAATTATCCGTAGGTCACTCATGTATTTAAGCTATCTTAAAATAGCAATAAATAAGCATCTATGCATATAATTTAAAGACGATTGGACAACTTACACAAAATATTGTAGATGAAGACATCTACAATATTTTGTAGATATCTTCTACTAAAATATTTTGTGCCTAGCTTCAATAAGAATTGAGGCTAGGCGGGTCTAGGTTATGTGAAAAAAATATAAATATAAAGTTTGCACGCCTCACACGCGTTTTATACTATAATCAGGAAACCGTAAGATGAAAAATCATCGCTTAAACAATGACTGATCTACCACAGCGTCAATACATATCCATAAATAGAGCCAATAATATTATATTACACTAAATTATAAACAGTTTATTTGGAATATTGATATTTTTTTTACATCTCTATCATTATCATCTAGTACAAAATAATTTATGTATGCATTACGAGTATGATACATCAGCATGTGACCCCTCTTGCCCCCATTAATACCGTATTTTGATGATTTTACAATAAAACAAGGTATGGTGACTACAATAAATATTTCTTAGTGTTTTGTCATTTTTTATATATTTATTTACGTTTTTTTTTTTTGCATCCGTTGCACATAAAATATATAATATGCATTAAATTAACAATATAATGTAGCAAATATGTAACAAACAATATAAAAAAATATCGGCAAGCGGTATTGAGAAATGGGAAAATAATAAAAGAGAACGAGGAACGAATAAAACTGGTTATTCTATCAAAAAAATGTTAATTAATATATTTTTAACCATTTAGAATTTATAACGCCAAGCAACAGGGCTCATCCTTAGGATAAACGGAAACGTTTAAAAAAAGATTCAACTCATTTCATTGCCCATATTTTTCTTAATTTATGGAAAAAACAGACCTACGGACAGCTTTAGTTTTTTTTTATTATTTCATGTTATATTACATAAATTAAATTAAATAAGTAAAAAGCAAAACAGTCTACAGTCATGTTTGAAGTTCCTAGTTGTAAAAACATCAATTTTTCTATAAGTTTATTATTGAATTTCGGGTATTTCAACAGATTTTATTTCAACCTAAAACCAATGTCTCAAAGCGAACAAAATTAGTCATTAACTATGAAAAACTAATTGAAGAAGTTAAACAGACTAATTGTAGTAATTTATTAAACAGTCCTTGCGTTGACGAAATGACTGTCAATCTTATGAATACACTTAATCACGCCTTAACTAATTCCAGTTCCCTGAAAAAGTTCAGTCATAAAAAATTTACCATCAAACCCTGGATGACACCTGGAGGTCTACTCCGAACATCAAATATCAATGTTTCGTCCGAATGATCGGGCTGTTTCCTACTCCGAAATACTTTCGTTCGGAAGTTCGCTCCGACCGAACTTCAAGTGACGTTTCTCGTATCGGACCTTACTCTGAACGCGCGTAACTCGACCGAAGTTTTGAATTTGACAGTAGGTTTCTCGGGAGTTTTATGTCAAAAATTACGATAACAAAAGAGTTACCTTTGGATTATCGGAAGCAATAAGAAAGTGTTAAAATCAGTAAATAAGGCATGATATCTCATTATAATGAGGTTTTACTCATGTCAAACTATATTTAAGATAATATAAAATTGTGTTTTAGTGTAAAATGGCGAGACTATTCTTACTTGAAGATTGTATTGAAGAAGAACACTTGGAGCGCAGAAGATACCGCACACTGCATGTCTTTTACCATATTTTATTGTGTGTGATATTTTTATATGATTTTGAGTATGTACCTAAGTAATTTCATGAATTTTTTTAGGTGATTCAGGGTATGCATTAAAGGAGTATATATGATGACACCTTTTGAAAATGTACCTGAAGTTTATCCGGAAGGCCGGTATAACATACTCTACAAACGAGTATGCTGCACCATTGAGCTCACATTTGGGATATTGAAAGGGAGATGGAGGTGTCTCCTAGCAGCTCGGGAGCTTCATTATGTTCCAGAAACAGCAAGAAAAATAATAATAGCCTACTGTGTTTTGTACAATTTGTGCACACCTGCTGGGTGGGAAGCTTCTGAGTTGACAGGAGACGATTTAAGAGTGGAAGACAGCAGGCAAAATGCTTTGCATGCTGCACAATCTTCCATTGAAGCTCTGCAACGTGGTCATAGGCCACGGGCAAGATTAATGCTGCAATTACTTTAATCTTGCCCGTTGCCCGTGGAACCAAATCAAAGCAACAGGTAAAAAGCATATCCTACAACTTTTGTATGTATCTGTATTACTCAATAGCATAGCATTAAAAATACTTATAAAGTATTTTTTATTTCAGGTAAAATGCCAGTTAATTTAGAGTATAATAGTCTTAAAAGTAGATAGCTTTAATTGACATTATATTTAACAAGAAAATAAGGTAAATAATTTAAGGTTGTAGTTATGTTAATAAAAATATATTAGATGATAACTCTTAAATAATTATGTAGAATGTAAGTAATAAATACCTATGCAAAACAAAAAAAATAAGATTTTTATTGATAAGCATAATTGTTTATTCTGGATCAGAGAAAACTAAATAAATAAGAGCAACAGGTCTGGGTCTTGTGAGAAATATGTATTTCATGTAAGTATGGCTGCATAGCCATACATACCTTCATGAAATACTGTATATTTCTCTATCAATAATCTATCACTGTAGCATTACAGTGACATATTTTATATGATTTAGATGTAAATGATAAAATTTTAGAATAAAATAAAGTTGATATCAAAAATCGTTTTAATTTTGTTAAAATACCTATAATAAAATAAAAGTGGTACTGCGGGAAATTCAAAACGCATATTTCATGGAGGTCCTGCCTCAGTCCATTACTGATATCCACGAGGGCCTCCTTAATGCCCACAACCTCTCTGCTCCACTGCACTACTTATGCTACACATTTTTCTTCGAGTCGGAAAAATCTACTCCTTATTGAATCCTCAGTACGAGTCCGCATTCTTCTTTCCCGTCTTGAATGTGTGGCTAAAAACAAAATGATCATTTTATTTACTTGCACTATATACAATATACATACACCTTATTTAATTACTTTCTTAATCTTGTAAATTAATAAATGGTTAAATTTATTGATTAAAAAATTAAATGTTACAAATGTTGCACTTGTAGTTTTAGTCAACCTCAGTTAGTAAAAATTATTAAAATGAGGGGAAGGAATTTTGAGTCAAAAGAATGTTGAATGAAAATAAGATAAAACTTTGTGGATCAAACTAAACAAAAAATTCTAAACCTGGTATTTCAGTTACACTTGCTCATTACTTATTTAAACTAAATTATTAATGTAAACTCATACTTACAGCGCTGTGTGGAAGGTTGTTCCATAGGAGTCGCTTTCAGCCTTCTACCGACTGTGGGTTGCAGTGGTTCTATAACTTAGATAATAATTTGCATAATTAATACAAAGTATTAAAATAAGTAAATTTGTTTTTTTTTTTTACATTCTTGAATGTGGTGTAGATATTTTATTTGTTATAATATTAAGGTATTTAAAAATTCTAATAATAGTTTAATTAACATTAATTTTAAGTATATGACTAACAATAATCTCAAACTTTATCTAGAGCATAAATACTGAACTGCTAAAACTAACAGGTCACTTGGACAACTCTCTCTCTCTCTCTGTCTAAACAAAATATGTATCTAAGAAGTAGGTAGGTACCTACCAGTATGAATTTCCCTGATTATTTGAGTCTCTGGTGGGCTGGGAGTCAGCGACGGTCCACCAACAGTAGCAGTGGCTGGTCTACGAGCAGCTACCACATTTGTCTTAGCCAGATATTTTTTATCTGTCCGCATGTATAAAAAATATGACCTTGTTAGATATCAATAACACCTAAAATTACTTACTACTAGAAATATAATTATTTTTTATCTCGAAAACTATGGATCTTATAATTATGAAACTTGCGAAATTGCTTCGATAATAAAATATCTATAAGCAGTAAAATTACCATAAACCAATTATTAGGACAAATGTGGGAAAGTTTAACCTAAAAGTATTCTGATATTTTTTTTACTTTTTAGTGTAAAACTTACCTTTTGCCATTGTTGCACAGTTTTATTATAACCACCCATCACATTATGGGTGCTGCATATTTCACTTGCAGTCTTCCCTCCACATTCCTTAATGCGCCGCGAGCCAAGTCACGGTGCTCCTCAAGAAAATTTAGGAACGTTTCAGTTTATTCTGTGCTTGGAGCCGTCATTTTCTATTTCACACACAATCACTACTGAGCACATAATTTCTTCGTAACCCGGAGAAATCATATTAGAAATCCACAACGCTTTGGGATAAATGGATCATTCATTTGAATCGTTTGACAGGATTTTAAGAGGTTGCAATCGTCCACTTCAACACCTCATGTGAAGTATGTCTACATTCCGTAATATAAAACACTTGGTTAAACTTTTTTTACAAGTATTCCTTTGACTAAACTTTATTTATGACCTCGCAGCACAGCATGTATTTGTTTATAAACAAAAACGTTTTCGTGTCAAACTGAATTTTTTTTTTGCATTCATAGGCAAAAACAAAGGTGTGTACAGCCAAACTTAATTAAGTTTTATCGAAATAAGAAAGATAATAATGTTTTTATTACTTTAAAACTTTTTACAATCCGTTTCGAATGTTATTCTAAATATTTAAGGTCTGATGTAAGTGTAAATATTTTAAAATACAATTATGAAATAAAACTCGGAACGAATGTAAAACAACGCGTTTTTCCTCACTAACTTGTTCGTTCACGAAAGTTGTCACGTGACTCCGATAAACGTCCGCGAGTCCGATGTAACTTCGGAGTAAGGTCACTGCCTAAACTTCGGTCGGGTATCGGTCGGATCCGAAGATTTGAATGCGCGGTTTCGGAGTAGACCTCCTGGTTTAATAAGATGCTCTAAACATAGAGATAAATTACATAGAGACTCTAAAAATAGTCCTAATGATGAATTTAAAAGATTAGTTTACACAAGATATCGCAATTTTTACATTAAAATAATAAGAAATACTAAATCTCAATTTGACAGCGCCGATATAAATAAAAGTAAGAACAACTCGAAAATCCTATGGCAAACAATAAACCGAATCTCACATCGAAATCAAAATAAAACTAATAATTCTCTGGCAGATATTTCAATGATGTCAGCATCTTTAGAAGAATCTTTGAATTCTCTTAACTATCACTTCACCTCTGTTGGAGAGTCACTTGCAAAAAACGTTCTTAACAGCTTAAACGAGACTCATGAATCCCTCACATCTAAGACGTCACTTACTGACTCCTTTCCCAATTCCCTCTTCTTAGCTCCTACTGACCCGCAAGAAATCCTTGATCTTATAAAAAACCTAAAATCACATAGTTCTCCTGGCCTTGATGATATAAATCTGGGGGCACGGCAGTGCCCCCGCCAAGTCGAGCGCGAAGCAAACACTGCCGTACCATCCTTTACTGGAACCATTTCGCCGCATTTTCAGGCCCCTATTTGAGAACCTCTGGATAAGACCAGAACGCAGAAATTTTCGTCATCCAGTAAGCTATAATCACATACTTAAAATCCAAAATTTCAAGTCTGTAGGTCATTTAGTTCCGAAGTTAAGCGAAAGCAAAGTTTCGCATTTATGACACTCACTCACTCACTTATACACTCACTCATGATCATCAAAATAGAACTAGTACTTCCCATAAACTCAGAGAGCTGAAATTTGGTACAGAGTTAGGGTTTAATGGCCACATAAAGGGAAAACTATAAAAACTAGGATAATCGATCTGGGGGCACGGCAGTGCCCCCGCCAAGTCGAGCGCGAAGCAAACACTGCCGTACCATTCTTTACTGGAACCATTTCGCCGCATTTTCAGGCCCCTATTTGAGAACCTCTGGATAAGACCAGAACGTCGATCTGGGGGCACGGCAGTGCCCCCGCCAAGTCGAGCGCGAAGCAAACACTGCCGAACCATTCTTTACTGGAACCATTTCGCCGCATTTTCAGGCCCCTATTTGAGAACCTCTGGATAAGACCAGAACGTCGATCTGGGGGCACTGCAGTGCCCCCGCCAAGTCGAGCGCGAAGCAAACACTGCCGTACCATTATTTACTGGAACCATTTCGCCGCATTTTCAGGCCCCTATTTGAGAACCTCTGGATAAGACCAGAACGTCGATCTGCGGGCACGGCAGTGCCCCCGCCAAGTCGAGCGCAAAGCAAACACTGTCGTACCATTCTTTACTGGAACCATTTCGCCGCATTTTCAGGCCCCTATTTGAGGAGCTCTGGATAAGACCAGAACGCAGAAATTTTCGTCATCTAGTAAGCTATAATCACATACTTAAAATCCAAAATTTTAAGTCTGTAGGTCATTTAGTTCCGAAGTTAAGCGAAAGCAAAGTTTTGAATTTATGACACTCACTCACTCAATCACTCACTCATGATCATCAGAATAGAACTAGTACTTCTCATGAACTCAGAGAGCTGAAATTTGGTACAGAGTTAGGGTTTAATGACCACATAAAGGGAAAACTATAAAAACTAGGATAATCGAACATCTGGAGTACCTGGTGACCCTGATTAGAAAACACAAGAGCCCAACCAAACTATTAGAGATCGACATACCGCCTTTACACAAAATATTCAACATGGTGGTGGGCCGCTTCATTTGATGTCAAAAATCGAAGGTCTGAAGTATCTGATGAAGAATCCTCAGCTGGTTTCAGCTGATTAGAGATATGGTAATGCCCCCCTTCTACTATTGGTACATAAAAAAATCGACTGTCATTTCAAAAACCTAGCGAAGTGGGACACAATACACATCTTCTAATTTAATCTAGTCCGTAGCATTCCACTGCTGGGCGAATGCCTCCCTTTCTGCTTTTGATACGCATATAAATAAAATTAAAGGAAAACTCTGGATAAGACTAGACTGGCTTTTATACTTATATTTACAAGTTTACAAGAAGAAATAGTCGAACGATTAACTTTATTGTACTCGATCATTACACAAATTAAATAAACAAATTACACTGAAATCTAGTAAAATAAATCAATATGCCCACGTTTCTACAAAAAGAAGTGAAATCCCACCAAAAACATTCTGTAAAAAACTAGCCAAGTCTCGATAGAGCTGCTTGTTTATCTCTAAAAAGTAGTGAAATCTAGACAAAGTCGTGCCAAGTCTAAGGTTCCTTACTGCGATTTCTTTATTATTATAGTTAATGTTGTGTGACTTGGCCGTTGAACATTCTTTATACGTTACAAGTGGGTACAAATCAATTTTGTTTACACGTAATGTATATCTGTTGTAACTACCTATGTTTGTTAAGCGAGATAATAGCCCATACTGGTATTGGTAATTGGACGCTAGTGAGTAGTGTCTCATTTTAGGCTGTTGTTGATTGTAGAACACATGTATTGGAGCAATGGTGTCATGGAGCCCCTTTTGTACCATTGTGTACTCTTCAATAATATTGTTCTTAAAGCTATTGGTCAATATGTAGCAGAGCCTCTCTCTATTATTTTTAATCGTAGTATTGAATCCGGAATCTTCCCCAAAATATGGAAATATGCGGCTGTAGTTCCCATACATAAAGGCGGATCCAAATGTGAACCTACTAACTATCGCCCAATCTCCCTGTTAAGCGGTATCTCCAAACTACTTGAGCGCGTGGTACATAAGAGACTCGTCTCCTTCTTAGAATCAAATCATGTAATTTCTGATAAACAATGGCTTTAGACAAGGAAAATCTACCGAGGATGCAGTAACACTTCTCACTAATACTGTGGCCTCACATCTTGATAAAGGTTCCAAATGCATTGGTGTCTTCCTGGATCTCGCTAAAGCCTTTGATTCCCTCTCTATACCTATTCTTTTGAGAAAATTAGAAAGATATGGCATTAGAGGGAATCCGTTAAATTGGTTCAACAGCTACTTATCAGAAAGATATCAATGCATTAGGATATCTGGATTTAAAAGTTGTATGCGACCAATTTCATTCGGAATACCTCAAGGGAGCATCCTAGGCCCTACTCTATTTCTTATATATATTAATGACATAGCCTCCCTGTCCATAAATAATGCAGACATCCTTTGTTATGCTGACGATACAGCTCTTATCTTTTACGATACTACCTGGGAAGCAGTTATCAAAATAGCAGAGATCGGTATGTCCTCTATATCTAAATGGCTAAAACTTAATCTTCTTTCTCTTAACACCTCTAAATCCAAATTTCTCTGTTTTCACAAAACCGCCATTTCCTCCCCTACGATAAATCAGTTAATTATCCACTCCCCAAATTGCTCTTTCTTGGCCAAGAACATCTGCAACTGTCAACTCATCGAACGCACAGAATTCACTCGCTACCTGGGTGTTATTTTGGACGAAAGACTTACTTTTAAACTTCACATTTCTGAAATGACCAAACGCGTGAGGAAGTTGATGAGTGTCATGCGTAACCTTCGTGCCGTAGTCGATGGTCAAACACTAAAAACTGTTTTCTACGCTCTGTACCAAACACTCATCAACTACTGTATTCTGGCCTGGGGTGGATCTTCCTCTTCTAACCTTATCCCACTAGAAAGAGCTCAAAGAGGAGTTTTAAAAATCGCTCTCAGCAAACCGAAAAGGTATCCTACTCAAAGCCTTTATGCGGAAACTAAAGTTTTAAGCGTGAGGAAGCAATACTATGTCCGGGTGGTCGAAAATGTGCACAGATCTGTCACTCAATCGAAGCAAATATATGAAGAGATGCTAAGTAGCCGCGTTTTCAGAGTCCCAAATATTCATGTAAATACAACTTTTGCCTACAGATTCGGTATTTTCCTATTCCCTTTTATATACAATAAACTAGTTAATATTTTCAGCTTAAAACATCATTCCGTACGAGAAACAAAAAAACATTTGACTCAATCTCTTTTAGATTGGACATACATCGAGTCTGAAAATCTTATGAAAGTAGACAATTAACACAACACACTAGTCACAAACTAACACATTCTTATTTACATTACACATATATAAACACACACACACATATACGCACGCATGCTCACACACATACACACACACACGCACACATGCACGTACATAGTACATACGCACTGCACACCAAATTACTGTCACACAATATTTAATTAATACTAATTTCACAATTTAATAACTATTTTCTAATTTGAATAGTAACGAGAACTACTGTTTAAGTTTGTTATAATTTTAATCCCCTAACTTCCCCCATAGGACAGGCTTCGCCTAGTTTGGGGGACAGAAAAGATAATGTTTGTAAAGTTTCTTGAAAATAAACGATTTATTTATTTATTTATTTATTTATTTATTTATGTTGTGAACTTGTCACAACGCGGCCTTTCGAGAGTAGAGCACACCCGAGGCGTGCTTAAAGGTGTAGATCTTTCTATTAGATACCTACAAATTTGCCATTTGACTTTTTCCATAGGACTTGTAGTTTTGCCAGAAATCGAGATAAACCGTTTTCTATCCTTAAAAACTCACTTCCTTACACTTCCCGACCTCAAATTGCCCGTAAAATACTTTTTCCTTTTATTTTTGTTAAATTCTCTTCCTTTTCCAATGGGTTTCATCCTACTATAAGTTTTTTTTTTCACTTTTGACCATTTTCAAAGGTAAAAGCGCTAGTCTATTGGGCTTACGAGGTGTTTGACTAGCTTGCATTGTGCCTAATTCGCTTAAGAACGACTTCAATTTAAGCCTGAAATTTTGTTCATAGATTAGAATTATGGAACGTTTGACCATATTTAACTGTCACACCGTTGACCGTACACGACAATGACACTTTTGCGATATTCTATTTTCTCATAATTATGAGAAAGCCAAGAGTTAGCCTTTACTAAGGTAAAGGCTAACTCTCGTAATCTACTTCGCGATTTGATTTAGGTGTAACGAGATAGTCGTTTCGTGAATTGGGCTAAGCTTAAAGTATTTAAGATCCGTTGTACATAATAATATAGCTGGTTTACAATAAACAATTGTAAATATTTTAGTGCTTTTTCGTGTTTTGCTCGCAACACAGATTTGTATAAATAAACTACTAAGCGGCAGTAAATCAAAATCATGTTAGGACATGTCTAAGGAGGGTTTTGTAACTATCAACGCGCAATAGGCCTTCTTTGAATTACTTAAAAAGTTGTAGTCCGATTGCGCTCAAAATAAGTTCTCTAAAAGGTTTTTAGCATGATCTATCAGCATACAAACTTTCCAGTTTCTATCTCCTATAGTTTAAAAATGCCAGCGGGGGACCAAATTATAAAACCACTTTGGAAGCCGATTACTCGAAAATGGTTCTTTGTAAAAAAGTTATGTATGAAACCACGCCTTTATTTTAGATCTTTTCGACGATATCTCACACGATGGAGTAGAATGAAACAATATTTTTCATGCCTATTTCACATGTATGGAGGAGCCACCCCTCTTAAATATGAAATTATTATTATTTTATGATGTAGAACACGGATCTATACACAATATATAACTTTACCAAATCTCTCCCATTTATGTTCAAAATTACAGTAGCTAGAGGGGCAGACAGAAAGAAGGACTAACTGACGAAGCAAAACTATAAGGGTTCCTTGAATACTATGGAACCCTAAAAAGACTGACTGAATAAACTAACGTTTCCTTTATTTTTCTCTCAAAACATGATCCTTGTACCTACGGAAGTTTCGGTTGCAGCCGAAACTGAGACCGTTGCCGAAATTCGTTTTCGGTTTCGGTCGTAAAAACCAGCTTCGGTCAGACACTATTTTAAAATAAGATGTTGATGATGATTACTGTAACGAACATAGTGGCATATGCTTGCAGTTCTTAAAACAATAATGCCGAAATTTCCAAACGCGTATCTTTAAAGACTGAGGAGTTTTGTTCAGTTCTTTTGGATCCAGGAAATACCTTCTTATTATACAGGGTATAATCTTTTATTTTTTTGGTAGCATAATATGCTTAAGTTACTTCAGGAAAAGTCTAAATCACTATATTATATGTCTATATAAATTTTGAGGAGTTCCCTCGATTCCTCACGGATCCCATCATCAAGTTTCCATGTTAATGACAACAACAAAATAATTTTACAAAATATAAGTCCATAGACGGTAGAGTAACGTTTAAAGATCACCGTGTTTGTGAAAAATACTTGGAGAAGTACCTTTTGTATCGTCATAATGTAATGATGTATGGTGTAATGGTGGTGGTGATAATGATGATCACTTAATTGCCATGGAAGCATATGCTTGCAGTTCTTTAAACAACGCTGAAATCCCCAAACATGTATCTATAAGGAGTCAGGAGTTCTGTTCTGTACTTTTGGATCCAGGGTATACCTTGGCGCAAAATATTAATTTTTGGTAGCATAATATGCTTAGACTACTTCAGAAAAAGCCGAAATCGCCATAAGTATCCATATAAATTTTGATCCCTTATGGATCCCATCATCAGGTCACCACTTTTATTTAAACGGGACTTTGGGGTTATACCCTTTAGATCAAAAAAAGAATTTTGAAAATCGGTCCATAGACGGCTGAATCGTCTAACATACAAAATAAGAATAAAATATTATACAGCCGAATACATAACCGCCTCCTTTTTTGGAAGTCGGTTAACAAAATATGCGATGCGACCGCGCTGCTGGCGCTGACGAACGGCTCGCTTCCCGCCCCCCGCGCGCCCCACACCCGTGCACCCTAAAAGGCCCCAGTAGGATCAAGGCGGTGTCCTGATATAAGAAAAATTCTGGACGCAAGATGATGCTCGTGGAGAACTGAAAAAAACTTTTTGTGTATATTCGGGGAGACGCAATATAATCGGTAAACTAAACGCTCAATATACGGTACAAAATATACGCTTCTCAGTAGCGCCCTCGAAATTCCACGCGGCCGATGGCTGAACTACGAAATACGCTGAAAATCATTCTAGTGATGAAATTGAGTCCATGCCAATTTTTTGTCTATGCATTCTAATGATGAAAAGACACCCTTGGACGAAAAATGAGGGTCGGTTAATCTTGCGTCCGTATACCGGACGCAACAAGTCGGTCGGACGCGGCATCATTCGTAAAAATCGCCATGTAGGACGCAACATGATTCGCAAGATGCATATATATATATATATATATATATATATATATATATATATATATATATATATATATATTCAGCCGTCTATGGACCGATTTTCAAAATTCTTTTTTTGATCTAAAGGGTATAACCCCAAAGTCCCGTTTTAAAAAAAGTGGTGACCTGATGATGGGATCCATGAGGAATCAAAATTTATATGGATACTTATGGCGATTTCGGCTTTTTCTGAAGTAGTCTAAGCATATTATGCTACCAAAAATTAAGATTTTGCGCCAAGGTATACCCTGGATCCAAAAGTACAGAACAGAACTCCTGACTCCTTATAGATACATGTTTGGGGATTTCAGCGTTGTTTAAAGAACTGCAAGCATATGCTTCCATGGCAATTAAGTGATCATCATTATCACCACCACCATTACACCATACATCATTACATTATGATGATACAAAAGGTACTTCTCCAAGTATTTTTCACAAACACGGTGATCTTTAAACGTTACTCTACCGTCTATGGACTTATATTTTGTAAAATTATTTTGTTGTTGTCATTAACATGGAAACTTGATGATGGGATCCGTGAGGAATCGAGGGAACTCCTCAAAATTTATATAGACATATAATATAGTGATTTAGACTTTTTCTGAAGTATCTTAAGCATATTATGCTACCAAAAAAATAAGATTATACCCTGTATAATAAGAAGGTATTTCCTGGATCCAAAAGAACTGAACAAAACTCCTCAGTCTTTAAAGATACGCGTTTGGAAATTTCGGCATTATTGTTTTAAGAACTGCAAGCATATGCCACTATGTACGTTACAGTAATCATCATCATCATCTTATTTTAAAATAGTGTCTGACCGAAGCTGGTTTTCACGACCGAAACCGAAAACGAATTTCGGCAACGGTCTCAGTTTCGGCCGCAACCGAAACTTCCGTAGGTACAAGGATCATGTTTTGAGAGAAAAATAAAGGAAACGTTAGTTTAATCAGTCAGTCTTTTTAGGGTTCCATAGTATTCAAGGAACCCTTATAGTTTTGCTTCGTCAGTTAGTCTTTCTTTCTGTCTGCCCCTCTAGCTACTGTAATTTTGAACATAAATGGGAGAGATTTGGTAAAGTTATATATTGTGTATAGATCCGTGTTGTACATCATAAAATAATAATAATTTCATATTTTAGAGGGGTGGCTCCTCCATACATGTGAAATAGGCATGAAAAATATTGTTTCATTCTACTCCATCGTGTGAGATATCAGTCATTCAGTCAGTATCATCTCGGAAACTCAGTCAGTTGATGCTGGTGTCCCTCAGGGCTGTGTGCTATCGCTTACCCTATTCATACTGCATATCAATGACATGTTACAGACCAACGGCATTCATTGCTATGCGGATGATAGTACAGGTGATGCTGTATATACCGGTTCCCCTAATATTTCTCGGCTAAATGTCATCGAGAGTCGAAACGAACTTCGAAGTCGTGTTTAAAATAGAGAATTCATTGGAGAAAGTCTCTGAATGGGGTAGACGTAACTTAGTCAAATTTAACCCCGCCAAGACACAAGTCTGCGCGTTCACCGCTAAAAAGTCACCTATGGTCGTACATCCTCGTTTTGAGGGCACATCTTTAACCATCTCCCCTAGCATTGAAATACTTGGCGTTAGCATATCGAGCGAAGTCCAATTCCGATATCATCTAGAGGGTAAGGCCAAGTTAGCCTCGAAGAAGCTTGGTGTTCTCAACAGAGCGAGACAGTACTTCGGTCCGGACCAACGCCTACAACTCTACAAGGCGCAGGTTCGGCCTCATATGGAATATTGTTCTCATCTCTGGGCAGGAGCACCAAAATACCAACTGCTCCCTCTGGATCGTATCCAACGAAGGGCCGCTCGAATTGTTGACTGTCATTGTGTTTCAAACAGCTTGGACCCCTTGGAATTACGCCGAGATGTAGCTTCACTCTGCATCCTCTATCGGTTGTATCACGGGGAGTGCTCTGAGGAATTGTTCGGAATCATACCACCTGCAACTTTTCGCCATCGAACCACGCGAAAAATATTCCATCCTCATCACCTTGATGAGTGGCAGTCTTCCACCGTGCGTTTCTCGCGTAACTTTCTGCCGCGCACTGTAAAACTCTGGAACGAACTGTCACCAGCAGTATTTCCGGACCTATACGACCTACAAACCTTCAAGAAGAGTGCGTATTCCCTCTTAAAAGGCCTGCAACGCACCTGCAGCTCTTCTGATGCTGCGAGTGTCCATGGGCGACGGTAGTCGCTTTCCATCAGGTGACCCGTTTGCTCGTTTGCCCCCTTATTTTATTAAAAAAAAAAAAAAAGATCTAAAAAAAAGGTGTGGTTTCATACATAATTTTTTTACAAAGAACCATTTTCGAGTAATCGGCTTCCAAAGTGGTTTTATAATTTGGTCCCCCACTGGCATTTTTAAACTATAGGAGATAGAAACTGGAAAGTTTGTATGCTGATAGATCATGCTAAAAACCTTTTAGAGAATTTATTTTGAGCGCAATCGGACTACAACTTTTTCAGTAATTCAAAGAAGGCCTATTGCGCGTTGATAGTTACAGAACCCTCCTTAGACATGTCCTAACATGATTTTGATTTACTGCCGCTTAGTAGTTTATTTATACAAATCTGTGTTGCGAGCAAAACACGAAAAAGCACTATAATATTTACAATTGTTTATTGTAAAACAGCTATATTATTATGTACAACGGATCTTAAATACTTTAAGCTTAGCCCAATTCACGAAACGACTATCTCGTTATACCTAAATCAAATCGCGAAGTAGGTTACGAGGGTTAGCGTTATTAACTAAGCATGGCGTTCTCATAATTATGAGCAAATAGAATATCGCAAAAGTGTCATTGTCGTGTACGGTCAACGGTGTGACAGTTAAATATGGTCAAACGTTCCATCATTCTAATCTATGAACAACATTTCAGGCTTAAATTGAAGTCGTTCTTAAGCGAATTAGGCACAATGCAAGCTAGTCTAACACCTCGTAAGCCTAATAGACTAGTGCTTTTACCTTTGAAAATGGTCAAAAGTGAAAAAAAAACTTATAGTAGGATGAAACCCATTGGAAAAGGAAGAGAATTTAACAAAAATAAAAGGAAAAAGTATTTTACGGGCAATTTGAGGTCGGGAAGTGTAAGGAAGTGAGTTTTTAAGGATAGAAAACGGTTTATCTCGATTTCTGGCAAAACTACAAGTCCTATGGAAAAAGTCAAATGGCAAATTTGTAGGTACCTAATAGAAATATCTACACCTTTAAGCACGCCTCGGGTGTGCTTTACTCTCGAAAGGCCGCGTTGTGACAAGTTCACAACATAAATCTGTTGAAATACCCGAAATTCAATAATAATCTTATAGAAAAATTGATGTTTTTACAACTAGGAACTTCAAACATGACTGTAGACTGTTTTGCTTTTTACTTATTTAATTTAATTTATGTAATATAAAATGAAATAATAAAAAAAAACTAAAGCTGTCCGTAGGTCTGTTTGTTCCATAAATTAAGAAAAATATGGGCAATGAAATGAGTTGAATCTTTTTTTAAACGTTTCCGTTTATCCTAAGGATGAGCCCTGTTGCTTGGCGTTATTAAATTCTAAATGGTTAAAAATATATTAATTAACATTTTTTGATAGAATAACCAGTTTTATTCGTTCCCCGTTCTCTTTTATTATTTTCCCATTTCTCAGTACCGCTTGCCGATATTTTTTTATATTGTTTGTTACATATTTGTTACATAATATTGTTCATTTAATGCATATTATATATTTTATGTGCAACGGATGCAAGAAAAAAAACGTAAATAAATTGTAAAATCATCAAAATACGGTATTAATGGGGGCAAGAGGGGTCACATGCTGATGTATCATACTCGTAATGCATACATAAATTATTTTGTACTAGATGATAATGATAGGGATGTAAAAAAAATATCAATATTCCAAATAAACTGTTTATAATTTACTGTAATAAAATATTATTGCCTCTATTTAAGGATATATATTGACGGTGTGGTACATCAGTCATTGTTTAAGCGATAATTTTTCATCTTACGGTTTCCTGATTATAGTATAAAACGCGTGTGAGGCGTGCAAACTTTATATTTATATTTTTTCACATAACCTAGACCCGCCTAGCCTCAATTCTTATTGAAGCTAGGCACAAAATATTTTAGTAGAAGATATCTACAAAATATTGTAGATGTCTTCATCTAAATATTTTGTGTAAGTTGTCCAATCGTCTTTAAATTATATCCATAGATGCTTATTTATTGCTATTTTAAGATAGCTTAAATACATGAGTGACCTACGGATAATTTTAGCCCATCAAAAGGTATTTCAGAGAGAAGTGGGGAACGGGCTAAGCGGGTCTGGGCCTTACTACCTGTTCTTTTCTTTGCATTTTTTTGAGAACTTTTACTGTGGTAATGTATTTTTTTTACATTATCAGAAAAGAGAGATTTCAACGAATAAAAAGCCCACCGACTTTAAAATAAAAAAATAAAAAGATATTTTGACGCGAGAGTTTTCGACTGAAAATTAGGGTTAATTTTTTGATATTAAGTCAAAATAAGGTGAAAAAATAAATATTTTAAATAAAAAAAATTACAATATATTTGAAACACACGGGTACGTTTTCACCAAATGTCGTGATTTTTTTTTGTAATAACATAAATATAAAAAAAGAACAAACACTTGGTTAGTTGAATTTTTCACATAAATTATGAAGTTACGTGAAAAAACTGTAAATAAGTACCTACAAACGTTGTAGATCTTTTTATCACCTATAACTTTGCTATTTTACTTTTTTCCATAGGACTCGTAGTTTTGCCGAAAATCGAGATAAGCCGTTTTTTACCCCTTGTAACTCACCCCCTTACTCTTCCCAACCTCAAATCGCCCGTAATTTATTTTTTCCTTATTTATTGTTAAATTTTTTTCCTTTTCCAGTGGGTTTCATCCTACTATACTTTTTTTTTGTTTCAAAAATTATCGGCATTGGTCTACAATAGCTATTTCAAAATGACGTTTAGACAATCCGCGAGTTAGTGTTTTTTATGTATACCAACTGTAAATGTGTAAAATCAAATACTTACTTTTATTATTTTTACCCCATCTCAAGTAAATGCAACGGAGTTAAATAAATCATGTCCTGTAACAAAACCTTATAAAATGTCATCGTCGCGTCGCGCGTCGCTTAGTTGGAATTTAAAAAAGCGTCGAACATTACCGATCACAGCCCGAGAACTCCATGCACATGCAGAATGCAGTTTCGGTTTCGGTCGTAGTTTCGACAAAACCAAAACTAAACCGAAACACGTTTTTTTGCTGAAACTCGACCGAAACCGAAACCGAACACTCGGTCGGACACTAATTTATAATACCTAATGGAAGCTTGGCGCGTATTCGATAATTACAAACGTCACAAAAAATTGTAAAATTATTATTTTTAAACAAAAATTAAACAGATTTCCAAAGTAATCATACACAAAAAATTATGAAGTCGGTCGTCAGTCGGGTTGTTTTTATTTTTTTAAATTAGTTATTTAATTTAGATTTTTTAAATTTAACTAACACACACTTGGTCGATTTAAATCAAAAAGACGACTATTTAACATACATACATGCATACAAGAAACGCGCGAAAAACATAACCCTTCTTACAAAAATACAAAAACAGTAATTCGGAATTACAATCTCATAAAAGATTGAAGGATGTAGCTTTATCTGCATAATGTTGGTAATATATGTAGGGCATTATACGGAATTGATTTGAACAAATTGATGGGAGGTAAGAGCATCCATGCAGTGTATAGAAGTATACGGATATATACTGTGTGCTGGATAGCTTTGGTGGTGAACGGAAGTACTAGCATCCATGCAGTGTATAGAAGTATACGGATATATACTGTGTGCTGGATAGCTTTGGTGGTGAACGGAAGTACTAGCATCCATGCAGTGTATAGAAGTATACGGATATATACTGTGTGCTGGATAGCTTTGGTGGTGAACGGAAGTACTAAGAGACCAGGAAATTTCCAAAGCTGAATATTAATATCTCATTATTTATCGCGATACCAAGTCGACTCTTGAGATCATACTGATCAAAACTACACATATATGCATTAATAACATGTAAAATCTTGCCACATACAGTGGACGCTACAGGGTGGTGGTTTGTAAGGACGCAAGAAGTCTTCGTCGATTTAAATATATATATATATATATTAAATATATATATATTTAAATCGACGAAGACTTGCCTTGTATATTAAATATATATATTAAATTGAAAAAATAAATATATTGTATATTAAATATATATATATATATTTAAATCGACGAAGACTTCTTGCGTCCTTACAAACCACCACCCTGTAGCGTCCACTGTATGTGGCAAGATTTTACATGTTATTAATGCATATATGTGTAGTTTTGATCAGTATGATCTCAAGAGTCGACTTGGTATCGCGATAAATAATGATATATATATATATATATGTATATATATATATATATATATATATATATATATATATATATATATATATATATATATATATATATATGCATCTTGCGAATCATGTTGCGTCCTACATGGCGATTTTTACGAATGATGCCGCGTCCGACCGACTTGTTGCGTCCGGTATACGGACGCAAGATTAACCGACCCTCATTTTTCGTCCAAGGGTGTCTTTTCATCATTAGAATGCATAGGCAAAAAATTGGCATGGACTCAATTTCATCACTAGAATGATTTTCAGCGTATTTCGTAGTTCAGCCATCGGCCGCGTGGAATTTCGAGGGCGCTACTGAGAAGCGTATATTTTGTACCGTATATTGAGCATTTAGTTTACCGATTATATTGCGTCTCCCTGAATATACACAAAAAGTTTTTTTCAGTTCTCCACGAGCATCATCTTGCGTCCAGAATTTTTCTTATATCAGGACACCGCCTTGATCCTACTGGGGCCTTTTAGGGTGCACGGGTGTGGGGCGCGCGGGGGGCGGGAAGCGAGCCGTTCGTCAGCGCCAGCAGCGCGGTCGCATCGCATATTTTGTTAACCGACTTCCAAAAAAGGAGGCGGTTATGTATTCGGCTGTATAATATTTTATTCTTATTTTGTATGTTAGACGATAATTCAGCCGTCTATGGACCGATTTTCAAAATTCTTTTTTTGATCTAAAGGGTATAACCCCAAAGTCCCGTTTAAAAAAAAGTGGTGACCTGATGATGGGATCCATGAGGAATCAAAATTTATATGGATACTTATGGCGATTTCGGCTTTTTCTGAAGTAGTCTAAGCATATTATGCTACCAAAAATTAAGATTTTGCGCCAAGGTATACCCTGGATCCAAAAGTACAGAACAGAACTCCTGACTCCTTATAGATACATGTTTGGGGATTTCAGCGTTGTTTAAAGAACTGCAAGCATATGCTTCCATGGCAATTAAGTGATCATCATTATCACCACCACCATTACACCATACATCATTACATTATGATGATACAAAAGGTACTTCTCCTAGTATTTTTCACCAACACGGTGATCTTTAAACGTTACTCTACCGTCTATGGACTTATATTTTGTAAAATTATTTTGTTGTTGTCATTAACATGGAAACTTGATGATGGGATCCGTGAGGAATCGAGGGAACTCCTCAAAATTTATATAGACATATAATATAGTGATTTAGACTTTTCCTGAAGTAACTTAAGCATATTATGCTACCAAAAAAATAAGATTATACCCTGTATAATAAGAAGGTATTCCCTGGATCCAAAAGAACTGAACAAAACTCCTCAGTCTTTAAAGATACGCGTTTGGAAATTTCGGCATTATTGTTTTAAGAACTGCAAGCATATGCCACTATGTACGTTACAGTAATCATCATCATCATCTTATTTTAAAATAGTGTCTGACCGAAGCTGGTTTTTACGACCGAAACCGAAAACGAATTTCGGCAACGGTCTCAGTTTCGGCCGCAACCGAAACTTCCGTAGGTACAAGGATCATGTTTTGAGAGAAAAATAAAGGAAACGTTAGTTTAATCAGTCAGTCTTTTTAGGGTTCCATAGTATTCAAGGAACCCTTATAGTTTTGCTTCGTCAGTTAGTCCTTCTTTCTGTCTGCCCCTCTAGCTACTGTAATTTTGAACATAAATGGGAGAGATTTGGTAAAGTTATATATTGTGTATAGATCCATGTTCTACATCATAAAATAATAATAATTTCATATTTTAGAGGGGTGGCTCCTCCATACATGTGAAATAGGCATGAAAAATATTGTTTCATTCTACTCCATCGTGTGAGATATCGTCGAAAAGATCTAAAATAAAGGCGTGGTTTCATACATAACTTTTTTACAAAGAACCATTTTCGAGTAATCGGCTTCCAAAGTGGTTTTATAATTTGGTCCCCCGCTGGCATTTTTAAACTATAGGAGATAGAAACTGGAAAGTTTGTATGCTGATAGATCATGCTAAAAACCTTTTAGAGAACTTATTTTGAGTGCAATCGGACTACAACTTTTTAAGTAATTCAAAGAAGGCCTATTGCGCGTTGATAGTTACAAAACCCTCCTTAGACATGTCCTAACATGCTTTTGATTTACTGCCGCTTAGTAGTTTATTTATACAAATCTGTGTTGCGAGCAAAACACGAAAAAGCACTAAAATATTTACAATTGTTTATTGTAAACCAGCTATATTATTATGTACAACGGATCTTAAATACTTTAAGCTTAGCCCAATTCACGAAACGACTATCTCGTTATACCTAAATCAAATCGCGAAGTAGGTTACGAGAGTTAGCCTTATTAACTAAGTATGGCTTTCTCATAATTATGAGAAAATAGAATATCGCAAAAGTGTCATTGTCGTGTACGGTCAACGGTGTGACAGTTAAATATGGTCAAACGTTCCATCATTCTAATCTATGAACAAAATTTCAGGCTTAAATTGAAGTCGTTCTTAAGCGAATTAGGCACAATGCAAGCTAGTCAAACACCTCGTAAGCCTAATAGACTAGTGCTTTTACCTTTGAAAATGGTCAAAAGTGAAAAAAAAACTTATAATAGGATGAAACCCATTGGAAAAGGAAGAGAATTTAACAAAAATAAAAGGAAAAAGTATTTTACGGGCAATTTGAGGTCGGGAAGTGTAAGGAAGTGAGTTTTTAAGGATAGAAAACGGTTTATCTCGATTTCTGGCAAAACTACAAGTCCTATGGAAAAAGTCAAATGGCAAATTTGTAGGTACACCTACGAATTTGCCATTTGACTTATTTTAAATTATTAAAGATCTACACCTTTAAGCACGCCTCGGGTGTGCTCTACTCTCGAAAGGCCGCGTTGTGACAAGTTCACAACATAAATCTGTTGAAATACCCGAAATTCAATAATAAACTTATAGAAAAATTGATGTTTTTACAACTAGGAACTTCAAACATGACTGTAGACTGTTTTGCTTTTTACTTATTTAATTTAATTTATGTAATATAAAATGAAATAATAAAAAAAACTAAAGCTGTCCGTAGGTCTGTTTGTTCCATAAATTAAGAAAAATATGGGCAATGAAATGAGTTGAATCTTTATTTAAACGTTTCCGTTTATCCTAAGGATGAGCCCTGTTGCTTCGCATTATTAAATTCTAAATGGTTAAAAATATATTAATTAACATTTTTTTGATAGAATAACCAGTTTTATTCGTTCCCCGTTCTCTTTTATTATTTTCCCATTTCTCAATACCGCTTGCCGATATTTTTTTATATTGTTTGTTACATATTTGCTACATTATATTGTTCATTTAATACATATTATATATTTTATATGCAACGGATGCAAGAAAAAAAACGTAAATAAATATATAAAAAATGACAAAACACTAAGAAATATTTATTGTAGTCACCATACCTTGTTTTATTGTAAAATCATCAAAATACGGTATTAATGGGGGCAAGAGGGGTCACATGCTGATGTATCATACTCGTAATGCATACATAAATTATTTTGTACTAGATGATAATGATAGAGATGTAAAAAAAATATCAATATTCCAAATAAACTGTTTATAATTTAGTGTAATATAATATTATTGGCTCTATTTAAGGATATGTATTGACGCTGTGGTAGATCAGTCATTGTTTAAGCGATGATTTTTCATCTTACGGTTTCCTGATTATAGTATAAAACGTGTGTGAGGCGTGCAAACTTTATATTTATATTTTTTTCACATAACCTAGACCCGCCTAGCCTCAATTCTTATTGAAGCTAGGCACAAAATATTTTAGTAGAAGATATCCCACCAAAAACATTATGTAAAAAACTAGCCAAGTCTCGATGGAGCTGCTTGTTTATCTCTAAAAAGTAATGAAATCTAGACAAAATCGTGCCAAGTCTAAGGTTCCTTACTGCGGTTTCTTTATTATTATAGTTAACGTTGAGTGACTTGGCCGTTGAACATTCTTTATATTACTTTAGTGGGTACAAGTCAATTTTGTTTACATTTGTAACTACCTATGTTTGTTAAGCGAGATAATAGCCCATACTGGTATTGGTAATTCGACGCTAGTGTCTCATTTTAGATTGTTGATTGTACAACACACGTATTGGAGCAATGGTGTCATGGAGCCCCTTTTGTACCCTTGTGTGCCCTTCAACGGCCAAGTCACACAACATTAACTATAATAATAAAGAAACCGCAGTAAGGAACCTTAGACTTGGCACGATTTTGTCTAGATTTCATTACTTTTTAGAGATAAACAAGCAGCTCCATCGAGACTTGGCTAGTTTTTTACATAATGTTTTTGGTGGGATTTCACTTCTTTTTGTAGAAACGTATATTGATTTATTTCCCTAGATTTTAGTGTAATTTGTTTATTTAATTTGTGTAATGTTCGAGTAGAATAAAGTTCGAGTAGAATAAAAGGGCCTGAAAATGCGGCAAAATGGTTCTAGTAAAGAATGGTACGGCAGTGTTTGCTTCGCGCTCGACTTGGCGGGGGCACTGCCGTGCCCCCAGATCGACGTTCTGGTCTTATCTAGAGGTTCTCAAATAGGGGCCTGAAAATGCGGTGAAATGGTTCCAGTAAAGAATAGTACGGCAGTGTTTGCTTCAAACTCGACTTGGCGGGGGCACTGCCGTGCCCCCAGATCGACGTTCTGGTCTTATCTAGAGGTTCTCAAATAGGGGCCTGAAAATGCGGCGAAATAGTTCCAGTAAAGAATGGTACGGCAGTGTTTGCTTCGCGCTCGACTTGGCAGGGGCACTGCCATGCCCCCAGATTGATTATCCTAGTTTTTATAGTTTTCCCTTTATGTGGCCATTAAACCCCAACTCTGTACCAAATTTCAGCTCTCTAAGTTTATGGGAAGTACTAGTTCTATTTTGATGATCATGAGTGAGTGAGTGAGTGAGTGAGTGAGTGAGTGAGTGAGTGTCGAAAATGCGAAACTTTGCTTTCGCTTAACTTCGGAACTAAATGACCTACAGACTTGAAATTTTGGATTTTAAGTACGTAATTATAGCTTATTGGATGACGAAAATTTCTGCGTTCTGGTCTTATCCAGAGGTTCTCAAATAGGGGCCTGAAAATGCGGCGAAATGGTTCCAGTAAAGGATGGTACGGCAGTGTTTGCTTCGCGCTCGACTTGGCGGGGGCACTGCCGTGCCCCCAGATCTACAAAATATTGTAGATGTCTTCATCTACAATATTTTGTGTAAGTTGTCCAATCGTCTTTAAATTATATCCATAGATCCTTATTTATTGCTATTTTAAGATATCTTAAATACATGAGTGACCTACGGATAATTTTAGCCCATCAAAAGGTATTTCAGAGAGAAGTGGGGAACGGGCTAAGCGGGTCTGGGCCTTACTACCTGTTCTTTTCTTTGCATTTTTTTGAGAACTTTTACTGTGGTAATGTAATTTTTTTTACATTATCAGAAAAGAGAGAGTTCAACGAATAAAAAGCCCACCGACTTTAAAATAAAAAAAAATATATATTTTGACGTGAGAGTTTTCCTTATTATTTGTTATATTTTTTTCCTTTTCCAGTGGGTTTCATCCTACTATACTTTTTTTTGTTTCAAAAATTATCGGCATTGGTCTACAATAGCTATTTCAAAATGACGTTTAGACAATGCGCGAGTTAGTGTTTTTTTATGTATACCAACTGTAAATGTGTAAAATCAAATACTTACTTTTATTATTTTTACCCCATCTCAAGTAAATGCAACGGAGTTAAATAAATCATGTCCTGTAACAAAACCTTCTAAAATGTCATCGTCGCGTCGCGCGTCGCTTAGTTGGAATTTAAAAAAGCGTCGAACATTACCGATCACAGCCCGAGAACTCCATGCACATGCAGAATGCAATTTCGGTTTCGGTCGTAGTTTCGGCAAAACCAAAACTAAACCGAAACACGTTTTTTGCTGAAACTCGACCGAAACCGAACACTCGGTCGGACACTAATTTATAATACCTAATGGAAGCTTGGCGTGTATTCGATAATTACAAACGTCACAAAAAAATGTAAAATTATTATTTTTAAACAAAAATTAAACAAACTTCCAAAGTAATCATACACAAAAAAATTATGAAGTCGGTCGTCAGTCGGGTTGTTTTTATTTTTTTAAATTAGTTATTTTATTTTAGATTTTTTAAATTTAACCAACACACACTTGGTCGATTTAAATCAAAAAGACGACTATTTAACATACATACATACATACATACAAGATACGCGCGAAAAACATAACCCTTCTTACAAAAATACAAAAACAGTAATCGGAATCACAATCTCATAAAAGATTGAAGGGTGTAGCTTTATCTGCATAATGTTGGTGATATATGTAGGGTATTATACGGAATTGATTTGAACAAATTGATGGGAGGTAAGAGCATCCATGCAGTGTATAGAAGTATACGGATATATACTGTGTGCTGGATAGCTTTGGTGGTGAACGGAAGTACCAGCATCCATGCAGTGTATAGAAGTATACAGATATATACTGTGTGCTGGATAGCTTTGGTGGTGAACGGAAGTAGTAAATGACCAGGAAATTTCCAAAACTGAATATTAATATTTCATAAAATAACGGGATACCACGTCGACTCTTGAGATCATACAGATAAAAACTACACATATACGCATTAATAACAAGTAAAATCTTGCCACATACAGTGGACGCTACAGGGTGGCGGTTTGTAAGGACGCAAGAAGTCTTCGTCGATTTAAATATATATATATATATATATATATATATATATATATATATATATATATATATATATATACATCTTGCGAATCATGTTGCGTCCTACATGGCGATTTTTACGAATGATGCCGCGTCCGACCGACTTGTTGCGTCCGGTATACGGACGCAAGATTAACCGACCCTCATTTTTCGTCCAAGGGTGTCTTTTCATCATTAGAATGCATAGACAAAAAATTGGCATGGACTCAATTTCATCACTAGAATGATTTTCAGCGTATTTCGTAGTTCAGCCATCGGCCGCGTGGAATTTCGAGGGCGCTACTGAGAAGCGTATATTTTGTACCGTATATTGAGCGTTTAGTTTACCGATTATATTGCGTCTCCCTGAGTATACACTAAAAGTTTTTTTCAGTTCTCTACGAGCATCATCTTGCGTCCAAAATTTTTCTTATATCAGTACACCGCCTAGATCCTACTGGGGCCTTTTAGGGTGCACGGGTGTGGGGCGTGCGGGGGGCGGGAAGTGAGCCGGTCGTCAGCGCCAGCAGCGCGGTCGCATCGCATATTTTGTTAACCGACTTCCAAAAAAGGAGGCGGTTATGTATTCGGCTGTATAATATTTTATTATTATTTTGTATGTTAGACGATAATTCAGCCGTCTATGGACCGATTTTCAAAATTCTTTTTTTGATCTAAAGGGTATAACCCCAAAGTCCCGTTTTAAAAAAAGTGGTGACCTGATGATGGGATCCATGAGGAATCAAAATTTATATGGAAACTTATGGCGATTTCGGCTTTTTCTGAAGTAGTCTAAGCATATTATGCTACCAAAAATTAAGATTTTGCGCCAAGGTATACCCTGGATCCAAAAGTACAGAACAGAACTCCTGACTCCTTATAGATACATGTTTGGGGATTTCAGCGTTGTTTAAAGAACTGCAAGCATATGCTTCCATGGCAATTAAGTGATCATCATTATCACCACCACCATTACACCATACATCATTACATTATGATGATACAAAAGGTACTTCTCCTAGTATTTTTCACAAACACGGTGATCTTTAAACGTTACTCTACCGTCTATGGACTTATATTTTGTAAAATAATTTTGTTGTTGTCATTAACATGGAAACTTGATGATGGGATCCGTGAGGAATCGAGGGAACTCCTCAAAATTTATATAGACATATAATATAGTGATTTAGACTTTTCCTGAAGTAACTTAAGCATATTATGCTACCAAAAAAATAAGATTATACCCTGTATAATAAGAAGGTATTTCCTGGATCCAAAAGAACTGAACAAAACTCCTCAGTCTTTAAAGATACGCGTTTGGAAATTTCGGCATTATTGTTTTAAGAACTGCAAGCATATGCCACTATGTACGTTACAGTAATCATCATCATCATCTTATTTTAAAATAGTGTCTGACCGAAGCTGGTTTTTACGACCGAAACCGAAAACGAATTTCGGCAACGGTCTCAGTTTCGGCCGCAACCGAAACTTCCGTAGGTACAAGGATCATGTTTTGAGAGAAAAATAAAGGAAACGTTAGTTTAATCAGTCAGTCTTTTTAGGGTTCCATAGTATTCAAGGAACCCTTATAGTTTTGCTTCGTCAGTTAGTCTTTCTTTCTGTCTGCCCCTCTAGCTACTGTAATTTTGAACATAAATGGGAGAGATTTGGTAAAGTTATATATTGTGTATAGATCCGTGTTCTACATCATAAAATAATAATAATTTCATATTTTAGAGGGGTGGCTCCTCCATACATGTGAAATAGGCATGAAAAATATTGTTTCATTCTACTCCATCGTGTGAGATATCGTCGAAAAGATCTAAAATAAAGGCGTGGTTTCATACATAACTTTTTTACAAAGAACCATTTTCGAGTAATCGGCTTCCAAAGTGGTTTTATAATTTGGTCCCCCGCTGGCATTTTTAAACTATAGGAGATAGAAACTGGAAAGTTTGTATGCTGATAGATCATGCTAAAAACCTTTTAGAGAATTTATTTTGAGCGCAATCGGACTACAACTTTTTAAGTAATTCAAAGAAGGCCTATTGCGCGTTGATAGTTACAGAACCCTCCTTAGACATGTCCTAACATGCTTTTGATTTACTGCCGCTTAGTAGTTTATTTATACAAATCTGTGTTGCGAGCAAAACACGAAAAAGCACTATAATATTTACAATTGTTTATTGTAAAACAGCTATATTATTATGTACAACGGATCTTAAATACTTTAAGCTTAGCCCAATTCACGAAACGACTATCTCGTTATACCTTAATCAAATCGCGAAGTAGGTTACGAGAGTTAGCCTTATTAACTAAGCATGGCTTTCTCATAATTATGAGAAAATAGAATATCGCAAAAGTGTCATTGTCGTGTACGGTCAACGGTGTGACAGTTAAATATGTTCAAACGTTCCATCATTCTAATCTATGAACAAAATTTAAGGCATACAGTGAAGTAGTTCTTAAGCGAATTAGGCACAATGCAAGCTAGTCAAACACCTCGTAAGCCTAATAGACTAGTGCTTTTACCTTTGAAAATGGTCAAAAGTGAAAAAAAAAAACTTATAGTAGGATGAAACCCATTGGCAAAGGAAGAGAATTTAAGAAAAATAAAAGGAAAAAGTATTTTACGGGCAATTTGAGGTCGGGAAGTGTAAAGAAGTGAGTTTTTAAGGATAGAAAACGGTTTATCTCGATTTCTGGCAAAACTACAAGTCCTATGGAAAAAGTCAAATGGCAAATTTGTAGGTACCTAATAGAAAGATCTACACCTTTAAGCACGCCTCGGGTGTGCTCTATTCTCGAAAGGCCGCGTTGTGACAAGTTCACAACATAAATCTGTTGAAATACCCGAAATTCAATAATAAACTTATAGAAAAATTGATGTTTTTACAACTAGGAACTTCAAACATGACTGAAGACTGTTTTGCTTTTTACTTATTTAATTTAATTTATGTAATATAAAATGAAATAATAAAAAAAAACTAAAGCTGTCCGTAGGTCTGTTTGTTCCATAAATTAAGAAAAATATGGGCAATGAAATGAGTTGAATCTTTTTTAAACGTTTCCGTTTATCCTAAGGATGAGCCCTGTTGCTTGGCGTTATTAAATTCTAAATGGTTAAAAATATATTAATTAACATTTTTTGATAGAATAACCAGTTTTATTCGTTCCCCGTTCTCTTTTATTATTTTCCCATTTCTCAATACCGCTTGCCGATATTTTTTTATATTGTTTGTTACATATTTGTTACATAATATTGTTCATTTAATGCATATTATATATTTTATGTGCAACGGATGCAAGAAAAAAAACGTAAATAAATATATAAAAAATGACAAAACACTAAGAAATATTTATTGTAGTCACCATACCTTGTTTTATTGTAAAATCATCAAAATACGGTATTAATGGGGGCAAGAGGGGTCACATGTTGATGTATGCATACATAAATTATTTTGTACTAGATGATAATGATAGAGATGTAAAAAAATATCAATATTCCAAATAAACTGTTTATAATTTACTGTAATATAATTTTATTGGCTCTATTTAAGGATATGTATTGACGCTGTGGTACATCAGTCATTGTTTAAGCGATAATTTTTCATCTTACGGTTTCCTGATTATAGTATAAAACGCGTGTGAGGCGTGCAAACTTTATATTTATATTTTTTTCATATAACCTAGACCCGCTTAGCCTCAATTCTTATTGAAGCTAGGCACAAAATATTTTAGTAGAAGATATCTACAAAATATTGTAGATGTCTTCATCTACAATATTTTGTGTAAGTTGTCCAATCGTCTTTAAATTATATCCATAGATGCTTATTTATTGCTATTTTAAGATAGCTTAAATACATGAGTGACCTACGGATAATTTTAGCCCATCAAAAGGTATTTCAGAGAGAAGTGGGGAACGGGCTAAGCGGGTCTGGGCCTTACTACCTGATCTTTTCTTTGCATTTTTTTGAGAACTTTTACTGTGGTAATGTTTTTTTTTACATTATCAGAAAAGAGAGATTTCAACGAATGAAAAGCCCACCGACTTTAAAATAAAATAAAAAAAGATATTTTGACGTGAGAGTTTTCGACTGAAAATTAGGGTTCATTTTTTGATATTAAGTCAAAATAAGGTGAAAAAATAAATATTTTAAATAAAAAAAATTACAATATATTTGAAACACACGGGTACGTTTTCACCAAATGTCGTGATTTTTTTTGTATTTACATAAATATAAAAAAAGAACAAACACTTGGTTAGTTGAATTTTTCACATAAATTATGAAGTTATGTGAAAAAACTGTAAATAAGTACAAACGTTGTAGATCTTTTTATCACCTATAACTTTGCTATTTTACTTTTTTCCATAGGACTCGTAGTTTTGCCGAAAATCGAGATAAGCCATTTTTTACCCCTTGTAACTCACCCCCTTACACTTCCCAACCTCAAATCGCCCGTAATTTATTTTTTCCTTATTTTTTGTTATATTTTTTTCCTTTTCCAGTGGGTTTCATCCTACTATACTTTTTTTTGTTTCAAAAATTATCGGCATTGGTCTATAATAGCTATTTCAAAATGACGTTTAGACAATGCGCGAGTTAGTGTTTTTTTTATGTATACCAACTATAAATGTGTAAAATCAAATACTAACTTTTTTTATTTTTACCCCATCTCAAGTAAATGTAACGGAGTTAAATAAATCATGTCCTGTAACAAAACCTTATAAAATGTCATCGTCGCGTCGCGCGTCGCTTAGTTGGAATTTAAAAAAGCGTCGAACATTACCATTAAGGCATACAGTGAAGTAGTTCTTAAGCGAATTAGGCACAATGCAAGCTAGTCAAACACCTCGTAAGCCTAATAGACTAGTGCTTTTACCTTTGAAAATGGTCAAAAGTGAAAAAAAAAAAACTTATAGTAGGATGAAACCCATTGGCAAAGGAAGAGAATTTAAGAAAAATAAAAGGAAAAAGTATTTTACGGGCAATTTGAGGTCGGGAAGTGTAAGGAAGTGAGTTTTTAAGGATAGAAAACGGTTTATCTCGATTTCTGGCAAAACTACAAGTCCTATGGAAAAAGTCAAATGGCAAATTTGTAGGTACCTAATAGAAAGATCTACACCTTTAAGCACGCCTCGGGTGTGCTCTATTCTCGAAAGGCCGCGTTGTGACAAGTTCACAACATAAATCTGTTGAAATACCCGAAATTCAATAATAAACTTATAGAAAAATTGATGTTTTTACAACTAGGAACTTCAAACATGACTGAAGACTGTTTTGCTTTTTACTTATTTAATTTAATTTATGTAATATAAAATGAAATAATAAAAAAAACTAAAGCTGTCCGTAGGTCTGTTTGTTCCATAAATTAAGAAAAATATGGGCAATGAAATGAGTTGAATCTTTTTTAAACGTTTCCGTTTATCCTAAGGATGAGCCCTGTTGCTTGGCGTTATTAAATTCTAAATGGTTAAAAATATATTAATTAACATTTTTTGATAGAATAACCAGTTTTATTCGTTCCCCGTTCTCTTTTATTATTTTCCCATTTCTCAATACCGCTTGCCGATATTTTTTTATATTGTTTGTTACATATTTGTTACATAATATTGTTCATTTAATGCATATTATATATTTTATGTGCAACGGATGCAAGAAAAAAAACGTAAATAAATATATAAAAAATGACAAAACACTAAGAAATATTTATTGTAGTCACCATACCTTGTTTTATTGTAAAATCATCAAAATACGGTATTAATGGGGGCAAGAGGGGTCACATGTTGATGTATGCATACATAAATTATTTTGTACTAGATGATAATGATAGAGATGTAAAAAAAATATCAATATTCCAAATAAACTGTTTATAATTTACTGTAATATAATATTATTGGCTCTATTTAAGGATATGTATTGACGCTGTGGTACATCAGTCATTGTTTAAGCGATAATTTTTCATCTTACGGTTTCCTGATTATAGTATAAAACGCGTGTGAGGCGTGCAAACTTTATATTTATATTTTTTTCATATAACCTAGACCCGCTTAGCCTCAATTCTTATTGAAGCTAGGCACAAAATATTTTAGTAGGAGATATCTACAAAATATTGTAGATGTCTTCATCTACAATATTTTGTGTAAGTTGTCCAATCGTCTTTAAATTATATCCATAGATGCTTATTTATTGCTATTTTAAGATAGCTTAAATACATGAGTGACCTACGGATAATTTTAGCCCATCAAAAGGTATTTCAGAGAGAAGTGGGGAACGGGCTAAGCGGGTCTGGGCCTTACTACCTGATCTTTTCTTTGCATTTTTTTGAGAACTTTTACTGTGGTAATGTTTTTTTTTTACATTATCAGAAAAGAGAGATTTCAACGAATGAAAAGCCCACCGACTTTAAAATAAAATAAAAAAAGATATTTTGACGTGAGAGTTTTCGACTGAAAATTAGGGTTCATTTTTTGATATTAAGTCAAAATAAGGTGAAAAAATAAATATTTTAAATAAAAAAAATTACAATATATTTGAAACACACGGGTACGTTTTCACCAAATGTCGTGATTTTTTTTGTATTTACATAAATATAAAAAAAGAACAAACACTTGGTTAGTTGAATTTTTCACATAAATTATGAAGTTATGTGAAAAAACTGTAAATAAGTACAAACGTTGTAGATCTTTTTATCACCTATAACTTTGCTATTTTACTTTTTTCCATAGGACTCGTAGTTTTGCCGAAAATCGAGATAAGCCATTTTTTACCCCTTGTAACTCACCCCCTTACACTTCCCAACCTCAAATCGCCCGTAATTTATTTTTTCCTTATTTTTTGTTATATTTTTTTCCTTTTCCAGTGGGTTTCATCCTACTATACTTTTTTTTGTTTCAAAAATTATCGGCATTGGTCTATAATAGCTATTTCAAAATGACGTTTAGACAATGCGCGAGTTAGTGTTTTTTTTATGTATACCAACTATAAATGTGTAAAATCAAATACTAACTTTTTTTATTTTTACCCCATCTCAAGTAAATGTAACGGAGTTAAATAAATCATGTCCTGTAACAAAACCTTATAAAATGTCATCGTCGCGTCGCGCGTCGCTTAGTTGGAATTTAAAAAAGCGTCGAACATTACCGATCACAGCCCGAGAACTCCATGCACATGCAGAATGCAGTTTCGGTTTCGGTCGTAATTTCGACAAAACCAAAACTAAACCGAAACACGTTTTTTTGCTGAAACTCGACCGAAACCGAAACCGAACACTCGGTCGGACACTAATTTATAATACCTAATGGAAGCTTGGCGCGTATTCGATAATTACAAACGTCACAATTTAAAAAAGCGTCGAACATTACCGATCACAGCCCGAGAACTCCATGCACATGCAGAATGCAGTTTCGGTTTCGGTCGTAGTTTCGACAAAACCAAAACTAAACCGAAACACGTTTTTTTGCTGAAACTCGACCGAAACCGAAACCAAACACTCGGTCAGACACTAATTTATAATACCTAATGGAAGCTTGGCGCGTATTCGATAATTACAAACGTCACAAATTATTATTTTTAAACAAAAATTAAACAGACTTCCAAAGTAATCATACACAAAAAATTATGAAGTCGGTCATCAGTCGGGTTGTTTTTATTTTTTTAAATTAGTTATTTTATTTTAGATTTTTTAAATTTAACCAACACACACTTGGTCGATTTAAATCAAAAAGACGACTATTTAACATACATACATATTACATACATAAAAGATACGCGCGAAAAACATAACCCTTCTTACAAAAATACAAAAACAGTAATTCGGAATCACAATCTCATAAAAGATTGAAGGGTGTAGCTTTATCTGCATAATGTTGGTAATATATGTAGGGCATTATACGGAATTGATTTGAACAAATTGATGGGAGGTAAGAGCATCCATGCAGTGTATAGAAGTATACGGATATATACTGTGTGCTAGATAGTTTTGGTGGTGAACGGAAGTACTAGCATCCATGCAGTGTATAGAAGTATACGGATATATACTGTGTGCTGGATAGCTTTGGTGGTGAACGGAAGTACTAAGTGACCAGGAAATTTCCAAAGCTGAATATTAATATTTCATTATATAACGCGATACCAAGTCGACTCTTGAGATCATACTGATAAAAACTACACATATATGCATTAATAACATGTAAAATCTTGCCACATACAGTGGACGCTACAGGGTGGTAGTTTGTAAGGACGCAAGAAGTCTTCGTCGATTTAAATATATATATATATATATATATATATATATATATATATATATATATATATATATATATATATATATATATATTTAAATCGACGAAGACTTCTTGCGTCCTTACAAACTACCACCCTGTAGCGTCCACTGTATGTGGCAAGATTTTACATGTTATTAATGCGTATATGTGTAGTTTTTATCAGTATGATATCGAGAGTCGACGTGGTATCCCGTTATTTAATGAAATATTAATATTCACTTTTGGAAATTTCCAGGTCATTTAGTACTTCCGTTCACCGCCAAAGCTATCCAGCACACAGTATATATCCGTATACTTCTATACACTGCATGGATGCTAGTACTTCCGTTCACCACCAAAGCTATCCAGCACACAGTATATATCCGTATACTTCTATACACTGCATGGATGCTCTTACCTCCCATCAATTTGTTCAAATCAACTCCGTATAATGCCCTACATATATTACCAACATTATGCAGATAAAGCTACACCCTTCAATCTTTTATGAGATTGTGATTCCGAATTACTGTTTTTGTATTTTTGTAAGAAGCGTTATGTTTTTCGCGCGTATCTTGTATATATGTATGTATGTTAAATAGTCGTCTTTTTGATTTAAATCGACCAAGTGTGTGTTGGTTAAATTTAAAAATGTAAAATAAAATAACTAATTTAAAAAAATAAAAACAACCCGACTGCCGACCGACACTTCATAATTTTTTTGTGTATGATTACTTTGGAAGTCTGTTTAATTTTTGTTTAAAAATAATAATTTTACAATTTTTTGTGACGTTTGTAATTATCGAATACGCGCCAAGCTTCCATTAGGTATTATAAATTAGTGTCCGACCGAGTGTTCGGTTTCGGTTTCGGTCGAGTTTCAGCAAAAAAACGTGTTTCGGTTTAGTTTTGGTTTTGCCGAAACTACGACCGAAACCGAAACTGCATTCTGCATGTGCATGCATTCTGCATGTGCATGGAGTTCTCGGGCTGTGATCGGTAATATTCGACGCTTTTTTAAATTCCAACTAAGCGACGCGCGACGCGACGATGACATTTTATAAGGTTTTGTTACAGGACATGATTTATTTAACTCCGTTGCATTTACTTGAGATGGGGTAAAAATAATAAAAGTATTTGATTTTACACATTTACAGTTGGTATACATAAAAAACACTAACTCGCTCATTGTCTAAACGTCATTTTCAAATAGCTATTGTAGACCAATGCCGATAGTTTTTGAAACAAAAAAAAAGTATAGTAGGATGAAACCCACTGGAAAAGGAAAAAAATATAACAAAAAATAAGGGAAAAATAAATTACGGGCGATTTGAGGTTGGGAAGTGTAAAACACCCCTTGTAACTCACCCCGAGTTACAAGGGGTGTTTTTTACCCTTGGTAACTCACCCCCTTACACTTCCCAACCTCAAATCGCCCGTAATTTATTTTTCCCTTATTTTTTGTTATATTTTTTTCCTTTTCCAGTGGGTTTCATCCTACTATACTTTTTTTTTGTTTCAAAAACTATCGGCATTGGTCTACAATAGCTATTTCAAAATGACGTTTAGACAATGCGCGAGTTAGTGTTTTTGCTTATCTCGATTTTCGGCAAAACTACGAGTCCTATGGAAAAAAGTAAAATAGCAAAGTTATAGGTGATAAAAAGATCTACAACGTTTGTACTTATTTACAGTTTTTTCACATAACTTCATAATTTATGTGAAAAATTCAACTAACCAAGTGTTTGTTCTTTTTTTATATTTATGTTATTACAAAAAAAATCACGACATTTGGTGAAAACGTACCCGTGTGTTTATATTATTAATATATTGTATTTTTTTTATTTAAAATATTTATTTTTTCACCTTATTTTGACTTAATATCAAAAAATTAACCCTAATTTTCAGTCGAAAACTCTCACGTCAAAATATCTTTTTTTTTTAAAGTCGGTGGGCTTTTTATTCGTTGAAATCTCTCTTTTCTAATAAGTTAAAAAAATACATTACCACAGTAAAAGTTCTCAAAAAAACGTAAAGAAAAGAACAGGTAGTAAGGCCCAGACCCGCTTAGCCCGTTCCCCACTTCTCTCTGAAATACCTTTTGATGGGCTAAAATTATCCGTAGGTCACTCATGTATTTAAGCTATCTTAAAATAGCAATAAATAAGCATCTATGGATATAATTTAAAGACGATTGGACAACTTACACAAAATATTGTAGATGAAGACATCTACAATATTTTGTAGATATCTTCTACTAAAATATTTTGTGCCTAGCTTCAATAAGAATTGAGGCTAGGCGGGTCTAGGTTATGTGAAAAAAATATAAATATAAAGTTTGCACGCCTCACACGCGTTTTATACTATAATCAGGATACCGTAAGATGAAAAATCATCGCTTAAACAATGACTGATGTACCACAGCGTCAATACATAACCTTAAATAGAGCCAATAATATTATATTACAGTAAATTATAAACAGTTTATTTGGAATATTGATATTTTTTTTACATCTCTATCATTATCATCTAGTACAAAATAATTTATGTATGCATTACGAGTATGACACATCAGCATGTGATCCCTCTTGTCCCCATTAATACCGTATTTTGATGATTTTACAATAAAACAAGGTATGGTGACTACAATAAATATTTCTTAGTGTTTTGTCATTTTTTATATATTTATTAACGTTTTTTTTCTTGCATCCGTTGCACATAAAATATATAATATGCATTAAATGAACAATATTATGTAACAAATATGTAACAAACAATATAAAAAAATATCGGCAAGCGGTACTGAGAAATGGGAAAATAATAAAAGAGAACGGGGAACGAATAAAACTGGTTATTCTATCAAAAAATGTTAATTAATATATTTTTAACCATTTAGAATTTAATAACGCCAAGCAACAGGGCTCATCCTTAGGATAAACGGAAACGTTTAAAAAAAGATTCAACTCATTTCATTGCCCATATTTTTCTTAATTTATGGAACAAACAGACCTACGGAGAGCTTTAGTTTTTTTTTTATTATTTCATTTTCTATTATATAAATTAAATTAAATAAGTAAAAATCAAAACAGTCTACAGTCATGTTTGAAGTTCCTAGTTGTAAAAACATCAATTTTTCTATAAGTTTATTATTGAATTTCGGGTATTTCAACAGATTTCGAGAGTAGAGCACACCCGAGGCGTGCTTAAAGGTGTAGATCTTTCTGTTAGGTACCTACAAATTTGCCATTTGACTTTTTCGATAGGACTTGTAGTTTTGCCAGAAATCGAGATAAACCGTTTTCTATCCTTAAAAACTCACTACCTTACACTTCCCGACCTCAAATTGCCCGTAAAATACTTTTTCCTTTTATTTTTGTTAAATTCTCTTCCTTTTCCAATGGGTTTCATCCTACTATAAGTTTTTTTTTTTCACTTTTGACCATTTTCAAAGGTAAAAGCACTAGTCTATTAGGCTTATGAGGTGTTTGACTAGCTTGCATTGTGCCTAATTCGCTTAAGAACGACTTCAATAATTTAAGCCTGAAATTTTGTTCATAGATTAGAATGATGGAACGTTTGACCATATTTAACTGTCACACCGTTGACCGTACACGACAATGACACTTTTGCGATATTATATTTTCTCATAATTATGAGAAAGCCATGCTTAGTTAATAAGGCTAACTCTCGTTACCTACTTTTTATTTTTTGCGATTTGATTTAGGTATAACGAGATAGTCGTTTCGTGAATTGGGCTAAGCTTAAAGTATTTAAGATCCGTTGTACATAATAATATAGCTGTTTTACAATAAACAATTGTAAATATTATAGTGCTTTTTCGTGTTTCGCTCGCAACACAGATTTGTATAAATAAACTACTAAGCGGCAGTAAATCAAAAGCATGTTAGGACATGTCTAAGGAGAGTTCTGTAACTATCAACGCGCAATAGGCCTTCTTTGAATTACTTAAAAAGTTGTAGTCCGATTGCGCTCAAAATAAATTCTCTAAAAGGTTTTTAGCATGATCTATCAGCATACAAACTTTCCAGTTTCTATCTCCTATAGTTTAAAAATGCCAGCGGGGGACCAAATTATAAAACCACTTTGGAAGCCGATTACTCGAAAATGGTTCTTTGTAAAAAAGTTATGTATGAAACCACGCCTTTATTTTAGATCTTTTCGACGATATCTCATACGATGGAGTAGAATGAAACAATATTTTTCATGCCTATTTCACATGTATGGAGGAGCCACCCTTCCAAAATATGAAATTATTATTATTTTATGATGTAGAACACGGATCTATACACAATATATAACTTTACAAAATCTCTCCCATTTATGTTTAAAATTACAGTAGCTAGAGGGGCAGACAGAAAGAAAGACTAACTGACGAAGCAAAACTATAAGGGTTCCTTGAATACTATGGAACCCTAAAAAGACTGACTGATTAAACTAACGTTTCCTTTATTTTTCTCTCAAAACATGATCCTTGTACCTACGGAAGTTTCGGTTGTGGCCGAAACTGAGACCGTTGCCGAAATTCGTTTTCGGTTTCGGTCGTACAAACCAGCTTCAGTCAGACACTATTTTAAAATAAGATGATGATGATGATTACTGTAACGTACATAGTGGCATATGCTTGCAGTTCTTAAAACAATAATGCCAAAATTTCCAAACGCATATCTTTAAAGACTGAGGAGTTTTGTTCTGTTCTTATGGATCCAGGGAATACCTTCTTATTATACAGGGTATAATCTTATTTTTTTGGTAGCATAATATGCTTAAGTTACTTCAGGAAAAGTCTAAATCACTATATTATATGTCTATATAAATTTTGAGGAGTTCACTCGATTCCTCACGGATCCCATCATCAAGTTTCCATGTTGATGACAACAACAAAATAATTTTACAAAATATAAGTCCATAGAAGGTAGAGTAACGTTTAAAGATCACCGTGTTGGTGAAAAATACTAGGAGAAGTACCTTTTGTATCATCATAATGTAATGATGTATGGTGTAATGGTGGTGGTGATAATGATGATCACTTAATTGCCATGGAAGCATATGCTTGCAGTTCTTTAAACAACGCTGAAATCCCCAAACATGTATCTATAAGAAGTCAGGAGTTCTGTTCTGTACTTTTGGATCCAGGGTATACCTTGGCGCAAAATCTTAATTTTTTGGTAGCATAATATGCTTAGACTACTTCAGAAAAAGCCGAAATCGCCATAAGTATCCATATAAATTTTGATTCCTCATGGATCCCATCATCAGGTCACCACTTTTTTTTAAAACGGGACTTTGGGGTTATATCCTTTAGATCAAAAAAAGAATTTTGAAAATCGGTCCATAGACGGCTGAATTATCGTCTAACATACAAAATAATAATAAAATATTATACAGCCGAATACATAACCGCCTCCTTTTTTGGAAGTCGGTTAACAAAATATGCGATGCGACCGCGCTGCTGGCACTGACGACCGGCTCGCTTCCCGCCCCCCGCGCGCCCCACACCCGTGCACCCTAAAAGGCCCCAGTAGGATCAAGGCGGTGTCCTGATATAAGAAAAATTCTGGACGCAAGATGATGCTCGTGGAGAACTGAAAAAAACTTTTTGTGTATATTCGGGGAGACGCAATATAATCGGTGAACTAAACGCTCAATATACGGTACAAAATATACGCTTCTCAGTAGCGCCCTCGAAATTCCACGCGGCCGATGGCTGAACTACGAAATACGCTGAAAATCATTCTAGTGATGAAATTGAGTCCATGCCAATTTTTTGCCTATGCATTCTAATGATGAAAAGACACCCTTGGACGAAAAATGAGGGTCGGTTAATCTTGCGTCCGTATACCGGACGCAACAAGTCTTACATGGCGATTTTTACGAATGATGCCGCGTCCGACCGACTTGTTGCGTCCGGTATACGGACGCAAGATTAACCGACCCTCATTTTTCGTATATATATATATATATATATATATATATATATATATATATATATATATATATATATATATATATATATATAATTATTAGTTCATTAAAGTTTCTAAGAACTGTGTGCTTTGTTGTTCTTTCAGGATTCCTGTAAAGAATAGTGGCATAAAGGACATGCAGTCAATAGTGGCGTTACCACACAAGCCGCACTGGGTAGCCGTTGTTGGCAATGATAAAGCTGGAATACTGGATATTAAAACCAAGAGACACGTGAGGTTAGTAGACGGAAGATGAATAATATATACTAACAGACCTTTGGAAGTGAAAACTTCTTAATTTAGACGTTGAGCGATTTTTGATGGGAGATTTTGTGGGTTCGCATCATCGATGTTATCTATATATATAAAAGAAAGTCGTGTTAGTTACACCATTTATAACTCAAGAACGGCTGAACCGATTTGGCTGAAAATTGGTAGGGAGGTATCTTAGAACCAGGAAAAGGACATAGGATACTATTTATCGCAGGAAAATGTACGGTTCCCGTGCAATACTGTATTTACGCTTTTACGTAAAAACTACTTAACCGATCATCATGAAATTTGGCACAGATATAAAGTAGACTACGAGAAAGAACATAGGTTACTTTTTATTGCATAAAAATGTACGGTTCCTGTGGAATACTGTATTTACGCTTTTACGTAACTACTTACCCGATCATCATGAAATTTGCTATAGATACAAAGTAGACCACGAGGAAGGACATAGGCTACTTTTTATTGCAAGAAAATATACGGTTCCCGTGGTATATTGTATTTACGCTTTTACGTAAAAACTACTTAACCGATCATCATGAAATTTTGCACAGATATAAAGTAGAGCACGGGAAAGGACATAGGGTACATTTTATTGCAGAAAATGTACGGTTCCCGTGGAATACTGTATTTACGCTTTTACGTAAAAACTACTTAACCGATCATCATGAAATTTGGCAGAGATATAAAGTAGACCACTGGGAAGACAATAGGCTACTTTTTATCGCGGGAAATGTACGGTTCCTGTGGACAACTGTATTTACGCTTTTACGTAAAACTACTTAGCCGATCATCATGAAAATTGGCACAGACATAGAGTAGACTACGAGAAAGAGCATAGGCTACTATTTATCGCAGAAAAATATGTTTGGGGATTTTGTAAATAGGGGATTTAGGGATTTACAAATAATGTGATTTACGGGACGATACTCAAAGGAAAATTCGAAGGTGAGGAAGTTCTCATTCCGAAGATCCCGATGATCCCTACCGAATACCGATATGCCGTATGAGTTCAAACGACTTCAATTTCCGATCCGTCTTGCATTCGCCATGACCATTAATAAGTCACAAGGCCAATCCTTGAAAGTTTGTGGTCTGAATCTACAAAATCCATGTTTTTCACCTGGTTATTTATATGTGGCATATTCACGGATCGGAAGACCATCTGCGTTATTTATTCTTGCGCCTGATAATAAAACGAAAAATGTCATCTATTACAAGATGAAGACTGAAGATTGCAACCCATGTACCAAAATACATGGCCCATTTTAACAATCATTAAAATAATTGATTTCTTTTTAATTATATCTATTATCCTAATGAAAAATTGCACTTAATGAAATCCAAAATCTGCTCATTTATTGCCTCTAAGGTAGAACAAAGTTTGCCGGGTCAGCTAGTACTACGATAAAAGAAAGAACTTACTGGTTTAATAATATAAAGTTTGATTTTTATTGGATTGATGATTTTATAGGTTCCTATGACTGCCTGTTATTCTTTAAAGCAAAGACTCCTGCGTAGTGATGGGACTCGAATCACACTTGGTTCGAATGATTCGAATGATGACGGTGAAAACTTGATTCGGATGAGATTCAATGTTGATTCGAATTGTCGAATTTATTCGAATCATCTTTACAATTCGAATCAGATTGATGATTCGAATTAAAAGGTATTTATGATGTTGCGCGGTAAGCTTACTTTGTAGATGAGACGGTTAAAATTCGTTCACTTGTTACTTGTTGTTGTTATTTCTACCAAGATTTTCTCGTAATTGTAATAAATATTCTTCAACAGTACCTACCTGTAGTGAAAACGAAAAAGTGATGTTTGATATATTATAATTTTTCGAACTTCGTCCGTAGTTCTTTTAAGTTAGTTTAGCGGGTGAAACCGCGGGGCACAGTAACTAGGTCTATAAAGTGTTCGAAAACGTATCTAAGTATATTTTTATCTATTAAACGATTTTCGTATTGATTTGAATGTATCAATCAATTCGAATCAAGGGTTTTTTCGAATCATGGTTCGAATATTCGCCGTGTTATTCAAATTGGTTCGAATATTCATTTTCGATTCGAGTCCCATCACTAGATACTCCTGAGAATAGTAACCAGATAATATAATTTATTAAGGTGCAAATGTTCGTGCGAATAGCTTCAGGTTACCAGTATGCACATATTTTCCATACATTGTTCATAGGCCACTTGTGGAATACAGTATACAGGTGGTCATTAAATTGTGGATTTTATCAATACCATATTCAAATTCAGTTTATAATAGGAAGAATTCACTGAATTTTATCCCTAAAAGTTAATAATAGTCTATCCCCCTTACTAATAAACGCTATATAAGCTTTGAATAGTTACACAGTGTTTTGTCTTCTTCTATCGAATTAAAAACGTCACTTGTGTGACGTGAACAAAACACTATACTCGTATAACTTCGTTCAAAGCTTAAACAGCGTTTACTAAAAGCGGGTTAATATATATTATTTTTTATGTTCAATGAATTTGAGGAATTTAGGTACTAACTATTGTTTTTTTTTTCATTATTGCATTTATTTTCAATTAATGGCTATAGTTAATTACCATGTAAGTTTTTCATTCAATTTAATTCTACAAAACAAACACGAACAAACCTTTACAGGGCATAGTCGTTTTAGTTATAATAATTCCGCTCAAGTCCTAACCTTCTGAGTACTACGTATTATTAGTACATAGTCTATACTAATATTATAAATGCGAAAGTGTATCTGTCTGTTACCTCTTCACGCTTTAATCGCTGAACCGATTTTTATAAAATTTGGGTCCCGGGAAAGGACATAGGATATTTTTTATCCTGAAAAAGTAGCGTTCCCGCGGGATAATATATTTACGTGGAAGGAGCCGAGGGCAAAAACTAGAAATTAATAAAGTACACACACGTACAGTAACATAACAACAATAACTTAGTGACTTTTTTTTTTAATTAGGTTTGTCCCACGTTGGAACGGTGCTTGTACCAAAGATGGGAAAATCGGACTCTGTGCCCCAACTCGTGGGGGTCTTGACCTCATAGAACTAAAGAGAGGTACATCAGTCCAGCAGCTCATCTCCAGGGCGGCTGAGGGTGTCTTCTCTATCATCACCATGTTCAGCTCCACTGACCATTACGTCTTCTATTACCATAGTGGGAGGAAGACTTTGAGGGTTTTCAGGTGCGTTTATTTTATTATTAGAGCTTCAACAGCCTCTGTGGTCTAGTGGTTTGAGCATTGACTCTCGACTCGGAGGTCGTGGGTTCGATTCCCGCGTAACTGGCCTGGTTTCGATGAAACCGGCCACCGTCATCGAGATCAGTGTGGGGGGCTATTATTAGAGCTTACAATCTGCATGATACAAGTAGGTACAATTTATGGTATGAAGACGTGATGACCCTTCTTCTTATCATAGGAATATTTTTTCCAGAACAATTGATGGGCGACCCATAGCGGAATACAGGGCACCAGCAGAAGTGACAGGGGTTGCCAGCGCTCACGGTGGTAAAGCAGTAGCTCTCGCATCTCAAGATGGATGCCTTACAGTACTAAATATAGTAGATCCATACGAGTAGATTCTGTTTCAACTTTTTTCCATAGTTTCTCTTCTATTATTATTATTATTTATTAAGTTCCTGTTAATATTAATACTTAAACAGATTTTATCATGGATTTGTATATACTTTGGTTAAGTAAGGATAAAGTCCGTAAAAGTAGTATTTTAGGTAAAAGTATTTAGTCAAAATCTAGACGTCTTATTAATTATTAGTAATAATAATAATTTAATTTCTATTATTAACTGTTGATAATTTATATTATAGCAGTATTGTAATGTTAATAATTACAAAGATTTCAAATGTAATAAAAATATAGTATAGGATTTAAAGTATTATTGAAATTAATGTAATAAATGATAAAATCAATCTGTTTGTCACATACATTTATTGTAATAAAAAATAATAACAACACAATAAGTACATTAGTCACTAGAACTCATACTCCACTCTGATTTATCTCAGTCAGTAATATGGCATCTTTTTACACAATATCACCTCTCTTTCCTTCTTTGTCAGTTAGTAGAGACAGAATGAACATTTAACTATCGTTTTAGTCACAATTTCACCAACGTTTAATGCTGAGTTTAGGTTTTTTGATCTGTCCCGTTCTTACATTGGATGTGAGAGGGAGAAAGAATCCGGGTTTAGCGTTAAGCAAGAAACACGTTCAGAAGTTTGGTGAAATCGAGACTAAGCCGAAATTTCACCAATGCGCTAAACCGACGTTTAAGGCTGAGCTACGGTTTAAGATTTGCTCGACCCGTTATATCTTATTCGATATCTCTCTCTCATTGAATGCAATGAGAGAGATATATCGAATCCAGGTTTAGCGTTAAGCGCATTTAAAGAAGGTTGGTGAAATCGTGGTTTAGTGACTGGGGTTACCTAATCCGAGCTTAGAACTCATACTCAGACACGTGTATGAATATCCTCGCAACAACTTTGCCTCTGTACTCGTCGTACATTCCCTGCTTGTACAATTTCATGGTCACCTCCAGTTCTATACTCTGTGGTCCTTTGAGGGATTTCACCATGGATACTACTGCTTCCCTACTGTGTTGTTGGTTTATTCTAAAACGAAAGAATAAAATAGGTACATATTTAGATTTCACACAATTCTTAGTTACTTAGTTAAAATCATATAAGGCCCTTTTTCACAATGTTGTGTTTTATCTCTATCGGTCGATATTTAGTAAACAGGAACAGAACTTCCGAATAAGCTATCCGACACTTGTTAAACGATTGTGAAACAGGTTCTAAATATTTCTTCATCAATATATTTTATATTATGTTTGAAACCAAACTGAATAAAATAAAAAACAGTGTTTTAAATAATTGAAAAAATAATGGAGCGTGATTGGAACATGACATAAAAATGTTAAAGAAGATTCAGATTAAAATTTTAATATAGAAGCCAAATACGCCTTACTTATATCATATTTTATGACTCGTTTAATCCCATAGAGAGTGATATAATCTACTGTCACTTCTTCATTTTATTGAGATTTATATCACAACATTTTCTAAAAATATATAAAATATATCGTACCTACCTAAAGTTTCTCATGTCTGCCCTTTCCTTCACCGACGGAGGCGCGTTCACATCCACTAACTTAAGTTCAAAATTTAACTCAGAATTCGGGAAGTTTGGACCGCGCATGTGGAAGATATCAACCTGAAACAGAACAAATATAATTTGAAAAAAAAAAAAACTGCATAATATTAACTATTGTTGTCTATTTTTCTGTGGTACTTAATCATGTCAATTACCTGCGTGATAAATAACGTATGTTTAATATGAACTAGGTTTTAATGGATTTGCAGCTCTAGGTAATATGTAAGTTCTTTTGCTTCTGGTCAAATTCATTGATGTGTTCATTTTTATAATTATAGTCAACTATTGAATGACATATTATAAAATTATAATTGCTAAATGTTACCTTTCCATCGGGCAAGTACAGGTTGGAGACGAAGGTGATGAAGTTGTAGAGGTAGGCGCTGGGCTGGAGCGTACACTCCCAGTCCTGCGGCGGGCAGCGGGTCTCGATTTTGGAGCAACGGCTGATAGTATAAACTTAGGAATTAATAACGGATTATTGCAAAATCATTTATCAAAAGATGCAAAAATGTGCGAAGGTTAATTGAACGCTATGTATCATTCTGAGAGTAAAAAAATCATAAAACAAATATTGATGTGGATGAAGATAGAATGTATGTTATGATCGCGCTAAACGTTAGGTTAGACTCACTCTAACCTAACCTACCACTATGAGAAAGTAATGTGAGCAACGAGCAGACGGATTACAGTTAACATCCCCGTGGATGTCTGCATAATCGGAAAAACTTTGTTTCCAGTTTCCTTAAAGTATTGTTAAGTGTTAGGGTTCGAAGGATTTGGAGAGAAAGACCTGCTGAATCTTTTGAAGACTTTATTCACTAGCACTAGGTCCAACACAAAGCACTAGGTCCAAACACTAAGCACTAACGATGTCCTAGGTCGTAGCCAAGTCGTAGGTTTCAATGGTATCACTCTTGATCACTAGTTTTCACTTCGAAGTCGCCTCAAAGGTAGCTCAAACTGAACTGAACTGACTAGCTCGCCTCCCTGCCAGGGATATTTATATGGGCCAGGACGAGTTCCAGACCATTCCAGAAAGTTCCCGACTCGCGCGAACGTGATTGACCGGTTTTCGAGGCTATACTTCTATATAGTTCCACAGTAGTAACGCCATCTAGTATTGAGTAGGGGATTTCATGCTGTCTTTGTTCTTTGAGTGGTTTACTGGTTGACGCTAGATGGCGCTAGTTTCTTTGTGCTGTACGCTACTTACATACATAATTATTATTTACAAAGCACATTTTGTATTAAATATATTATAATAGTAAAACTTAATGCTAACTTAAATCTAAAACTATTGTTAATTAATAATATACATAATATATAAATAAATAATAATTTAATATTTACACTTATATTTCTATTGTATTTACATATTACGAGTATATCAGTTGGACATATCGACATCATTTATCGATACGGTTCTCGCACTATAGCGCGAGACCGGTTCTTTTGTATGCGCCTTCGCCGAGTGCTTGCAATACCTATCGATAGCGACTCGCGGACCGCGCCACCAGTCGGAATCTTACCTCAACGCAATACGTTTGCTTTGCGACTTTGCTTACGTTCAACAGTAATAAATATATACAGTAGGACCTCTATAAGTCGAATATCAGGGAGACGTCAAAAACTTCGTGTTGAAGAGATTTCGACATAAAGTAAATTTCGACTTAGGCGAATTTTGTTTCGACGTAAAGAGGTTGAGGTTCATTCTTATAAATTTTGAGCCATAGAGGTAAAATAAATAAAAATACGGTTGCAGAGGTGACACACTTATGTATTTATTATTAAATCAATATTATTTCAAAACATCCTTAAAATAAAAAAATATGGAACTAAAAAAAGACAGTTTTTTTTTTTAACTTTAGATAATTCGTTTGTTCTCTATCTATAGCTTTGTCTAAGGTATAAAGAGCAGAAAATTCCACTCGACAACAAATGACTAGCTTTGCTAAAGTTCACATAGAATCAAAATAAATAAATAAATAAATAAATCTTTATTTCGGACCACAAAAAATCCATATTATTTGTTAGTAAAACACTTAAAACTATGTTAGTATTCTATTTTGAAGAGCGATTTAGTTCTATTTATCATATGGTCGATCAGTGGACAATCCCCGCTGTCGACTATCTCTCTCAGGACGCTGTGGCTGCTGCCTCGTATCCTGGACAGCAACGATGCAGTCTTCTTGCGGAGGATAGCTTCAAAGCTATCCACATCCGCAAGTGCAAACATCGCTGAAGCACTACAGAACCGCGGCAGTCGCAACAGCGCCCTGAAGGCATTATTATATTGGATGCGTAGGGCATTGTATGTTTTCTTGGTATAGTTAGTCCATAAGCTGCAGGTGTAGAAGGAAGTGCAGTAAGCCTTAAAAAGAGTAATCTTTACAGCGTCCGTGCAGCGACTAAATCTATGAAAAATAATAAAATTAAACACCTGACACCAAGTAAGCAAACACATGTTAAAGTGAGTCATGAAAGAGATGTTTGATTTTGGGCCAGCTCTATGTACACCACATAGGTAAATAGGAAGAATATATGGAAATTTTATAAACATATTAAAAATATAATTTAAAGAACGGAAAATCCGTACAAAAATGATAATTTGAAAAGTTTTTTAATGCTATAACCGTATTTTAGGTCGGTCATGGCAGTTGCTTTGACATGACTTTTGACGTAGTTGACCATTTTAGGTAGAGACATCTCCTTGAATGTCATACGTCTTTCTTTGCCGAAAATCATGTCATTGTCAAAATGACATTATTTGGTTAGTTCTGATCTGATCCATCATGTTTTATTATACGTTGTGTTGCTCTCCTTGGCGAAGTTAATTTAAATGTACATTGAAACGAAGTGAAATTAAATTAAATAAAGAATAGGAAACGTTAACTATATTATGTAGCTACATTTACATATAGTGTACATAGTGCTGGCCCACGCCTCATACATTTCTAAAACATCTCTTTTGTAGTAATTCTATTCATTGTATACTCCTAAATTGTTTTCTAAGAAATAATGGTGTCATGTCATATTGTCGTCGAATTCTTAAAGTCGGCGACTTATTTTTCTATACTAAACAAATAAAAATATGTTTGTTCATAATAAAAATAAGGTATTGTTATCTAGATTACAATTACCGCCTTTTAATTACACATTATTCTTCGAACAATGGTGTACTTTAAGAATTTGCCGACTGTACAGTGTACTGTCAGCGAATTCTTAAAGTCGGTCACTTATTTTTCTTCGAGCTATAAGTCTCGAATAATCGAGTTGTAAAGGTTGTAAAATAAAACATTGCTATCCTCGAGATGCAGAGGTAAAATTTAATTATTCGAGTAAAGGAGGGAAAATATGTACCTAAATGGCTTGGAGGTACTCACTGATTATTTCGACTAGTAGAGGGTTGATATCTCGAGTAATGGAGGTTATAGTGTTTGAAGGGAAGGGAAGGGAACATAATATTTTTTCGAGATGTGGAGGATTTCAACTTATCGAGGGTCGACTTAACGAGGTTCTACTGTATTATGCTTTCTATTTCTTATTCTATTAACTGTACTTCTTCATATCTCTGCAGTGGTGTGCTTATTTGACTGTTCATGCTTTATGTTTTTCTTCCATCTCCGTGCCTTCTGACTTTTAATCGTGTGTGTAAGTGAATGATTGGTGTACGCTAAATAAATACTATAGTGAGTAGAACTTTTTATTTCACTGACTGTGTAGTGCACCTATTTTCACCCTTCACACCAAACTGGTGACCCCGTATTTGAAGCGATGGAGAAGGAATTTCACGATGCACGCGCCATTCCTGCAGGCCCTGCCACGCGGCCGAACGATACCACTAGTGAGGGGACACAGTCGATACCCAATATCGATGTTTTTAAGGTTGGTGTTCGAGTCCCTCTATTCTGGCCAGAAGTGCCAGAGATTTGGTTTGCGCAGGTGGAAGGTCAATTTGCTATTTCCAGGATTACTAATGACCTCACAAAATTTAATTACGTCATTGGCCACCTGGACGTGCAGCATTCAAGGGAGAATAAAGATATCATCATCAGCCCACCTGCAGGGAACAGATACGAGACATTGAAACGGGAGCTGATTAAACGGCTGACGGCGTCGAGGGAGAAGCAGATCAAGCAGCTTTTGATGCACGAGGAGCTTGGAGACCGTAAGCCCTCGCAATTCTTGCGTCACAAAGGCCTCGCCGGTGTCGACGTTTCTCAAGAAATTTTGAAGACCATTTGTACTAGCTGACTTTCACACGGGATCCAAACGGTGCTCGCCGCCCAACCTTCTCCATCACCCATCGAGGACCTTGCGGATTTGGCCGATCGTATCCATGAACTGGCCACCCCCGTGCCAGCTGTAGCATCCACCAGCCAAGTTATTCCTGTAGCCGAACTTAGGAGACAGTTCCAGCGGCTCTCGACGGACAGAAGAAGCAGACCACGCTCGAGATCCTCACGACCTGCGCGCAAAGCATCAGCATCCAGGTCGAAGCGCTCCGACTCGAATTATAGAAAGTTCCCGCTTTGCTGGTACCATGCCAAGTTTGCGTAGAAAGCCAGTAAATGCCTGAAACCCTGCGACTACAAGGCGGGAAACGCCAAGGGCGGTCGATAATGGTGACTGCCCTCACTCCACTGGTCGCCTGTTCGTGACGGACCGCGAGTCGAAAATGCAGTTTTTGGTCGACACTGGGTTTTCCCCCGGCCCCTGCTGCGTGATCGTCGTGCGAAGACGGACTATAATTTATGTGCGGCGAATGGTAGTTTTATATCAACTTATGGCTATGTACATTTAAATTTAGATTTTTGTTTACGTAGAGTATTTTCATGGCGATTTGTTGTAGCCGACGTAACCAAATCTATTATAGGAGTAGACTTTTTAAATTTTTATAGTCTTATTGTAGATTGCCGAAATAAATGGTTATTAGATAGCATAACATCTATATTAGCTATTGCTAAGTTTGTAAAAGATTCCGACATAGCCTCAGTAAAAATTTTTACCGGTGAGACTCGATATGACAAAATCCTTGAGGAATTTCCCGAGCTCACCCGTCCAACTGGCATACACCGCACAATTACTCATAACACTGTTCACCACATTCGCACGACACCAGGCCCTCCAGTATCTTGCACTCCACGTCGTTTAGCACCCGACAAATTAAAAATTGCCCAACAGGAGTTCCAAGCCATGACTGCCAATGGTACAGCCCGACCTTCGCAGAGCCCCTAGGCGTCTCCTCTCCATCTAGCACCGAAGAAGGACAACGGTTGGCGTCCCTGCGGTGACTATCGCATGTTAAACGCCCACACTGTGCCTGACAGATATCCGATTAAACATATACATGATTTTGCGCATAATCTTGTTGGCTGCAAAGTTTTTAGCACCCTCTATTTATTAAAGGCGTATAATCAGATACCTGTCAGTGCTGCAGATATTCCGAAGACCGCGATCACTACTCCGTTCGGACTCTTCGAGTTCCCCTTTATGACGTTCGGACCTCGGAATGCGGGCCAAACATTTCAAAGGTTTATGGATGAGGTCACCAGGGGGTTAGACTTCGTCTTCGTCTACCTAGATGACATTTTAGTTTACTCTCGGGATGAACAGCAGCACGAGCAGCACCTTCGTCAACTTTTCACCAGGCTCAAGGAGTATGGCATGCTGGTAAACACGGCGAAGTGCGTCTTCTGAGGTAACATTTTTAGGTTACGCTATTTCGGAAGCTGGCTCCAAACCGTTGGACTCCAAGGTGCAGGCGATTAACGATTTTCCTGTTGCTTCTACAGTGCGTCAGCTCAAAGCATTTTTAGGTATGCTGAACTTTTATAGGAGATCTCTTCCAGGTGAAATATTCGCCGTATGACAGGGAGCTGCTTGCGATTTACGAGGCTATCAAGTACTTTAGGCATATGCTCGAGGCCCGGCACTTCGTCATCTATACTGACCATAAGCCGATCAGTTTCGCATGAACGGAAAAAGAACTGTTCACCTAGGCAGAATAGACATCTCGACTTTATAGCCCAGTTCACGTCCGATATCCGACATATATCTGGCAAGGATAACGTGGTTGCCGATACGTTGTCGAGGATCGAGGCCGGTGAGCCCCGAAACAATTGCCCAAAGTGAGGCTGCCGACCCTGAACTGCAACAGCTTCTAGCAGAAGGTACGTCTGTGCGTTTGGAAAAGCTGATGGTACCTGGAAGTCGAATCCCTCTGTACTGCGACGTCAGTACACCGATCTCCAGACCTTTCGTACCTAAGTTTCACCGCAAGCAGGTCTTTGAAAGCCTGCATTCGTTAAGCCACCCTGGCGTCAGTGCATCTGCCAAATTGGTTGCAGAGCGCTTTGTCTGGCCAGGCATACGCCGTGACTGCCGCGAATGGGCTCGCGCCTGTATAGCGTGCCAGAAAGCTAAGGTCAGCCGCCACGTGACTGCGCCTCTGGACACATACTCTTTGCCTTGAGTGCGATTCCAGCAGATCCATATAGACCTCGTGGGTCCCTTGCCACCGTCACAAGGATATCGCTACTGCCTTACCGCCATAGACCGATTTACTCGGTGGCCGGAAGCAGTACCGATCCAAGACATGACTGCGGAGACAGTTGCCCAAGCACTCCTGTCTACATGGATCGCTCGATTTGGTTGCCCCACTCAAATCACAACCGACCGTGGTCGACAATTTGAGTCGGCGCTATTTCAGTGCCTCTCAAAAGCCACCGGCTTTGAGCATAGGCGAACGACGGCTTACCATCCTGCATGCAATGGCATGGTGGAAAGATTCCATCGGCAACTCAAAGCTGCCATAGTTTGCCATGCAAATGATAGATGGACAGAGTCTTTGCCGCGGGTCCTTCTAGGCATACGAACTGCCTTTAAAGAAGATCTCCAGTGCTCCTCTGCGGAGCTGGTGTATGGAGATCCTTTAAGGTTGCCAGGCGAATTTTTCGACCCTGCAGACGGTGGTACCACTGACAAGACCGGTTCTTTTCTATGCGCCTTCGCCGAGTGCTTGCAATACCTATCGATAGCGACTCGCGGACCGCGCCACCAGTCGGAATCTTACCTCATATAACGCGATACGTTTGCTTTGCGACTTTGCGTACGTTCAACAGTAATAATTATATATGCTTTCTATTTCTTATTCTATTAACTGTACTTCTTCATATCTCTGCAGTGCTGTGCTTATTTGACTGTATCGTGCTTTATGTTTTTCTTTCATCTCCGTGCCTTCTGACTTTTAATCGTGTGTGTAAGTGAATGACTGGTGTACGCTCAATAAATACTAGAGTGAGTAGAACTTTTTATTTCACTGACTGTGTAGTGCACCTATTTTCACCCTTCACACCAAAGTGCCTTGTGTGTTCATAACACTACTCCCCCTTCTTAGAGATGCTCGTCCCGAGTATCGTTATTACTGCCATGGTACCGCGCCAGACGGTCTATGTGTACCACTTTGAATTTCCCTCTTAGTTGCTTTTGAATCCTATAAGTCACATCATTCAGTCGGGTAACCACTTTGTATGGACCGTCCCACTTGGTCTGCAACTTTGGACATTTCCCTTTCCGTCGAGTTGGGTTATGCAGCCACACCAGTGACCTTCCTTGAAGCCACTCGTGTTCAATTTTTGATCGTACCTGGTTTTTATGTTCTTACTTAACTGTAACCCATTTTCCCGAACCAAGGCCTATATATAGCGCATTTTCTCCCCTTAAATCGCAGACATAGTCTTGTACGGTCTCTGGTCCCTCCGGCGACCCTCCTGTCAATAGGTCTATTGGTACTCGTAGTTCTCTGCCGTAGTTGACATACGCCGGGGTAGCTTTTATGCTCTCATGCTCGTCGGTTCGGTACGATATTAGGAAGAGTGGTATATACTTGTCCCAATCCTTTTGTTTGTTATCTACCAATTTCGCCAAATGCCTCTCAAGGGTCTGGTTCAATCTCTCAACCATTCCATCACACTGTGGATGGTACGCGGTGGTCCTCGACTTATGCATGCCAATTTTTTTTTTTTTATAAAACTAGGGGGCAAACGAGCAAACGGATCACCTGATGGAAAGCGATTACCGTCGCCCATGGACACCTGCAACATCAGAGAAGTTGCAAGTGCGTTGCCGGCCTTTTAGGAGGGAATACGCTCCCTTCTTGAAGGTTTGCAGGTCATAATGGTCCGGAAATACTGCTGGCGACAGTTCATTCCAGAGTTTTACAGTGCGCGGCAGAAAGCTTCGGGTAAAGCGCACGGTGGAGGACTGCCACTCATCAAGGTGATGAGGATGATAATTATTTTGTCGCATGGAGCGGTGGAGAAAAGTTATAAGTCCGAACAATTCCTCGGAGCACTCCCCGTAATATAACCGATAGAGGATGCAGAGCGATGCTACATCTCTACGTAGCTCTAAGGAGTCAAGCCTGTTTGAAACACTATGGCAGTCGACAATTCGAGCGGCCCTACGTTGGATACGATCCAGAGGGAGAAGCTGGTACTTTGGTGCCCCTGCCCAGAGATGAGAACAGTATTCCATGTGAGGCCGAACCTGCGCCTTATTGAGTTGTAGGCGTTGGACCGGACTGAAATACTGCTTTGACCTGTTCAGAACACCAAGCTTCTTGGAGGCTAACTTGGCCTTGCCCTCCAGATGATATCGGAACTGGACCTCGCTCGATATGTTAACACCAAGTATTCCAATGTTGGAGGAGACAGTTATGGGTATGCTTTCAAAACGAGGACATACGACCATTGGCAACTTTTTAGCGGTGAACGCGCAAACTTGTGTCTTAGAGGGGTTGAATTGGACTAAGTTAAGTCTACCCCATTCAGAGACCTTCTCCAATGAATTTTCAATTTGAGAGACAAGTTTGTTTCGACTCTCAATGACATTTTGCCGAGAGATTTTCGCGTGGCCGGTATATAAGGCATCACCCGTGCTGTCATCTGCATAGCAATGAATGCCATTGGTTTGTAACATATCATTGATATGCAGTATGAACAGGGTAGGTGATAGCACACAGCCTTGTGGGACACCATCATCAATAGACAGAGTATCTGAGCATTCACCGTCAACTACGACCCTTATGCTTCAGTCTGCTAAGAAACTCGTGACCCACTTCCATAATTTCTCGGGGAGCCCATAGGAAGGAAGCTTCGAAAGAAGCGCTTTGTGCCAAACCCGATCAAAGGCTTTCGCTATGTCCAAACTTACAGCCAATGCCTCTCCCTTAGACTCGATCGCCTGTGCCCAACGATGAGTTAGGTACGTCAGCAGATGACCAGCCGAGCGACCTTTACGGAACCCGTACTGTTTGTCGCTTAGCAACTGCTGAACGTCTAAGTATCGAAGGAGCTGTCTATTAATAATGGACTCCATTATCTTCGAGAAGAGAGAGGTTATAGCGATTGGTCTGTAGTTGGAAGGATTGAAGCGATCGCCTTTTTTAGGGATCGGGTGCACCAAAGCTGTCTTCCAAGATGCTGGGACTGTGCCATAAGAGTAGGAGAGCCGAAAAAGACGCGTTAAGACCGGTGCCAACTCTGGAGCACACATTTTCAACACTATAGGAGGGATGCCGTCAGGCCCACTCGACTTTTGGGTATCAAGGGAACGGAGAGCAACTCGCACTGAGCGCTGATGGAACCGAATATCCGACATGATGCTCTTGCATCGCGGTATAGTCGGCGGTTCCTGTCTTCCGTCATCCAGGGTCGAGTTGGACGCAAAGAGCTTGCCAAGAAGTTCAGCTTTCTCTTTTGCGTCATGGGCCAACGAGCCATTTCCTACGTGTAGGGATGGAAGAGATGGCTTACAGAAATTCCCTTCGATAGCTTTGGCGAGAGACCAGAATGCACGGGTTCCCGAGGGGAGACGCTCGAGTCTCTCGCCAATTCTACTGATGTGCTGTTTCTTTGCCCAAGCGATCTCTCTTTTGAAGGACCTAGAGGCAAGGTTGTACTCCTTTTTAAGTTTGCTGGTGTTTAAATCCTGTGCTGACACTGCATTAGCCCAGGTTTGGTAAGCTTCCTGCTTCCGGCGAGAAGCTTTTTTGGAAGATGAACCAAACCAGGGACGGAATCTGCTGCCAGTAGGGACCACAGAGGACGGAATGAAAAGTTCCATTCCTTGTAGTACCACGTTGGCAACAGAGTTGGCAGCGGCGTCAGGATCATCCGGCGAGAAGCACAACTGCCCCCAGGGGTAGGACGCAAAAAAAGACCGCATCTCATCCCAATCTGCTAACTTGTAGTGCCACACACGACGGTATTTAGCAACACGTTGTCGCAACGCGCTCATGAGTTGCACAGAGCTGCGGACAAGGCAATGATCCGATGATCCAAGTGGTGCGGCCACGGATACTTGGTAGCCGTCCGGATGTGACGTTAGCAGAAGGTCCAACAGAGAAGGAATCTGACCGTCCACATCTGGAATTCGCGTAGGCGCAGTAACCAGCTGTGTAAGGTCATATGCAAGGGCAAAGCCGCTGGCAGATCTCCCCGCATGATCAGTTTTACTGGAATTGAGCCAGTCGGCGTGGTGGGCATTAAAATCGCCAAGTAGTATGATCTCTGCGGATGGGATCTGCCGCTGCACGAAGTCTGTAGCTATTTGCAGATGCTCAAAGAGTCGGTCTTTTCGGGATCACCGCTATGGGACCTATAAAGGCACGCATAGACGCGGGGATGGTCGTCGCACTCTATGCGGAGCCATAAGATTGAAAGGTCCCTAACTTCAAGATTGCTGAGGCGGCGAGAGCTGATATCATCTCTGACGTACACACACACTCCAGCTTTAGGCAGAAAAGAGTGCTCAAGGTTATACCCAGGGTGGGAAAGGTATGATGTGTCAGCCGGAGACGATATCTGCGTCTCGGTTAAGAAGAGCAACGCCGGCTTTGCTGTCTCAAGATGGTAATGGACGGCATTGAGGTTTGAGTGTAGTCCCCTGATATTACAGAAGTCCACTTTCAATATCGCAGGGGGTGCCTTATCACGTTTGCTCTTGCCCCGTGCAGATTGGAGCGCAGTTTTGCCCCCCCCAGAATACGAGGGGCAGCCTAGACGTCCACGCTCAGGTCCAGGGGCGCCTGAGCATGGACGGGGGAAGGGGGATTGGGCCTCCGGTAAACTCACTAACTCGGAGAAACACAGTGTAAGTGCTGCTTCACGCCGGTTTTCTGTGAGTCCGTGGTATTTCTCCGGTCGAACCGGCCCATTCGTGCCGAAGCATGGCTCTCCCACGTTCAAAATTCTGCACACTTCCTGGAATACTTGCGATTCGAAGTTCCTGCCCTGATCAGAATGGATTTCTGCAATTCGTTCCCACGGTGCACCAACGTTATACAACCGCAGGTTCCCACGGCTTCTAGTCTGTAGTCCTTTTACAGCAGCGCAAGTAGTACTTTTACGGCACCAATCCTGTACATCATCTCGACAATGCAACCAGTACAATCATTCTCGCACTTTTGTTAACGTCCTCTTGACACCTAGATGGCCTCCTGATACGCCATCATGTATTTCACGGAGAACATCTGGTATTCTCGTTCTTGGGACAATTATCTGAAGATGGAACTCTCTGCCGTTAATCTTCTCCCATTTCCGGTAGAGTATTCCGTTTTGAAGTATCAGACTGTCCCATTGCGCCCAGTACGCTTTAGTGACAGCGCCAGTGGGTGCAACCTCACTCCAGTTTGGTTTTACGTCACCCCGTTTCTTCCATGTGATGATGTGCCTAAGGTCGTCATCTCTTTCTTGAGCCTCCCTCATAGCATCATTCTCCCAGAGACCCACAGGATTTGTTCTCGTTAGCTTCAATGTAACTTCATTAGATTCCTGCTTAACACAACGTTTGCAGTCTTCCGAACACGACTTTCGAGAAAGTGCGTCGGCATTCCCATGCGTCTTTCCGCTGCGGTGTTCCGTCTTGAAATCATACTCCTGGAGTTGTTTAATCCATCGAGCTACTTGACCTTCTAGGTTCTTGAATTGCAGTAGCCACTTCAAGGCTGCGTGATCAGTTCGCAGTAAAAACTGTCTGCCGATGAGATATTTGTTGAAGTGTTGTAGCGTCTTTACAACAGCCAAAAATTCTCTTCTTGTCACACAGTAGTTTCTCTCCGGCTTAGATAAAGATTTGCTGAAATAAGCAATAACAACTTCTCTTTCACCCTGTTTTTGAGATAACACCCCTCCAATGGCCGTGTTGATTGTATCCGTGTCGACTATAAACTGACCTCCAGTTTGTGACCTCCATTGAGACGCCTATAGTCCACACAAAATCTCGTGCTACCATATTTGTTCTTCACTAATACAACAGGTGAGCACCACGGATTTGCAGACGGTTCAATAATCTTATTCCTTTTCATGTCCTGCAAAAGGCCTTCAAGTTCTTTTTCCTTTGTATTTGGTATCCGTCTTGCTCGCTGACGAATTGGTCTCTCGCTTCCGGTATCTACCCTGTGCTGAACCATCGACGTTCTTCCAAGGTCCCCTTCTTGACTGGAGACGATATTCGCGTAGCGCTGTTAAAACTTCTCAGCTTTCATGTTCTGTGAATAAGTTAGATTACTCTTGCAGTCATCGAGTTGCTCAGTCACTAATCCGTAGTTGTTGTTGTTTGCTGAGTCTGCGCCTGTCATCGAACTACACTTTTGCATCCAGACAACTTCATCGCACTTTCCAATGACGTCACCTTTGTTCAAGCAGATCTCGCGATCACCAAGATTCAAAACCTTGACCACAGCGTTACTGCTTCCACTAACAAGGGTTCTCACCGTCATCAGTTTTTGCGCCGATGTCTTGGTTGGTGTGTCTTCGATCAACAGGCATCTCTTTGATTTTTTCTTTCCAGCTGGCGGCAGTTTCACTAGCACCCGAGCAGGGGACGAAGCCCCTTGCTTCTTCAGCTTGATCCTTTTCATCCTTACCATCTGGGTCTCCTTCTGCGGGCTGTTGAGCTGAAGATGGCCCCTCTCGTCGCACTTGTAGCACATGGCTCCAGAACTTTTCTTCGTAGGAGCCTTAACCTCCTTGACTTCCTCAGAGACCTCGCGGATCTTATAGGTCTGCCGTATGTCATGGCGAATAGCCTCGACCTCTAAAGCATGCGCCAATGCTTCTCTTAGCGAGGTATGGTGACGAAGCCTCACTGCAGCTCTGACCTCCAGGTCTATGATCCCGTCGACAAATGCTTGAACAATATTCGTGTCTACCATCTTGGTGTCGGCTACTGGGTGTGCCTTCCTGACGAGTTTTTCAATTTCTAACGCCCATTGTTGTAGTCCTTTTCCTGAGCGTTGGAATCTGTCATGCAGTTGGGCGCGGAAAACGTGCTCCAAGTGTCGCTCCCCGTATCTGGATTCAAGTGCCTTCATCAGGTCTTGGAACCCCTTTTCTGTATATGGCAGTGCTTCCAGGACCGACAATGCTTGCCCTCTAAACGTAACAGTGAGAGCGGTCAGGCATTGTTCTTCCGTCCATCCGTTGGTAGTAGCAACAGTCTGGAATTGCTGACGATAAGCGTTCCAAGAAGTAGTGCCGTCGTATGGCAGCACTTTCACTCTTGGTCCTTGTGCCACTCCGGTAATTCCACTAGACATCGCAACTCCCGTGGTTTCAAGACGCACTACTATCTTCTGTAGTTCAGCGAGGCCGGTTTTCAAATTTTTAACATCCAATCCTAACCCGGTAACTCGTTCTTCCATTACGTCGACATCTTTTCGAAGCTTAATCACCGTGTCACTGACAACATTTATAGCCCAAAGTGGTTTTTTTGGACGTCTTTTTGTTGCTCTTGCGATTCTAGAATCGCTTTGATTTCATCCTTTTGGAACACTTGAATCGTAGTCAGCTGGCGTTTCTGTGACTCTTGCAAAGCGCCGAACTTGCGTTCTTGTGACTCTTGCAAAGCGCCGAGCTTGCATTCGTGTGATTCCTTCATTGCCTGAATTTCAGCCCTATGCAGCTGCATTAATTCAATTAAACTTCCTAATTGAAGAGCCACTTGAGGGGCTGTAGAAGCTATGGTGCCGCTGGTGGGCGTGGCTTGGCTGGTGGGCGTGTCCTGTCTGGTAGGCGTGGCCGGTGGGTGGAGCCAGTGGGCGGGGCCTAGTAGGCCGGGCCAGTGGGCGGGGCTTGTCCCACGGTGGGCGTGGCCTCCGCAGCTCGTTGTGGCCTTGTCCTGACGCCCTCCTTGAAGTTCTCTCTTAGAGTCAATGGCATCATCAAATCCCACTTCTAACACCAGTTGTTAAGTGTTAGGGTTCGAAGGATATGGAGAGAAAGACCTGCTGACTCTTTTGAAGACTTTATTCACTAGCATTGTGTTGTTAAAATGGAAAAATACAAACCTAAAAATAGCACAGGAACTCAATGTTTTCGCTGTCAACGCTTTGGACATGCGTCTCAAAATTGCAACCTTCCTCCTCGATGTATCAAATGCGGGTTTGATCACAATTACAAAGATTGTCAAAAAGATAAAACGACGCCAGCTAGCTGCTGCAACTGTAATGAAAATCACCCAGCTAATTAAAGTAAATGCAAAGAACGGCTCATTTATATAAACAACATGCAGCGTAACAAAGTTTCTTGGGAACCTACTCAAATGCAGACCCAATACCACAAACACGAAGTGAACAACAACCAAAAAGGAAGCATAGCTTAGAAGTAAGAACCCATAAATCTTGGGCCGAAATAGCTACCAACCTAGTTACAACAAAAATGCTGTATCACCTTGTGCTGAACATCCTCTTTTTCTGCAACCAGCGACTCAACTACAAGAAATAAATACCACCCCAGATGAAGCTACTGCGGAAATTATACACATTTTATCCCAAATTAAACTAATCAAACATAAATTTCTAGCATGTAATGACCTTACGGATACAGTATTGCTAATTTTAAATGGGATATAATTAATCGAGCGAACAAAAATTAAGTTGGCGGCTGCACGTGAGCATACTGTATTACTGAATTTGGCAGCAAATTAATATGTTGGCGACTAAATTACTAAACTGGCGAAATCACTCAGGTGACAAAAAATTCAAAAGTCGGCAGATAAAAAGAGGCGAAATTTAATACAAATTAGCACCGACATTTATAAGTTGGTGACTTAATTTTCGAGTTGGTGACCATTATACCATATAAGCAGCTATAAAACCAGATTTGGTTTGCAGAAAATTAAATTTGCAGACTACGGAAAATGCTATTTTGAGATACTGTTGGAGTATGTTTTTCTTTGGCATGGGTGTCATTTTCTAGGTGTCTGAGGGTGCAGAATAATATGAAAATAAAATCTGTTTTGAAATTCCACAATGGCGTACATTTTTGTTATTAAAATTAATAAGGATGTCCTTTTCCAGGTTTCTGGGGGTTCTGATTACAAAATTGTCTTCCAATTTCATTTCTCCCATCATGAAGAAAATAATATGATTTTGCGGGGTTTCTAAGGGGGATGAAATTTTCATTATTTTTTCAATAGGACGCACCGTTTCCGAGATAGAATCAATTTTATAAAAAAAAATGTAAATGCTATACATTGAGATACGACGGATGTATAAATCTATAGAAATGTTGGAAAATTCAGGATTTTCAAATTTCTTTTTCTCCCATCATGAAGAAATATGAGGTTGCGGGGTTACTAAGGAATTTCAAAACGAATATCATTTTCGTATCCAGCACTCCCAAAAACCTGGTAAACGACACCCATATCAATTTTACGAAAAATAAATATCCGCCATTTTTAAATTTCAAAATCAATCTACACAATATCTACATCCCCCTAAAACCGAGAAAAATTTAAAATTGGAAATTTTGTCGCTCTTTTATGTTTTTTTATGTGCGCTCGTTTTGCTGCTTGTATGTTTTTTGATTGATTCAGGAAAAATATATGTGCCTATTCTTAAATTAAATGTGTACTCACAAATTGTCGCCAAGGTGGTTATTTGTTCGCTAAAATATAATCTGTCTGCCAGTTTGGAAAATTCAGTGGTATTATTTAGTCACCAGAATTGTAATTTTTTTGTTCCTTACATTCTTTCGCCAACTTGGTAATTTAGTATTCAATATTCGGTATTTTCACGTCTAAAATTTAATTTTTTTGTCGCAAGTTTTAATACATGCCATTTTAAATCACTTAGGTAACTATGTCTAAATTAGATATCATGTATTGGAATGCTGATGGCCTTCGAGGCAAACGAGATGAGCTTTTAAACTTACTTTTTTCTATGTCTCCTGCCGACATCGTCGCAATATATTAAACCAGACTCACTAACAACATTAAATTAACTTTTCCCGGGTAAGTATTGCACCGCGTTGACAAACATCATAGCGGTGAGGGTCAAGGAGTTGCTTTGTTGGTTAGAAATAATGTCAAGCACTCCCTGATTGCGATCCCCTTCACCTCACATATTGAAGCCATTGGAGTGGAGATTATTTCCTCAGATAAACGCTTAATTGTCTTATCGATTTATCAGTCGCCAAATATAAGAATAAATGAGTATGATCTTGACTTGCTCTCGAAACTAGGTCCGAGTGTGCTGATGATGGGTGATTTCAATGCACCAAAGGGGATGCTTTGGTACGGTAACACCACCAATCGCAACGGAAATATCCTTTATAATTATCTTCTAAAAAATGAAATTTGTCTTTTTGCTCCTCGCGATCCTACTCTCGTGCATTATAACGATAAATACACACCAACCTTACCCGACCTTTTATTAACTCGTAATATATTTCACGTTAACGACATTCATACTGATTTTGTACTGTCATCGAATCATTTTCCTGTTAAATTTAGCGTTGATTTCAAAGTTAGTTACCACATTAGATCTGTTTTTAATTATGGAGAGGCTAACTGGTCCACCTATAAAACTGTGCTTAATAACAAATTAGTCTTTTTGTGATGTTTTTAAATCTGAATTAGAAATAGATAATGCTATAGACTCTTTCCAATCCAATGTGCTATTAGCCAGAGATTGTAGTGTTCCTTTAGTTAATATGTCTAAAAAACCTATTCTTCCTAGAAATGTTAATCGATTATTAAAACTTAAAAATAGACTCAGAAGGATACATGCTCGCCTTGTTAATTCTAATGATAGAAAAAACATTCGAATACAAATAAATTTATTACAAAATGAAATTCGTAACCGTATTAAAAGTTTTAATGATGAACAATGGAAACAAAAATTAAAACATGTTAACCGTCCCAATACTGACTTATTTCGCATAGTGAAATGTCTTAAAAGATACCTTAATGATATAGCCCCTATGAAAAAATATGATAGATCAATAACCATAAACGACGAGGAACAATGTCAAGCGCTGGCTCGTGCTTTCTCGGATAATTTAAATTTATCGACCTCTTGGAATTCTGATATTCATGAAGCTGTAGAATAATCTGTACAAAACTTACATAATCTTCATAGGCCTCATATGTATCGTCTAGTTCGTCCCAGTGAAATTAAAAAATATTGGCAAATTAAAAAATAACAAAGCTCCAGGCCCCGATGGCATAAATAACATATTACTTAAATATCTACCATATAAAGCGGTCATTCTTATTACCAAGATTTTTAATTCCTGTCTTTATTTCAATTATTTTCCAAAAATTTGGAAAACAGCTAAAGTTAATGCTCTTAAAAAAGCGGGAAAAGACCCTTCCTTGCCTGTCAATTATCGTCCCATTAGTCTGTTGCCTTGTCTTCAAAGTCAAAGTCAAAATTTTTTATTCAATGTTGGTATTTTTATACACTTATTGACCGTCGGTATACATGATGCCTACCACCGGTTCGGGAACTAGCCCGGTGAGAAGAACCGGCGTAAGAAACATAAAAAAAATTATAACAATGTTATGACTAAAACTACATAACTAGAGTACAATAGTATATGGAAGTAGCCTTGCAGGGGGCCACCTCATTCCCAAGGTGTGCTATCATTCATGAAATCATTAAGTTTATAATAAGCTTTACTACACAAACGTTCTTTGATTACTTTTTTAAATTTATTGATTGAACTATTTGAAAAAATAGTTTATTCGAGACTCAGTAGGGACGTTGAGCATCAACTAATTAATGAGCAGTTTGGATTTCGTCCTTCCCACTCCACGGTGCAACAAGTCGCTACCGCTAGAGTTGCTGAAATTATTTCCCATAACCTAAACTTGATGAACACTACTGGTATGATACTACTCGACCTTGAAAAAGCATTCGACACTGTGTGGCACAAGGGTTTGTTACACAAGATGATGAAAATCGTTCCACTACACTTTGTTAAACTAATAAGCTCTTACTTGTCCGAACGCTCTTTTAAAGTCCATATTAATAGCACTGTTTCTTCTTCCTATCCCGTGCCTGCAGGTGTCCCGCAGGGATCCATCCTGGGACCCTATCTGTTCCTCCTTTACTTAAACGATATACCTATTCAGCCACATACTCAATTGGCTTGCTTTGCTGATGATACTGCTGCTTTAGTCTCGGACCATGATATAGATGTTGTAATTGGTAGATTGCAACTAGCACTTGAACTGTTACTAAACTATTTTAAACGTTGGAAACTAAAATTAAATGAAACTAAAACTGAAGCCGTATTATTCTCTAGGAAGCGAAAAATTCCGGTTCGTACAATTAAAATTAATGACTACTGCGTTACATGGAGTTCTAATGTAAAATACCTGGGAATAGTGCTTGATAAAAAACTTAATTGGACTAAACATATAGTTGCTACCTGCACTAAGGGCCTTAAAGCCATGGGTATATTAAAATTAATTCTTAATCGTAATTCGAAACTTAGTAGTAATATAAAACTTTTTCTCTATAGTACATTCATAAGACCTATTCTTACATATGCCTGTCCCGTCTGGAGCAGTACATGTAAAACTAACATAAAAAAATTACAAGTTGTCCAAAATAAGGCATTAAAACTAGTTTTTAATACTCGTTTTAAAGAAAACCTCAAAAATTAACATCTCAATATTAAGTATCCTTTTATACACGATTATATCTTAAAAAAATCAAAAAGTTTCTACTTATTTAAAAATCCTCATCATAAAAATAGTCTGGTTTCATCTATTGGTCGCAGTAGACGTCGCGATCTACCGTTCGCGCATCGATATCGTACGTATCGACTGCCGCACCACACTATTCTTGACGAGTGAGCCACGCGTAACCGGTTCTAATATACCGCCGCGCGCGCCGCTGCACCTATGCTATGACTGTCCAGTCAGTACGCTCATGACTACCTACATATATTATTGTAATTTTTACGCGAATTTACGTTCGTTTTTTAATATTATTTTTGATGTTATTACATTAATTATTATGCAATAAAAGACATGTTTGATTTTGGGCCAGTTCTATGTACACCACATAGGTAAATAGGAAAAAAATATGGGAATATCATAAAAATACGAAAAAAATAATTTGAAGAAGGGAACATGCGTACAAAAATGGTTATTTGAAGAGTTTTTTATTGCGAGAACACTATTTTTAGGGCGGCCATGACAGTTGTTTTGACTTGACTTTTGACGTAGTAGACAGTTTTACGAAGAGACTTTCTTTGTCAAAAGTCATATCATTGACAAAATGACATTATTTAGTTAATTTTGATCTGATCCGCCATGTTTTATTTTACTTTGTGTTGCTCTCCTTGAAGAAGTTAATTTAAATGTACATGGAAACGAAGTGAAATTAAACAAAATAAATAATAGGAAACAGTTACTATATTATGTAGCTATATTTACATATACTGTACGTAGGGCTGGCCCAGAATTCATACATTTTTTGAACATCGCTTTTGTTGTTCTTAAAATAATATTTATAATAATATTTTACTAACTATAATACATATTTGTTACATGTTAGAAATATTTAACTTAAATATGTCATAAAGTTGATAAAGATATGTTATATCTGCCAACTGTTAAATTGGTCTATTACTTTTAGGAATCTTATGTACACTAAAATGTAATTTTTGTAATCTTATGTTTAATAAAGATTTTCAAAAACAAAACAAGCACTAGGTCCAACAAAAAACACTAGGTCTAAACACTAAGCACTAACGTCCTAGGTCGTAGCTAAGACGTAGGTTTCACTGGTATCACTCTTGATCACTAGTTTTCACTTCGAAGTCGCCTCGAAGGTAGCTCAAACTGAACTGAACTGACTAGCTCGCCTTCCTGCGGCTATTTATATGGCCGAGACGAGTCCCAGACTATTCCAGAAAGTTCCCGACTCGCGCGAACGTGATTGACCGGGTTGGATGATTCTGGAAAGTTTGCGCATGTACCCGGTTTTCGAAGTTATACTTCTATATAGTTCCACAGTAGTAACGCCATCTAGTATTGAGTAGGAGGTTTCATCCTGTCTTTGTTCTTTGAGTGGTTTCACTGGTTGACGCTAGATAGCGCTAATTTCTTCGTAACACTATGCTTACCGCAACTCGTTATAGTCGGGAAACTTCAAGTAAATAAAAAACTCACTGTTTATCCACCAGTCGGTACCCGGGCGGGCACACAATGCGATGACAGTGGTACGCGCCGCGCGTGTTGAGACACACCTCGTTCGTCGAGAATCCCGGCTCACTGTGCGCGCACGGCGCCACGCCGCTCTCACATTCGTCGATGTCTGAAAAAAAAACTTAAATACCCTGTATACCTATATAGGTATACCTATATACCTATATAGGAGTTCCCTCGATTCCTCATGGATAGGATCCATGAAGGAACTCCTCGAAATTTATATGGACACGGCGATTTAATTTTTTTCTGACGTAGTCCAAGCATACGCTACCAAAAGTAAGATTTTGCACCAAGGATACCTTGGATCCAGGGTATACCCTGGATCCAAGAGTAATGAACATAACTCTTGACTCCTTATCGTTATTTAAAGAACTGCAAGCATATAATATTATACCACTTTGTCTATTACAGTAATCATCATCATCACCACCATTATCATACGAAACACCAACATTAATTAGGATGATATAGGCACTCACTACTTATCCGTTTTGTGCACCAATATTTACCAATATAACCTTTGAAATTTTGCTATTGGCAAAATTATATTCGTGATCATCATCATCACTATAATATTATATTAATTAATGCATATTGCTACCTACTTTTTTCCACCGACTACTACAATAGATAATTAAATTAAATATAATAGTATCTAATAATTATCATCACTGGTGATTGTATATTAGTTCCACAGTTATGAAATGCTTATTTGGGGAAATACCTCTCAGAAAAGTGGCATAATAGTAGATTATGCACCAAGGGGATAAAGCAGTGTCTTACGTCACGGGCAGCATATTGGACCCTGAGCGTAACGAGGGACTCTAGAGTTAACTCCCGAGCGAAGCGAGGGAGTTATTCAATAGAGTCCTGAGTGAAGCGAGGGGTTCAAGCTGCCCAAGACGAAGACAGGCTTTATCCCAGAGGTGATACTGCGAGGCAATAAAAACCCAGGGCTACATAAATAAAAGATTTATTTTGTGAAAATTTAATATTGATATTGGACACATTTGACCAGTTATGGAGGGACAAAATAATATTTTTATTAGGAAAATATATGGAAGTTGTGGTGGAGTTTATTTGAGCAGTACCTACTTAAAATATAGTCTGTTAATGTTGTATATAAAGAGGTCCTTCAATAGCATAATAATAATAATAAAACGATCCTAATTCATTTACCATTTAATTTAATTTATTTTTAGCATAATTAAGGTATCTTTCTAAAAATAATAGGAAATTAGTCACCTCAATATCTACGCGTACGAATCGCGGCCAAAAGCTAGTCTAAGTATAAAATAATATGATTTAACGTTGTCGTATAATTTTGTAACCTTTTCCTAACATTCTGACTGTCTCGTCGCTCAATAACAATATCTTTTCGGATTCCGTAGATTCATTTCCGATGTGCTCGATAGTCGTGTGAGGCACGAAATCTGTGAATTTTTGTTTCGGGTTCGTACGCGTATATCCAGGATTTGTCACCTGATACGATGTTGTATACAGCATTTGAGGATCCTGCGTAGAATCTTTCGAAAGTTCTGACGCACCAAGTAAAGCGAGCCGCTTTTTGCTCTTCACAGAGCAAATGCGGTATCCATCGGGAAAACAACTTTTTTACACCTAATTGTTCATTCAAAATTATTTGTATTTGACTCATGCCAATGTCTAAAGTTGCCTGAATTTCGCGGTATGTCACATGTCGATCTTCCTCAATCAGCTTACGCACAGCATCAACGTTTTCTTGGGTGACTGTAGTTTTTGGACGACCTTGACGGGGATCATCACTGAGCTTGACGCGTCCACGTTGAAATTCAGCAAACCAGCGATAAATTGTGGTTTTGGATGGGGCTTCATCACCAAATGCAGAAATCATCCGGTCAACATACTGTTTTTGTGCTAAACCACTTCGAAAGTCATAATAAATCATCGCTCTAGAATTTTCTCGAGTCAATTCCATTTTTTCAACGACTAAACAAGTTTGACAAGACCTTGTGACAAGACCGAGAATCTTTTTTTAAATAAATAAACGGTATTCGATTTTTAAAACCAAGGAGTTTTAAATTAAAAAGATTTTAATATGACAGGAACAGTGGAAATATTCCATTTCCGATACTTTTAGTGCAGCCCTCGTAGTAATGCGATATTTCACGTCAATTATCTATGAAAGTGTGGTTACATTCAAACCAGTCTGTTCGTACACGGAACTTCTTAAAATGTTTTCTTACCAATACAATTTCTATTATCATCTGAGAGCCGGTAGCCGGGCGGGCAGGCGCAGCTATACGTCCCCTGCTGGTTCACGCACTGCCCCACGCACAGGTTCTTAGATTTGTACTCTTTGCACTCGTCGATGTCGGAGCACGTGCTAAAAATATTAATAGACTTAAATAACCAAAGAGTCAAGAGATGAAATACGAAAGACGTGAATTAAACAAGGAGGCAAAAATGTGAGTAGAATGAATCATGTAAGAAAATTAAAATATGGAAGTGTAGGGATCTTGTCTTAATACTGCTATATAAGCTTACCGATTATCTGGATTGAGACGATAGCCTATATGGCAGGAGCAATGGTAACTACCCCAGACATTGTTACATATTTGCGAACAGTTGGATCCCGAAGGTTTTTCTGAACATTCGTCCACATCTATGCACACCTGTAAAATATATTTTTTAGGATTTTTAATGTAACAAAATAAAAAATTAATTTGACCAGATAAGTACAAAAAATGGTGCTTTTAAGAATATTCTTTCTATACCAATTAAGGCTGTATTAAGCACCTAGTGGAAAACATTCATATATTTATAAAAAGATATCCTTAGTAAACAATGTGTATCACCTTTTAAACTACATAATATTTACTATATTAGAATATACATTTACCTTATCCGCTTTTGGATCAGAACGGAATCCTTCATGACAGACACACTGATATGATCCCAAAGTATTTACGCAGTCAGCATTATCTGAACAAGCATGCTGTAATCCAAAAACACATCAAAGTCCAGTCATCTTAGTCGAAATTAGGGAGTCAACCTCGGAAAATTAAGATACTGAGCTTTAAACTCGTGTTAACTTGTATTTGACATCCCAAAACATGTCTCGAAATTCACACATGACACGATGTCAGCAACTTTAAAATTCTAAGGTTACGAAAATCGATTTTTTGCACATTTTTTACAAATATCTTGTTTCCTATGGGTTTTGCGTTATTCATATATAAACCAATATTGTAGAGAATTAGATTTTCTACAACTTTTGTATTAAACATTTTTTCATATTTCAAACTGTTTTTGAGTTTGAGGGCTCAGTTAAAGTATCATTTGAGGTCAACTGGTAGTCCCGATCAAAAATACTTCTAAAGTTTATAAATTATTGTGAAATATATACATAATTATTATTTGTTAGTAACTATTACATTGTACTCCATCTATATTTTTCAATAATTCAAAAAATTATCTAAATAATATAATACTCGTAACTATTCCTATATTTTTATATTTCTACAATACTGTATTGCTACGTGGGGAGGGTGTGGGACCCGTATCTTGCTTCCACTGGAGCGTGCTCAGCGTGCTATCCTGAAGGTTATTTATGGGCTTCCGCGCCGCTACAGCTCGTTTTCCTTATATCGAGAATCCAAAATCTTAACGGTTAGGCAATTATACATTCTAAATACGATTCTCCGCAAGCATATAGAACTCCCGTATGTAAAAACAACAAAAAGAGGCACAAGAAAAATCTGTCCAGCAGTCAGACACCATACTTCTGCTGCTCGGCGACATTACCACGTAATCTCTTCACATCTTTATAATGTTGCGAATAAAGACAATATTTTATATCCCCTTAATCTTAGAAAATGTAAACTACATCTCATAAATTGGTTAACTTCCCTAGACTATAATAAAACAGAAAAAAATCTCCAAAACCCATACACATAGATAACGCACACCCACACACACTCACTCACACAATCAACTCTCAATGTAAGTATGGCATAGTAGGTATGGCTCTCTACATAGTAAATAAAAAAATATATATATATATATATATATATATATATATATATATATATATATATATATATATATATATATATATATATATATATATAGATAGATAAATTTTAATTTTAATTTATTATAATATTATATTTATTAATAGTAAGTAATATTGATATTTATTATCTAATTTAATATTTAAACATTTTATTAATATTAATCTTAATTTTGAGAAACTTTATAATTTTATGTTGACTAAAATGAAATAGATTTTGAAATGTAATGAAATTGGTTTTATTAATGTATTTGTCGCATCCGGTCATAAAGAAGAAACGGAACTACAAGTGCGCCATCTATAAGAAACGCGTTTGGCGCGCTTTGACAGAGTCTAGTCTGAAGTTCGTACAAGCGACATGGTGGGATGTGGTGGGGCCTACCGCGTTAGGAGTGATGACTTGAGGAGCTACCACAAGACAGATCTCAGCCAGTCGTGGCGCGGGCAACCAGTCTAGGAACTGTCCATAGTTTCGTTTTAGAGCCTGTGTATATAAAAGTACAGTGTAGTAATAAAGTGTACCTAGTGAATGTTTAAATAATTGTGAATCCGAATAAACGAGTGATATTGTAAGTTTGTTACTTCTCTTTGCAAGATACACTCACAGTACCTATGTCTGAATGGAATAGATCCAAAATCATGAGCCATCAGCCGACATCAGAATTGGGATCTGATACCCAATGACGCGCCCTGTTTGAAATGCAGCAGAAGAACATGATGCTGCTCATTAACGCTATCAAATCGCCGACGACGACGCCTGTGATTGTTTTATCGACCAACCGCCACAAGGTTCATGGTTATCACAAATAAACATTACTACCGAAATTAAGACGCGAAATAAGTTAGTACAAGAAGTAAAAGCGTGTTCAAATTTAAAACGGCGCAGCGACTTGACCCTGAAAATACATCAGAATCGCGATCAAGTCGTGCAAAAAAAAAGGGGCTTGTTCCGAAAAAGTGTGGGTAGTAAAAAAAAAAAAAAAGTGTAATCTAGCCCGCACAAAGGCTACAAAAAGTGATAATAATCATTGGGATTGATGTGGATCGAGTTTGGCAGTATGTACAACAAGGCAGCACGCCATGCAGATGGTGTAATTGTGAAACTATGGGACAGCAGTGAATTGAATGCTGCAAGGTGACCTTGTGCCAATAACCCTTTGTTCGTGCCCACGAAGACGGGAAAGTAAGGACAGCAGGGACGTGATGACGACAGTGACGCGACGTCTATGGTGGTGACACGAGCGCGGTGGCGCATCAACTACAGGCTTTGGTTATCTATTTGGTGGTTTTGGTAAAAGGCGGTAGCCAACTTTTTATTCTCGCAATAATTTTTAAGACCTATACACTAGTGATTTATCTCGTGTTTCAAGTGTTCATGAAATAGCTTGCTTATATCTCAAAATAACCTTAACAATTTAGTGTTCAGTTGTTTTGCTGTGTTCGTTTTATGTGCAGAGGGACGTTCGACTGGGCGGTGCATAGCCGCGCCAAAGGGACAACAAGCGGCGCTGCGTGACCGAGCAGCGGCAAAGCGCAGGCTACCTCCATGGCGGCGGTGCCAAATGGATGTGAATTGTGCCTCTGGTGGACTGGTCTAGTCGCTTCACAATGATGCGAACTGGTTGTATCGAACTTTACTTATTTTATTATAGGGTTCTAAATTATTCTGGTTTTATAACCAAAGTATTATGAAAAAAAAGAAAGAAACAAAGTGAGTAGAAATTAACGCAAAGTAAAAACGAATACTCAGTGCATACGACATACGTCTTACAGACTCATTATTATTACTGTTTGATTAACCGAAGTGGATCACGCTTGAATATAGCGGTAGTTACTAAAAAGCTAAATTATTTCTGGTAATTAAAAATCATTATCGACATTCCATTTCGTAACATCACATTGAACTTTGTAATAAAATTACAAGTCATACGCGCGTGCCTGCTCGCGCAAGTTGTAAACAACACTTGCGAAAACAAAGACAGCCCTTATCAATTGCAGGTATTCCTGAAAAACAATAGCTGGTGCACTGCATAAACGAAATTTGTTATTAGTTTGAAACGACTTCAATTAAATTTTACGTCTACCTACCTACTAAATATTGAAGCTCAACTTTGTAGTTTGTTTACGTACAGTTTGTACATAGTCTTGTTTCTTATTTGGCATTACTGCACATGATGCAGGAGAAATTAACCATTGGTCGGTTTCAAAAGTGACTTTTAATAATGTCATTTATGTTGTTATTTATTCTGAAAGTATCATAAAATAAATGTTAAATGTTAACATGATAATAAGTTCTAGGACATTCGCTATTAGTAGAAAACTCTGCCAGCTTATGATAACGTTGTTGTAAGCTGTAAATTTGGAACATTACAATATGTTTGTCTGTCTATTACTTTTTTTTAGACTAGGCCGATTGGAATAATTAAAAATGCGAAAATAACATGATAATATTATTGTTTGTGTGGTGGTCTATGATAGTGCATCACTGTAGGTTTCGGAAATTATAGGAAATAATAGTTTAATTGACAACAAAAAGAAAAGAGGTTAAAAGAAATAATTTGACGGTTTCAGAAGTTATGGTATGCAGTAAGCAGGTGCCTATGGCTGGTGTTGATGGTGATCGCGGCAGCACACGTTCAACGGTCCAGTGGCTGTGACTGAGGCGGATAAGAAAGCTCATCGGTGGACTTCGGTGAACTTCGGTGAACTTGGTTATCATGTAAAAGGTTGTAAACGCACTTGGAGGTCTTCTGGTATAGTAAGACTGTAAAAGGCTAAAAGCTTTTTTTTCTCATTTAATCAGTTAGATTGTTGAAAGGAAATGAAATTAACTTTATTGCTCAATCAAATCTGACATTTTTATTTCAAAAAAAAAAAAAAAAAAAAAAAAAAGGAAATCCATTTTCTAGCTATCCCAGTTCTTGAGATATAACCTGGTGACAGACAGTCTTCGATTTTTCTGTTCCTTGGTAAAAACCATTGAATACCGAACCCTAAAAAGAACGTAATTGTACATAGTTTGGACAATTTTTGTGCTGTTTTATTTTTGTGGACAGATCGATGCGACGCGACGCGACACGGCGTGACGCAACGCGACGAAGCGTAGCGGGTGGTGTGGGCCGTGCGACGGGGTGCCGCGGCGGCCAGGGATCTGCACTCTGTACTTCATTGAAGTATCAGACTTGGAACTAAAATTATTTGGTGAGCGTAATTGTTTATCTCGTGACTGTAGTGTGATGACTCTGTATAGTCTTTCAAATGAACCCATTTTAAAAGATCTTAGTTTAGAAGAAACATTGATTGTATTACACAGTTATCGAGATAATAAAATAGTTACAATAATACACGTTTTGAAAAGCAGTATGGCGGAAGTAAATAGATTTTCGGTTCGTTATTTTTATTAATTGAAAAATAAGGGACGTATTCAGACGAAATTAGAAATTTTTGAGAGAGACCGTTATACACTAAAAGCTGTAAATTCTAAGCGTACCTTTTATGTATGCGCAAGATAGTAAAGAGAGATGCCATCGGGTCATGTATTGGTCGAGGATGATAATGATTTGGTTAATGATGAACAAATTTAAGTTGTGATCAAGGGACGAGTAAAATCTCTTTCTACCGTACTGTGTTCAATCGTACAGTTATGTAGACGTATCCGGCAACTCGGATGGTGCACAATCCGAGGGTGCGCGGGGAGCGTGTAACTGACGGAGGTCGGGGTCTGTGAACTGTGTTCTGTGACCATTGTGGCAGTGGTGTTAGAGATCTTACTGGTGAATTTGTGTTAAAGTACATTTTAAACATGATTTAAGTGACATGACCCAGGGTATCTTTGCTGTGTTTTGCGATTGTTTAGAATTTTATTTGTTTGGTTAAAGTAAATTGAAAGATTATTTGGGTGACTTTGTTTTGATAGAAAATAAAGAACGTAACCAAAGTAAATAAACGCAAAATTCAAAACCCGTTAGAAATTGAATAACTTTTACATGGATATCGTTATCTTTTGAAATCTTTAACAAACAGACACATTTACAGGAACGTTCATGATAAATTACGAAGAATGTCCGAAAGTCAGAGTACTTATAACTGACGAAGTTGAGGAGCTAAATAGTAGTGATTTTTTTTTAGAGAGTAATTAAGTTTACAAGTTGATAGACCGTACCAGGGGTTGTCGTGTAGCCGTAGCTCGTTAAAAATCGGTTTCAACTTTTAGTTGACTACCGTGAGTAAGCGGTAAGCAGTCAACTCTGGCGGAGGTCGGGTTTCATTCGAAACCAGGAAGCCCAAGGTTTGGTAGAATGAGAGGTGTGATCGCTGATCACGGGGCTATATGATATCAATTGTAAGACTTAATTGCGTAGTTTGATTATGTTATAGTCAGTTATTACTCTGAGATGCTATAAGTACTTTGATATTAAATTTGTCTGGTTGAGGTTTAAAATATGATTCAGATAAACAATGTTTTGTTTTGAACGTCAATAGTACTTGATCCAGGTTTGATTTAAGCTAGTATTAATTTTGTGTAAAGTTTTGAGATGAGATACTTTTCTATGAACCTACTTAGTAAAGTCCTAATCATATTTTGGATTAATGCTGTCTATTTTATGTTTTTCTTTGGTTTAAATGATATTGTGAGTAGTCTAAATCATTTTAAAATGAAACTAACAATTTTTGAAGCGAATAAAGCATTGTCAAGCTTTATTATTATTTTTGAACATGAAGGATCAGCATTAAGACCAGATCGTGTCAGGAATGGTCGAGCATATACTGTGCTGTCTTATCATTGTTTCAGTTTAACGCACAGGGACGTGCGTCTCGCAGGATGGCCGTGTCGCATCCGGTCATAAAGAAGAAACGGAACTACAAGTGCGCCATCTATAAGAAACGCGTTTGGCGCGCTTTGACAGAGTCTAGTCTGAAGTTCGTACAAGCGACATGGTGGGATGTGGTGGGGCCTACCGCGTTAGGAGTGATGACTTGAGGAGCTACCACAAGACAGATCTCAGCCAGTCGTGGCGCGGGCAACCAGTCTAGGAACTGTCCATAGTTTCGTTTTAGAGCCTGTGTATATAAAAGTACAGTGTAGTAATAAAGTGTACCTAGTGAATGTTTAAATAATTGTGAATCCGAATAAACGAGTGATATTGTAAGTTTGTTACTTCTCTTTGCAAGATACACTCACAGTACCTATGTCTGAATGGAATAGATCCAAAATCATGAGCCATCAGCCGACATATTTATATTTTGTTATTGTTTCATTCCAGTTTTACAAATCTATACAACTTTATGTTATTTATTTTTTAATTTGATGTATCTAATTTAATATTTTAACATTCTATTAATATTAATCTTAATTTTGAGAAACTTTATTAATTTTATGTTGACTAAAATGAAATTGATTTTGAAATGTAATGAAATTGGTTTTATATTAATGTATTTATATTTTGTTATTGTTTCATTCCAGTTTTACAAAACTATACAACTTTATGTTATTTAGAATTTGATGGGTTGTACTTGAAACCTCAAAATCTGTATAATATAATGAATGATAACAATTTTAATTGAAACATAATATTTAAAGTTTAATGTATCTACTGCATGAAATATTTTACTACTATCTTTAGTTATTTTAATATTTATTTTGTTACTATTTGCTAGCGGTTATACTGTACTCTTTGTGTGGTTACTACAAATTGAGATACCTGAGCTGTAAACAAAGGCAGCTGTGACACAGTTCATACTAGTACGGCTGCCAATGTTTCCCTTATCAGTGTACTTTGTATAAATATATATTGTGTTCCTCTGATTGTGAAAAATTGTAATGAAATTAAATAAATAATAATAAATAAAATAAATTTGAAAAATTACTTAGGGACATATTTTAATTACATTTTTATTATATTCTCATTGACACTAATTACATTTTAAGCATTAAATCTGTATGATATACTTAAGTACATCTTATTTAAATCCGGAAACTCTTAATTATTTCATGAAGTTAAAAATTATACCTGAGAACCGGATCCCTATAATTGTATATCAAATCGCAGTAATATAGAGAAACTAATTGCTATGCTTATTGAAAATTACAAGCTGTTAATATCACTACAAAACAGGCCAGACATGATGCGGATGTCTTATTTATTTATTTTATTTTTATTTATTTATTTTCACACAAATATCTATCATTACAGGATGACCTAATACAATAGATTATTGAAAATTATATCTTCTATACATATAATAAATCTGTAGAGGGGTCATGTCTGTACATTAAAGTTATCTAAGTGAAAATCAAAATGGGGGGTCTATAAAGGCCACAGAACCTAAAAATAACGTTTTTGAAAAAAATGTCTGTCTGTCTGTCTGTCTGTCTGTCTGTCTGTCTGTCTGTCTGTCTGTGTGTTTGTTATCACATCACGCCGAAACCACTGGATGGAATAAAATGAAATTTGGCAGGTAGGTAGCTTAGGACCTGAAGGGTAAAATAGGATACTCTTTATCCCGCAAAATTAAAGGGTTCCCATGGGATCTTCAAAAAACTGTACCTACCTGTTTGACGTTATTTCAGGCAATCTACTCAACGTATTTAAATAAAACTTGGCACAAAGGTAGATTGGAACATGAAGTAACTAACAGTATTTTTTTTTTCTTGGAAACCAAAACGGTTCCCATGGGATCATGAAAAAACTGTATTTTTGAACTTGCTTCACAAACCGAAATAAATCATCATTTTTCGCATGTTTTCTCTTGAAATAAAACTATTAAATTAAAATTATAAAAATAAATCTATTTTTTTATCCTACTCAACACAAATAATAAATAGCGAAGGAAAAAACCAATAGTACAAGATCTACTTAAACTAAGAATTTGCTTTGAGCGAGAGGTCAACTTATTTGGTGGTCTTTAATAAGTTACCTACCTACTATTTTTTTAGCCGGTAAAAATGTACCTTGATATTATTTCGTTCAGGCTCTTGAAATATTTGCGTTCGAAATTCAAAATTAAACCGCATACATAGGCTGTGTTCCGCGGAAAGAAAACGTAGGCAAAATGGCAACCGCTGGTATAAAATAAGCAAAATGGCGGATTATGTTAGCATTATTGAAGTTAGCAAAATATGTGCCCTGGCGGATAATCTGTTTTTTTTTAGCGCTAGCAAGCGCTAACAAGCTCTATTTTCGGCGGAACACAGCCATAGTCTTTTTACCGTATTGATATTGACTGAGAAGAATAGAAGAATAACTGTTTTATAATTTCAAATATAAAACAGTTTTATTCTATTCTGTGAAATTTTTTTTTCAACTCTTATAACATTCGTCTTCTTTAATTTTAGTGAAATAAACTTTAAATTGATGTTATATCTTTGAGTATCCTACCATATTATAGGTACTAAGTAATTGTATATTAGGTTGAACTTGAAGCTTGGTAGGTATCTTATTACGAATAATGGTGTTTACAGAGTACAGACACACGAATTTGGTACGGAGCGTACAGCGGATCTGGTACGCTCCGTACCAAATCCGAGCGTGTGTAGGGCAGTCCGGTGAACATAAGAAGAAGGCGAAGAGTTCGCAGCTATCCGCATCGGATTTGGTCCGCTCCGTACCAAATCCGTGCGTGTGTAGAGCAGTCCGGCGGTTAGGCCGTACAACGGTGTCAGTGTTGCCAACTTAGGGATTTACCACCCAAAAATTAGGGAAAATATCTAGGGTTTACTAGGGGCCAGGATGTTTAGAGTTTACTCCTTATGAATCAATTTGTATGTAATAATAAAAATTATTTAAATGTGTGTATATAGTCAGGGATATGAAAATATAATATTAGGAGTGAAATCAGATTAAGAAAAGTTAGTTTTATGTTATTCACGCGTAAGTCTTTATGTTAAACACATAACCTTTCTTTCTAGCTTATTATCTTTTAGACCTGTCAATGGTATAATTATCAGGGGTAAAGTTTGGGGAGAAATATTTTTGAGAGTTGATATCACTGCCTGTTATCAATGAATTTCGGGAATCATCGCGTCGTCGAAAAACAGCACTGTAAATAGAACTCTGTGCTAATGCAATAGAACTGAAAATCGAACACACGAGTGTCGAGCTTTTCGGTCCACTGCATCGTACCAAATCCGTGCGTGTGTAGCGAGTAGCGACACCGGATTCAGTCTGCGGATATGGTCCGCTGTACGCTCCGTACCAAATTCGTGTGTCTGTAGTTGCCTACTCTGCAGCAAACCGCAAAAGTTTTTACAATACCTATACTAATATTATAAATGCGAAAGTGTGTCTGTCTATCTGTCTGTTACCTCTTCACGCTTTAACCGCTGAACTGATTTTGATGAAATTTGGTATAAACATACTTTGAGTCCTGGGAAAGGACACCGTAATTTTTCGGCATAAAAAGTATCCTATTACTTTTTATGCCGAAAAAGTACAGTGTTTCTGAGGTACGTAACGTAGAGGTATAATATATTATTTTGTGGATATTTGACTGTTTTTCACTGCTAAAAGGTTGAACCGATTTGAATGAAAGTTGGTATGGTAGTGGTTAATTCTTTGGACAAACGCGTAGTCTACTTTTTATTCCAAATCTATACTTCTATACTAATATACTACTATTAATATACTAATATATTATACTTCTATACTTAATATTATAAATGCGAAAGTGTGTCTGTCTGACTGTCTGTTACCTCTTCACGCTTTAACAGCTGAACCGATTTTTATGAAATTTGGTATAGACATACTTTGGGTCCCGGGAAAGGACATTGGATTTTTTTTATCCCGAAAAAGTAGTGTTCCCGCGGAATAATATATTTACGCGGGCGGAGCCGCGGGCAAAAGCTAGTTACAAATAAAAACACGATATAAACTTAAAAACTTAAACAACAAACTCTGGGTACTGGACTCTAGGATAAAAAATAAAATGCGGCTCTTGTGATTTCACTCAGTGTACATGAAAATAAATCAACCTGAATAGATAAGGTGTTGAGCACTTGCAGCGCACGCGTCAGCGGCGCTCGCTGTAGCAGATTGGTGCGCCCGCGTGGCACCAGCAGCAGCGGCGGCCGGCGCCGGCGCCGCACGTATTCATCCGGAACACACAGCACAATCGCTGCCTCAAGAACGGCAGGATTGTGCACTTTGCCTCGCAACAGTTTAAATAAGTAGGTGGCAAGAGCCACCTCCCTGCGAACTTCTAATTTATCATATCCCGTCATACCCAGCACAAACAGAGTCGGATACAACAAAGGATATCCAGGATAGACCCCATACATCTTCAAGTACAAGTACCTGACAAATTTATTTTGTATTCGCTCTAGCATTAACTTGTATTTTGTTTCATGTGGCGACCATACAACAGAATTACATTCCAAGTGACTTTTTACAAGCGCTTCGTATAAAGTTCTTACTGCGACGATGTTAGTGAACTTGTTTGTCAGGCGTAATTACGATACGCTTTTTTGCACACAGTAGTGACATGTTTACTGAAGCTTACGTCAGAGGTGAAGTGTACTCCCAAGTCCCTAACCTCAGTAACCCGCTGCAGCGGAGTTCCCTCCATTAGGTATCGGTGATGACTAGGGTTTCGCGCGCGCGTGAACGACAGCACCGAACACTTAGCCACATTAAAATGTAATTTGTTTTCGGTGCTCCACTGTACGACCCTATCTATATCCTGCTGCAAAATCTTATGATCCGCCTTTTGTCGTATCGTATGAGCTAATTTTAGATCGTCGGCATATAATAGTTTAACTACTTTAGTAACAACATTCGGCAAATCGTTAACAGTTATGATGAACAGTAATGGCCGTAGATTACTGCCTTGATTGACACCTGATCTCGTAAAATATATTTCGAAGAATTCCACCCCACAATCAACAAACTGACATCGGTCACGTAAATAACTGGCGACAAATGCTAAAGTGTGTGGCAAGCAGCCGACGCTGGCCAGTTTAGTACGTCATTATCAACCGTATCAAAAGCCTTACGAAAATCAAAGTAGGCAACGTCCACCTGATGTCCCGCGTCCTCGGTAGGTAGAATTTGAGTCACTAGTTCTAGTAAGTTCCCTGTTGTCCCCCGCCCTGGACGAAAACCGTGCTGCGCGTCGGACAACAGAGCGCTTATTTGTGGATATAAACTGCTGTGAATAGCAGACTCAAAAACTTTAGCCGGGCAACATAGCACCGCCACAGGTCTGTAATCGCTGGCTGTAGATCCTCCTTTACCCTTGGGCACCGGCACTACCATAGATAATACAGATATATATTAGTATAGATGCGCAACTCTAAAATTGAAACTGAGTCTTGCAAAAGTTTCGGAATGTCGTTTTTAGATGGCGTTGTACCGTTTTAGTTACTATCAAACCCGCTAGATGGAAGTAGTACCGCCTGATAATTTTTATTGAACTGAATTATGGACAGAAATTAAGTTTTATCGAAAGTCGTAGACACAACAACGACCAAGTTCCTCTTTAATAGTGGAATATGGTTGCTGCATAGTAAAATGTTCGCGAGCCCTTATACATACGCCTTGTGTTAGCGATAGCGCGATGTAGAAGTCGCTTAGTGGCATCTGTTGTGACTATCCGAAAACTTTCAAACTGTTAGTACCGGATATTCATTTTTAGATGTCTCTGTTCTCTGTTAATTTGTGCATGTATGAGAGTTTCACCCCCCTGGGCACTACCCTAGTCAGCTTCCAGCGGTCGGGATACTCCGCCCTGTCAATGCAAATATTAAACAAGTGCAACATCGGCTCCGTCAATACGGTCCGGCAATCCTTAAAAAGAAAGGCCGGAATACCATCGGGCCCCGCTGAGCGCTTCGGCATCAGTTGCGCGAGCGCGCGCCGCACGTCAGCGAACCGCAGGCGCGCGAGGTGCGCCCGCGCGCCCGCCGCCGTGCTGCCCGCGCCCGCGCACGCCGCCGCCACGCTCAGCATAGGAGGCTCCAGACTGTACACTGGCTGAAAAAAATTTGCAAATTCTTTGGCACATTCAAAATCAGTAAGAACCCGACCGTCTTAAATTAACTTTTTCTGGTTTGAACTTACTCTCTTAGATTTAATATAACCCCAAAAAGCCTTCGGATCACAGGACAGATGAGCTTGCACACGGTCGCGGTACCGGTCATGAGCCAACTCAATTTCAGCTTTAACCTACGCTCTGTACGATGCAAATTCATTGTAATCGCTCTGCAATTTAGTTAATTTAAATTTTTTGTGCATTTTATATTTAATTTTTATATTCTTTATAATTTCTGCCGTGTACCATACCGGATAATTATATCTATTACTACTCGTTGAATTTGATTTTAAAGGAACCGTTTTGCTTAACACTCATAAAACTTACTATAAAATAAATCTAAAACCAAGTTCGGGTCAAGTAAACAATAAATTTCGGCCCAGTCTACTTCACCTAATAATTTATACATTTGTAAAAAATCTGCTTTATTAAAATTCCAATTCTTACAAGCGGAGTGTAGTGAATGGCTTATACTCTGCGGGGCGGGGGCCGCAGAGGGCGCAGGCGCGGCAGGCGGCGGTGGCTGCGCGCGCGCACTCCGATCTACGCTGACGGCCAGCGGTGGGTGGTACGCGTCCCCAGGCAGCACGGCCTCGTCCGCCTTACCCACAGATACGCCGCCGCGCGCGCTCAACACTAGGTCTAACTGTCCATCGTTGCAGTTAGGTACACTATTATACTGAGTGAATTCACAAAATGATATAAAATATTCATAATAATTTGTTACACTACTATTGCACGAGTACATATTGAAATCCCCGAATACAATCAAGTTATCTTTATATTTGACACATAAGTTTTCCAGAATGCTAAACAATAATTAATATTCCTCCTCATCGGTCTGATGCGGAATATAAATGACACAACAAGCTAATAAAAAATGATTTTGAACATAAACAGCTACACATAATAATTCGAACTTATGTCTATCAATGTAAATATCACCAGGCACAGATATCTTACGCAACTCAAACCGCGGTCCTGCCGCTCGTAAAATATATTTACGGTAAAAGTATACCGCCAAACATAGATATATAATATTAAAAAGAGGTAGATATGTTATAAAAGCGTAAAAATGAAGACTCGAATTGGCCCGAGTCGGGCCAATTTTGGTTAGTGTGCTCCGCGAGTAATAGCGTGTTTTGTGTTACTATGCGACGTTGACACATTGACACGCGTTCCAATGTCAATGTGTGTCGTGGCACAGAAATATTGTCAGTTTTGTAAGGATATAACGTATCTATGTAATAATTAATCAAAGCCGCCAAATCAATAAAACTTGTGTCATATGCAATTCAGTTTATATCGTTGTGGGCCAAATATTGCTAAATACACTATTTCGCTATAAGACACTCAATTCCCTTGTAATTAAACCGTTATAGGGGACTGAATAAAACCACGGTTTTGGATAGTTATGTGCCGGTGGAGCGTTCAAACGTGTGTCACTTGTGCGTGCGGTTGTGCGACTATTGTTCCCGAGGTGGCGGGCAAAGCATTAGAAATTTGAACGTCCCAGCGGTACGACTTTATTCTTTCTGTTACATAAACAAGAAATCATAATATTCTAAACAAAAGGGCATAATTCTAATAAGTAATAACAGTAACTTATGCCTAGATGTAACCTAATCGTAATGCGTCGCCTACAATCTGCCTCCTTAGTGCTAACTAGTTAGCACTACTATCATCCTGTGGTGCCAGTAGGGCGACGCGTGTCACAGGTCTGCGCAGTACACCGGTGCGTGTGCGCACGTCAACGATGCGGGCTCGCCCGTCGCGGCCCGCGTGGGTCGCGCTCACAACCCCATGCCGCCAACAGCTTCGTTCTAAGTTCGGTTCGATTATGATGACGTAATCGTTAAACTGTACCTGCTTAGACTCAGTAGTCCACTTCTGGCGTGGTAGTAAGGTGGGCAAATATTCTTTAATCCAACGTGCCCAAAACATGTCAGTGAGGCGTTGTGCTACGCGCCAGCGTTTTCTTAAATTTAAATCCGAGTTATCATATTTACCGAATTGTGGAACTGACGATGAGGAACCGATTAAAAAATGATTAGGCGTCAGAGCCTCGGGATATTGTGGATCATTTGAAACGTATGTAATAGGACGGCTATTTACTAATGATTCGACTTCGGCTAGAACGGTTAATAAAGTTTCAGTGTGTGGGGCGCGCTGTTTTAAAACTACCTTTAAAGAAGACTTTACAGTTCGGATCATGCGCTCCCATGCTCCACCCATCTCTGGGGCCCCCGGGGGTATGAACCTCCACTCCACGCCGCGTATGGTCCCTGCCTCCCGTATGGCCTCCTGGTCTAGCTCAGACACACTGCGTCTCAGCTCCGCGTCAGCACCGCGAAGATTTGTGCCGTTATCCGAGATGATAACCTGTGGCATGCCTCGACGTGTAGCCATCCGTCTAAGAGCCATTATTGTGGAGTCAGTTGATAAGTTCTCCGTCAATTCTATGTGTACTGCCCGAATAGTTAAACAAGTGAACAGCATGCAGTAACGTTTTTGTTTTCCTCGGCCAACAGTAACCTCGAGTGGTCCGAAAAAATCTACTCCGGTGTAGCTAAATGGACGTCTATTATGTTGCAGCCTAGCGGCCGGTAGGTCGCTTATACGCTGAGGCTGTGGTGTCGCGCGCCTATACCTACAGAATAAACAATGGGACGCTACGGCACGAACTGTCTGAGCTTTAGAATCCAATACCGCTGTCTTAAATTGTTAACGACAAGTTCGTTTGCACCGTGAAGTGCTTGTCTATGAAAGTATTCTACCAGTAAACGTGTAATTCTATATTTTCCTTCTAGAATAACTGGTCTTCGCGAGTTAAGCTCGACACCAGCGACAGCCTCCACACGACCGCCTACACGCATGAGACCGGTCTCGTCTACGTAAGGGGTTAGTTGTAGTAAACGACTATCACGCGACAGGGGCTTATTCTGCTTCAATAATGTTACATCGGTAGCAAAACTATCGTTTTGACATTTCTTTATCAACAGGTCTTCTGCCTCCTTCATTAGAAAAGTGTCAAGATTGCATCGCTTACGCTGACATCTTCTAATGAATAATAAAACCCTAGCAGTTGCGCGTACGAGAGTTAGCCAATTCGAAATATTATTCGCATTAGGCAGAGACATCGTCGATTTATCTACGACTACTAACTGTACGGTACGTTCTTCGCACTTTGCATCCTCAAGCGTTTTTGTAAACTTCCGGTCCCTAGGCCATTGACCTTCAGGGAATCTTAAAAATGAAGGACCTTGAAACCAGGTACTTGAGTACGTTAATGGAGGCGCGTCTTCACGAGTGGCCGCGTCTGCGACGTTGCTCGCGGTGGGCACGTGACGCCATTCGCATGACTTTGTAAGTTCATCAATCTCGCCCAGTCGATGGGCTACGTAAGGTTTGTAACTACGAGGATCGCTTCGAATCCACTGCAGGACTGTGCTAAAATAACGTTGACCGGGCTGAATGTCTCTGTGTTCGCGCTGTATAGCTCCTGCGAGTCGCGCGCCTAAAAGAGCACCCTGTAGTTCCAACCGCGGGATTGACGTCGGCTTCAATGGACTTATTCTAGATTTACTAGCGACAAAACTAACTAGTACGCACCCGTCGGCACGTGTGAAACGCCAATAAATAACAGTAGCGTAAGCTTTAGACGAAGCGTCACAAAAAATATGCATTTGTTTTTCAACTATGTTACCTTCGTTTAAACTATTAGTGAAGTGCGTTAACATCTGTTCCGCCGAGTAACAATGTGTCCACTCCTGTGCGTTGCCATAGAATCGAGGAATTCTAAGTAAGTGTAGACACTTTAAATCTCTGCGCCAACTAAGCCATAAGGTATGCTCCTCGGGTTGGATGCGGCAGTTCCATTCGACCCCGCTGCGATGGACGTTTTGAAAAATAATTTTACCTTTAATTAAGAACGGGGAAAGAAAACCGTGGATATCGTAAACGGACATTATAATGCTTAACATTTGAGCTTTAGTAGGTACCTCGGTGCCATTCAAGATGTCAGGCGAAATTCGACTTAAAGCTATTTTAAAACTAAACATATCTTCGCTCGGATGCCACATCAAACCTAGAGTGCGCTCAGCTGTGTTCGTAGCTCCGTGTTGTAACTCGATAGCGGCGGGTGCGAGCGCCACGTGCGGGACGATCTGAAGTACTTGTGTACTGTTGCTAGACCAGCGGATTATCTCGAAACCGGAGCGCGGGCGCGGCTAGGTGCGCGGGCTGCGCTAGGTGCCGGCGCTGCCTCCGTTACCGTTGCTGCCGCCACGGGTGGCGGCTGTACGTTACTATGTTCCAGCCACTGCTCCACGTTACACTGACTCCCGTCGATGCTAGCAGGCTTGCTACAGGTTGTACTTTCGACCATGGCTAAGTCACATTCCAGCCGCTTGTCGATAAGTTCCATAGCAATTTTAGCTTTTTCCTCGGCTGCTGCTAATTCCAGCTGTTTGCGCCTAATTTGAGACGATGACGATTTATGAGACACTGCATTTGATTCACTTTTCACTACTGTACAGTCCGATTTCGACATTTTACGCGTTTTTGGTTGTTCGCGACAATCACGCGATAACACGTGCTCCGATGCACTTTCTAGTCTATCCATTAACTTTACGCGTGATTATGTAGATAACAATTTATTTGGCGTACGATTCATGCTAGTTCTAGTTCAGATCCGACTCGATTGACCAGCGATTATAGGGGACTGAATAAAACCACGGTTTTGGATAGTTATGTGCCGGTGGAGCGTTCAAACGTGTGTCACTTGTGCGTGCGGTTGTGCGACTATTGTTCCCGAGGTGGCGGGCAAAGCATTAGAAATTTGAACGTCCCAGCGGTACGACTTTATTCTTTCTGTTACATAAACAAGAAATCATATTATTCTAAACAAAAGGGCATAATTCTAATAAGTTATAACAGTAACTTATGCCTAGATGTAACCTAATCGTAATGCGTCGCCTACAACCGTATTTCGTTATAGGATAGCAACAGATGCTGTAATTGATACATAGTCATAAATGTATAACGACGGAAATATCCGTCCGAACCTCACAACTGTCAGACTTCTTTGATATATAATAGGTACCTACCTGAAAGTCATATTAAAACTTCTTATTTATTTATGCTTCTCAGCCTAACCTGACCCTTTAAAAATAGTTCTCCCTAAATATTCAACCTGTGGCTACAAAAGTACCTACTCTTTCATAATTTGATTGAAAACTATCAGTTGCTGGAATTACTAAACTTCATGTAAATTGATAACAGCTATGAAGCACTAATGACAGTAGACGCTAATATTAGTACTCATGTTGTCAGTAGGATTTTACCAAACCCAGAACTACAAGAGAACAATTTTCGTAAACAATTCTCATATTCTGTCAAAGTGTTGTCGAAACGAAAGTACTTCTAAAAACTTTTATCCTATCATAGCATAATATGTGTCATTAGAAACTTTTATGCAATTACAATTTGATACATGAATTGTCAACAGTAGGTAGTTATCAAAATAACGAAACTTTTTTTTTTAGCTAGTTCATTCTTTTCTTGCAATCTACCTGATTCGGGGCATTAAGCTAGAGGTTATGATTTTTTTTATGTATTGAATGAATCTAGCCCAATGGCTAGTTCAAATTTTCCTTTCTATTAAATAAGGTCTTGGGGGGCTCTTCTTTTTATTCTATTGAAAGTGTTGGTGTTCTTATGCATTAAATTACTAGCAAGTGGGTTTGGGTGGTTTTCGATACGTTTGGCGTAGGATTTGAGTTTTTCTGTAACTTCCTGCCTGACCATTGGTATCTTTAGGTCACGATGTAGTTGTTTATTGGTAATATACCATGGTGCATCGGTTATCATTCGAAGTACTTTTGATTGAAAGCGTTTTACTTAGGCTTATACCTGGACAAGAGGCTCACTTGGAAAAAGCATATCTTCACCAAAAGGATGGCACTCAGTCTGCAACTCCGGAATTTATTCTGGCTGATGTCTCGAAAATCTCAAATGTCACTAGAAAATAAATTTCTACTATACAAAAACATTTTAAAGCCATATGACCATATGGTCATATTTGACCGATTATCAAACCGCTAAACTCACGAAGTATAGATACCAGGAGTCCGAACGTTTCAAGCAAGTTCAATAGTCACCCTGACAGTGACGTTGACAGCGTGGACATTGACAACCTTGACAGCACGTGTCATCTACGACTTACGACATAAGAGGGATACCACTTATGAAAATAAAAAGTCAGCAAACAGTGATACCACACATAAAAACTTAAAATCTACCTAAAATACGATATTATCATCTACACTAAAAATCCTATAAAGCAATACTTGATTATTGTCTGTTGCATTAATCTGCAGACTGCGAACGGAACAGACCTGAAATAAGCGAAAAACCTAGGCGAAAGGTCAGCGCACCGAATTAAAAGAGGTCGCTGTGGGAGAACATTTGCAGTAGGTACCTACATCGTGATTCGCGATTGATTGATATTGCGTGGTTGACAGTTGTCATATTTCCGGAGACAAACGTAGCGTCAAAAAAAAAAAAAAAAAAAAAAATAAAATAAAAAAAAAAAAAAAAAAAAAAATGACGGACTCGTTCCAAAGTCTTCTAGATCAGTTAAAGATACATATGCACGAACAAACTAATGAAATAATGAATAAAATTGATATGAAACTGAATCCATTTCTAAACGAAATGAAGGAATTAAAGGAAAACAACACCGTTTTACAAAAAAGAATCGAAGTTTTAGAACGCGAAAAACGGAGAAATAACTTGATTGTCTATGGATTGAAGGAAGGAGAAAAATCACCGCGCGATTTATTAGAAAATGTCGTCGAAGCATTTGGAAAAGGAACAACTTTAGTGTCCAAAGAAGATATAAACCTTGTACGCCGTGTCGGGAATAAAATACCAAACACGAGCGACAAAAACAAACCTAGACCAGTATGTGTATCATTCCTGCGAACATGGAAGAGAGACGAAGTACTGAGAAACAAAAAAAAATACGAAAGGATCCAGCTAGACGAAGACTTTCCAAAGGATGTGATAGCTAAAAGGAAAACACTAATTCCGCAACTAAAAGAAGAAAGAAAGAAAGGAAACTACGCCATTATTAAATACGACAAACTTGTCATTAAAGAATCCTCCTTGGCAAGACAAGGTAACGAAAAAAGAAGACTCAACTCGCCGAATGGAGAAAACCCACGTAAAATAAACGCTTTCGAAAGAATGAAAGGTAAAGATGGCACCCCCATCCTCAAAAGCAATACCAATAACCCTAGCACATCAAAAAAAGCATAGCAACCAACGGCAAGCAATCAAGATACCGGAAATCAAACAACCAAAAAATTAAATACAATAAGCAAATCAGGAAAACATCTCATAACATTCCCCAACTCGGCTGGTCCCCGTGGGGAATTAGACCAACACCCTCCAAGAGCACTCAACAAGAAAACATATAGTAAGGAAAAAACAAACAGAAACAAAAATATATTATCCATAGCTACGTTAAACACACTCTCTCTCAGGACGGAGTAGAAATTAGATGAACTCATAGAAGCATTAAAACACATAAATTGGGACATATTAGGATTAAGTGAGGTAAGAAGAACTGGCGAAGAAATAATAGACTATGGAGAATACATACTTTGTTAATAGAATCAGGCGTTACTTTGCGGAAATCCATAGCATTAAATAATTAATATTATGTTTATAGCAGTTTTTCCGCTAAATAATACCCACAACCTGCAAGCAAATGTGTGAGTGCACGCATAAGCATGCGTAACGCACCTCCCTCCTCCCACACTGCTTATGCGTGCACTCAGATGCAAGATCGTGCAAACACCACCACCACACAAGCAACAATGTCGGCAAGATCGTGCAAAGCCCCACACCACCATGCAGGTTGCAAAACTCGACGCGCGTTTCGCCCCGAACCCGGAGCATCCTCAGGAAGTGGACCTGCGAACAAAGTTCGTTAGTAATGCTGCCAAGCAAACCGCCACCTTATATAGACTACTGGCTACTAGTACCCCCACCAAACATATTAATGAGCGGTGACGTAGTCAAGCAAGTTTGGTCATTCAACAATGCATGTCTATTGTTGTTCTTTTCTTTAATTATTTCTAATTGTTCCAACACGCTCAGTCGAAAGCCTTTGTCACATTTATGTAATATCTTATAGGAATGGCCATCGGGTACACTATGACCACTATCTAAAAGGTGTTTAGCAAAATGTGATTTATCACGATGACCATTTCTATAAGCCGCGATGTGTTCTTTGTACCGAGTCTCAAAGTTACGTCCAGTTTGACCTACGTATACACTATCGCATTCAGGACAATCGATTTTATAGACACCGGATTGGTACTTTAAATCAATCCGGTCTTTATTATGACACAATTGATTTTTTAAAGTATTATTTGTCCTGAATGCGACGTGCATATCGTTATTTCTCATTATTTTAGATAAACGTGCAGATACCTCACCCATGTAGGTCAAACTGGACTTGTATCTAACCACTTCCTTATCAGGAGTCCCTGCGTACAAAAACTTAACCAATTCCTTTTTAATTTTATTATTTAAAATATTATTAATAATTTTGGGATTATACCCATTCGACTTAGCAATTTGGTAAATTATGTTTAACTCTTTCTGATAATTTTCTTTACTAAGAGGAATGGACATTAATCTGTGAACGTAACTATGAAAAGCCGCGAGTTTATGTTGCCAAGGATGACATGAGGATGCATGAATAGTAGTATTAGTATATGTCGGTTTGCGAAAGATTTCAAAACTGTGTTTATCGTTATCTCTAGTAATAGATAAATCAAGAAAATTAAGTGTTTTATTGTCTTCACATTCTAATTTAAATTTAATTTTAATATGTTTTTTATTAAGATTTTTAACAAAGACGTCCAGTTGTCTCTCTGTACCGGTCCAACAAAGGATGCAATCATCTACATATCTATAGTAATATAAAATACTTTTGTCATTAACAATATTTCTTTGTTCAAAATCATTCATAAATATTTCGGCCAGCAAGGGACTCAGTGGTGAGCCCATTGCTAGACCGTCTTGTTGAACAAAGAATTGATTGTTAAATCGAAAGTAGTTTTGTTCCATGCAGATTTTAGTAAGAGTAAGCAATTCCAGACCTTCACCAGGAGGCAAACGTTTTTCCAATTCATTCCCCAGAATACCCAACGTTTCCTCACACGGAACATTAGTAAATAAACTATCTACATCAAGCGAAACTAATTTGCAACGAGGTGGCAAAGTCACATTTTTTATTTGATTTACTAATTGCAAGCTATTTTTAATTGCATAAGGTGGCCGAAATGAAATCCTTTGTTTAATAATGTAATTTAATGACTTTGCCAACTCGTATGCCGGTGCACCTATATATGAGACAACTGGACGCATTGGGATATCAGTTTTGTGAATCTTTGGCAAACCGTACAGTGATGGTGCGTGAGGATTCATTGGAATAAGTTTTCTCTTCGCTGATTCGGTACCAAATAAATATTTATTATTGTTTATGGCTAATTTAATCTTAGCCATAAACTTGTTAGTTGGGTCAGAAGGAACCCTTAGAAATTGATCACACCGAATCACGTTATTTACTTTTTCCAAGTAATCGTCACGCTCCATCACCACTATTGTGTTACCCTTATCTGCTTTAGATATAACCAAGCCATTATTATCTATTTTTTGTTTTAATGACCTCAAAGCTACTCTTTCATGGTTAAATGAATAACCGGAAGGAGTACCCTTGATTTCATTGGCTAGTAAACCCTTAACCATGTTATCCTTTTTATTAACTACAGTTGCTATCTCTGATTCAACCGCAAGCATTTCCAAAGCATTCTGATTAATATTAGGAGTAATATTATATTTAAGACCCTTTTCCAAAAGTGACATGTCATCCTTGGCAAATTGGACATTGGTTAAGTTTTTGACGCGAGGATGAAAAGAAAAAGCTTCAGACTGTGTCTCTGTATAGGATTGTACAAATCTATTTTTATTTACTAAAGTCTGAAGCTTTTTTTGTTGATTAATATATTTAGCATGCACTTCGATTGATGCGAAATCACGTGCTTTTTCGTCTAACCAATCGAATTCAATGTTATGTAATTTATATGAGAGCTCGGTATAAAGAACTTTGAGATGTAGTTTTAAATTATCTCTAACGGTAAACCAGTGACGTATCTCTTCATTAAGCCAAATGGCTTCGGCTTTTTTAATAGCCCTATTGGCGGCTCGACTGTGCGTGTTGGTTTTAATATTAATATAGTTAGGAACAACATTTAGATGTTTGCATTGTTGATTGAACCAAACATTTTGGGCGGCGACTCGATGTAACTTTGTTAGTTTAATATAGAGTCTTGCCTGTACGGTCATGCTCACCGATTTTAAATAGTTAATAGAATCAGGCGTTACTTTGCGGAAATCCATAGCATTAAATAATTAATATTATGTTTATAGCAGTTTTTCCGCTAAATAATACCCACAACCTGCAAGCAAATGTGTGAGTGCACGCATAAGCATGCGTAACGCACCTCCCTCCTCCCACACTGCTTATGCGTGCACTCAGATGCAAGATCGTGCAAACACCACCACCACACAAGCAACAATGTCGGCAAGATCGTGCAAAGCCCCACACCACCATGCAGGTTGCAAAACTCGACGCGCGTTTCGCCCCGAACCCGGAGCATCCTCAGGAAGTGGACCTGCGAACAAAGTTCGTTAGTAATGCTGCCAAGCAAACCGCCACCTTATATAGACTACTGGCTACTAGTACCCCCACCAAACATATTAATGAGCGGTGACGTAGTCAAGCAAGTTTGGTCATTCAACAATGCATGTCTATTGTTGTTCTTTTCTTTAATTATTTCTAATTGTTCCAACACGCTCAGTCGAAAGCCTTTGTCACATTTATGTAATATCTTATAGGAATGGCCATCGGGTACACTATGACCACTATCTAAAAGGTGTTTAGCAAAATGTGATTTATCACGATGACCATTTCTATAAGCCGCGATGTGTTCTTTGTACCGAGTCTCAAAGTTACGTCCAGTTTGACCTACGTATACACTATCGCATTCAGGACAATCGATTTTATAGACACCGGATTGGTACTTTAAATCAATCCGGTCTTTATTATGACACAATTGATTTTTTAAAGTATTATTTGTCCTGAATGCGACGTGCATATCGTTATTTCTCATTATTTTAGATAAACGTGCAGATACCTCACCCATGTAGGTCAAACTGGACTTGTATCTAACCACTTCCTTATCAGGAGTCCCTGCGTACAAAAACTTAACCAATTCCTTTTTAATTTTATTATTTAAAATATTATTAATAATTTTGGGATTATACCCATTCGACTTAGCAATTTGGTAAATTATGTTTAACTCTTTCTGATAATTTTCTTTACTAAGAGGAATGGACATTAATCTGTGAACTCGCGGCTTTTCATAGTTACGTTCACAGATTAATGTCCATTCCTCTTAGTAAAGAAAATTATCAGAAAGAGTTAAACATAATTTACCAAATTGCTAAGTCGAATGGGTATAATCCCAAAATTATTAATAATATTTTAAATAATAAAATTAAAAAGGAATTGGTTAAGTTTTTGTACGCAGGGACTCCTGATAAGGAAGTGGTTAGATACAAGTCCAGTTTGACCTACATGGGTGAGGTATCTGCACGTTTATCTAAAATAATGAGAAATAACGATATGCACGTCGCATTCAGGACAAATAATACTTTAAAAAATCAATTGTGTCATAATAAAGACCGGATTGATTTAAAGTACCAATCCGGTGTCTATAAAATCGATTGTCCTGAATGCGATAGTGTATACGTAGGTCAAACTGGACGTAACTTTGAGACTCGGTACAAAGAACACATCGCGGCTTATAGAAATGGTCATCGTGATAAATCACATTTTGCTAAACACCTTTTAGATAGTGGTCATAGTGTACCCGATGGCCATTCCTATAAGATATTACATAAATGTGACAAAGGCTTTCGACTGAGCGTGTTGGAACAATTAGAAATAATTAAAGAAAAGAACAACAATAGACATGCATTGTTGAATGACCAAACTTGCTTGACTACGTCACCGCTCATTAATATGTTTGGTGGGGGTACTAGTAGCCAGTAGTCTATATAAGGTGGCGGTTTGCTTGGCAGCATTACTAACGAACTTTGTTCGCAGGTCCACTTCCTGAGGATGCTCCGGGTTCGGGGCGAAACGCGCGTCGAGTTTTGCAACCTGCATGGTGGTGTGGGGCTTTGCACGATCTTGCCGACATTGTTGCTTGTGTGGTGGTGGTGTTTGCACGATCTTGCATCTGAGTGCACGCATAAGCAGTGTGGGAGGAGGGAGGTGCGTTACGCATGCTTATGCGTGCACTCACACATTTGCTTGCAGGTTGTGGGTATTATTTAGCGGAAAAACTGCTATAAACATAATATTAATTATTTAATGCTATGGATTTCCGCAAAGTAACGCCTGATTCTATTAACTATTTAAAATCGGTGAGCATGACCGTACAGGCAAGACTCTATATTAAACTAACAAAGTTACATCGAGTCGCCGCCCAAAATGTTTGGTTCAATCAACAATGCAAACATCTAAATGTTGTTCCTAACTATATTAATATTAAAACCAACACGCACAGTCGAGCCGCCAATAGGGCTATTAAAAAAGCCGAAGCCATTTGGCTTAATGAAGAGATACGTCACTGGTTTACCGTTAGAGATAATTTAAAACTACATCTCAAAGTTCTTTATACCGAGCTCTCATATAAATTACATAACATTGAATTCGATTGGTTAGACGAAAAAGCACGTGATTTCGCATCAATCGAAGTGCATGCTAAATATATTAATCAACAAAAAAAGCTTCAGACTTTAGTAAATAAAAATAGATTTGTACAATCCTATACAGAGACACAGTCTGAAGCTTTTTCTTTTCATCCTCGCGTCAAAAACTTAACCAATGTCCAATTTGCCAAGGATGACATGTCACTTTTGGAAAAGGGTCTTAAATATAATATTACTCCTAATATTAATCAGAATGCTTTGGAAATGCTTGCGGTTGAATCAGAGATAGCAACTGTAGTTAATAAAAAGGATAACATGGTTAAGGGTTTACTAGCCAATGAAATCAAGGGTACTCCTTCCGGTTATTCATTTAACCATGAAAGAGTAGCTTTGAGGTCATTAAAACAAAAAATAGATAATAATGGCTTGGTTATATCTAAAGCAGATAAGGGTAACACAATAGTGGTGATGGAGCGTGACGATTACTTGGAAAAAGTAAATAACGTGATTCGGTGTGATCAATTTCTAAGGGTTCCTTCTGACCCAACTAACAAGTTTATGGCTAAGATTAAATTAGCCATAAACAATAATAAATATTTATTTGGTACCGAATCAGCGAAGAGAAAACTTATTCCAATGAATCCTCACGCACCATCACTGTACGGTTTGCCAAAGATTCACAAAACTGATATCCCAATGCGTCCAGTTGTCTCATATATAGGTGCACCGGCATACGAGTTGGCAAAGTCATTAAATTACATTATTAAACAAAGGATTTCATTTCGGCCACCTTATGCAATTAAAAATAGCTTGCAATTAGTAAATCAAATAAAAAATGTGACTTTGCCACCTCGTTGCAAATTAGTTTCGCTTGATGTAGATAGTTTATTTACTAATGTTCCGTGTGAGGAAACGTTGGGTATTCTGGGGAATGAATTGGAAAAACGTTTGCCTCCTGGTGAAGGTCTGGAATTGCTTACTCTTACTAAAATCTGCATGGAACAAAACTACTTTCGATTTAACAATCAATTCTTTGTTCAACAAGACGGTCTAGCAATGGGCTCACCACTGAGTCCCTTGCTGGCCGAAATATTTATGAATGATTTTGAACAAAGAAATATTGTTAATGACAAAAGTATTTTATATTACTATAGATATGTAGATGATTGCATCCTTTGTTGGACCGGTACAGAGAGACAACTGGACGTCTTTGTTAAAAATCTTAATAAAAAACATATTAAAATTAAATTTAAATTAGAATGTGAAGACAATAAAACACTTAATTTTCTTGATTTATCTATTACTAGAGATAACGATAAACACAGTTTTGAAATCTTTCGCAAACCGACATATACTAATACTACTATTCATGCATCCTCATGTCATCCTTGGCAACATAAACTCGCGGCTTTTCATAGTTACGTTCACAGATTAATGTCCATTCCTCTTAGTAAAGAAAATTATCAGAAAGAGTTAAACATAATTTACCAAATTGCTAAGTCGAATGGGTATAATCCCAAAATTATTAATAATATTTTAAATAATAAAATTAAAAAGGAATTGGTTAAGTTTTTGTACGCAGGGACTCCTGATAAGGAAGTGGTTAGATACAAGTCCAGTTTGACCTACATGGGTGAGGTATCTGCACGTTTATCTAAAATAATGAGAAATAACGATATGCACGTCGCATTCAGGACAAATAATACTTTAAAAAATCAATTGTGTCATAATAAAGACCGGATTGATTTAAAGTACCAATCCGGTGTCTATAAAATCGATTGTCCTGAATGCGATAGTGTATACGTAGGTCAAACTGGACGTAACTTTGAGACTCGGTACAAAGAACACATCGCGGCTTATAGAAATGGTCATCGTGATAAATCACATTTTGCTAAACACCTTTTAGATAGTGGTCATAGTGTACCCGATGGCCATTCCTATAAGATATTACATAAATGTGACAAAGGCTTTCGACTGAGCGTGTTGGAACAATTAGAAATAATTAAAGAAAAGAACAACAATAGACATGCATTGTTGAATGACCAAACTTGCTTGACTACGTCACCGCTCATTAATATGTTTGGTGGGGGTACTAGTAGCCAGTAGTCTATATAAGGTGGCGGTTTGCTTGGCAGCATTACTAACGAACTTTGTTCGCAGGTCCACTTCCTGAGGATGCTCCGGGTTCGGGGCGAAACGCGCGTCGAGTTTTGCAACCTGCATGGTGGTGTGGGGCTTTGCACGATCTTGCCGACATTGTTGCTTGTGTGGTGGTGGTGTTTGCACGATCTTGCATCTGAGTGCACGCATAAGCAGTGTGGGAGGAGGGAGGTGCGTTACGCATGCTTATGCGTGCACTCACACATTTGCTTGCAGGTTGTGGGTATTATTTAGCGGAAAAACTGCTATAAACATAATATTAATTATTTAACATACTTTGTTACAAAGGACAAACACCAGGACAGTATGGAGTAGGTTTCTTAGTAAAGATCGAACACAAAAATTCTATAGAAGACGTTATAGCCATTTCAGAGAGAATTATTATACTAAACATGAAACTATTTGAACAGAAAGAAAATTGGTCTATAATTCAAGTATATTCACCCACAGAAAATGCTAAGAAAGAAGATAAAGACAATTTCTATGAAAAGCTACGGATGGCCGTAGATAAAGCACATACAAACTTGATAGTAATTGGGGACTTCAACGCTCAACTGGGACCAAGGCATAAAGAAGAAGATAGTATATTGGGTCAGTATAGTACAGGGAAAAGAAATAATAATGGCGAAAGACTAATATCGTTTGCATTTCAGTTCAATCTCAAAATTATGAATAGTTTCTTCAAAAAGAGTAAGAACAGAAAATGGACGTGGATATCTCCGGACCATAAAACAAAAAATGAAATAGATTTCATTTTAACGAACAGACCCAAGATATTTAACGATGTAGAAACCCTAAACCGGTTCAACTTCAATACAAACCACAGAATGGTAAGAGGAAAGATGATAATAAAGGAACAGAGAAAAACAAATAGAAAATTTACAAGCAATAAAGTAGAATCAATACCGCTTCCTCTCCCCATCGATATGATAAATACTCTGGAACAACACCTTGAAGGAATAACAGAATTCGATGGAATACAAAAAACATACGATATTCTTGAAAAGGAACTGAAAAATATAGGAAGAAAGCTACGAATATCAAGGGTGGAAAAGGACAAGATTGGACCGGAAGCAAGGGAACTATTAAAGACCAGGAGGGAAATATTAGCAACAGAAAATAGAACAGAAAACAAAATAAAAATATCAACTATCAGCAAACAAATAAACGAAAGTATAAGGAAACATAAAAAAAAAATCAGAACAGAACGACTAAAATATCACATTGAAAGGACAGGAGGGATTAAGAAAGCCTTAAAAGAACTGAAAGACAATAAAATGTGGATACCAAAAATAAGAAATAAACGCAATGATATTATTACAAATAGAAAAGATATCACCGAACAGGCTACCGAATTCTACGAGGAACTGTATAAAGACGTGGAAGGGCAAGAAAATACAAACACAAGAACGGTAAATAGAAATGAAACTATACCATTTATACTAGAATGTGAAGTTGAAAAGGCGGTAATGTCACAAAAAAACCAAAAATCTCCAGGCGACGACCAGATAACAAATGAAGTACTCAAGGGCACATTACCGGCAATATTAAAATACCTCACAAGACTTTTTAACAGCATTTTGTATAAAGAAGAACTTCCTAGCCAATGGTCACTGACCACAATTATCTTATTACATAAAAAAGGAGACAAAGATCAATTAAATAACTATAGGCCCATCAATCTCATGCCTAATCTATACAAAGTTTTCTCTAAAATAATATTAGCCAGAATTGCGAGAACTCTGGATGAGAATCAGCCACTTGAACAGGCATGTTTTAGGCAAAATTTCTCTACGGCAGACCATATCCTTGTAATAAAACAAATTGTAGAAAAGTATACAGAATACGGACAGGAATACTACATGGCATTCATAGACTACAACAAAGCATTTGATTCTATTAGACATCAGGCAATCTGGCAGGCACTAGAAGAACAAGGAATTGAACAGAAATACATACAGATTTTAAAACATATATATGAAAATACAAGAGCTAAAGTTAGATTAGAAAGAGAAGGAAGAGACTTTCAACTCCAAAGAGGCGTGCGGCAAGGAGACCCAATGTCGCCCAAGCTATTTTCAGCCGTATTGGAACATATATTTAGGAATCTAGACTGGGAACGATACGGATTGAATATAAATGGAGAGAAGCTGCACCACCTAAGATTCGCAGACGACCTAGTACTCCTAAGCAACGACCCAGGCTCCTTACAAATAATGATCTCTGAACTAGTCATGCATAGCAAAAAAGTTGGACTAGTAATGAATGCCACAAAAACAAAATTAATGACGAACAGTATAAAAACACCGGTTACAGTAGACAACAACACCATTGAATATGTTGATGAATACCAATACTTAGGACAGACAATTTCACCAGTAGACCTATCTGAAAAGGAAATAGACAACAGAATATGTCAGGCATGGAAACGATACTGGTCACTGAAAGGAATTATGAAGAATGACAAACTCCCAATAGCTCTAAAATCAAAAATATTCAATACATGTGTGATACCAATACTATCCTATGGCAGCCAAACCTGGGCTCTTACTAAGAAAAACCTGCAAAAACTAGAAGTATGTCAAAATAATATGGAGAGGAGCATGCTGAACATCAAAAAGAAGGACAAAATCAGGCTGACTTGTATCCGGCAAAAAACGAAAGTAGTAAGAATTTTAGACACAGTGAAAAAGATAAAATGGAAATGGACAGGACATATTCTAAGAGGAAAAATAAATAAGTGGTCAAAAAGGATTATAGAATGGTACCCTAGAGAAGGCAAAAGAAAGAGAGGCCGACAACTCCGGAGATGGGAGGATGACATTAAAGGAATAGCGGGAGCAACATGGACAAGAGAAGCTCAAAATAGAGAAAAATGGAAAACCTTGGAGGAGGCCTATGTCCAAGGACAAGCCAGGAAAGAGAGAGATTAAAAAAAAAAAAAAAAGTATGAATGTAACTAAAATAATAATACCTAGGTACTTAGGTTAAAATTAATAAAATAAAATGCAATTATAATGATACAATATAATACTACAGACATGATAATACAATTGTTTAGTTATAATAAAACAAAATAATATTAATTCATGTAAAATGAAATCTAATAAGTAAATTAATGAATTGTACCTACCTTTACAATATTGTGAAACTGGCAATAAAGGCTTATTCTATTCTATTCTATTCTATTCTATAACCTGGATCCAAAAGTAATGAACATAACTCCTGACTCCTTATAGATGTTTTGGGGCTTTCGGCGTTTTTTAAAGAACTACAAGCATATAATTATACCATTTTGTCAATTACAGTAATCATCATCATCACCATCGTCATCACACGAAACACCAACATAAATTAGGATGACATAAGCACTCATTACGTATCAGTTTTGTTTACCAGTATCAATGTCTTTGAAATTGTACTATTGGCAAAATTATATTCGTGATCATCATCATCATCACTATAATATTATATTAATTAATGCTTATTGCTACTTCCTTTTTTTCCACCGACTACTACAATAGAAATAATAATTATTTAACATTATAGTACCTAATGATTATCATCACTGGTGATTGTATATTAGGTCCACAGTTATGAAATGTTTATTTGGGGAAATACCTCTCAGAAACGTGGCATAAAATAAACGCTTGAGTTCGTTTTGCCAAGAGAGTGAGAATAGCGGGGGCGTTTCTGTATTTATAAGTTTCTTAAAATATGTTAATATGTTAAATAATAATATATAATAAATATAACTAATATTATTTTTCAACAAAACCGACTTCCATAGTAAAAATGTACAAAAAAGCATGAAATAAAAATAAAATTGGGATTGGGATTGGGATTGGGATTGGGATTGGGATTGGGATTGGGATTGTGATTGTGATTGTGATTGTGATTGTGATTGTGATTGTGATTGTGATTGTGATTGTGATTGTGATTGTGATCGGGATCGGGATAATACATGGATGTTATTATAAAATATGTGTCACAATCCCCCTTTTTAAATTTGGTTAAAATTTTAACTATTTCTCTACTCAATCTTCATAATTTTGAAGTCGGAACCAGCCAAACTGAACGTAAGTTCTACTTTAAATATTATTTAATCATGATGTTATTCATGAGGACAGAATTAGTAAAAAAATATAAAAGGAAAGAGGGGTAGGGGAAGGCGAAGGAAAAACTATATTAGTTTGTCTAAGAAAAGCTACAACTTGTAGAAAATGTCAATGTAATGTCCTATAGAGAGCTGAGAACTAGTGGAGGGTAGAGAAAAGTGGCGGAAGTTGCACCTTCAAGGGCCCTGACCTTAAATTAAAAAAGAGAAGAAGAGGTCGTTGTTTGGGCTGGTACCGACTCAAAAATTATGAAAATTGAGTAGAGAAATAGTTAAAATTTAACCAAATTTAAAAGGGGAATTATTTAGAAATTAAGTTTTATTTTATACTTTTTGTACAAGCTTTGGAAGTCGGTGTTTGTTTTTTTTTTTTTTTTTTTTTAATATAGGTATATTAGTTAGATTACGAGTATAATATTATATTATGGTAACATGTCCTGACTGACTGATTCATCAACGCCGAGGCAAAACTACTGAAGCTAGAAAGGAATATTTGGATTACGGCTTCATTTTGTGACGTAAGTATAGGTCCACTGAGAAGGGATTTTGCGAAAATCACCCCCTAAAGGATTAAAACAGTGTATCAACGTTTGTATTAACTTTTTTGTTTGCGGTCAAATCTGTTTGTAATTTCGTGATATTCCTACTACTAAAACCCTTATTAATTTTTTTCAAAAATTACATTTATTAATTGGTAAAAAGGGGTATTAAACTTTGTGCGGGGAAAAATATTAAATGAGCATTTCGGCTTGGAACTTTGTAAATGTAGTCCTAAAATAAAATAAGTAACCACTATTTCACGGTTTTCGATATTCAACCGCTAAAGGGGTGAACAGGGGTATTAATGTATTTTTATCACAGTCAGACTCATACTTGACTATATTTTTTGGAATGTTCTCTTTGAAATTTAAATTTGGAATTTAACTTTGTAGTTTTATTGTAACCTTTTACTATTATCCCGACTTTACTTTCACTCAGCGACAATATTTTTTCGAATTCCGTAGATTCATTTCCAATGTGCTCGATAGTCGTGTGAGGCACGAAATCTGTGAATTTTTATGTTCAAATGCAGAGTTTATACCTTTCACAAGCCTGTGCACTTATTCTATAGTCCCGTGGGCTTCTCTGAATCCGAATTGATGCAATGGTATTATTTGCGAATGTGCTACTTCAGATAGGAGCCTTTTTAGTAAGAGCATTTCTAGCACCTTGGAGGGTATTGTTAATAGACTAATAGGGCGGTAGGATGTCACTTTTTCTGGTTCCTTCCCAGGTTTTAGTATAAGAATTATTTCAGCTTATTTCCACTGCTCTGGGATGTATTCACGTCTCAAAATAACGTTGTATGTACAATTGTGTGAGAAATGTTATGCCGACGTCAGGAAGCTCTTTCATAGTTTTTGCTGTTATTAGATCATATCCTGGGGCTTTATTTAGTTTGAGTTTACGTATAGCATGGCGGACTTCGCTTTTAGAGCATGGCTGAAGAGAGCCAGTGTGCTGATGAATATGCAGCAGTGTTTTCATTACTTTTTCCTGTTTTGACGATCCAAGATCAGTGTTGGGTGTAAAAATACGACATAGATGTTCAGGAAACAATCTTGCTTTATCAACGTCAGTTTTAACCAAGTCACCATTTTCTTTCCGCAATGGTGATTGGAAGGTAATTGTTTTTCTTTATGGCTTTAATCGTTTTCCATAGCAAGTAAATCACTCCAGTTTTTTTGGCACATAATAAAATGGGGATTAAAAAAGCGAATGGAGAAAAAAAATTTTTTTTTGAATTTTTGCCCTTACGCTACTCTAGTTCTTAACCCTCGAATTCGAGTGAATCTTGCCACTGTAAACTTACGAATCCAGCATATTCGTTAACTTAAATTAGGTGAAGTGACCCACGGCAAACAGACATATCTGCCACTTTCGTTAATTTACTATGGCGAATAATATAATGCTATGGTGCTAAGTGACCCACAGCAAACATACGTATCTGTGACTTTCGGTAATTTACTATGGCGATTAATAATAATATAATGGTGTTATGTGACCCACATCAAATTTACGTATCTGTCACTTTCACCATTTTACTATGGTATTTTTATAAGTTATAGTGCTAAGGTGTCCTACTGCAAATATGCGAATCTGACTTACTCGTTGATTTACAATGGTCAATCGTTATCCGATTGGAAAAGCAGCCCGTAGTAAGCCTACGAATCTGGCATATATGTGAATTTACTGTGGCGTTTATTGTAATATTAGCTTAATAATGAAACCTATCAAGAACGCGAATACACAAAATGGGATCAATATACGAACGTGGCATTATTGTGGAGTAGAGTTATGCAGTAACTCCAAAGTTATGCCATCTAAAATCATCTAATTACTATGCAAATCTACAAATAATTAACTCACTACTACGTTTCCACTAGATAACGATATGAAGAAATTTTTTCATGGATTTTAAAAATAAACTTTTTAATATTTCTATTATCTTCTGTTTTTTATCTTTGTTAATATTATAGGTACTTTGTTAGTTAATTTAAGGTTAATTTATTTTGTAAATATTCTGTTGTTTAACTTTAAATAATTTATTGCCTTGCATAAAATATTAATATAAAAATACCTACTACAAAGCACAAAAAAAACTGCAAATCATAAACTATTTTTTAATAAATATTTAAAAGACATTAATCAACTACAAATTTTAAATCTAACTAACTACTTATTATATAAAATGCCAAATGAATCTTATTGGCAGATTTTGATATATTTTCAAACGTGACGCCCTTTTTACATGTCACACAAATACTTAAAAACCGCAAAAAACGCGACAGAAAAATTAAAGTAATCGTCTTCTTTTATTGATAATTTTGATTAAAAGATTTATTGATTTTACTTTTATATCAAATTATTTAAATGTTTTTAATTTATAATCAACGAAAATTATGTGTCACTATTAGTTGCACAGCACTACTCATCACTATGACTGTGACAATGATTGCAGGCACGTTTAATTGTCTCCAAAGTATTCACTGTTAATTACTAACACTCTTTAGTTTTTATTTATTTATTCTTTATACAGAAGTAACAAACACACATTTTAAAGTAATAATTATATAATGGCGTACTTATCTCTTTGAGAGATCTCTTCCAGCAAACCATAATCGTACGTGAATGTTGGTCTATAAGTTATAGACCAACATCCACGTACGATTATAGACTATAACTAAATTGAAATACATACCTATTATTAAAAATACTTAAATACGCAATATATGTAATTTCGTTGATGTAATTTTGTTTTCTTTATAATTTTGTTGATCATCAGTGAGTCAGTGACGAAATCAGGGGTTTTTAGATATCAATAAAATCTAAAGTATAAGACCTATGCAATCAAAACTTTACATGTTTAATAAGTTCGCTATTGAGAACATATTCTAAAAATTTCATTCATCTGGTATATTCTAAACCCAAGTTTCATAGGGTTCAAAAATTGGCGAAACGCTTCGAGAAAAGGTGGTTTGGTAGTGCCCTTGGACTTCGCTTGTCTCGTCTTGGCATGATGGCACTTCCGTGCCCCCAGATTCATTTATTGCGCTATACTACACAAACATAATATGACAATTTATATTACATTAAAAAATCAGGAATTTGGAATCTATTCGAGCCAAAGTGTAGGGCTCGTTTTCCCGATTCCAATCATCGAGTGAGATTAAATCACTCGAGGGGTCTAGGGTGAGTTAGTTATGGCTCGAAGGGATTTATTGCTTGGAGGAGAGGGGGGAGGGGGTTTTTTCGTGGGGGACGATTGGAGGTAAGGGTCAATGTAAATTTCAAAGGTCAATGTGATAGGGGATGGTTGGGGTCAAGGTTAAAGGTCAAATATTAAGGTCAAAGTGTTGGGAATGTTGGGGTCAAAGTTAATACGAACTAAAATAGTTTCATGATCGCGTAAACCAAGACGGCAAACAATTGCAATTTCGATCAGGACACGTGACCTGTCACGCGACCTCAACAGTTTTTACCCATCCCAAGAAAAGTGCACAGCGCCGCTAAAGTATTTACTTCAAAAATATTTCTTTTATTTGATATAAAATTAACTGCGGATATTTTGGGTATATGATCTACTGCGGTTCCCTATTTTTTCGCATAAAATCATATGTCATAATTTTATTTGACCTAATAATAATTTCGCATAGTATTCATTTGGCATAACTTTCTTAGCATATTTTTTTCGCATAATTACTTATAGCATAATAATTGTTAGGCATACATATATCAGGCATACATTTTTTACGCATAATCATATTTAAGCATACTATTATATTTACACATACTCCGTTTTTTCACATACTAATGAATGATAAATTCTACTGGGTGTGTGAGTTAAGACAAAATAATAATTATAATTGTAATTAAACAAACAACACGAACTGCTATCTAAGAACATGCCGAGCCATAACCACGAGCGCAATGCAATTAAAGATAAAGTATTGTTTTTGCATTAAATAACCTTTCGTATTAATTATTTTAAACATGTTATCGGCTTACGGGTGGCCCAGGGGCCAACCCGCCGCAACTTAATCTACTGTTATACATGTTTCACTAGGTATAATGAGTGTAATACCTGCTTTTAATGTTTCATAAATATGCGTTTAATTACCTTATCCGTGTTTCATTATGTCCTTCCATTTTATGCATATTTGTACCTTGTGACAGAATTACTTGAATTTATTATGACAAAAAAATATGCCTAACGAGTTTATACCAAAAAACAATTATTCCAAAGTATTATTTATGACAAGAAAAATTATGCCTTACGAGTTATGCCTCATTAAATTAGGACAAAAAATATTAGTCTAAATGATATTTATGCCTAATGAGTAGTATGCCAAGAAACCATTATGCCAAAATAATAGTTTGCGTAACAAAATTATGCCAAGAGAGGTATGCCAAATGAAATTATGACAAATAAAGACATTTAGGCAAAAAAATATTGTCATACTCAAAGTAAAAAAATCATCTCATGTATGGGTGAAGCTGCGCTCAACGCAAATTCGCCCACATAATGGAAGATTTTAATTTTCGAGTAAGTAGGTACAACAATATTTTTTCTACTCAAACGTTTATACATAAGCAGTAGATCATATTATGCCCAAAATATCCGTAATTGATTTTACCGAACTGTTAGGCGGCCGTCCCTGTTTGACTTTTTAAAAAAAACTACACTTTACACTAAACTACTTTATTTCAATAAAACACACAAACTACACTATGACTTCCCACACTTTAAGCGAGTGCTTAAAATCGCACTGTTCGCGGCGGCTTCCAGAATCTAACTAACTGAAATAATTAATAAAATATCGAAGTAAAATGAAAATGCAAGCTAAACGGAAAAATAGAAGCGCGTGGTAAAAATGCTGATAATGGACTATGTCCATAGTAGCTAGGGTTGTAACAGCTCCCCCCTTTTGACGGAGCTTTATCTTTTTAAGATAAACGAAGTACTCAATGTGTGAGAAGTCTACAAGATTTAGAAATAAAATAAAACATTGAAAATAAAATAAAACATCAAGAACTTAGAATTAATACACATTTATAAAAAGACGTGAATGTAGACTTCATTAAAATTAAAACAAAATTAATTTTCATTATTTAAAATTAAATTGAAACAAAAGCATTTCTTAAAAATTCAAATTTCTATTTGAGGAAAATTGATTTTTGTCGAAAACTTTAGAATGATGTTGAATTGGTAAAGACTTAACAGATTGCTTATCATCATCTGATGACGAGATCTGAGACATTTCCAAAGAATTTGAAATTTTCGATTTATTTTTAACACACTTTTTATTATTACATTGATTGAAAATTTGAATGCAACATCCAGAATGAGTTGAATTTCTATTTCTAAAACATCTGAAAATCTTGTACACAAAATATAAAAATAAACACACAATTAAAATATAAGTAAATGTAGAATAATATTGGCCATATTTAATAAAATGAGATTGCTTTTCTAAATTATTTAATTCATTTTCCAAATTATCCATTTGATGTGAAGCATACTTTAAAGAGTCTAAATTAATTTTACTTAAAGAAATAGGAGATAAATGTGGTAAACTTTTATTAAATATGTCCTTCTTGCAGCAATCATCAGCTGTAATATCAAAACTTATGTCTAAAGGAGACTTAATTATAAAAGAATAAGAATTTGTCGGCAACAATTGAACTGTTTTAGAATAACCAACACAGTCGGATGTTAATTTTACAATTCCAGTACCTTCAATAGAATAATCATTAATATCATCATTACAACGAATAGTTAATTTATTTATTTTGGATTGAACAAAAATCCATTTATTATTTTGCAACTTTTGCCAAATATCTATATCACCAAATAAGAGTTTCGAATTACATTCAGAGGGCAACGAGAGTGTGACCTCGGTTAAGATTTTGGATTCACAATTTGGACTACTAATACAAGAGTAGATATTAAACAATTCACATATAGAATAATTGCTATTAATTAACTTACAATTATTAAGTGAGCTCAGCATAGCATAATGCAGTCTGTCGTCGCTTAAGGCGATGTATGAGTCAGAGGGTTGAATTAAAGCGAAAGTATTATGAGTATCATCATGAGGTGTCGGTAAAGGAATATTTTTATACACCATGAACTTATCAGGTGTGATAAGAGGAATTTGCAAGACAAATATGACCTTATTATTTAAATAATAAGAGCTAAGTTTAGAAATATCAATTATAGAATGAATATTTTCTATATTAAGGGCTACAGGAAAATCTAATCTTTTACTTATTTGATTACTATGCTTAACTAATTCATTATAGAGATTTATAGGACTAATTACACTAGGATGTAGTATATTAACTTTAGAGAATAAGATAGAATTTAAGGTAGTGTCTAGTAAATTAGAAATAGTAAGCAAAGAGCTTTCAATTATATTAAGTAAATTATTTAACTTAGAATTGTATAACAATAGATTATCTGTATCCGTAATTTTAGAAAGTATATTATTCATATTATTAATTTGGGTATTTAGTTTAATTTCGTTTTGATTTAATTTGTAAATAGTAGTATTAAAATTATTTATAGTAGATTTTATAACATGTATATTGTCGCGCATTAAATGAAACATTTCTGATTCGCTCTTTTTGCAAGACTCAATTGCAGCGTCGTATTTTCTAGTATCGTCAGCATCTAACGTGCCGAAGAAAAACTTTAAAATTTCACCACCAAATTCTAATGACCGTTTGACTTTACTTGTCTTATGGTCGGAAATAATATGAGATAAAGATTGTAATTTAATATAATTAGATTGAATTAAGACCTCAATAGGGCTGGATATGTCTTTACAAAAATTTACATCTTGCAAATGAATCTTGTTACAAAGATCGAGAGTGTCGTGCAAAAGATTTTGTATTTTATTTAAATAAGGTTCGAGAGAGAATAAATCAATATGTGTAACAACTTTCCAATAGTCATTATAAAAATTCACATAAGTAATAGGTTCAAAATAAATTCCTGGGCTATGTGATATAGGAATGATATTTGATTCCGCGTCGCTGAGGCAAATGCCATGACAGCATAATAGTCTGAAAAGAAAGAGACGAACTAAGTTAGGAATTAGGAAGTGGCAGGCTTAATTTCGTTAACATGATGCTTTACATTTTTGCGACCTATCTGTAGAGTCACATTATGTTTATTATGTACCTTTAGAATTTTATAAGGGCCTTTCCATATAGGCGATAAGGCTTTGCGTAATCTATGATGGTGTTTTAAATACACCATGTCACCTGTTTTATAAGAAACTTCGCGAGAATTAGAATCATAATATTGTTTAGATTTTTCTTTACTGGTAATAAGATTTTGAATAGCTTTTTCGCGACTAAAGCGCATTCTATACTGTAAAGCACGTATATATTCATTATAAGTAGTATTATTATTACTTTCATATAAAGAGCTAGGAATAGAAGGTTTGTAGCCGAATAATAATTCGTGTGGCGTAAAATTAGTAGAAGAATGAGGCGTAGTATTATAAGCTAAAATTGCAGTAAATAAATAACAATGCCAATCATTTTGATTTTCATTGACGAAAGATTTTAAATATTCTTTTAAAGTTGCATGTGAGCGTTCTAGCGCTCCGTTTGTTTGAGGATGGTAAGGAGTAGTAAATAATGCTTTAACTTTTAAAATTTCAGTTAATTGTTTGAATAAATCAGACGTAAAGGGTGTACCTAAGTCTGTTAAAATAGTTTTAGGAAATCCAAAAAGGGACATAAAATGAACAAGATTTCGAGCTATTTCGTCGCTAGTCGACGAGACCATAGGATATGCACTTGTGAATTTTGTAAGATCATCTTGCAACGTTAAGATGAATTTAAAATTTTGGAAACCCGCGTCGGGTAAAGGGCCTACAATGTCGAGGGCTAATCTCTCAAACGGCCTTGTAGATGTGGAAGTGATCTCCATTGGAGCTTTATTAGATTTACGTAAAGGTTTGTTGATTTGGCAAAGTTTACATTTTTTTACATAATGTTCAATGTCAGAGCGCATTCCTTTCCAGTAGTAACTGGCTTTAATTCTTTTATACATGCGTTGTGAACCTGGATGACCCGCAATAGGCGAATCATGATTTTCTTTTAAAATTTTAGGAACTTCTACCGGAGTAGGATAAATTAATTGATTTTTGTAAATATGTATTTTAATATTTGTATTATGGAAAACATAGGAAATTATATTATAGATTTTAGTATAAGCTAATTTAGAAAAAGGATCCGAGAAATCTGAAATAGCAAGATCCGTAATATTTTGGCAATCAATTAAAATATTTCTTAATTTTATTAATAAGTTGAAAACGTCTTTATAATGCGTTTCCTCATAATGATGAACCTTGGAAATACACAAAACATAATGATGAAACCAAATAAAAAGGAAATAGAAATTTTTATCTTTAAAATTGTAGTGTTTAATTGTAAAAGGTTCACGTTCAGAATTTAGCAACTCGTCAGCGTTTTCAAGCTGCGATATTATTTCTTCACAATGTGGAATTGAATAATCAAAATCTAGGGATACTGGACACGCGATATTGTTTAATTTAGATAATTGTAATGCTTGAGTATATTCTTCGATAATAGTATTAAAAATTGGAAGTTGATTAGTAAATTGTAATTTAAAATATTTTTCATAAGTTAAATTATTCAAATTGTTAATATTAATAGTGTTAACTGGACACCTTGATAACGCGTCGGCATTAGAATTGAGACGACCTTGTTTATAAACAATTTCATAATCGTACTCCTCGAGTTTTAAGCGCCAGCGAATGAGTCTGCTACCCGGATCTTTTACATTGAAAAGCCACACAAGTGGTCTATGATCAGTAATTATTTTAAATTTATTTCCATATAAGTATGGTCTAAAAGTTTTAACGGCAAATAAAATAGCTAAGAGCTCTTTCTCCGTCGTAGAATAATTGCCTTCAGGCCTATTTAAAGTACGCGATGCATATGCTATAGGTTTGTCCTTGCCTATAGGACCTTGAGATAGAATTGCGCCTACAGCATAGTTACTAGCGTCAGTAGTAACATTAAAAGATTGGGAAAAATCTGGATACTGGAGAAGAGGAGCGGAAATTAATTTTTCTTTTAAAAATTCGAATGCGTGTTGCTGTTCCGCGTTCCACTGGAAGACAGCATCTTTCTTTAAGAGACACGTAAGAGGCTTAGTTAACTTAGCAAAATTCTCAATAAATCGGCGATAATAGCCTATTAAACCTAAAAAGGATTTAATATCTTTAGGATTCTTAGGAACTGGGAAATGTGAAACGGCCTTGACTTTTTCAGGATTTGGAGAGACACCTTTATCGGTGATGATGTGGCCAAGATAAGTGACTTCGTGTCTTAAAAATTCGCATTTGTCGGGCTGGAGTTTGAGATTAAATTGACGAAGTTTGTCGAAAACGCGTTTTAATTTAACTATATGATCTAGTAAATTTTGACTATAAATTATGCAATCATCGAGATATATAAAACAATCTAGACCTTGTAATCCTGACAATACGGTATTCATTAACCGTTGAAACGTGGCAGGGGCATTTTTCAACCCAAAAGGCATTCTGGTAAATTCATAATGTCCAGACATGCTTGAATTTGTGCTTATTGCAAACCCTGTTTTAGGGGCGTCCTTGGGACAAGTTTTTATTTGATGAAAGCCACTTGTAAGATCTAGTGTACTAAAATATTTTGAATGACCTAGTTGATCTAGGATGTCTGTGATAAGAGGCAGTGGATAAGTTTCGGAAACAGTGACGTCATTGAGGCGACGATAGTCTATGACTATTCTCCACTTTTGTTTGCCAGAAGCGTCGATCTTTTTCGGGACTACCCATACTGGGGCGCTCCAAGGCGAAGTAGAAGGGCGAATGATATCTTGGTCTAACATTTTTCGGATTTGGGAATCGACCTCTTCTTTGTGACACTCAGGAAAGCGATAGGATTTGACATGGATAGGAGGAGCGTCACCTGTGTTAATAGTGTGCTCGATGGCACTTGTAAAAGTTAATGGTTCGCCGTCTAAATGAAAAATATCGGTATATGACGAAACACAGTCTAAGAGAGCTTTCCGCTCTTCATTATTTAAATGAGAACAGCGAATTAAATTTAAAACTTTGTTTATACGATCAGATTTGCTACTAGAAATAGAATTAATACTTATACAATTTTCTGAATTATTTAAACAGTCGCGCTCGAGTGGCGTTAATTTTACATGATAATCTTTGATTTCTATACGATTTTCAGTAGTATTTAAAATAGAAATATTAACTTTATTGTTAGGTTTAATTTTTACTATGCAATTAGCGACATAAACACCTTCACATAAGGTATGATCTAGCACGAGAGCTTCATTGTTATGATATAAGTCGGGCGAGTAATTTGATACAGTGCATTCGATTACAGCTTCGGCACGAGCCGGTATGATATAAGTTGGCTGAGTATAAACAATAGGAATATAATGATTATTTATAGTCATAGATTTAGAAGAATAATCAATGTTAGACTTAAAGAAATTGCAAAAATCGCTACCGATAATTCCGTCATAATTATTTAAATTAATATCATCATTTGTCACATGAAACTTATAGTTGAATTTTTCGTTAGATATAGTAAATTCTAATTGGAAAGTTCCCAATGTTTCTACAGGATTTTCGGAACTGTTAATGCCCTTTAATTTAACGATTTCATGTGAAAGATCTGGAATTTGCAATAGACAGGACCCCTTTATGATACTGATAGCTGATCCCGTATCAACTAGAAAACATAGCATTCCCGATCCCGGTGCATGCTTAGAATTTAAGTAAGTATGAGGCAAAGACACCTTTTTACTATAATTATTAATTTCGTATATAGATTTAGAATTAGAACTAGAATTTAAGTTAGATTTAAGCGACTTATTACTAATACTCGATTTAGAATTTTGGACACTTTTGTCCTTAGAATTAGTTTGACACAGTTCTTTTGACTGTGGTATCGATTTAGAATAATTTAAGTTAGAATTAGTATAAGATTTTTGGTCATTACATTGACAATTTATTTTGCCATTAGAATTAGTAAAATTTAGTTTATTCGATTGAGATGATTGAGACATAGAATTAGAATTATTAGATTTGGTAGAGTTAGTAAAATTTGCCTGACTCAACAGTTTTTGTTGAGATGGACTCAGCATCCGTGGCTGAGATGAAAATTTAGTAGAGTTAGAATGACTCAACATATTTTTTTGTTGAGATGAACTCAGCATCTGTGACTGAGATGGACTCAATCTCGTGGATTGAGATGTAAGTTTAATAGAATTAGTAAAATTAGTTTGACTCAACTTTTTTTGTTGAGGTGGACTCAGTATCTGTGGCTGAGATGAAAATTTAGTAGAACTAGGACAATTTGTATGACTCAACTTATTTCGTTGAGATGGACTCAGCATCTGTGGCTGAGATGAAAATTGACTCGGCATATTTTGTCGAGATGTAAAATTAGAATGACTCAACGTTTTTCGTTGATGTGGACTCAATCTCGTGGATTGAGATGTAGATTTAGGAGAATTAGTATAAGAGTTAGAATATATCGTGTCCTTATGATTTTGGTTGGATTTTGGCAGACACGGAACCAAAATCCTTCTTAATTTAAATCATCGTGAACAGATTGAGACTGATGATCATGAATAATATTATAATTATTAGATTCACATTCACACGAATGTATTGGAACATTACCGTGGTCACGTTGTGCGGTGCTAGCACTTTCGCGGCGTTTCATATTAAATTGACGCTTGCGACATTCCATAATCGTGTGACCCACGTTTTTACAATAATTACACGATTTAGCATAAGAATTAGAATTAGACTTTGGAATAAAATTATTGTAAGAATAAGAATTATTATTAGAGTTAGTATTAAAATTAGCATTAGAATTTGAATTAAGATTACGTTGAGGATTTACGTGATACGACTTTTGAAAAATAGGTTTTTTATTCTTTAAACATTCAGAAGAGTTATGTCCGATTTTATTACAAATAGAGCACTGTCTTTGAGACCTACTGCTATTTTTTGAAAGATTAAATAATTTCTCCTCATCAGTGGCATATTGAATTGCATCACTGAGGGTTGTAGGATTTTTACACCTAACAATAGTTGAGATAGAAGGATTTAAGCCCAATAAAAATGTATTTAAGGCCACGAAGACCAAGCGAAATAGGCATTTAACGCTTCCAAGAGTTGCCCGCAATTGCCGCAAAGCGAGCCGCGCGCCTACGTCGCCGGCGTGAACTTACATGAACCCAAAGTGTTACAGTGTAGACGTGTCGGCAGTAGGTCATCTTATTTTATTATTTGTATTGAAAAAGATAATAAAATCCATAGATAATTGTTTTAATGCAACACATAGCACACATAATTTGAATAGATATTATAGGTAGGTACCTACCTAAGTAAAAAATGATTAAATTATATTCAATTATTTTGACAGTTTCTATGCAGTGTGTTCTGTTACAAGTATAAAAACACGCTGTGTTCGATGTGTGCATGGAGACGAGTACCTATCGTTAGCTCGTGTGGTCACTAAAGTACGTGTCGTTTCGTGAGATAATAATACTGTATCAGGTAGGCGCTGACGATTTGATGGTAACTACTTAGGCAGGCACTTGCAAAAAATGTATTCCTACTGCCGAGTCCGCACGTTTGCCACTTGCCGCAAAATCCAAACCTCCACAAACGTTTGACTTTTTGAAAATCCAGATTTCCGAATTTTTTCTCCCAAAAATCCGGATTATCCGGATAATTCAGATTTTTTTATTTTTTTTAAATTTGTTGCATATTTTATAAAACTTTAATGTTTATTTTACTACTATGTTGTAACAAAACTTACACTCATTAGTAAAAAAAAGAGTTACTTTTTTATAATTTAATTTAAATAAATTCTGATTTTAAGTTGTAAGTATTAGAATTACAATCTGAATAAATAAAAACATAATGAGATTATATCAAAATTATATACTTAATTATATTAATTTTTTTTATTTTTAGAAATATTTTTGATTACGTTTCAAATCCTACAATGTTCAGTTTTATAGTTAGTATTTTATTTTAAATAAGGTATGTATATATTGTTATTTACTAAATGTTCCAGCAGAAAGAATTATAAAAAATTGGAATAGCCTGTGATCTTTTTAACGCTTTTTTTACATATTCACCACTACCGTTTTCGTAAAGTTCCATTTCTATGTGAAAGTACTAACGTAGGAAAATTAATACAGTTTAATAAAACGTAGGAAACTGAAAATCCTTTAAATCGAGATCCGGGGAGTGAAGACAAATCATTTGAAGCATGGGGCTGAACAAATAATTTTGTATGGACGAAATTGGACCACTTTTGAGTTATTGAAAGTAAAAATCACCCACCTGTTTGGGTAATAATTAAACACGTAAATGGTGCTTTTAATTCCCTCGGTAACTAACAGAAGTACAATAAGCAATTCTAAGCACAATTTAAAACCTATAACTGTTGTAAGATCTTTATTTTAACATTTTACTTACAAATAAACAGTAACATCTTACTCTTCATTGCACTTTGAAGTTTCCGCTATAAGATGAAAACTACATTACTTAAAAAAATAACAGTGGTTTACACAAATCGTTGGTGCTATTTTTGACACCTATATCTTATCTTTAAAATATTATCTAAAAATAATTATTTCTACGCAAAAACAGGAGCGTTGATTTTCATTTAGTTTTGCTACTGACTCGTTCGGCAAAACTCTCTCTAATCTTAAACCAACCAGTCAGGTATTATCGACTCCAAAACTTCTTCCTGATATCATAGAGATAATATTTAGGTATTTGGACTTAGATATTCATTATTTAGAAGATAATTAAATATAGTTAAACCACTACATTTCTTTTTAAGCTGTCATATTAATTTGGCATTCTATGATTGTAGAAATTAAAATTGCAATAATATGTTTCGACTTTCGTTAGTAAGAATTCAATAAATATAAAAATACAAAGCTTTAATTGGGTTTGGATTTGCTTATTATACTTCTTACTACTTGTGCAATTGAAACTGAAACCATATTCAGTGTTTTTATAAATTGGATCACCTATTAATGAACTGTACTACTACTGAAAAAATATAAAATTGTAAGTATCTTAGAAACAGTCCATACATCTATACTAATATTATAAAGAGGAAAACTTTGTATGTTTGTTTGTTTGTAATGAATAGGCTCAAAAAGTACTGGACCGATTTCAAAAATTCTTTCACCATTCGAAAGCTACATTATCCACGAGTAACATAGGCTAAATTTTATTTTGGAAAAAAATAGGGTTCCGTAAGATATTTGGGTTTTTCGGACACAAGGTGTAAAAAATCAACCAGAAAAGTTACTTATTTTGCGTACGCTGCCTAAACTATAAAAGATAGAACCATAAAATGTTCTAATTATTTGTAGATCTTACAAGTATCTACAAAAAAGTCCGCGACACACTATACCTATCTATGTCGAGTGAGGCACAACAACCATTTTTTTATTTAGAAATCTTGAATTTTTTTTGGACTACATTTAAACGCGTTTATTTTACTCATGCTATTAATCCTTATCAAAATAAATTATTTCATCACTAAGTACAGTTTATGTAGATAATATTTGGTCTTTTAATGATTAAAATTGGATGTTTGGTTTTGAAGTTATGGCGAAATTAAAATATTACGATTTCTGCTGCACGGCCCGTTGCGAAGTGGGCGTCGCGTCGTCGCCAAGGCGTGCGAGTTTAGATCTATGAGTAAATTTTTTGTTTTGTGTTCGTTGTAACTATGATGGATAGATACTTGAGTAACTATTTATTTAGTGATTGTTGTATTGTTAGTTCTGAAAAGTGTAGGTATTTCATACGATAAAAGTATACCCACTTACTTATTTCATTAAGTATTAGCATAGTAGGTACCTATATTAATTTGTTTCTGTTTGTTTTGACTAAATTTCACCCGTTTTGTTAGAGGTTTAAAGACATTCTGTTATCTGTAGTATTAGTATCAGTATTGTACCCGTGCGAAGCCGGGGCGGGTCGCTAGTATACATATATAGCGGCCATAATATTTTAACAGATCTTCATCCCTCGCATTTCCATTTAATGGATTGACTATGTTCTACCAAATAACTTGAATAAATGGAAAAATGTGTCAACAATTTCAACAGGACAACAAATAATATCAAATTATCCAAAGGCATGTATTTAAACTCACGACAAAACATATTTATTTCTTATGTTTACGCGAATATTGTTCATTGTTTTAAACACTTACGGATTTTGTCGCGTTACGTAAACGTAACCGTAAAACGTAAACCGTGACAAAATCCGTAAGTGTTTAAAACAATCACGACAAAACAATTAAATTTTGGATGTGAAAATACCGAATATTGAATACTAAATTACCATGTTGGCTAAAGAATGTAAGGAATAAAAAATTACAAATCTGGTGACTAAATAATACCACTGAATATTCCAAACTGGCAGACTGATATTATATTAGCGAACAAATAACCATCTTGGCGACAATTTGTGAGTACACATTTAATTTAAGAATAGGTACATATATTTTCCGTAATGTAGGTAACTCAAAAAACATACAAGCAGCAAAACCAGCGCACATAAAAAAAAACAAAGGAGCGTACAAAATTCCCAATTTTTAATTTTCCTCGACTTGGTGTAGATATTGGGTAGATTCATTTTGAAATTTAAAAATAACGGTTATTCATTTTTCGCAAAATTAACATAGGTGTCGTTACCAAGTTTTTGGGGGTGCTGGATACGAAAATGACATTCATTTTGAAATTCCAATATGGCGGACATACTTAATTTTATAAAAATAATATGGTTGTCCCTTTGTTGGTTTCTGGGGGTGCTGATTACAAAAAAGTCATCCATTTTAAATTTCCTTAGTAACCCCGCAACCTCAAATTTTCTTCATGATGGGAGAAAAAGAAATTCGAAAATCCTGAATATTCCAACATTTCTATAGCTTTATGCATCCCGGCCCCGGTTTTTCAATGTAGAGCATTTATATTTTTTTAATAAAATAGATTCTATCTCGGAAACGGTGCATCTTAATGAAAAATAATGAAAATTTCCTCCCCCTTAGAAACTCCGCAACATCATATTTTCTTCATGATGGAAGAAAAAAAATCTGAAAATCCTAAATTTTCCAAATTTTCTATAGCGTTTTACACCGTTCGTGTCTCAAAGTAGAGCATTATCGTATTTTTTTTTCTATAATGGCTTCTATCTCAGAAACGGTGCATCCTACTTGAAAAATAATGAAAATTACCTCTCCCTTAATAACTCCGTAACCATATATTTTCTTCAAGATGAGAGAAAAAGAAATTCGAAAATCCTGAATTTTCCAACATTTCTATAGCTTTATATATCCCTCGTATCTCAATGTAGAGCATTTAATTTTTTTTTATAAAATTGATTCTATCTCGGAAACGGTGCATCCTATTGAAAAAATAATGAAAATTTCCTCCCCTTAAGAACCCCGCAACACCATAGTTTCTTCACGATGGAAGAAAAAGAAATTTGAAAATCCTGAATTTTCCAAAATTTCTATAGCTTTATACACTGTTCGTGTCAAAGTAGAACATTGCCATATTTTTTTTCTAAAATCGCTTCTATTTTAGAAACGGAAAAATAATACTATTACTGGAAAAATAATAAAAATTTCCTCCCCCTTAACTCGGAAATCGCATATTTTTTTCATGAATGCCAAAAAAAGAAATTTGAAAATCCTGAATTTCGAAAAGTTTCTATACCTTACATAGCTGGTACCTCTACAAACTACATGTTAATTTTACGAAGATTGGATAGTCTCCATTTTGGAAAATGAAATTGGAAGACAATTTTATAATCAGCATATGAAACATGGAAAAAGACATCCATTTTTAATAAAAAAAAAAAATATACGCCATTTTGGAATTTTAAAACGGATTTTATTTTCATATCATTCTGCACCCCCAAAAACCTTGAAAACGATACCCATACCAAAGAAAAAAAAACCTCCAATAGTATCCAAAACTGGGATTTTCCGTAGCTTGCAAATTGAATTTTTAGCAGCTATTAATTTATCAATCAAATCTTTATAAGCTACTTACATGGTATAATGGTCACCAACTTATCGGTGCTAATTGGATTAAATTTCGCTACTTTTTATCTGCCGATTTTTGTATTTTTTGTCACTTGAGTGATTTCACCAGTTTGGTAATTTAGTCGCCAACATATTAATTCGCTGCCAAATTCAGCAATACAGTATGCTCACGTGCAGTCACCAACTTATTTTTTGTTCACTCGATTAATTATATCCCTTATTCAAATATTGTACGTCTAGAGTACATACTAATTACAATTAAAATATGTAATTTTCATAGTAGCAACCAAAATTGATTGAAGTAATTTAGTCGCCAGCATATTAATTCGCTGCCAAATTCAGCAATACAGTATGCTCACGTGCAGTCACCAACTTATTTTTTGTTCACTCAATTAATTATATCCCTTATTCAAATATTGTACGTCTAGAGTACATACTAATTACAATTAAAATATGTAATTTTCATAGTAGTAACCAAGATTGAAAAAATCGAAAAATCCGGATTTTTCGAATTTTTCGAATTTCGAAGTATCCGGATTGCAACCCCTACTTGCGAGTGACTTGGTGTGTTCTGCAAAGGCAAGCATGACAGATGTTGAGCTCGTATCCTTATATTTTATTGTAAATAGAACAGCCTCCGTGGTCTAGTGGTTAGAGCTTGGCTCTCGACTCGGATGTCGCGTGGGGAGTTATTTATTATTATTATTGTAAAAACAGAAATCGAAATAAAAAGAAACGAAAAGTACGGCAAAGAAGATGGTAGATGTTACAAATTCATAAAAACCGTTTACTGGCTTATTCAATAATGTACTAAGGCTACTCCACGCATCAGCTACTTTTTTCTCATAATACACAACACAATAATATATGTATGGACGCTTCACACCAAGTCAATCTGGTCCCGTGGTAAGTTCTCGAAGAACTTGTGTTACGGGTACCAGACAACAGAAATATATTTAATAATTTTTATATTATACACATATTTAAGATTTTTAGTATATTTAATACACATTCATGACCCAGGAACACAGAAAAAATGTTTGTTCCTTCAGCATTCAAACCCGCGACCCCCGGCTTGAGCACCAACACACTCAACCACTGAGCCACAGAGGTCGTCTCATCTGGCAAAAGCAACGACGTGGCGACGATAATGTTATTGTGTATGGTTATAATATGTATAACTAGCCGATGCCCGCAACTTCGTTTGCGCCTAACTGACGGAAGCGGAACCCTATTTTTTAAACGGAACCCTAAAATAAAAGTAGCCTATGTTAGACCTTATGACATCAGCTATCTGCCAGTGAAAGTCCCGCGAAAATCGGTCCAGCCGTTTCAGAGATTAGCCGGAACAAACAGACAGACAGACCGACAGACAGACAGACGGACAGACATTTTAAAAAATTGGTATTTTATTGTAAGTACCGAATATACTTTCAGATGTATTATGTGAAAAGCTGTTAATTTGAGGTTACAAACAGACACTTCATTTTTATTTATCTGTACCTATAGATTTAGTTCAAAAATAAAAAGAAGCATAAAAAAATACAAAACAAACTTTCCAATAGATTTTTATTGTATTATATGTCCAAGATCCGGGAACACAGGAAACTTTTTGTTCCTTCGGCGGGATTCAAACCCGCGACCCCCGGCTTGAGCACTAACATGCTCAATCACTGAGCCACAGAGGTCGTCTCATCTGGCAAAAGCAACGACGCGGCGACAATAAAATGTAACATGTTATTGTGTATGGTTATATGTATAACTAGCTGATGCCCGCAACTTCGTTTGCATAACTTCGTTACCCGCAACTAACGAAAACGGATCCCTATTTTTTATACGGAACCCTAAAATAAAAGTAGCCTATGTTAGACCTTATAACATCAGCTATCTGCCAGTGAAAGTCCCGTGAAAATCGGTCCAGCCGTTTCAGAGATTAGCCGGAACAAACAGACAGACAGACAGACAGACGGACAGACAAAAATTTTAAAAATTGATATTTTATTGTTAGTATCGAATATACTTTCATATGCATCAAGTGATAAGCTGTTAATTTGACATTACAAACAGACACTTCAATTATATTTATCTGTATAGATGTATAGATTTAGTTCAAAAATAAAAAGAAACATAAAAAAATACAAAGAAACTGACTTTCCTTTAGATTTTTATTGTATTATACATATCCATGACCCGGGAACACAGGAAACTTTTTTTCCTTCGGCGGGATTCAAACCCGCGACTCCCGGCTTGAGCACCAACACGCTCAATCACTGAGCCACAGAGGTCGTCTCATCTGGCAAAAGCAATGACGCGGCGACGATAAAATATAACATGTTATTGTGTATGATATGTTCAAAAATAAAAAGAAACAAAACAAACTGACTTTCGTACACTGCGTTAGAAACGAAAGAATTGTTCGATAAATACGCGGGTAAGGCGTGCGCTAGCAAAACTGACATCTTTCTCTGAAGTCTGTCCTCGTCAACGCCTAGCGGGCGACTGTGGGGCGACTCTAGCGGCTTACGCACGCTGCATTTCAATATTAATTTATTGTTAAAATAATTAAACCAACATGCAAAATGTAACCAGAAATTATTCTTTTTTAAGTTATTAGCTTTTCGTAGATATGATTTTTGAAAGTAAAACTATCATGAACTTCATGAACAAAAAGAAAAATATTCAAATTTAGCCTCCTCTTCGGAATTATTTTTGATCGAGTGAAGTTTTCAATATTATGTTTCGAACCACAAATTGTTAAAGAACATTAAGTAAACAACAATGTGTTTTTTTTTTGGCTTTTTAAAGTTACTATTTGTTTGTTTATTATCGATTCAAAGTCATGTAAAATTGGGTCCACGTGGCCTTAAGGCGAGGTCTTCCATAGCGGCTATTCGGCCAGGAAGTTCTTCCTCATTTTTACAACTATAATGAATATCGGATTGAATTCTAGTTAAAATTTGCTCGACTCTGAGGGAGTATTTTATTACATCTTCACTAGGCAACTGTTTAGAATTTTGTAAATCAGACAGTAAATGTGTTGCATGTTTCTTTTCACCGAAAGTTGAACGCAAAAAGCTTTTTAATTCTTTCCAACTAGAAAATGTTTTTAGGCTACAAGCAACTTGTGCTTTGCCCTCTAACTGTGAAATTATGAATTTAGATAAAATTAATTGTTGTTCAGGACTAGCTAAAAGCATTGCATTTTCGCAATTTGTGAGAAACGCAGGGAGTGATTCCCTGTCACCACTATATGGTTTAATAAATTTAGTTAAAAACGTTAGCGTAATTTTTTCGGACATTTTGTTTTCCTCAGACTCTCCTTTGACTGACATTAGCTTTTATGATATGCTGAACTTTTTATTAAAATTTAAATAATTTTGTAAGATACAGTGAAAATTTAGAAATTAAAAATAGAATTAACTAGGATTTAGAATTAATTAAGACTTAAGAGTTTGTAAATTTTGGATTTAGAACTTCACGATTTAGAACACTTTAGGATTTAGCACTTTAAGGATTTTATCACCTTTTGATTTAGCACATATAATGATTTTGAAAATTTTAGGATTTAGAAATTTCGATTTAGAAAAACACAAAAACACTCACAGTAATAAAACGCCGATAACCTGCATGCCGTGGTGTGGGAACCGGTGTCGCGTTCTGCTGCTACGCTTTTCCCGGAACTGGGGCGGATGATTTGCCCGGTGTGGTGAGTTAGACTCGGAGCTGGTGGAGCGGGCTCAGGCAGCGCCGCTGCTGGGGCTGCTGAGGCTGACCGTCGTCCTGGTGGGGTGTAGCTGGAGCGGGCTCAGGCTGTGGCCTGAGGCTGACCGTCGTCCTGGTGCAAGTAGTCGGAGCGGGCTCAGACAGAAACTGCTGAGGCTGACCGTCGTCCTTTTCTGGAGCAGGCTCACGCAAAGAGCGGAGGCTTAATGTCGTCCAGGTGTAGTTGGAGCGGGCTCGCGCTTTCCGATAGCGGAGTCTTACCGTCGTCCTTTATGAGACAGTGACAGGGGTGCCTGGTTCGGATTCCGGGTCTTTTTGACTCTCGTCGTAAGACTTTCTCCGGAATCACACTTCTGACACCAATTTGTTAGGCGGCCGTCCCTGTTTGACTTTTTAAAAAAAACTACACTTTACACTAAACTACTTTATTTCAATAAAACACACAAACTACACTATGACTTCCCACACTTTAAGCGAGTGCTTAAAATCGCACTGTTCGCGGCGGCTTCCAGAATCTAACTAACTGAAATAATTAATAAAATATCGAAGTAAAATGAAAATGCAAGCTAAACGGAAAAATAGAAGCGCGTGGTAAAAATGCTGATAATGGACTATGTCCATAGTAGCTAGGGTTGTAACAGAACCTTATATTTCACAATAACTTATAAACTTTATATTATTACGTATTTTTGATCGAGACTACCAGTTGACCTCAAATTTTACTTCAACTGAGCGCTCTGCGCTCTATATATCAAAAAGAGTTTGAGATATTAAAAAATGTTTAGTGCAAAAGTTGTAGAAAATTTTATTCTCCACAATATTTGTATATTATGTACAAATAACGTAAAACCCATAGGAAACGAGATATTTGTAAAAAAAATGTGCTAAAATTATTTTTAAAACCTTTGAATTTTAAAGTTGCGGACATCGTATCATGTGTGAATTTCGAGACAAGTTTTAGGATGCCAAAACACAAGACGTTTTAAATACGAGTTTACAGCTGTGTATCTTGATTTTCCGAGGTTAACCCCCTATCATAATGACTGGACTATCAATCAGTTCTAAATTTTTGTTAATAACGAATATTTAACTAAATTTTTGTGACGCAATTACTATACCCAACGATAACTTACTGCGTTGATTTTGAAGATCATTGGTGAACCAAAACTACAACTACTCACCAAAGCCAAAAATACAAGTTCTTTACCTCTCTCAAGTCATAAGCCACAGCGCATTCGTCTACATCCTCACACACATGGTCTCTTACGAATCTGAGCCCTGGACCGCAGCTGCAGGTGTATCCTCCACATAGATTGATGCAGTTTTGCATCGGCCCACATTGCGCTTCACCCGTTGCACATTCATTTATATCTTAAAAATACAATGATGTCGGACTTAAATATTATGTTTGAAATCAATTTTATGAAATCATAAAAACTTCTATTACTAATTTATACTACAGAGTTTTAATCTTTATAAAATAATTCACAAACTAAGGGCGGTATTCTTGGTCGATTCTTATTTATAAGTTCGCCTTATAGACATGCTTAAGGTGACATTTCGATTCACAGTCGTAACATAAGCATTGTCTTAAATATTATTTCATGCAAATAAGGTGGACTTATTCGAAAATTCTTAAGTCTTTTCTTAAGGCGCTGTGAGTAGTCAACTATGAAGTATTCGAGGGGGTGAAGGAGATGAGTGGGGGACGTGCCGCCCCCGTTACTGCGGGGGGCTTCATGCGATTTACGTCAAAGTGATGTGTCTATAATGTACAAAAGCGTAATTTCGATCAAATTGCAATATGCTTCATAGCCTAGCGGTATTTTGCCCGCCTAAAGCAAAGCGTAGCGTCTAGGTTCAAATCTCATTACAATTTAATATATTTCAAAATGTCTATTTTCTGTCTAGGTCAATTATAATAAGTCTAATTCCTAATTTTGTGCCAAATTTAGCCATTGCGATTTGAGAAAGTTAAGCTTTTTAGTAAGTAGTTAATGGGTAAAAAAATCTAAAAAAAAGCTCAATTTAGTCACTGAACTCCTAAACGGCTGGGCCGATTTTAATAAAAAAATTTGTGTGTCTTCAGGTTGATTCGAGAATGGTTTAAATTTGCAATTGGACCTGGTAGGTGGCGCTGCTGTCAGTAGTCAGTACGTCAACAAAAATTCTAAGGCGGTACGAAGACAACGAAGTTTCCCGGGATAGCTAGTATTATTATAATATGCGGTCGAAGTATTGCGGAATACGCACTACAACATGTAACACATTATGCTATCTACAGACACACGAATATGGTACGGAGCGTACAGCGAACCATATCCGGAGACCAAATTCGGTGTCGCTACACACGCACGAATTTGGTACGGTGCAGTGAAGCGAAACGCTCGACACTCCTGTGTTCGATTTTATGCTCTATTACATTAGCACAGAGTTCTATTTACAGTGCGGTTTTTAAACGACGACATTGATTCCCGTAATTCATTGATAAAGGGCAGTGATACCAACACTTTAAAAAATATTTCTCCCCAAATTTTACCCCTGATTACTTATACCATTGACAGGTCTAAGAGATAATAAGCTAGAGAGAAAGGTTATGTGTTTAACATAAAGACTTACGCGTGAATAACATAAAACTAACTTGGCTTAATCTGATTTCACTCCCAATACATTTTCATATCCCTGGCTATATACACACATTAAAATAATTTTTATTATTACATACAAATTGATTCATAAGGAGTAAACTCTAAACATTCTGTCCTCTAGTAAACCCCGGAGATATTAAATAATTAATATTATGTTTATAGCAGTTTTTCCGCTAAATAATACCCACAACCTGCAAGCAAATGTGTGAGTGCACGCATAAGCATGCGTAACGCACCTCCCTCCTCCCACACTGCTTATGCGTGCACTCAGATGCAAGATCGTGCAAACACCACCACCACACAAGCAACAATGTCGGCAAGATCGTGCAAAGCCCCACACCACCATGCAGGTTGCAAAACTCGACGCGCGTTTCGCCCCGTACCCGGAGCATCCTCAGGAAGTGGACCTGCGAACAAAGTTCGTTAGTAATGCTGCCAAGCAAACCGCCACCTTATATAGACTACTGGCTACTAGTACCCCCACCAAACATATTAATGAGCGGTGACGTAGTCAAGCAAGTTTGGTCATTCAACAATGCATGTCTATTGTTGTTCTTTTCTTTAATTATTTCTAATTGTTCCAACACGCTCAGTCGAAAGCCTTTGTCACATTTATGTAATATCTTATAGGAATGGCCATCGGGTACACTATGACCACTATCTAAAAGGTGTTTAGCAAAATGTGATTTATCACGATGACCATTTCTATAAGCCGCGATGTGTTCTTTGTACCGAGTCTCAAAGTTACGTCCAGTTTGACCTTCGTATACACTATCGCATTCAGGACAATCGATTTTATAGACACCGGATTGGTACTTTAAATCAATCCGGTCTTTATTATGACACAATTGATTTTTTAAAGTATTATTTGTCCTGAATGCGACGTGCATATCGTTATTTCTCATTATTTTAGATAAACGTGCAGATACCTCACCCATGTAGGTCAAACTGGACTTGTATCTAACCACTTCCTTATCAGGAGTCCCTGCGTACAAACCCAGTACAAACCCAGTACCCGGAGATATTTTCCCTAATTTTGGTGGGTACATCCCTAAGTTGGCAACACTGATACTGTTGTACGGCCAAACCGCCGGACTGCTCTACACACGCACGAATATGGTACGGAGCGTACCAGATCCGATGCGGACAACGGTGAACTCTTCGCCTTCTTCTTATGTTCGCCGGACTGCCCTACACATGCTCGGATCTGGTACGGAGCGTACCAGATCCGCTGTACGCTCCGTACCAAATTTGTATGTCTGTAGACACCATTACACAATACACATTATGACATCACACACATTGACGTTTCTTCCTAGGTCGACATTTCAAAATTTTATATATTTCGCATTTTTCAGCGGTTACAAAATCTAAACTTGCTTTTGCCCGCAACTTCGTTCGCGTAGCACAAAGCTAAATTTTATCGACTGATTTTATACAATACATAAATACACAATAAAATTCAATATCAAATATTCCCATTCTACATACATGAAACTTGGGCTATCTGACAGCAAAAAAAAATACAATTTCAAATACTTAGTTTCTGACATTTGTGGTTTAACCAAATAGTCTCTTCGGCTTCATCATATTAATTGTAAATATTGTTTTATTTAACTTATTACTAATATAATACAGAGAGAAGGTTTATTTGTTTGTATGTTTGTTTGTTTGCATTGAATAGGCTCCGAAACTACTGGAATGATTTTGATGAAATTTAGGACAGATACAGAATAGACAACGGGGAAGCACATAGGCATACTTTTTATTCCGGAAAAATGTACGGTTCCATCGAGATTTCCTTTTGCGCGCATGAAGTCGCGGGCAACACCTAGTCTAAATATATAAAAGGCAAACCTGACTGACTCATCTATCAAAGCACAACCGAAACTACTGAACAGATGTTGCTAAAATTTGGCATACAGATAGTTGTAATGACGTAGGCATCCGTTAAGAAAGGATTTTTGAAAATTCGCCCCCTACGGGTGTAACAAAGGGGTTAAAATTTTGTATGGAAACCGAACTTTACGCGGACGAAGTCGCGGGCAAAAGCTAGTAAAAAATAAACGTAGATTACTGAATAAGTACATGTTCCTAATATCTGCTCATGGTGATTAGAATTAGAATTGATTATAATAATTGATATAACTTTACAAACCAACAGAATAATAATATTTAGGTATATATATTATATTTACTTATTCTGTTGTCAATCAATGTTGTCAATTTTAAATCAAACATGTTTTTTCTTTCGTCGTGTAATAAATTATATCAATAATTTCGGTTATTTTACGTCAGTCTGACTGGCAGCTCGGTTTGCATACCGACGTTTGATTTTTGGTGGTGAGTTCAAATCCCGGTAAGATAAATATTATTTTTGTGATTCTTATAATGTCTTTGTTTTTCTTTAATATTTTTTTTATTTATTTTTTATTAATTTTTATCGTTGTACTAAAACTACGACCAAAGCTCGGTCTCCCTAGTACCTACTTATAAAGAGTCTTTGTACCTCCATCTTAAAACTTTGGACAAAAAATTTGGACATTCATCGAATACAATCTTTTCATATTTTATATAATATAATCTACACTAATATTAACAACAACTTAAAGTAACTAATAATAAAATAAGTACATAATTAACCATATACTTTTATTACTGCGAAAACAAGCATCGCTTGGAGTTTTATAGTGCGACAAAAAAAAAGAAAAAAAAATCGTCTGACCGGGATTCGAACCCGAGACCAATTGGTCGCAACAACGCAAAAAGCCAAAGGGCTACCAAGCGTCTTACGTCAGATAGCGAAATTACGTATATATCATAAGTATTACACGACGAAAGAAAAACTAATATTTACCCCCGACTTGACCTTTATGCAGACGACATAAAGGTCCATTCGGGGGTAAAATAAATTTAAACGGACTTTCAACAATAAATTCGAATAATTTTTGAGCAGAAAAGAGGGGAAAAATTTGACATACGTCTCATTAGCAAGAGGCCTAAGCCGGTACTGTCTTATTCAATAGATATGAAAGAGAAGGAATGACAGGTCGCCATTTCGCGATGTTTCATTCGACTCGTACGAATTATTTATCATTGAAATAAATTAATACTAACAAATATCACATTCTATACGAAAAATCAAAACAACAATTCCCTTCCTTTTATTATATTTTACGAAACTGCAAATAATTTTCTCATTTCTGTTCACAAATAATACAGTTACAACTCAAAGAATTTCTATTTTAATGGTAACTTTATGATTTTTTTTTATCGAGAAATTTTTCAGATAACGTGTTTTGAAAATGAAGGTAAATATGAGGTAAAGGTAGCAAATATGATCAAAATTAACATATATTTTTTTGCTGCACTAGAATGTATCCATTCGTCTCAAAAAATTTTTGAAAGAAGCGCATTTCTAGGGTAAGAGCGCCTTAAGCAACGACCAAGAATTCCGGCCTTACTCGTTCACACATAACCTTTACAACACAAGACAAAATAACTAGACATACCTACATCTCGCCGCGCGGACCACCTTGTACTACCAAGTATAAGAATTAATTACGGGAAAAGTACAACAAGCACAGCTATACAACGCACTTCCAAAAGTTGTGAAAGAGGCGACCTCGCTCAACATTTAAAAAAAATACTAGCAAATCATATTTATTCTAATTAAAAACGCTTGTTACTTGGACCACCGGCTTATATTGATAATAAATATAATGCAGCGAACTCGCAACTATGACACGTCTCGATGTACTATTTTTTTTCAGTCTACCCACATAATCGGGTCAACATTCATTGTTTTAACTTTTTATTATTATATTCTCATTTATGCTTTGCTCTGATCCGACAAGGGAAAAAAGCACTTACCAAATCACTGTTGTCTTGGTCACACGACGAATCTGAAAACTTGCTAAAAGTGTACAAATAACACACACACACATATACAAATAACACATATTGTACACCCATAGAAATAAAACAAATGCACACACATTCATCACGCACCGGCACATCACACACAAACTTACATTCACTCTCATACTTGCATAAACATATTCACACCCACACTCACAATAATTTTAAGTAAGTCCCCATTTATTGTTTCTTTTATTTATTTTGATTTAAATGATAAAGAAATGCTGTTTTTTGTTTTTAGCCGCAAATTATTTCTTTGTACTCTTTTAAATCCCCTATAGGACAGGCGCCGCACAGTGTTTTAGAAATCCTCAAAATCGGACATTTCTAAACTAAGCCCATAAATCGATGGCGTATTGTATTCCAAACATAAGAGTAGAACACCCGTGTGCCAATTCTGCTTAGTTTTTGAGATAAATAATTTGGAAGATGGGCATTTTTTCAAGTCATCAATTCATAAAATTAATTTATTACGTCAATTGCGAGGCGTTGTTTATATACTTTGTTCGATACACCATTTAGACGCGCATTTTGTATACTTTATTACGTTTCTTCCACTTGAGTACTTTTAGAGATATTAAATTTTTTTCAGTTTTCAAACTACATTTTTTTTCTTCGATAAAAAGTTGTTTCCGCAATTGTTTTTTGTACTAAAACATACTTTGTTATAGCTTCTTTGTACAGGATTTTTTTCTATTGCCAATTAAACTAGGAACGGGAGAAATAAGCATTCTTTTATTTTTAATTAGCCCCTGACCTATTTTTAAGAGCAAAGTTTCATATATAGAGTCATAGAGTTTATGCAAATAAAAAATTCATAAACTCCGATGAAAGGTAGTGTGTAGCGCGGGAAGGGGTCCACCCTACTTAGGCAATTGCTAAAAACCCGTGCCTAGCGGCGGCATGGGTCCTGATAGGCTCCGTGATGCTTCACCTCCGCTCCTCTGGGTTGTATGTATAACCACGGGGCTTAAGCAATTGCCTAACTAGGGTGGACCCCTTCTCGCCCTACAATCAACCTTTCATCAGAGTTTATTAATTTTTTATTTTCGTAAAATCTATGGTATATGAAACTGTGCTCTTAAAAATAAGTCAGGGGCTAATTAAAATAAAAGAATGCTTATTTCTCCCGTTCCTAGTTTGATTGGCAAAAAAAAAAAACCTGAACAAAGAAACTATGACAGCGTATGGCTTAGTACAAAAAACAATTGCGGAAAACTTAGTATCGAAGAAAAAAAATAAAGTTTGAAAAGTGAAAAAATTAAATATCTCTAAAAGTACTCAAGTGGCAGAAACGTAATAAAGTATTATAAATGCGCATCTAACTGGTGTATCGAACAAAGTATATAACAAGTTTACAACGCCTTGTAATTGACGTAATAAATTAATTTTATGAATCGATGACATGAAAAAATTACCATCTTCCAAATTATTTATCTCAAAAAATAAGTAGAATTGGCACACGGATGTTCTACTCTTAAATTTGGAATACAAGACGCCATCGATCTATGGGCTTAGTTTAGAAATATCCGATTTTGAGGAACGATACTTCTGTAATATTTTGTTAATGTTTTTATTGGAAATAAACTATTTTTATTTTTTATTTTTATTTAAGTGACTGTCTTTTTGGGAATAAAGATTTTTAAACCGAATCTTTATTTATTAATGAGGGTTTGTTCGCTTTGCTAGCACGTCACCCTTATGTCACTACAGAGTTATTGGCGTTACCACAGAACAAATATTAGTTACAACAGAAGGCTCACTTCGAAGAGTCATTAGAAGAAATAGGGACTCTTACTACGATGCGATTAAGTTCAATTTAGCTCGCGCAGCGCGTGATCGCCTACCATTATATTTACCTACAAGTTGCGTCTCTTTCTATCGCATAACTCTTATTCATATCGCATAATTGTGTCGAAATCGGGGTTGTCTCCGTTTAGAAAATAATTTATTTAATTACAACTTTTTTTCTAGTACCTACCTACTGTACTTTAGTGAACAAATTACTTTCCAAATAAACCTAAAGTAGGTGTTAATAGTAGGTACTTTAACTCGCGCATACCTATAAGTAGGTACCTATGCGTAAAGTGTAAACGTAAGCGTTACCTTTACGGCCTGATATTACTCAAAGATGTTGAATCACGTCGCACTCTAGGTACGTTTATCAACAAATAACTTTTCAAATCGTATCACGATTTATATTGCATCGGAATGACAGTTTACGATGCGAACAGATAGTTCAGGAGCCAACACCTAAAAACTTAATATTGGTTCTCAAAATCTCAACTAATAGCAGTAGCTCAAACTATATTTATAATAATATTGTTATTTAATATTATAATATTATGGGACCCATTGTACCCACTTTTAAAATAATAATAATTGCGAACAAATCTCGCGCGTACGCGTCACTCACTGCTCGCGCGTAAGTCCCTACTGAGGTGCCGCACGTACTTGCATTTTCTATACCTACACAGGGAGTGAGACAGGCCTGGCGTTACTTTAAAAAAAAAAGTATAATGAAAAGAAGAGTACCTTCACATGAATTGTCTGGTCCTAATCTTGTTCCTGATGGGCAGAGTGAGGGTGGAGCATCTTTCTTTTTTTCGGGTAGTTTTACTTCATTTTCAATTGGCAGTTCCGGAGGTAGCACCGGGCAGAGTGGAAGAAAATCTGAAAACAATAAGTTATTGATTTGTATTTTCACACCTATAGTACTATAGGAAAATATTTTTTATGAAGGTAAATATTTTTTATACTAAGTATTGTTTTTTTACTTAAGAACCTCACACAAACATATTTTTTATGATTTTATAGACGTGGATAAATGTAGCATTGGTCAAGCAAACTGTGCATGGAAATATTATGTGTCAACACAGACGGTGGATACCTAACATATAGTACCTCTAGATTGATAGCTCCTGACGTCACAGCTTGTTAGAGAGAGAACGTAAATTGGTCAATACTTGTGAAGAAACGAAACAATGTTATGTTTTGTCCCTTTCGCTGTAACCGGGTTTTTGGCACAGAGCTGTCAAATTTGACAATCCTGTGCCCTCTGAAGAGTGAGGTTTCGTATTATTTGAACACTTTTGTGTTTTTTTCTGTGTTTTATGTTATATACTCTTTTGAGATAGAGACCGTGTAGTTTTAAGTATTTTAACAATCGGTGGATCATAGATATATAATATTAAAAACCTAGGGTGGATGCAGTATTTTGAGGTGCAAAAGTCGCAGCGAAGGAAAATGTGCTGCCGTAACTTTTCACTCGTAAGTAGCTATAGCTCGTGTTTTTTTAATTTGTGATTGCTTAATACATAAGAATGATGATATATGGACGTAAATACAATCATATTTTCCATAGAAAGTGAGATGAAATCTATATTTTTTACATAATTCATATTCTAAAAATATATTTGTCTAACGGCCGCACTCAGAGACATTTAATGCTTACTTAAAGGGTTACTTAGTAGAGGTTTTGACATAAAACTAGTTTTATTAATATTATATATCTATGCATAAAGCCCATATATTTTCTGTCAAAATCTCTAATTAGTGTCACCTTAAGTAATCATTAACCTTCAAGCGGGCGCGCGGTCATTCATAACGGCAGCGGTCGCGCGTAATCGAAAAGACCTATGGGATATTTGATAGAAATAAAGCATTAATTATCCGAAAATCATATATGTTTTTGTACACAGATAAGTAATCATTGTGTTTAAAGTCTAATTGGAGAAAACAAGTAATTTAAATTAAGAAAAAGAAACAATTATTCGATCAAATAACATACCTAACACAAGTATTCTTTGGATCAAACATCTATTTAGCAAACAAAACCTTTTTACATACCTCAAACTAGTTTACATAATAATAAAACATAATTAAACTTTGATTTAGTTTTCATCAGAATTGGTTTCTTCGTCTAAATAACATAAATTGCATATGAATGTTATGTGACTTTTGAAAATATTTGTCAGACATGATTACACCGTGTCTTCGATTGCCTCCTTTTTTTCTGGACTCATTTTATAGCTTCCTTTGTATGTGCTGAAACTACTGCTTTCTTCAATATCAGAATTATCTCTATTCTCCGTAACAAATAGACTCCAGGCTTGCATAAATGTTGTTACCCCCACGCCATTTCTACGAGTACTTGAATCTTCAGTGAGAATTTTGTACTTGACGCCTCACCGTTGTTTTGCCACTTTTGTTACTTTATCACGCCCTGTAAAATAGCTGGTTATATCTGAAAGAGGCGAATTGTCTCCATATGAATCAGAACTGTTTGATTCCTCAGCAGACTGAGATCTCTCTGAAACGATGATATCAGGAGTTTCTGAACCTTAGTCGTTGAACCCTGATTCACTCTCTTCTTCATCTTCTTGTAGTAATTCCTCGAGTATTACACTTCGTGTTAGCGGTCTAAGACTCGATTTACAAATAAAAGCAGTATTTAAAGCTTCATTCGATAATATTGAGCGATATCCGAAGATATACTACATCGCGTTGAGCGTCGCGCGTAACCTTTTCAACGACAGGCGCGTGGTGTGCTTGTGACGCCTGCGCCGCCACTTAAACAACAGTGACCTGTGGGGTAGGGAAAGCGCGGATTGCGGAGATAAACTCTTTATTTCGTTTACAATGACTAAGCGATAGGCTACTAGAAATGAGATGATGAGAAATACACATGATAAGTAATAATATTATTATGAACGAAAAAGTATTGAGCACGGTCGGTTCGACACCGCGCGCCCGCTTAAAGGTTAAATGTCTCTGAGTATGGCGGTTAGTGTTGCTATTTAATTTAGTACCAAAATATACTGACTAAAGTTCTTTCGATAAAAATTTAGTTTAATATCCCACGATCCCACGATTTAGGGAGGAGGGGGTTAAGAGGGGAGGGGAGGGGGAAGGTTTAACCCCCACTCTCCCCATCAGGAAACCCACAGTTACTGAGATATTAGTGGTTGAAGTTTTTAGTTGGGTAGTTGGGAGTAATAAGGCGACAGCTAACTCTTACCGCCACAAACCTCACTAAACATAAATTTTGGATACATAATCAATTCAAATTGACGTGATGTAAAGACCCGTACTCAGAAGCGTAGCGTGCCTTGGCAGGGCCCCGTATAAAAAATTGTTTGGGGGCCCTTATTCCTAAGGGTAAAGATTTCTTACAAAAGAAAAAAAAATGCATAAAATTTTACAAACAATTCAAATTAAATATAATACACTCTCCTTGCCTTTTTTCGGCAAACTGATTTATTAAATCATTTAAAGTTGGATAGCCTTGGGCTTGCAGGCTGGATGGTGCGTATGGCCCTTAAGTAAAACTTTTAAAAGTCAATGTCTATACAATAGAGTCCTATAAAACGTTCAAAATCTTCCATTAATAAATTTAAAAAAGTTATTTCATTAATGGTTTTATTAACGATTGCACACCTTGGGAATAAGATGGACCCTTGCAAAGCTGCTTCCATGTAATTAAGTTATCTTGACTTAATTTGCTATATATGTCACCGTAAAATTGTAAAAACCGTTAGATTATAAAATAACTAACGAGATGGTAAAAATATGTCGAAAGATTAAAAACTATATATTTTTAATGTAACGAAAAACAATGTGTTAAATTATAGACAGCGTATTCGCGTCGGTAGTCAATCAGCATTTTACAATTTCACTAGTTTTATTACAATCTAAAGGTTTTTACAATTTTACGGTGACATATAGATTAAGTTACTACATTGTAAAAATATTTTTTGAAAATAACAACTTTTCCATCTTTTTGCTAAAAAGTGGCCCCGTGCGAGTTTCTTCGCCGGTTCTTCTCGACGGGCTAGTTTCTTTTATATGTATTTTAACTGTTTAATTTTTTAAATGTGTCTGTCTGTCGGTCTGTCTGTCTGTCTGTCTGTCTGTGGGTGTGTCTGTCTGTCTGTCTGTGGCATCATAGCTCCCGAACGGATGAAGCGATTTCAATTTAGTTTCTTTTGTATTAAAGGTGACTTACATGCGAGTGTTCTTAGACATGTTTGATGAAAATCGGTTGAGCCGTTTAAAAGTTGTGGGGGGTGAAAGCGGGGAAGAAAATCCGAATGTGCAAATATATTCGAGTAAGGTCTCAAATGAAAGCTCACTGAAAGAGAATATTGGTAACTTAATCGACAGTGTTCGTAGCTTCGTTTGATGAGAAAATTGGTGGTGGGAAGATCAGCTGTTTGAAGATGATCAGCTCTTTTCTAGTTGATGAGGGGATCTAACTTTCCAATGTCCGATCGATTCAAAATTTGGTACTGTGTTACTTCAACGATATTCAAAGAACATGCTAATGTAACCATGACCTGATCAGCCGTTTGAAGATGATCAGCTCTTTTCTAGTTGATGAGGGGATCTGACTAACTTTCTTATGTCCGATCGATTCGAAATTTGGTACCGTGTTACTTCAACGATATTTAAAGAACGTGGTAAGGTAACCATGACCTGATTAGCCGTTTGAAGATCATCTTTTCTTTATTAGTTGATGAGGGGATCTGACTATCGTCCACATGTCCTATCGATTCGAAATTTGGTACCATGTTACTTCAATGATGTTGGAAGTATGTATATGGTAAGGTAATCATTATTTATACCTACTTTAAAAAGGATAAAATAAAAGTAAAATTAAAAATTTTAAAATCCCCCCGACACAAAGAATAAACTCTAAAAAATAATAAATAATATTTTAAACCTATTATAATTATATTATCACATATAATATTATGTAAGTTGAAATAATTTTATTTTCCAATCGTCGTCTCGTCGGGGGACCGCTATGTGAAAAAAATACGTGTAGTCGCAGAATGAACAAAAGAATTTACTCCGAAAAAAATCTGCTCATACCTACTTAAATGTAATTCGTAATAATTAATTAGCTGTTGTAAAAATACTTTATAAACTTTAGCGGTCCCCCGACGAGGCGACGATTGGAAAATAAAATTATTTCAACTTACATAATATTATATGTGATAATATAATTATAATAGGTTTAAAATATTATTTATTATTTTTTAGAGTTTATTCTTTGTGTCGGGGGGTTTTTAAAATTTTTAATTTTACTTTTATATATTAAGAGAAATTCCTACCCTACCTAACAGTATTAATAGTAAGAATTTTTGGTAGTTTATGCTTGGACTACTTCAGAAAAAGTCAAAATCACCATATAAGTTTCGACGAGTTCCCTCGATTCCTCATAGATCCCATAATCAGGTCACCACTTTTTACACCTATACCCTTTACATAAAAAAAATTGAATTTGAAAATTGGTCCACAGACAGCGGAATTATCGTTAATTTTAACAAAAGTACTAGGTATTTGAAGCCATTAAACCATACAAATTGTATGAGAGGCTCAGTAACACTATGGTTAAGGCCTTTTTATCTTTTTCTTTTTATTATAACCCCTAATAATAATATATAACTAGCTGTCTCGACACACGTTGTTCTGTCTTAAACATGAACTGAAATGAATAAATAACTACACTATGCTACGTCCTAGTCCTACACCTACAACCTTTTTCATTATTTCTCACTTTGAACAGTGAGAAATAATGAAAAAGGTCTTCCCTGAACTTCCGCAGTTATTTCAAAACAAAACAAAATGTGCCAAATCGATCCAGCCGTTCTTGAGTTTTGAGTCCCTTGTGAACAAAAAAGTATCCTATGTCCTCCTGGTTTCAAGATACCCCACCAATTTTCAGGCAAATCGGTTCAGTCGTTCTTGAGTTAAAAATATTTTTACCACGTTCATAATATTTTTTTAATATAACGGCGCGCGATTTATTCGTGTGGCAACACGAGTCTAAAGTAGTTTAAATTGTACAATCGTTTAATAATTAATAATTTTGTTATCTGTCGGAGCGGTTAACACCGGATGGGGTTTTGAGTGAAGCTGTCAAACTGACTTTTGACACTGATAGCTGTTGTCAGTTGTCCCTTGGTGACTTCTCTGCCAACTGTCTGTTAGATTTCAAATGTCAGGCGGAACGGTGTGTGCTCCCAAACCCATCGGCTCCAAATCTAGCGATATCTGTTTAATCACGTATTAATTTATTTTGTTGATTTGCTGAACGATTAAACGAAAGTGTACGGAGCCGACACAGTGTATTATTTCTACGAATAATCATACGCCCACACGCATGGAGGACGACCAGACACCACCGATGTCGGATCAGTCACATATACCGCTCGGCAATCCGTCATCAGAATTGGGATTACCTGGGACGTCGGAACAAGATGCAGGTCAAAATTTTCACACTATTGGAGAGAGTGAAAACGATCGTTGGAAGCTTTTATTCGAAATGCAACAACGTCAAATGATGGAGTTGATTCGTGCTATAAAGGAACCAAGTCCTAATTATTCACAAATGACGTTTCCTGAATTTAACCCGGATCTCCCTGATAGTGACGCACGGGCGTGGTGCAATACCGTCGATTTGTGTATACAAGAAAAACCACTAACAGGCGGTAATTTAATAATTGCAATGAGTAGAGCTCTTAAGGGATCCGCAGCCTCATGGTTGGCGCAGAACAGCTTCGCTGGTATATCATGGCGCCAATTAAAAGACCTGTTTTTGGCTCGTTTTGATTTCGTTGAGACTCCAGCTGCAACCATGTACAGATTGTTCAATGGAACTCCAAAGGACGGGGAATGCACGTCTTCATACGCTTCACGTTTCCTAAGTACTCTGATGAGTCAGTGGCGATCGTTATCAGTGGAACAAATTGCAATAGCAGTCACTATAGCACATGCCTCTAGAGTTGACCCACGATTACAGCGACTGGCTTTTACCACCGAAATTGACACTAGAATTAAGCTACAACAAGAGCTGATGGCCTTAACTTATCGTAAAAGGAGTCACCCAGAAAAGCTTAACCCAACAAATGATGTAAAGAGGCCACGTACAGACCAAGCGAGACGTTGCTATAATTGTGGCAAAATGGGCCACGTGTCTATTGAATGTTTAGCTAAAAGCAATCAAGACGGCGTTACTAAAATTCGTTCTGAGTTTTCAGGTACCAGTATATTACAGCGTACTAAAGATGATGGAGCCTTGAGGAAGCTGCCACCCACTTGCTATTCCTGTAATGAAAAGGGTCATATCGCAACACATTGCCCAAAAAAGGACACCAATGATGGCCACGTGGAACGCCGGGTCGATGTTTGTGCCGTTCAACCAGCTACCGGATACCTCTGCACTGAAACGGGTGAGACGTTTTCATTTTGTTTTGATTCCGGTGCTGAGTGCTCTCTGGCCAGGAAAAGTTTAGTTAATAGATTCCAGGGAAAGAGACAAAATACTAAAGTTATATTGACGGGTATTGGTAATTCTAGTGTTGTTTGTAATTTACAAATTATGACCACAGTAATTATACAGAGTTATACAATACAGTTACTATTTCACATTGTGCCTAATCACTGCATTTCTAATAATATTATGGTCGGGAGGGATTTGCTTTCGTTGGGGTTTTCTGTTGAAATTTGTAAGGACAATATAATTTTGAAAAAGAATAATGTGGTGTCAACTTGTACCGTGGGTAAAGCTATAAGTAATTTTGATGAAATTGAAACCAATGTACCAATTGAGCATAGACAGAAGTTAATTTCGTTGCTTGAGGAATATTCGAATTATTTTGTTGTTGGTACACCTACAGGTCGCGTAAGTACTGGACAATTAGAAATAAAATTAATAGACCCTAATAAGACGGTACAACGTAGACCGTACAGACTTAGTCCTGACGTCAGGAGGTAAGAAATAAAATTAAAGAGCTTTTGCAAGCCGGAATTATTCGGGAGAGCAGTTCGCCATTCGCTAGTCCCATTTTATTGGTAAAGAAAAAAGACGGAACTGATCGTTTATGTGTGGACTATCGAGAATTAAATAGTAACACTATTCCTGATCGTTATCCATTGCCCTTAATTTCCGATCAGATTCAGAGACTTGTCGGGGCGTATTTTTTTACATCATTAGACATGGCCAGTGGCTATCACCAAATCCCAGTTGAGGCGAGTTCTGTAGAGCGTACGGCTTTCGTTACCCCAGACGGACAGTTTGAATATGTTTCTATGCCATTTGGTCTGCGCAATGCACCCTCGGTTTATCAGCGCGCTATTAACAAAGCCTTAGGATGTTTAACTGAATCGTTTGCGGTGACGTATCTTGATGACGTCATAGTTCCGTCTCGAAGTGTAGAGGAGGGGATATATCGGTTGCAAATGGTTTTAAAGGCTCTGACTAAAAGTGGATTTTCTATGAATCTAAAGAAATGTTCATTCATGAAAACCAGGGTTGAATTTCTGGGTTACGAGGTTTCTGCTGGAGAAATACGACCAAACCCGCGAAAAATAATCGCTTTTACACAACTATCACCGCCTCAAACCGTTACTCAGCTTCGGCAATTTATAGGGTTAGCCTCCTATTTTAGGCAATTTGTGCCTGGTTTTTCTCAAAAAACAGCCCCTTTATATAGACTAACGTCCGGGAAGGGTAAAATTGCGTGGACATCATCGTTTGAAAAAATTAGAAAAGAAATTATTGACGTACTGACGGACAAACCAGTATTAACTATTTTCGACCCTGATAAACCAATTGAATTGCACACGGATGCTAGCGCCGATGGTTATGGTGCCATATTAATACAGAAAATTGAAAATAAGCCACGTGTGGTTGAATATTACAGTCGTCGTACCAACTCAGCTGAATCCAGGTATCATTTTTATGAGCTGGAAACTCTAGCCGTAGTAAATGCCGTTAAACACTTTCGGCATTACTTACATGGCAAAAAATTTACTGTCGTAACTAACTGCAATGCTGTTAAGGCATCTAAATCTAAAATAGATCTTACCCCGCGTGTTCATAGGTGGTGGTGTTTTTTGCAAACTTTTGAGTTTGATATAGAATATCGTCAGGGAAAGCATATGGGACATGTAGATTTTTTGTCTTGAAATCCCTTACCTGCACCATTGCAGCCAATAACTAGACATGAACAGATACGCATTAATTTAACAGAAATTTCTAATAATTGGCTACATGTAGAACAGCAAAAAGATACCGAGTTAAAATCACTTATAACTAAATTACAGGCGAATGATCTTGATAGTGAAATAGCTAAAACGTATGAAATTAGGCGCGGCATATTACATCGTAAAATTGAACGTAACAGTAGAAGTGTATGGTTACCAATTATACCAAGAGCCTTTCAGTGGGCTATCATTAACCATGTTCATGAAAGCATCATGCATCTTGGGTGGGAAAAGACACTCGAGAAAACTTACTGTCATTATTGGTTTCCCCATATGAATAAGTACGTCAGGAAGTTTGTAGACAATTGTATTACTTGTAAACTATCAAAGTCTCATTCTGGAAAAGTTCAAGCTGAATTGCATCCGATTCCTAAAGTTACAACTCCCTGGCATACTGTTCATATGGATGCGACTGGGAAGCTTAGTGGCAAGAGGGATACCAAAGAGTACGTATTTGTAACTATAGATTCATTTACAAAGTATGTCCTCTTATACCTCTTATACCACACTAAAAATATTGACGCAAGTAGTGCTATTGGAGCCTTAAAATCTAATGTTTCTATTTTTGGGGCTCCTGTTCGTGTAATAGCCGACCAAGGTAGATGTTTTGCCGGTAAAGATTTTAGGGATTTTTGTGAATATCATAATATAGGCTTATATTTGATTGCCACGGGTACCAGTCGCGCGAATGGGCAGGTTGAGCGCGTCATGTCCACGTTAAAAAACATGTTAACAGCAGTCGAGTCAGGCAACCAAAAATCATGGCAAGCTGCTCTACCGGATGTCCAATTAGCCATAAATTGTACAGTAAATCGTACTACTAAGGCGAGCCCTCTTGAACTTTTAATAGGAAAAGTCGCCAGACCCCTTCAACTAATGACTTTAGATTCAGATGAAACTGATATAAATCTAGACATGATTAGAGATCAAGCGTCTGAAGCAATAGTGGTAAATGCTACCGCAGAGAAAGTAAGGTTTGATAAAAATAAAGCTAAGGTAAAGAAGTTTTGCGTAGGTGATTACGTGTTGTTAGAAAACCATGAAAGGAATCAGACAAAATTAGAACCAAAATTCAAGGGGCCGTTTATGGTTTCGGAGCTGCTTGACGGTGACAGATATTGTCTTAAGGCACTTGATTCCAATCGGACGTATAAGTATGCGCATGATCGTTTACGCGCCATGCCAGAGTGTTACGTCCCATTGGAATTGAACGGTGCTCTGGAAACAACAACCGATGTAGAGTCAGGACGCACCGATAACGGCGATAGTGAGTAGACCTAATGTATGTGTTGAGAATTGAGATTTGTAATTTGTGAGGTTTAATCTAAATTTGAATAGTTACTTTAAGTTTAAATGAGTATACAGGAAGTGTTGACCTTTGTAGTTAAAGTAGCCTGTGTGGCAAAAGTAGCCTGTGTGGCATTGCCTGTGTGGCAAAAGTAGCCTGTGTGGCAACAGAAGCCTTCGTGGCAGAGCCGCCTGTGTGGCATAAAAGTATGTATTATGTTTGTACTATAGCAATTTTCATGGTAAAGTAATACGTGTTTAAAATCAAGGTGTGATTAAGTGTGTAATTTTGAGTTGTATCCTGAATATTGTTTTAATAGATATTGATAACATAAATGACAGATAAAGTTTCCATAAATGTTGAGTAATAGTTGTCCGTTATGAGGTCAGTGTGGCCGAGTGTAAAAATGCGTAAAATGTGTCTTTCGTTATTTTCAGACCTGGGCGATAATACACGCGAGGACGCGTGAAATGCAGGACGGCCGTAACGGCGCGCGATTTATTCGTGTGGCAACACGAGTCTAGAGTAGTTTAAATTGTACAATCGTTTAATAATTAATAATTTTGTTATCTGTCGGAGCGGTTAACACCGGATGGGGTTTTGAGTGACGCTGTCAAACTGACTTTTGACACTGATAGCTGTTGTCAGTTGTCACTTGGTGACTTCTCTGCCAACCGTCTGTTAGATTTCAAATGTCAGGCGGAACGGTGTGTGCTCCCAAACCCATCGGCTCCAAATCTAGCGATATCTGTTTAATCACGTATTAATTTGTTTTGTTGATTTGCTGAACGATTAAACGAAAGTGTACGGAGCCGACACAGTGTATTATTTCTACGAATAATCATACGCCCACACGCATGGAGGACGACCAGACACCACCGATGTCGGATCAGTCACATATACCGCTCGGCAATCCGTCAAATATATCTGTTACTATCGGTCTTGGCCTAGAGTTTACTTAATAATTATAGTTGTCGATCGAGACCAAAGACTTCTAATCGAGACTGAAAATCCAGGTACGATCGTACTTTAATCGCATGTTTTCTTAAAACCTCTGACTCATAAAAAATAACTGATAGAACAAGTTAATCGTCAGTATTAAAATATTGAAATTTACTTATTTTAATAATGAGTGGTGTAAGGGAAAACTCGTTCTACGGTTCTTGTTTATTACTGACTACGACGAGAAAACTTACGTGTGCCTACGTCCTAATATCTAGACAAAAATACCACAATTGAAGGCTATGTTTGTACATGGCAACACATAGTGGGTGAGCGAGATGTACTCTAGTGGTTACAAGAGCTGCGAATCTAGAGGTAGGTACTATATCTTAGGTGGATACAAACTATGCGACAGATGTGTGCCTATTTAGTCTGATTCACAAGATCCGTGTCAGTGATTTTTTTTTCCAAGGGCACCGAAAATTATGATCCAGGGCTCAGTCGATTCGGAATGACCTCTAGAAACTTTTTTAATTTCAAGAGAGGCTCGAAAAAAATTGCAAAAAAGAGGGTATAGTTTTTTGAAAATATCTCGGACACTATAAATTAAAGATATCCGAATTTTGAAAAAAAAATCCTTAAAGAGGAGGAAAAGAGATGTTTGATTTTGGGCCAGCTCTATATAGGTACACTACATAGGTAAATAGGAAAAAAATATGGGAATTTCGTAAAAAAACAAAAAAATAATAATTTGTAGAAGGGTACATGCGTACAAAAATGATTATTTGAAGATTTTATTATTGCGAGAACACTATTTTTAGGGCGGCCATGACATATGTTTTGACTTGACTTTTGACGTAGTTGACAGTTTTAGGAAGAGACGTCTTCTTGAATGTCATACGTCTTCCTTTGTCAAAAGTCATGCCATTGTCTAAATGACATTCTTTGGATAGTTCTGATCTGATCCGCCATGTTTTATTTTACGTTGTGATGCTCACTTTGACGAAGTTATTTAAAATGTACATTGAAACGAAGTGAAATTAAATAAAAAAAGAATAGGAAACAGCTACTATATTATGTAGCTATGTTTACATAATTATAGTGTACATAGTGTTATATAGTGAATTTCTAGAACATCTCTTTTCCTAAAAAAAAGTCCCGCCTCCCGGAACTCTAGACCAATATTTATGATTAAATTTTAGAGGTGAAAATAGCGCTAAAAGCGGGTGATGCGCCGCGGCGCGCGGGTTCGAACTATTGGTAAGCATGCGTGGGACGCGCATCAATTATAAGATATTTAACTGTCAATTATACTTTTACGATATTCTATTGTCTCATAAGTGTGAGTGAGCCATGCTATTTAGTTAATAAGGGTAACTCTGGTTACCTTCTTCGCGATTTGTGAATAAGTTACATAGTTAATATATAGAATCAGGCGTTACTTTGCGGAAATCCATAGCATAAAATTAATTAATATTATGATTTAAAGCAATGTTCCGCCAAATAATACCCACAACCTGCAAGCAAAAGTGTGACTGCACGCATAAGCATGCGTAACGCACCTCCCTCTTGGAACACTGCTTATACGTGCACTCAGATGCAAGAACGTGCAAACACCACCACCACACAAGCAACAATGTCAGCAAGATCGTGCAAAGCCCCATACCACCATGCAGGTTGCAAAACTCGACGTTTCGCCCCGAACCCGGAGCATCCTCAGGAAGTGGACCTGCGAACAAAGTTCGTTAATAATGCTGCCAATCAGACCGCCACCTTATATAGACTACTGGCTACTAGTACCCCAACCAAACAGGTTAATTAGCGGTGACGTAGTCAAGCAAGTTTGGTCATTCAATAATGCAAGTATATTGTTGTTCCTTTCTTTAATTATTTCTAATTGTTCCAACACGCTCAGTCGAAAAAGTTTGTCACATTTATGTAATACCTTATAGGAATGGTCATCGGGTACACTATGACCACTATCTAAAAGGTGTTTAGCAAAATGTGATTTATCACGATGACCATTTCTATAAGCCGCGATGTGTTCTTTGTACCGAGGTCTCAAAGTTACGTCCAGTTTGACCCACGTATACACTATCGCATTCAGGACAATCGATTTTATAGACACCAGATTGGTACCTACTTTAAATCAATCCGATCTTCATTGCGACACAATTGATTTTTTTAAAGAATTATTTGTCCTAAATGCGACGTGCATATCGTTATTTCTCATTATTTTGGATATACATGGATAAACATGTAAATGTCATGGGATACTCATCCCAACTTACCTGTCCGGTAGTTGTGGTATAGTATACAGGTACGCGACCCCGGCTTCCCTAGCTATTACTGTCCTATACCTTGCCTTCCTGGGCGGTAATATCCTACATTTCCTATTTCCCACTCTAACTTACCAATCTTCCTTTCCACATCACCTATCCTTCCCTTTCCCTATTCCTACCCTCTCCATCAATCCGTCGAAACGCAATGGATAATCATAAAAATAATTTAATTATCCAAAATGGCGGCGATGTGGTTCACCACCCATCACGTCTCGTTTCTCGCGGAGGTGAAAAGCGGACCATGGAGAGCCGCTTCGCTACGTTGAATGTGAGGAGGAATGGATGGTAAGAATGAAAGTGAACGAAGCGAAACGAGTATGTAAGGATCGTAGCAAGTGCCAAAAAGTGGTACTTATCTGCCTACCCCTTTACGGGAAAAAGGCGTGATTATATGTATGTATGTATATAACATGCAGATACCTCACCCATGTAGGTCAAACTGGACTTCTATCTAACCACTTCCTCATCAGGAGTTCCTGCGTACAAAAACTTTACCAATTCCTTTTTATTTTTATTATTCAAAATATTATTAATAATTTTGGGACTATACCCATTCGACTTAGCAATTTGGTAAATTATGTTTAACTCTTTCTGATAATTTTCTTATGAAAAGCCGCGAGTTTATGTTGCCAGAAGGGTTCCGTGGCCTAGTGGGTAGACCGTTGCAGGTTCGAATCCCAGGTTGTGGCGTGTACCAATATGACTTTTTCAAATCTCAAGTACGGACGCTCTAACGGTGAAGGAAAACATCGTGAGGAAACCCACACATAGTTGGCCCCAGACGTATTGACTAGTTCATTCCTCTGGACTAGGCTGACTATCTTGTGAGAATGCCGTATGTGATTGGGCAACCATACGACATTTGAAAACCAACTGTCCCAGGCACTACAGTATTTCAAGAGTGGTTACTTCGCACTTAAAGTAAGAGCAAGTAATTCCAGAACTTCACCAAGAGGCAAGCGTTTTTCCAATTCATTCCCCAGAATTGGGTATTTTGGCGTTTCCTCACACGGAACATTAGTAAACAAACTGTCTACATCAAGCGAAACTAATTTCCAACGAGGTGGCAAAGTCACATTTTTAATTTGGTTAACTAATTATTGCAAGCTATTTTTAACCACCTATATATGAGACAACTGGACTCATGGGGATATAAGTTTTGTGAATCTTTGGCAAACCGTACAGTCCCTCACTGTACGGTTTGCGCGAGGATTCATTGGAATAAGTTTTCTCTTCGCTGATTCGGTACCAAATAAATATATGTCGGAGAGAGTAAGAAACATTGCCTTAACATATCGTACTCTAAAGTACTGGCACTTAAAACATTTATGTGGGCGTATCGTGGGTATAGTGAAGTTATCAAAATGAAAAGACCAGACTCAACATAACTTCACTTTTATTATCATTCTCAATAGTAATAGAACTAAACACTTTACACTATTTCTAATCACTTTTCACTGTCTATTGAAATAATAACGACTCAGCACTTATTTCACTTTCACTACAAGAACACCGATAGTTCCCGATCCGAACCTCTCGCCTCGAAGGCTGGTAGTTTACTGTTCTGTGATCGTTCCTTGAAGGGAGAACGTAATCACATCCTCACCAAACCACGGTCGGCAAGATCGTCAGACTGGACTCCATCAGCGCCATCAACATGGCGCTAGTGTTCTCGCCAATTATACTTCCGTACTATTGAGTTGTTACACAATTCAGCAACCAAAGTATTGACCGCTTCGACACGGCCATCCTGCGTGACTCACGTCCTCGTGAGTAATCCTGTAAACAAACTTAAAACCACGGTATTTGCATTAGCCTAGCTCGGCCAACCTGACCACTATTCTGTGACCACATTACACGATACTTAAAGACTCTTAGTTCAAATTACTTTACCATTAATTAGTTTCATTTCAAGGTTACCACTTTGCTTACTAATGGAAATTCAACTGGTAACACTCACTATCCAACAATAAGAAAAAATATTTCCGATAACAAAGGCCATCTCATTAATTGACTACCAGAATAATCAATACACAATTCTATACACGAGTGGTTCTATCTTATGATTGAACTGCATTAAAGTAGTATACAGTTTCAAATCACAAATGAAGCTAACTCACAAATTTTCGTTGCTATCACTTAAATCGAGCAATAGCCACTCATGCCACCTAAATCGAGTGACGATTTCCTTGCCACCTCGCTTGTCGTTGCTATCACCTAAATCGAGCAATAGCAACTCATGCCACCTCTTTCGAGTGACGATTCCCTTGCCACCTCTCTCGAGTGACGATTCCCTTGCCACCTCTCTCGAGTGACGATTACCTTGTTCATTTGAAATGAACCGGCGGCGTGAAAACCACGTGTCCTTTAATCAAGTAAGATACTATCTTACCGGTAAGATCCAGATAATGTCCAAAAGTTGATACACAAATACCATCAGAAGCACCGCTTCCCCCGAGAGCATCACTTGATGCTCTCGGGGGAAGCGGTCTTCGATTGGCGAAGACAATAGATGCTCCAAAGCGTTGACTCCTCGGCGCCGTCCGTGTGGTGCAAACTGAAACATGTTTTTTCACTGGGCGTTAAAATGTTTCATAATTTATTTATATTTTTTTATGATAATAACTAGTAGTTATCAGCAACACTCTAAATGCTTAAACAATGACTACAAATTAATTTAAAAGTTCTTATTAATACCACTGAATTACTAATAGGACTATGCTTCAAAACTAACAAGTTTTAATTACATTATGGTAACTGCAAGCGCAATGATTACTGTTGCTAATTTCTCACTACCCTTGCGTCTAACAATTGTAACAAACAACAAGTGTAAACACCTAGCCGCACCATGACACATCATATCATTAAATAAAAACAATTTAAATTCTTATTTATCGACTGTGCCGATTTTGCCCAACATAAAAATAATAGTATGTCCAACGAAAATGTTCTAGTTTGTATAGGTACCAACTTAATAATCAATGCAGTCTGCTAAGTCAATAAAAATTATGAACTACCGACCATCGAAGAGCGCGAGATAAGGTAACCTTTAGATCTGTAAATTTAGATATTCCTTTTCGTTGAATTTTAGGGTGTAGGACGCCCGGATGTATTTCTTAAGTCTTTGCACGTAGCTCATCGAGTTGATTATTTTCTAAATCTACAGCGTGTCCGGTAATTAATGGATAACCTTGAAATGTCTTATAGTAGAACTTATGCCCGTTCAAAAAAAAATACAAAAAAAATCTATCATAATTAGTACCTAAGATAAGTTATTTTTAGTGAGAAGTCTATTTTTTAGCTTATTTTTTAGTTTTTTGAACACTATGACCAGAAATGAATTTTACATCGGTTTTTTAATGTTTTCATATTGTAGTATAACTATGCTGATAGATAGAAAATAAATTGTAACACTAGCTATTGCACTTTTTTTTTTAAAATGTATGCAAGTTGATTTATTTTAGAAAAACTTGCATAATTTATTTTTTCATCGAAGTTTAAACATTATGGGTATAAAATAAATGTATGAAGGCATGAGTGACCAATTATTTTTAAATAATGCTGGTTTTAAGTAGATTTTATAATAGTACAATTCATCATTGTATCTACTATAAATAGTGAATTATTGCTATTAATGTAGAAAAGTAGAAAAAATTACTAAAGAAATGTTTAATGTAAATACATTTCTCAGGCGTTCTTGCTCATAATATTATAATAAAAATTTAAACGAAGTTGACATATTCTTCTCAAAGCTGTGCAAATATAAGAAACAAGTGCTTGAATTGTTCGAATTGTAAATTTGCAAGTATTTTAATTTGGGTATCTACTCATAATATAAAGTAATTTTAATTTTATTTATTTTTTGTGACGGAGACTGTTATTTCATATTAGTGCGAAATTTATAATTACTTGTAGCAATTAATGGTAATATAGGTTTTGTTGTTATCAAATTTGTAAACACTTTTGTAAAAAACTGTTTTTACCTAAATAAATAAATAAATAAATAAAAGTAATACTAATGCAATATGTTTAAAATTGTTACTTTTAAGCGTGAAAAGAAAAGATTTATCCCTCCCCAATTTATTAGAAGAAGTGCCCGAGGAGCTGAGGGACTCTTATTGGTTACAAAATGACGGCTGTCCTGCGCAATATGCTGTACCCGTTCGTGCATATTTCAATAATACGTACCTAAACAGATGGATCGGGCGTCTAGGGCCAATTTTGTAGCCTCCGCGTTCACCGGATCTAAATCCACTGGATTTTTTTATTGGGGCTGCCTCAAAGAAGAGGTGTACCCATGGGCGTAGCCAGGATTTAGTTTCGGGGGGGGTTCAAGAAAATAAAACGACTACAAGTACATTAAATAACCATGGCCGTCTTTAACCTATTAGAGGCCCTAGGAATATTAGAATTTTTATTTTCGTTTTACCTGTTTAAGCTTTAAACCCTGAAAGACTGTGTAGGTAATTCGAAAAACTAGAAATATCTATAGTTTAAAACTAAACGTCAGTACTAAAATATAAACACTACAGTAAATAACAGTGAACTTCGTAAAAATACCATTAAATCAACCGGCTAAAACAGAACATCGATAATAAATAATATAATGGCCTTTATGTTACCCGCGAGCGAGCGAAGCGAGCGAGCAAATTTTTTTTCCTATTTTACAGGTTCAAACGATCAAATCTGTTCAAACATTAAACTAAAATATAAACACTACAGTAAATTACGGTGAACTTCGTAAAAATACCATTAAATCAACCGGCTAAAACAGAACATCGATAATAAATAATATAATTGCCTTTATGTTACCAGCGAGCGAGCGAAGTGAGCCAGCAATTTTTTTCCTATTTTAAGGGTTCAAACGTTCAAATCTGTTCAAACGTTAAACTAAAATATAAACACTACAGTAAATAACGGTGAACTTCGTAAAAATACCATTAAATCAACCGAATAAAACAGAACATCGATAATAAATAATATAATGGCCTTTATGTTACCCGCGAGCGAGCGAAGCGAGCGAGCAAATTTTTTTCCTATTTAATAGGTTAAATCTTTTCAAACGTCAATTCTAAAAGATTGTGGAAATAGGATCATTTTATAATATAACATTAGAATAATTGGCGCCCATTTTTTCGTTTTAACCTATTTAAGCTATTAAACACAGTTTTGCAGGGCAAAGGCAAACTGTGTAATTTGAAAAATACAAATATCAAAAGCCTAAAACTGCACGTCGGTACTAAATTTTATAGTAATATGTTCTGTAAGCCAAACACGAGTGAGCGAAGCGAGCGAGAAAAAATTATTTCCCATTCTATAGGTTAAAATCTATTAAATCGTTAAACTTAAACACTGAATAACGGTGAACTTCGTAAAAATATCATAAAATGAACCGGCTAAAACAGAACATCGCTACTAAATAATATAATATTATGTTCCTTATGTTAAACGCAAGCGAGCGAAGCGAGCTAGCAAATTTTTTTCCCTATTTAATAGGTTAAATCTGTTCAAATTTTAAACCCTACAAGACTGTGAAAATAGGATCATTTTGTAATTTAAATTAAAGTAAAAATAGTGTAATTTCTGATGTTGCAAAATAGATGACGTATAACTTATTATGTTATAAATAATACCTACTTATTTCACACTTTTTTCGTAGTACATAATTACAAAATTTTGTGATCAGTGACGTGCCCAAAATATTGTGTCGTATGCTATACGTTAAGGGATTCGGTGATACGCGTGCCATATAGCGATTCGCGATCCCAGTTTTAGGCTATTGATTTTATTGTTTTTTTAAAGTAGGTACAACATTCTTTCATGGCTTAAAGTATAAAAAGATTTTAACAGGTTAAAAGCGTAAAAACATCGCTCGCTTTCTCAGTTTGAACGCATCTAACATAAACACATACCTACATATAGAACAAGTTAGTATTAAAGTTCTGTTTTAGGCTGTTGATTTTTTTTCTAAAATAACTAGGGTTATTGGGGCGGCAAAATATTTTAATTGGTATGGGGCACAACATTTCTAAATATGCCTCTGTATATGTTATTATAGGTCATCCATATGGACCAGCCGGCCCATTTCGGGGGGAGTTTGAACCCCCTAAACCCCCCCCCCCCTGGCTACGCCCATGGGTGTACCGTAAGCCTATACGGTCTTTGGAAGAACTACGTAGCCGTGTTGTATGCAGCCGCATCAAAAACGTGATATAATAATAACTCCCCACTGATTTCGGTAATTACGCGCGATTCACGCAGGAACAATTTTATAGTGCCCAAGTGTGTGCGCAGTACACAAGAGCACTCTCTCTTCCTTTACTCTCGTAATCCAGTGGGATGGATAACCGACACGACTGATGAGAGATGAGGCGCAGGTCTGACTTTTTACATGTCCATCCGACGCTTAGATTATCCTTCTTGTCAGACAATCAGGTGATCAGCCTGCATTGTCCTAACCAGACTTGAAAAAAACATTTTTTGTTTTCCAATGCGGGAATCGAACCCAGGACCTCCGAGTCGAGAGCCAATGCTCTAACCACTAGACCACGGAGGTTGTTACATTGACGATATACTAGATTGCTCAGAAGACCATGTATCCGTAGATGTAGGGCCTGCATAAGAGTGAGAGGCCAACAATTTGAACATTTATTATAAATACGTGTAAAATTAAGTACCTATTCTTAATTTTAAACGATGTTTTTATAAACCCGCAATGGTCAGGTACAATTATTTTTCTTAAAGTTCCCCAATTACCTACTTTCTTTCTTTAGTACATTTTTCTCCTTTTCTACATTAATAGCAATAATTCACTATTTATGGTAGATACAATGATGTATTGTACCATTATAAAATCTACTTAAAACCAGCATTATTTAAAAATTATTGGTCACTCATGCCTTCATACATTTTTTTATACCCATAATGTTTAAACTTCGATGAAAAAATAAATTATGCAATTTTTTCTAAAATAAATCAACTTTCATACATTTTTTTTTAAAAGTGCAATAACTAGTGATACAATTTATTTTCTATCTATCAGCATAGTTATACTACAATATGAAAACATTAAAAAACCGATGTAATTCATTCATTTCTGGTCTCAGTGTTCAAAAAACTAAAAAATAAGCTAAAAAAATAGAGTTTTCTCTAAAAATAACTTATCTTAGGAACTAATTGTGATAGATTTTTTTTGTATTATTTTTGAACGGGCATAAGTTCTACTATAAGACATTTTAAGGTTATCCATTAATTACCGGACACCCGATATACTATTATTATAAAGCTGAAGAGTTTGTTTGTTTGTTTGTTTGTTTGTTTGAACGCGCTAATCTCAGGAACTACTGGTTCGAATTGAAAAATTATTTTTGTGTTGGATAGTCCATTTATCGAGAAAAGCTTTAGGCTATATAACATCATGCTTAGCTCAATACAAGCGGAGCTCCAATCAATAATGTTTCAAAATCGGGGTGTTTTTTTCCCTTTTGAGAGCTTTCGCTGCGTACGCTGCGGAAACGGTTAAAGTTTCGCTAAAATTATGTATGAAAGAAGTGTTCCCCTTAAAAATTTCTAAAAAAAAATCCACAACAGTATATATCTATCTTTTAAGGTTGGCTCACAATAACCTTTTTATACTAACCAAATTTGTTCTAAAATTGAGCATTATTTGTGAGGGTGTTTTCATAAAGTTGATATTAACCCTTATCCAAGTAAATACATTATTCATTACGTCAAGCATTTAATTAAGAAGAAATTTGCCGTATACATCATTTGATTTCAATTAGTATTTTAGAAGATATCGCAGTAATAAAATAGTTAGCCGGGCAGTTAATGCTACTTATTGCCCTAACACAACTTTAGTTATTTTAGCCGGGAGAAGAGGAAAGATAAACAAAAAGCAGATGACAGACTACATTGATATTTTGAGTAACAAAGAAAATGTTACTAAGCTTGTATTGTTTACCTTTCCTTACACAAAAAAACTGCCACACGAGAGTACCGAAAATTATATTAGATTTAATTTAAACAGCCTACTGTGTAGTGCTACTAATCAAAATTGTATAGTCTTAAGTAACACTCAATCACATATAGATGTGGTTGACATAAATAATATTATAAGTTTTAGATTTAATAATATAACATATGATAAGTATTTCTTATCACAGTTTTGTACTAGACGCATAGCTAGATGGCTATTTAATTTTTTAGTTTTAAGACAAGTCAAGGAATTGGCTAAACCGACCACTGCTTCTATTGAGCAGTGTATTTATTCTGATAACTATACAGTTAACAGCTTGGAATATGTCCCAAATAATTTAAATTACTTTCTAAGACAACAGAGGCCCACTCTAGCGATGTATTATACAATAATATAAATTATTCAAATAAATTACCTATCCTACCTACCAAAATTGTTAGCAAAAATTGTAATTCTACTGTAAACCTGGTGCACCAAAATTTGCAAGGAATGGTAGGTAAAGAATTAGATATTGAGTTGTTTCTTAATGAATATAACATTGATATTATGTGTATATCGGAACATTGGTTTAGAAAATATGAATTAATATTTAACTTTTGTGGTCACCAGGTTGCTAGTTCGTTCAGTCGAGAGAATGCCATTAGAGGTGGCTCTTTAATATTGACTAATAAAAAATTTAAATTTAAAGAACGAAAAGATATTGTAAGACTCTCTACTGAACGAATATGTGAGGTAGCTTGTATTGAGTTGAGCCACCTTATTATTGTAAGCGTATACAGGCCTCCATCAGGTTCATACGATTCCTTTGAACAAATCATGGAACATATTATGTTGAGAAAAATATGTGCATCTAACAAAAAGGTTTTTGTATGTGGTGATTTCAACATTAATTTATTAGACTCTAACTCCACCACTGTTAGATTCACATCATTATTAAAATCGTATAACCTCATTAATTTATTTTATGAACCGACAAGAATATCTGATACAACAGCTACTTGTATTGATAATATTTTCACTAATATTACTCCTTATAAAAAAGAAATAATTAATGCGCTTAGCTCTGATCACTGTGGACAATTTGCTTCATTTAATATTAATTGTGAAAATAAACCTCAAGAAAAGCTTGTTTATATTCCTGTGAATACAAAACGTATTGAGAAATTTAGAGGTAAATTAGTTTCAAATATTCAACAGTTGGATGAGTTAAATAACTCAGATGAAGCATTTAATAAACTATTTAAAATAATTAGAACCCACTTTAACTCTGTATTTAGTTCTAAAACGGTCAGTTTAAATAATAGAAAAAGTAATTTTAAAAACTTGGCCACTGCAGGAATTTTAGTAAGTAGACAAAGATTGTATGATCTGTACAATGAAAAGACATTTAATAGGAGTGAATCTTTTATATTATATGTCAAGAAATATTCAAAAAATTTTAAAAAAGTTTGTCAAGCAGCGAAGGCACTTCACATAAAAGGAAAAATAATGAACTCTAAAAATAAAGTGAAAACCACTTGGAAGATAATTGCAGATGAGACTGGAAGAGGCAGATCCAGTCGTAACTCTAAATTTGAACTTTGTATCAATGATAAAAAAGTCAATTCTGACCTAGAGGTTGCGACGATCTTCGAAAAGTTTTTTGCTAACATTCCGGTCTCAACTACAAAAAAATTAAATTCTTCACCTGCAGTTGCTGAAAAAATACTCAGAGATAATATCAAGGAATGTGATGTCAATTTTAATTTTAGAGAAATTGACTCCAGAGATATTATTAACACCTTCAAATTACTCAATATTAAAAGTACTACTGATCTCTGGGATATGTATATAAAAATTATAAAATCAATAATTGACATCATTGCCCCCTACCTAGCCTTAGTTTTTAATAATTGTATTAAGAAAGGTGTGTTCCCTGACCTAATGAAGCATAGCAAGGTGATGCCTCTTTTTAAGGCTGGGAATAAATCTGACGCAGCCAATTATAGACCAATATCTATACTACCGACTTTCAGTAAAATTTTCGAGAAAATAATATTAAATCAATTGCTAGCTCACTTTAACATAAATAATTTATTACATAGCAATCAATTCGGGTTTACTAAAGGTCGGTCCACAACAGACGCAGGCATCAGTCTTCTATGCAGCATATTTGAGGCCTGGGAGGGATCGCATGATGCACTTGGTGTCTTTTGTGATCTATCCAAGGCTTTCGACTGTGTCGAGCATGCTACATTGGTCAAAAAATTATACCATTATGGTATAAGGGATACGGCACGGAAGCTCTTAAGCTCTTATCTTAAAAATAGAACGCAGAGAGTAGAAGTAAATTCTACAAGGTCTAATGGGACCAAAATAGAATTAGGTGTGCCACAAGGGTCCATTTTAGGCCCATTTCTTTTTCTCATCTATATAAATGACCTTCCTTATCTAGTTAAAGATAAGCATGAGATAGTACTTTTTGCTGATGACACTTCACTAATTTTTAATGTGAAGCGACGACAGTCAAATTACGACGAGGTAAATAGTGCTCTCTCGAAAATAGTACACTGGTTTAATGTTAATAATTTACTTTTAAATTCCAATAAAACAAAATGTTTAAAGTTTAGCCTGCCAAATATTAGGCAGACACAAACCAATGTACTATTAAACGATGAGAAAATGAACTTAGTGGACACCACTGTATTTCTAGGAATAACACTAGATTGTAAATTACAGTGGGGTCCCCATATTGCAAATCTGGCTGATAGGCTTAGTTCTGCAGCATATGCAGTGAAAAAAATTAGAGAAATTTCCGATGAGGACACAGCGCGGCTAGTTTATTTTAGTTATTTTCATAGTATAATGTCATATGGCATTCTTCTATGGGGAAACGCTGCGGACATTAACACAATATTTGTGCTGCAGAAGCGAGCTACCTATACGTTCTATTTATAAGATGTCATATTTTGAATCTCTAAGAGATAAGTTTAAAGAAATAGGTATTCTGACCGTCGCTTCTCAATACATTTTGGACAATGTGTTGTATGTCAGAAAGAATTTAAATAACTTTAAAAAGAAAAGCGACAACCATTGTAGGAATACTAGAAATAAGAACAAGTTAGAAATACCGGTGATCAGACTAAGCAAAGTAAGTAAATCGTTTAAAGGGTCATGTATACGCCTTTACAATAGAATCCCAGAAAACGTTCAAAATCTTACCATTAATAAATTTAAAAAAGCTGTTAAAGAACGTTTGTGTGCTAAAGCTTATTATAAAGTCAGTGATTTCATTAACGATTGCACACCTTGGGAATAAGATGGCCCCCTGCAAGGCTGCTTTTATTTACTTAAGTATGCTCTATGTACTTATGACTAATGTTATATAGATTAAGTTACAACATTGTAAAAATATTTTTTTTGAAAAGAACAATTTTCCCATCTTTTTGCTAAAAGGTTGCCCCGTGCGAGTTTCTTACGCCGGTTCTTCTCGCCGGGCTAGTTTCCGAACCAGTGGTAGGCATCATGTAGGACAATTCTATAAGCGTTATTTCATAACCTATATGGAAATAAAAAATTTGAGTTTGAGTTTAAAGTAGGCTACCACGCATCGCTTACCATTGGGTTTTATTTGAAACAATATTGCGCCACACCTAAGCTACTTGCGTCTGTGTGGAGCTCTATCGAGAGCTCTGTGTCATAAAACATTAGTACTTTCTATATATTCTAGAGTAACCTTTGCACTTTTGGCATATTCCATAGAGTTTTTATACTCTACGTGAAGAATTTCTCTAAGTAGATACCGACATAAATTAAGAAGAAAGTTTTTATACAGAGGAATATATGTTTCATAGTTCATAGGAACATAAATAGCATTAACATTACTATAACAAGCAAATCTAAGTTCATAGTTTAGTTTAGTTTCGTGAAGACTTTTACAGTATAGTATTTGAGATACAAGTATGTTTGTGTTTTTTGTCTCAGTCAGCCATTTGTTAATTGACAATTTAAATAGGAAAGGATTTTTATCATTCGTACCACCTAACAAAATTACAAAATCTGTCATCGTAAGATTTTTTACATTAATCGAGTTTAGAATTTGATCTAGACTGGCTCCAGGTTTCCAGAAACATATTACAGTATATCTATCACCGACTAATTTTTGTAGTACTTTTTGTAGACCTCTTCCTTGCTGGTCGGCCAGTATAATGATTTTATTTTTCTCTTCAGTCGTCATAATAACTTCTTTGTTTACTCTTCTTTCTCTATTTTCTGTCTCATAAGGAATGCTGTTGTTTTGTGACTTATCCTGGCAGTGCTTAGAAGGTTGTTTGGTTATATTGTTTATTACTTTTTCAGGATATTTTAGCGATGTCATCAGTTTTGCTGAATCATCAACTTGTGTAGAATTAAGAAAATTTAACGCAGATAGCTCAGCTCTATCAGGTATGTTATCCGTTACTATTTGATTAGATTTATTACAATCCAAACTTTTTCTAGGTGTAGTGTCTAGGCTGTAGCATCTGTTTTGGTCATAAAATTTATTTCTATTCTTCTTGCGTATATTTGGTGTGATACAGTCCTTAGATTCAACTTTCTTCTATATGTCGATTATTCTATTTTTATTTTCAACTTCATTTTTTATGGAAATTATTTGTAATGTTAGGTTTTCTATCTCATTGTTAGCTGCTAGCAGGTCATTTGATAGTTTTTCGATTTGTTCGCTGTGGTCTGAACATTCTCCGTAATCATTATACGAGGTTTTTTGCAAGCTGCTCATGGAAGCATCCAGTATAAATGAGTGGTTAATGTTTGATAATTAAGTCGATCTTTTTTTCCGTATGGTTACGTGTTCACTATCCGAGTTGTTCATTTGGTTTTAAGATAAGATTTATTCAGACGACAATTTTGATCTCGTAGCTCGCGCCCTCTAGCAGACACGTTCGGCGGATTTTTTGTGTGTGCAGGTTACGCCCTCTAGCGGATATTGTGGACATTGAAGTTAGACAAAATCGTAGAAAAATTCATATGCGAGCTATAACAGGACTTTTACAAGTCGTATGGCATATTTTCGACTACCCAGTATGGATTTCAGCCAAAAAAGAGTACATCTTTGCTATTATCTTGCTTCACGGACGATATAACCTGCCTGTATAAAATGCCTGAACGATAAAAAACATGTTCTAATAGTCTTTATTGACTACACTTAGACACGACACACTAATAGAAAAGCTAGAAAATAGTGGCATTAGGGGAAACCTGTTAGATTGGTGTCGCGACTATCTTCATAAACGTAGCTACCGCGTCAAAGTGGGAACAGAACTTAGTGACCGGATTGAAATCATCGAAGGCACTGCTCAGGGATCGGTAATAGGTCCCGTGCACTATGTAGCTTACGTAAACGACCTCATTAACGTAATAAAGCACTGTAAGGTGTTTCAATTCGCTGACGACACCTGCCTTATTTCTGCAGACCAAAACATAGCAGAAGCCCAGAAACGACTGTAGTCCGATTTTACTGCGATATGTCAATGGTCCCACGACGCAGGGTTGGTATTAAACGAGGAAAAGACCACGCTTTTGCATATCCATTCTAGTCATACCTATTGTACAGACAATATTAAAGTAATTGCCCACAGTCATATTTTTCTTCATACTAACTACTGTACTAAAGACTGTAAACAACTACAATTAGTCAATGAACAAACCTACTTAGGGCTCATCATTGATAATAGGTTAAATTGGTCCAAACAAATTGATAAGATGTGTGGAAAATTACGTGCGATTTTAGCCAATTTTGTTTTCATTAAAGATAGAATACCTTTTTGCGTGCTACTTACACTATACAATGCCTTAGCAGAAAGTATAGTCTGCTATGGATTGAGTAGCTATGGTCGTACATTTCACATACTTAGATCAAATTTTTAAGTTGTAGTATAGGCTCCTTAAAATGATAGTGCCGGAGAAAATAAAAGAGAAATTTAAAAATGACCATTCTGGATTGTTTCAGTATTGTAAGGTTTTGCCGGTGTATCATAAACGTGATTGTTCTTTTATGTGATCAATTCTTCAAATATAACTCAAAATACGAAAAAGTACCATCAATTGTAACAAGAAGCGTTTCTAGTAAGAAAATATTAATACCAAAGCATTCGAACTTTTATGGCACACGTACTTCAAATTATATAATTCCTACTCTAATTAACACATTACCACCTGAAGTACGAGACAAAATAACACTTCTCAATATAAAAACTGTACTGATGAATTATTTCTCAGATAATACTATAGCGTAGCATTCTGTATAGTTAACGTGCGGGCGAGCGGTGCATAGGACTGTCGGCTGCGCAAGCGCAGTATATCATAGTGTCTCGAGTATTGAGACTGTCGAGACGTATAGCATGCGCGTCCGACGTCGTACTCACTGCTCGCTCGGCTAGTAGGTGTCTGTTAAGTCAATTTTATAATCATGTTTATTGTATGTACTTGTAATGTATTTGTAATGAGCGTGAACCGGCAACAAGATAAACCTAACATGGTTTTTTGTCGCTGCATTCCATCTATGTATCTTTTTGATTAATAATAAATAAAAAAATAAAAAAAAGTTCAGACACTGCCTGTGGAGGTGGTAGAGCCGTCAAAGCCTCTATTTTTCTGCAATTGGGTTTGGTCTGGCCAGACTCTACTTTAAATCCCAAGAACTCTACCTTCGTCTTGAAGAAAGAGCACTTCTTTATATTTAATGAGAATCCTGCCCCAGTCATAACATCCAACACTGTGAAGTTTCTGTAAGCCTAACTCTACATCGGGTAAAATAATTTAAATGTTATCGACATACACTATTACGTAGTCATGAGCTAAATCACCTAGGGCATTCATCATAGCCCGTTGAAATACGGAAATAGCATTTTTCAACCCGGATGGTCAAGAACTCCTGACCCTCGGCTGTTATAAAAGCACTACTCTCTATCGACTATACATTTACGAGGATCAAATGGAAATCACTAGTGAAATCTAATTCGACGATCTGATACATCGTATTTCTTAACTAACAGTGTCGGACTTGCAAATGGTGCGCAGCTAGGTCGGATAATATTCGAATCTAGCGATTGATTCATCATCCTATACGGCCGTCGCTGTACAGTGCAATTTGGGTCTATCAATTTTATTTTAAGCTCGCCTGTGGTCACACGACTGGTAGGTAAACCGGTTATAAAAAAACTTTGAAAACAACTGAAGTGTTTGCAACGCCCTAATTTTATCGTTATTATTTACCTACATCCGTCACGATAGAAGTTAAATCTAATGTAATCGCGTTGTTATATTCCTGTCGCACTGAATTAATACTATAAAATTTACACAAGGAAATCACTGTTGCCGTCATGTTAACAACAAAACCCAAATTTAAAATCTCGCGGCCTAACATAACATCACTTGGTAAATAATTATCACTTTCGTACAAATTATTTCATATCACGAAACGAAATCTCGATAGTGACTTTTAATTGCTAAAAGATAAAATAATTAAACTTTAGCACTGCATTTTCAAATGTGACTTCGGTCTCGTTTTTTTTTCTTTAAGTTCGTTTGAACTCATTTACTTGAGCTTTGCATATAAAGCCAGTATAATTTAGCACCACTAATAATAAAACAATGTTCACCAAGTAACCAGCTCGCATCATTGTGAAGTGACTAGACCAGTTCACTAGAGATGTGTCGCCCAAGCTGCTCGGTCGCACAGCACCGCTCGCTGCAGCTCTTAGCGCGCTATCTACTGATAGCGCGCTAAGAGCTCCCTAGCCGTCACGTAGCCGTTTCCACTCGAACATCGAACCTCCATCTGCACATAAAATAAAACAGCACAACAATAATGTTCATACTACAAAACTTCTTTTTGCAAATGTAGAATTCATTAATGAAAAACATTAAATTTTAGTTCAACACTGTAACGGATTTAAATCGATTGTAAAGGAAATGTTAATACTGTCAGACTCCCACATTACCAGAAGAGTCACAAGTGCGTTTACAACCTTTTACATAGTACCCAAGTTCACCGGAGTCCACCGCTGAGCTGTCTGAGTCGTCGCAGTCACGGCCATTGAACCGTCAAGCGCGTGACACCGCCGTCGTCAGTCGTCGTCACGTATCCATACCGTCACCACCAGCCACAGTTTATCAACCACTATCACCGATCGTAATAAATTCTAACCAGCTCCACCTGCACACATAAAAAATATATTAAGTCAGGGCCCCCGCGACCCGCCTCTGAGCTTACCGAGCTATTGGATATTGCCATCACTACATCGTAGTCTGTCGCTGCCACAGCACTGCAGAGTAGTTATAGTAGAACTCCCGGCACGATAACTATTTTCAGCACTCGACCCGCTACTGTCCTATCTTCCCGCAATTACGCCGTACAAACAGCGTATTGACAGTCGCAAACACTGCCAAACACGATCCGCAATATTATTCGCACTGATATTCTCACTTTTTGTAAACCGCACAAAAAAATTCTTATTTTTTTTGCACTACCGTCACTTTTTTTTAATCTTGAACAAAGACTTGAAATTCTCATTTTGAACCAACACGAATCCCAATTCTGATAACAGAGAGAGTAAGAAACATTGCCTTAACATATCGTACTATACTAAAGTACTGGCACTCAAAACATTTATGTGGGCGTATCGTGGGTATAGTATTGGTATAATAATGAAAAGACCAGACTGAACATTACTTCACTTTTATTATCATTCTCAATAGTAATAGAACTAAACACTTTATACTATTTCTAATCACTTTTCACTGTCTATTAAAATAATAACGACTCAGCACTTATTTCACTTTCACTACAAGAACACCGATAGTTCCTGATCCGAACCTCTCGCCACGAAGGCTTGTAGTTTACTGTTCTGTGATCGTTCCTTGGAGGGAGAACGTGATCACATCCCCACCAAACCATAGTCGGTAAGCTAACCATCAGCGCCATCAACATGGCGCTAGTGTTCTCGCCAATTATACTTCCGTACTATTGAGTTGTTACTCAATTCAGCAACCAAAGTATTGACCGCTCCGATTATATAATATTATTTATGGCTAATTTAATCTTAGCCATAAACTTGTTAGTTGGGTCAGAAGGAACCCTTAGAAATTGATCACACCGAATCACGTTATTTACTTTTTCCAAGATATCGTCACGCTCCATCACCACTATTTGTGTTACTCTTATCTGCTTTAGATATAACCAAGCCATTATTATCTATTACTTGTTTTAATGACCTCAAAGCTACTCATTCAGGGTTAAATAAATAACCGGAAGGAGTACCCTTGATTTCATTGGCTAGTAAAGCCTTAACCATGTTATCCTTTTTATTACCTACAGTTGCTATATCTGAATCAACCGCAAGCATTTCCAAAGCAATCTGATTAATATTAGGAGTAATATTATACTTAAGACTCTTTTCCAAAAACTTAGGTCTTTGCATCCGTTAATGGATGATTTATACAGTATTCTCCGAGCGAAGTAACCACTCTTGAAATACTGTAGTGCCTGGGACAGTTGGTTTTTTAAATGTCGTATGGTTGCCCAAGCACATACGGCATTCTCACAACATAGTCAGCCTAGTCCAGAGGAATGAACTAGTCAATACGTCTGGGGCCAACTATATGCGGGTTTCCTCACGATGTTTTCCTTCACCGTTAGAGCGTCCGTATAATGTACTTGAGATCTGAAAAAGTCTCATTGGTACACGCCACAACCTGGGATTCGAACCTGCACTCTCTCGAGTGCGAACCAAACGGTCTACCCACTAGGCTACGGAGCTCACTACTCTTTTCCAAAAGTGACATGTTATCCTTGGCAAATTGGATATTGGTTAAGTTTTTGACGCGAGGGTGAAAAGAAAAAGCTTCAGACTGTGACTCTGTATAGGATTGATCTATTTTTATTTACTAAAGTCTGAAGCTTTTTTCGTTGATTAATATAATATTAAGCATGCACTTCGATTGATGCGAAATCACGTGTTTTTTCGTCTAACCAATCGAATTCAATGTTATGTAATTCATATAAGAGCTCAGTATAAAGAAATGTAGTTTTAAATTATCTCTAACGGTAAACCAGTGACGTATCTCTTCATTAAGCCAAATGGCTTCGGCTTTTTTAATAGCCCTATTGCCGGCTCGACTGTGCAATTAGTGTCTATTGCTCATAGTAAAGAAAATTATCAGAAAGAGTTAAATATAATTTACCAAATTGCGAAGTCGAATGGGTATAATCCCAAAATTATCAATAATATTTTGAATAATAAAAATAAAAAGGAATTGGTTAAGTTTTTGTACGCAAGGACTCCTGGTAAGGAAGTGGTTAGATACAAGTCCAGTTTGACCTACATGGGTGAGGTAACACTGAAAATGTTTAGAAACTGAAAAACGGCTTAATGTAGAAAGTTGCCAACACTTTTATTGTTTTTCGAAGTAATCTCCGTTTCTCTTTACACATCGTCGCATTCGATGGAACCATTGAGAAAAGCAGTGAGCCCATTCTTCCTTAGGGGTCTCTTCTATGGCATTTTCGTACACTTTCGCCGCATCTTCAGGGTTCGTAAAGCGAATACCTCGAATTTTATCTTTAGTTCTTGGGAATAAATAAAAGGCGCAGGGCGCCAGGTCAGGATTGTATGGTGGATGACTCATTATCTCGACACCTGCCTCACATTTTTACCTGATCACAGTTTTACGGAGTGCGCTGAAGTATTGTCGTGGTGAAGGAGGATCCTGCTTCGAAGGCGCTGCTGTCGAATTTTTTCCAAGACAACAGCGATTGACATAGGTACCAGTCTGCAATAACTGTCCTTCCATCTTCTAGCGCAACTGTCGCGAAATGATCTTTCCGATCAAAGAATGAGGCAATCATCTTTTTTCCTTGACTTCTTCCTTTCTTAACCTTAGTTGGCCGATCCTCGAAAGGAAACACCCACTGAGCTGATTGTCTTTTGGTCCAGATTTCATCACCTGTGACGATGTCAAATACAGCATTTGAGCCACCGCCGTTGAACTTATCTAACAATAATTGGCGACACCAGTCCATGCGAAGGTGTTTCTGGTCGTCGGTTATAATATGGGGAATCCATCAGGTACAAAGTTTCCTGACGCCTAAATGTTCGTGTAATATTTTTTGAACTTGACTCATATCAATGTCTAGGCTTTCCCGTATCTGCTGATAGGTCACTCTCTTATCTTCCTCTATCATGCGTCGCACAAGACTGATGTTAGCTTCAGTAGTCGCTGTTAAAGGACGTCCCTCACGCGGATCATCATTGAGATTGCTATGTCCACGCTTAAACTCGTTAAACCAATTGTAAATAGTGACACGAGATGGGGATTCATTAAGAAATGCTAATCACAGCCTATTATAGCTTTGTTGTTGAGTAAGCCCACAACGAAAGTCATAATAAATCATTGACCGAAAATTTTCTCGCGTTAGGTTCATTTTCACGTGTAACAAGAGTTTTAGATTTGCCGCCAATTCACAAAAACATATGACAAATGAATGCAATATACCATAGATTTGGTTAGCAAAGAGTTCTAAAATTGAAATTAAAAAAAAGTTTTCATTAGCAATGTTTCTAATTTTCCAGTTCTAATTATTTCCAGTGTTACCCGCGTATCTGCACGTTTATCCAAAATAATGAGAAATAACGATAATATGCACGTTGCATTCAGGACAAATAATACTTTAAAAAATCAATTGTGTCATAATAAAGACCGGGTTGGTGTAAAGTACCAATCCCGTGTCTATAAAATCGATTGTCCTGAATGCGATAGTGTATACGTGGGTCAAACTGGACGTAACTTTGAGACTGGGTACAAAGAACACATCGCGGCTTATAGAAATGGTCATCGTGATAAATCACATTTTGCTAAACATCTTTTAGATAGTGGTCATAGTGTACCCGATGGCCATTCCTATAAGGTGTTACATAAATGTGACAAAGGCTTTCGACTGAGCGTGTTGGAACAATTAGAAATAATTAAAGAAAATAACAACAATAGACTTGCATTATTGAATAACCAAACTTGCTTGACTACGTTACCGCTCATTAACCTGTTTGGTGGGGGTACTAGAAGCCAGTGGACTATATAAGGTGGTGGTCTGTTTGGCAGCATTACTAGGCAGGATCGTCCTGACTCCCGCAGCGCGCGCTCGTAGCCAGTGTAGCCATACCTCTACGAGCCGCCTACGTGTCGATCCCACTCGCGAACAGTGCTTTTTATAATCTCCTGATAGCGATCGTCAATTTACACTCTACTTCGTAAGAATAGGGTGTAAATTGACGCCTTGCTGGGGAGTTGCACTGCTCCTGGCCGCCCGCTGTGATTTTATCACAGCGTAGGGGTCACGGGGAGTCAGCCCCCCTAAGTGTATGTGCCGTCCTCGTGTCCGTACACTTAGTTCTCGTCCCTACTATCCGTGTTTTACGTGAGTATATTGTATTGTGTTATACGTCCACTTGTGTTCAGTGTTTTGTCTGTGACAAGTGTGTTTTATGTGTCTGTGTTCCCCCTGGGTTGAACACCGACCATGTCTACCTGTGACCCGTGGCCATCCGGCCACGAATACCAAAGTTCTTGTTCGGATTCCGACTCGACGCTCAGCCAGGCCTCTTCGAGGTCCAGCTCACGCTCGTATCGGGACCGCACGCACTACTACCAGACTGCTGAACCTAGCTTGTGCGGAGCGGACACCGCTCGACCCGGGCCGTCTTCGGCATTCTCGCGGGGGTGTACTGGTACTCCCCCGCCCCAATGCCCTCCGACGGTGGTCCGGGGCGAGTCCGGGCTCCCCCTCCGTACAGCCGAACAGGGTTCGGCCAAATCGAAGCGCACATCGCGCCGCTCAACGCAGGCGTGCGATCCTAGCCGCCCCCCTGCGCCTCCTGGACATATCAATACCCAGCAAACGGGTATAAACCGCGACACTGCGGGCCTAGCCCGCCACCACCGCTATACTGCGGATACACCGCGCTCACCAGACGTCTCGCCGGCCCCCAAGCCGCGCGACACCCTCCGAGCTTCACAAACTGCGGTAATTAACCACCGCCCCCTTGTGTTCCCGCCACCGCTCATCGACTTATCACCGCACTACTGTGCTGCCGATAAACGCACACCGCCGCATAACTACACTGTCCGCCAGCCGTCATATGCTGAGGTAAGTGCTACCACCTCTAAAGTAGCAAAAGCTACGCCCCTCTCACCGGCGTTGCTGGAAAATACTACGCCGCCGCACTCTACTGCTCGCTATCCGCCCCTGGTAGTCGAATAACTCGACGACTGGGTGCGCCACTTTCGTCGCCTACGTGACATACTGGGCCACGCACCGCATGCTAAAACTAAAGGTCTTGAAATTCGCTTCACGCCCCAAAGTGAACGCGAATTCAAGACCGTCAAGACCTACCTAACGGACCTGGAGAAGCACGGTCTCGCCTCCTGGTTCTCTTTCTCTCTACCTCAAGACCGAAACGTTAAGGTAGGTATCAGGGGCCTACCTCCCTCTACTGATACTGAGGACATCAGGGCCGGACTAGCTGAACTGGGATACATGGCGGAGTACGTTTCCCCCGTCCCGGTGAGGTCCGAACCCTCCGGCCAAATTTACTTCGCCCGTATTATTCGGGCCCCGGACGTTGTACCCGGCATATACAAAGTCACCGAACTTTTAAATATGCCGGGCGTTACCATCGAAGCCTGGCGGGGCAACAACAGCCCAGCCCAGTGCCACCGCTGCTACCAATTCCGGCACTCGAACCACAATTGCCACCGTAGGGTGGCCTGTGTCCGGTGTGCCGGAGAACACAATGCGAGGGACTGCCCCCGCCCCACCGACGAGCCGCCCACCTGCCTGAACTGCAGAGGGGCACACCCTGCAAATAGCCGGCAGTGCCCGATCTACCGGAAGGCCGCAAGAAGGTTGCGTGCAGAGCAAGCGCGCCCCTCTCCTCCCTGTACAAACAGGGACCCGCCCATTCCGGAGCAAGAGGTCCCGCCCCCTCCACCAACCTCTTCATCGCTGATGGCGGAGGCCAACGACTGTACCCCCAGGTACGTCGCCCCCTCGGACCACAACTTCACCTCGCCTTCACCGAGGAAGAAGAGTAAGCCCAATTCCAGGAGGAATCCGCCGCACAGCCTGCGGCCGCTGCCCCTGCCACTGTCCCTTCCGCTGCTACCACCGAGTGTGAGCTTGAGCCGCCTTCGCTCGCTCCACTCTTGACCGACCCCTACCCGGAGGTCCTAACTACACAGCGCCCTTCGCGCCCACCTCACGGTTCTAGCGCCTCCTCCGCGGCCGAAACGGCCGTGGAAACTATAACCGCTCAGGAGCCAGCCTATTCTAGGGCTGAACAGCCGTTACCATCTGTTGCCCGCCCGCCGTCCCAGGTACCTGGTCACAGCGGGGCCCCACAAACTACTGCTGAATTACTGCAGTTCCTCTTCTCCCTGGCCATGAAATCTTTTTATAAAATTCAAGCCGGGGAGGAGGTTCTGCCCACCATTACTCGGGCCCTCATAGAAGGCGCCCCCACCCTCACGGCCTTAATTAAAATTTGGCCTTAAGTTCGGACCCGCGGCTAGATATCTCCGGCATCCAGATGCTCCTACAGAGGAGCTGACTGTGACTGCCGGAGATCTACGACGCGCTTTCCGCATATGCAGACGGGTGTTATGCACACCGTCGCCCCCGCGCTCCCTGAGCGTGGCAAATTTAATTTTTATTCTGTGTTACAGTATTGTCCATTTCTTAATTCGTGCGAGCGGAAGCGATGCGCCCGGTCGTTTCCGACCCGCTGCCGTCGTATGCCCGCCGCACGAGATAGCTATAGTGCACCCACACGCCACCTGCTGGGGACATCGCAGCTCAATTGATGCCGGCGCGCTCGTGCACTGCGCGCCAAATATGCACCGATGGATGGACTTTTTTCCCAGGTCGGTTTGTGTCCGCGGTCGACAAAAGCGGCGTGCGGGGAGTGGACCCATACACGCTTCCTGGTACCCGGACCAGGACCCCAATCGTCGCCGGAGTCCTCCGCCGGTCTTGGCCGACCTCGGCCGTCGCTACTTTTTAACACCCCATTACTTCGGGTTTCCCCTGCGTTCTGTCGCGGGGGTTCGTCCCTAAAAACAGGCTTTATGCGCCCAGTATTCGTACTGGGTGCAATCTTTCGGAACTTCTCATGTAGAGGGGCAAAGCCCCTGGTCATGATTCCCCGCCCAAGGCCCCTTTCAAAGGGCCCGGCGCGTGACGACGTAAGCGATCCGCAGCATTACTAGGATAGTCCTGGCTTCCGCAGTGCGCGCTCGTGTCCGTGTTGTGTGCTACGCCGCCGCGCGCTACGCCGCATCCGCTACGAGCCGTATACGTGCCGACCCGTTACGAGTGCAGTCTTATATACCCCTATAGCGATCGTCAATTCACACTTTATATAAAAATAAGGTGTGGATTGTCGCCTTGCTGGGGCGTTGCCCTGCCTCTGGCCTCCCGCTGGAACCGTACCAGCGTTAGGTCACGGGAAGTCAGCCCCCCTAAGTGTGTGTGCCGTCCCAAGTACGTACACTATAGTGACTACTGTTTGCGTTTGTGATTACCAATAACTATATGTGAGTACTTTTTAACCCTTTTTAAACTTAAATAGTGCATGTAGGCTAGTGTTTGTGCAGTGTATAGACAGTGTAGTGGACATGTCCATATAGCATATCATTAGTTTTTTAAAATATAAGTACACAAAATAAGTGTACTTACACCATGGCCGACCGCGATTCGCGGCCACACAGCCGCGACCGTACTCTCGTGCCGCCTCAGGATCCTCGCGCCGCTCCACCTCATCGAGGTCGAGTTCGCGCACTTCTGAGCGGGACTATCAGACGCCCACCGAACCCAGCTTGAGCGGCACGGACACCGCTCGCCCCGGGCTGTCCTCGGCATTCTCGCGGGGGTGTACTGACACCCCCCTGCCCCAATGCCTTCCGACGACGACCGGCAGCGAGTCCGGGCCCCCGTCCCGCCCAGCCGAACAGAGTTCGGCCTCACCGCCGCGCCCCATGCGCAGCACGGCAGAGGTGTGCACACCCCGCCACCCTCCCGCAACAGCTTCGGTGAGCACAAAGCTCACCTTCACCGCCTCGCCGGCCTCACCGCCGCAGGAATATCGCCGTGCGGTAAGTGCCCCGGTACCGAGGGCCCCCCACCGCCCCCTCCACCGGGCAACATGCCCCCGCCCCCTGCCCCTCCAGTGCAGGTTAGTAAGCGGCCCCGCCAAGTGATGTCATCCGACATCTCACCGCCGGCCAAACGCGCCGACCGTCCAGCTACGTACGCCGCAGCGACCACCGCAGTACCGTCCGGATCTGGAATGCCATCGGCCTCCAACTCAAGGGCCACATCGCCGATGGACACAACAGCAACCATCGCGCCCCCCGCGCAGAACGTGTCCTCACCGCCGCCGCCCCCAGTCCCCCGCTGCCCACCGTTAATTGTGGAAAAGCTGGAGGACTGGATAACGCACTTCAGTCGCCTCACGGATTTACTGGGGCACCCCCCCAACTCGAAACCACTCGGCCAGGGAGTTAAATTTATGCCACAGGGGGAAAAAGAGTACCGGTGTGTGCAGCGGTACCTGGCTGACCTGAGCGAGACCACGCAACTCAGCTGGTTTTCGTACTCCCTCCCGCAAGACCTTGGACTAAAGGTAGGTATCCACGGTCTTCCAGTAAACACACCTACGGACGCCATAGCTTCCGCACTCGCTGCGAAAGGAAACGTAGCAGAGCACGTCTCACGCCAGGAAGGATCGCCCGGGGTGCTCTTACTTCGTGCTGCTCAAACGCACCCCGGACCTGGTCCCCGGAATATACCATATGACGGAGCTGCTCAACATGCCGGGCATCAAGGTGGAAGCCTGGCGCGGAAAGGGTGGCCCCGCCCAATGCCATCGTTGTCAGCAGTTTCGGCACTCCAGCCGGAACTGCCACCGCAGGCTGGCGTGCGTCAGGTGTGGCGAGGAACACGCCGCCACTGACTGCCCACGCCCTGCCACCGAACAGCCCACCTGCATCAATTGCAAGGGGCCCCATCCAGCAAATAGCCGGAACTGCCCGGTCTTCCGTAGGGAGGCCCGGAACCGCAACGCGAGCACCATTGCCCGCACGACACGAAATGCCAACCGGGTAAGTCACGACATTCCCATAACAGAGAAGGAGGTCCCACCGCCCCCGCCAACTGCCACATCCCTCATGGCAGAGGCAAACGACCCCACTCCCCGCCCCTCGGTATCCACTGTCCCCACCCCCTCTGCCCCCGCAGCCCGGAAGGCGAGGAAGAGGAAGAAGACCAAGAAGAAAAAGCGGTCAAAGTCCGGAGCCACATCTACAGCCGCTACGGACTCGGAGTTCGAACCCCTCGCACTCCCACTCCCACCTCCCCCAACAAATGCCGTTCTGCCGGCCCCCCCTCTCCCTCAACGCACTCAGCGTCCCTCCCGCGCCCCCCACGCGTCCAACCCAGTTCCTACGGCCACTACTACTGCCGAAGAAATTGAAATCGCCACCGTGCCCGCAAATCCAGCGACTACAGCCGCAGCACTTTCCACCCCTGCCCTGCCATCCACCTCACGCAGGACCCGGAGGGAGGAGCCTAAAACCACTGCCCAGCTCTTACAAGCTCTATTCTCCCTGGCCATAAACATTTATAACAAAATACAGGCCGGGGAGGACATTTTTAAAACCCTAGTACAGGCCCTCCCCGAAGGCGCCTCCCTCATTCCACAATTAATATCCAAATGGCTCCCAACACCACAGCCCTAAAGGTCGTCAACTGGAACGTCCGGGGCATCCGCGGCAAGGTGGCCCCGATCCGCCTCCTCCTTAGAGAATACGAGGTGGATGTCGCCCTGCTGAGTGAGACCCTCCTGTCCCCCCAGAACCGTTTCAGCGCCCCCGGGTACCACGTGTACCGGCAGGATTTCCTGGGAGGAGATCGAGTGTGTCGGGGCCTCGCCGTTCTGATCGGTAGGAGGCTTTTACACCAACTCCTCCCAGCTCCACCTGTCTCTTCCATCTACGCCCTCGGGGTAGAATTACTCCTCGGTTCTCGCCGCACACGCATATACGCGTGCTATAAACCTCCGGGGTCACGTTTAGATATCTCCGACATCCACAGGCTCCTATCAGAGGAGCCGACTGTGATTGCCGGAGATCTAAACTGTAAACACCCCGGATGGGGCTCCCGCACCCCCAACGCAGACGGCAATCGTCTCCTTGCCGACTCTGAACGTTCCGGGTATACGGTGATAGGAACATACGCTCCTACACACTACCCCGAGAACCCCCTTCACTCGCCGGACGTGCTCGACATAGCGATCACCCACCAGCTTCCAGGTGACCTCCACCAAGAGGTCCTCGATGTGGCCCACGGATCTGACCACCTCCCGGTCTTAGCCGTCTTACGTGCCACCCCCGTGAGCGTCCCCCCCCCCTTCCCCCTCACCCAGTTCGCGACTGGGACGCTTTCTCCTTGCAGCTGCACGAGTCAACGCCCAACTTTCCGGTCGATTCTGCAGACACAGTCGAATCCATGACACTGCAGATCACCGCGGCGATCACAGCTGCAATGGATGCGGCAACTCAGCCGCCCACTCGCCGTCAGTACAAACGGCCATCACTGCCCCGCCACATCGTCGACCTCATCGCGGAGAAGAAGCGCCTGCGCCGTAGTTGGCAGCTCTCCCGCTGCCCCACGCAGAAGACGCAACTCAACCGCCTCACTGCAAAGGTAAAAGACCTCTTACAAGACCTCAATGCTGCAGACTGGACCCGACGCATCCAGGAGGCGGGAGAGGACTGGCCCTCTCTCCATCGCTTTTGTCGCAGCCTTACCGGAGCCACGGCCCCCGTTTGCCCCCTGCTTCATCCCGACGGCAACCTAAGGTACCGCGCAGAGGACAGAGCAGAAATTCATGCCGAACACCTAGAACACCAATTCTCGCTACTGCCAACGTCCGCAACGGAACACGTCCAGACAGTCTCCGAAGAGGTAAAAGTATTCCTACTTTCCCCTCCCAGTCCCCCCAACTTCTCCTTTTCACCGAGGGAAGTCCAAAAAGTGCTACGCCGCCTTAAACCCAAAAAGGCCCCCGGTGCTGTCCAAAAAGCCCTCCGTCACCTCCCCTTTAGGACGGTGGCCGCCCTCACACGCCTGTACAACGGCATTATCAGGACCGGCCATTTCCCCACCCCCTGGAAGTTGGGGCTCATCATCACAATCCCCAAACCCCATAAAAATCTGAGACGGGCTGAGGGCTACCGGCCCATAACCCTCCTCTCAACCCTATCCAAAACTTTTGAAATCCTTTTCCTAAAACATCTCTCACCATACCTCCCTCCTCGTGAGGAACAGTTTGGGTTCAGGTCCCAGCTGAGTACCACCCTTCAGCTGGTTCGTGTAATACACCATCTCTCCGTTGCGGCAAATAAGAAGAACTCTTCAGTCACAGTCTTCTTAGATATGCAAAAGGCTTTCGACAGTGTGTGGCATGAAGGTCTGCTCTTCAAGCTCATCCGAGCTGATGTCCCCCCCCCCCTCTGGTAAGGCTAGTGGCGTCTTTTCTCTCCGGACGGACCTTCAAGGTCCGTGTGGACGGAGTTCTCTGTTCTCCCATCACCGCTGGCGTCCCGCAAGGTAGCGTACTTTCCCCGGGACTCTATAATTTTTACGCGAGCGACGTGCCAAAGGACCCGGGCACCATGGCAGCCCTGTACGCCGACGACACGGCGTTCATCACCTCATCGCTCAACTCAGATCATGCAGCCATCAAACTTCAGAGGACGCTGGATCTCCTCCCTGACTGGCTGAGCAAATGGAGGCTCTCTGTTAACGCAAGCAAGTCCCAGGCGCTCGCCGTCAGCAAGAGGCATCACCTTCCGGCGCCTCTGAAGATCGGAGACGACCCAATCCCATGGGGGAGAACGGCGAAGTACCTCGGGGTAACTATAGATCGCCGACTCTCCATGGTCGCCCAATGCAGTTCAGCGATGGCGAAGGCCAGATCAGCGGTAGCCCAGCTGCACCCCGCCTACGCGTCCCCGCAGATCCCTTTAGGTATGAGGATCGCCCTTTATAAGACGTACGTACGGTCCCGCCTCACGTACGCAGCACCAGCGTGGCACCACCTGCTCTCCGCACCCCAGAAAGGGTTGTTGCAGAGAGCCCAAAACCGAGTGCTGCGCCGCATTGCGGGCGCCCCGTGGTACGTCCGCAACGCCACCATATCAAAGGATCTCCGGGTGGAGAGCATTGAGGCCTTTGTGGCCCGGCTTTCCGCGATTCTGTTCGCGCGAGCGGATGCCTCGCGTCTGGTCGAGCTGACCGACCTAGCGCCGTGGCATGCCCGCCTGCCCGACCGTCACCGCCTGCCGAGGGATGCCGTCCCTCCGGAGGAATCGGCGGAGCCCAACCATGAAGAGGAGGAGCCCAGGCGCAATGAAGGCGCCGCACCGCCCCGAAAAGGAGGAGCCTAGGCGCAATTGATGTGCGCCACTCCCAGGCGCATGGATGCGCCAGATGTCGCAGACCTGCGCACCGCTGGATCGCAGCCCCCCACCTCTCCTGCACCGGCAAAAAAAAAAAAAAAAAAGAAAACCTTGCCGGTGCAACACTTCATCGCTCGCCTGAGGCGTGTCGGAGTGGCAGCCCTATTGCTACCCCGTCGCCTCCGGGGCGTACCTTCCCCCCCGCTATCAAAAAGCTGGGGCCCGGAAGCTTTCTCCCACCCTTTTCCCAGGTTGTTCGAATCCGCGGTCGGCAAACGCGGCACGTGTGGGAGTGGACCCAAACACGTTTCTCGGCCCCCGGGTCGGGACCCCCACGTGTCGTTTGGAGCCGGCCGCCGGTCTAGGTCGGGCCTGGTGGCGAATTTCCCCTCGCTTCGCCTCGGGTTTCCCCCCGCGTTCTGCCGCGGGAGGTCTGCCCTCAAAAATAAATTTTTGTTTCTCGCCCAGTACTTGTACTGGACGAATTAAATATAATTAATTTCCCCACGTAGAGGGGCAAAGCCCCTGATCGTGGTTCCCCGCCCAAGGCCCCCTTTCAAGGGCCCGGCGCGGCGTGAGAATACGTAACGAGCAGCATTACTAACGAACTTTGTTCGCAAGTCCACTTCCTGAGGATGCTCCGAGTTCGGGGCGAAACGCGCGTCGAGTTTTGCAACCTGCATGGTGGTGTGGGGCTTTGCACGATCTTGCTAACATTGTTGCTTGTGTGGTGGTGGTGTTTGCACGATCTTGCATCTGAGTGCACGTGTTATAATATTGATTTGTTAAATATAATACATATGATAAATATCATGATTTTCCGATTGTTTTAAAAATATTTAAATAGTTATGTTAATAATATATTTAGTAATTAATGTTATTTTGTATAAAACTGTAGATAACACCTGTTAGTTGTTGATGTTCACAAGTCGTAAACAACACTTGTTGTTTACGACTTGCTGTGCTGTGATAAACACCAGGTGTACAGTGACTCACACCCGGTGGGCGAGTCGAAGGGTGGGGACACGTTATAAAAGACGGCTGTTGACGTGCTCCATTACACATTCGACCGCTGACTCCCGCAGCGCGCGCTCGTGTGTCGTGTGTTCGTGTGACCGCTACGCCGTAACCGTCCGCGCGGCTACGAGCCGCTACGTGCCGATCCCGCTACGAGTGCAGTGCCTACGTACTATCCCTATAGCGACCGCCAATTTACACTCTCATTCATTAGAATAGAGTGTAAATTGTCGCATTGCTGGGGAGTTGCACTGCCCAGGGCCTCCCGTTGAAATTTATTTCAACGTTGGGGTCACGGGGAGCCAGCCCCCCTAAGTGTGTGTGCCGTCCGACGTATGTACACTTAGTGACTACTCGGTTAAGTGTTTATCCGTGTTTATATGTGAGTACTTTTGTGTTTATTTGTCCGATATACATGTACACTAGTGTTTATCATGTCATTGTCATAGTGTCGTAAACATTTATGTGAACATGTCAGTGCCTGTGTCTGTACAAACTACTTAAAGTTGTGCAACAACCATGTCGGATCGCGACTCGCGGCCGCATAGCCGCGACCGCACCAACCGCTCCCGAACCAACTCGGGTTCCTCGCGTGGCTCGACTTCAAGGTCCAGCTCACGCACATCCGAACGTGCGTACCACACGCCCACTGAGCCCAGCTTGAGCGGTACGGACACCGCTCGCACCGGGCCGTCCTCGGCATTCTCGCGGGGGTGTACTGATACCCCCCCGCCCCAATGCCTTCCGACGGCGACCCGCAGCGAGTCCGGGCTCCCGCCCCGCTCAGCCGAACAGGGTTCGGCCCCTCTGCCGCGCCCTATGCGCAGCTCCACGGAGGTGTGCGCCCCGCGCCACCCCCCTCCATCGCCTGCCGCGAGCAAACAGCTCACCCCTGCCTCACCGGCGTCCCCGCCGGAAGAAGACCGTTACCCGGTAAGAAGACCCATACCAAGGGCACCCGCACCGGCCCTCCCGCCGTGCGACATGCCCCCACCCCCCGCACCTCCCGCGCAGGTCTCAAAACGACCACGCCCGGAGGTATCTTCAGACGTCTCGCCCCCGGCCAAGCGCACTGATCGCCAGGCTACCTACGCCGCGGTAACCACTGCGCCCACGCCACCTCGATCTCCAGTGACTCCATCCACTGATACGCCGATGGACACCACCACGGCGACCACCGCTACACCTGCAGCGACCGCGACCTCACCGCCACCGCAGCCCGCCCCCCGCTGCCCACCACTCATCGTAGAGAAGCTGGACAACTGGGTAAGTCACTTCCGCAGCCTAACTGAACTGCTGGGACATCCCCCGAATGCCAAGCCCCTAGGGCATGGCGTAAAATTCTCCCCCCAAGGAGAGAGGGAATACAGGTGCATACAGAAGTACCTCGTCGATCTGAGCCAGTCCACTCAGGTGAGCTGGTTCTCTTATTCCCTCCCCCAAGAACGCGGACTAAAGGTAGGCATCTATGGCCTACCCATGAACACCCCGACGGAAGAAATTGCCGACGGATTAAAAAGCCTGGGATACGAAGTAGAGCACGTATCCCGGATCCTGGCAAGGAAAGACCGACCAGGCTGCACATACTTTGCTCTGCTGAAGCGCACTCCGGACCTAGTGCCCGGCATATATCAAATCACCGTGCTGCTCAACATGCCGGGCATCAAAATTGAAGCCTGGCGAGGTAAGGGAGGCCCCGCCCAATGTCACCGATGTCAGCAGTTCCGGCACTCCAGCAAGAACTGCCACCGGAAGTTAGCGTGCATAAGGTGCGCCGGGGAACACGCAGCCAGCGAATGCCCCCGCCCCCCCACCGACGAGCCCACCTGCGTCAACTGCAAGGGGGCCCACCCTGCAAACAGTAAGGACTGTCCGATCTACCGAAGGGAGGCCCGGAACCGCCATGCGGGTCCCATTGCACGCACCACCCGCAACACCCGCCACACCCGCGCCGCCCCCCCTCGCCCAAATGATCCCCCCATCCCTGCACAAGAGGTTCCCCCCCCACCACCTACTGCCACTTCACTAATGGCAGAGGCTAATGAACCCACCCCCGAATCCTGTCAACCTCCGCCCCCGCACCTCCCATCCGGAAGCAGAAAAAGAAGAAGAAGAAGAAGAAGAGGTCCAAGTCAGGCGCAACCTCTACCGCTGCCACCGACTCAGAATTTGAGCCTTTAGCGCTCCCATTGCCACCAGTAGAAGCCGTTCTGTCGGCACCCCCCTTACCCCAGCGCACCCCGCGCCCCCCTCGCCCCCCTCGCGCTCCACGCACTGTCCCGACGGCCACTATCACTACCGAAGTGACCGAGGTCATCACAGAGCCCGCCAATCCGGCTGTCATATCTGCCACACTTCCTGCCATTTTCCCCCCTCCCTCTCAACAGAGGGCCCCACGAGAAGCCCCCATGAACACGGCTCAGCTTCTCCAAGCATTGTTCTCCCTGGCCATGGACGCCTACAATAAAATCCAGGCCGGGGAAGAAATTCTCCCAACCCTTTTAAAGGCCCTTCCTGAGGGGGCCACCCTCTTTGCCCAACTCATCTCCCTATGGCTCCCCACGCCCCAGCCCAACTAAAGGTCGTTCACTGGAATGTCCGGGGGGTCCGCGGCAAGGTGACCTCGATTCGCCACCTCCTTCGGGAGTACGAGGTGGATGTCGCCTTGCTCAGCGAAACCCTCCTGTCCCCCAAGGACCGTTTCAGTGTTCCTGGGTACCATGTGTACCGCCAGGATTTCCTGGGGGGTGAGCGTGTGTGCCGAGGCCTCACCGTTCTGGTCGGCAGAAGGCTCCTGCACCAACTCCTCCCAGCCCCCTCCGTTTCTTCTCTCTATGCCCTCGGCATAGAGCTCCTATTAGGTGCATCTCGCACCCACCTTTTCGCATGTTACAAGCCCCCGGGATCGCGTTTAGATATCTCCGACATCCACAAGCTCCTATCAGAGGAGCCGACTGTGATTGCCGGAGATCTGAACTGCAAGCATCCCGGGTGGGGCTCACGCGCGCCTAACGCGGACGGGAACCGTCTATTTCAGGACGCCGAGAGAGCCGGTTACTCAGTGGTGGGCACATATGCCCCCACGCACTACCCCGAAAACCCTCTCCATTCACCCGACGTACTTGATGTGGCCATAACCCACAATCTCTCGGGTGATATACACCAGGAAGTCCTCGATGAGGCCCATGGCTCGGACCACCTCCCGGTACTCGCCATCATTCGCGCCACTCCTGCGAGCGTCCCCCCTCTACCTCCCCATCCTGCCCGCGATTGGGAAGTCTTCTCCCTGCAGCTGCACGAGCACACGCCGAATTTCCCGGTCGATTCTGCGGAGGCCGTCGAAGAAATGACCCGACAGATCACCGAGGCGATCTCCTCAGCGCTTGAGGCGGCCACACAGCCGTCCACCCGCCGACACCACAAGAGACCTACACTGCCATACTCCGTAGCCAAGCTCATTGCTGAGAAGAAACGGCTGCGTAGAGAGTGGCAGTATACCAGATGTCCCACATTGAAAAATCAACTAAACCGCCTCAACGCAGAGGTAAAACAGCAGCTGCAGGATCTAAATACTGCGGAATGGACGCAGCGCATCCAAGAAGCAGGGGAGGACTGGGCGTCCTTACACCGCTTCTGCCGCAGCCTTACCAGAACCACAGACCCTATCAGGCCACTTCTGCACCCCGACGGTAATCCCAGGTACCGCGCAGAAGACAGAGCTGAGATCCACGCCGCACACCTGGAACGCCAATTCTCGCCGCTGCCGACCACCGCAACGGATCACGCCCAAATGGTCTCCGAGGAGGTAAAGGTATTCCTTCTCTCTCCTCCCACTCCCCCTGACTTCTCTTTTTCGCCCAGAGAAGTCAAAAAAACCCTCTCCCGCCTAAAACCCCGGAAAGCTCCCGGGGCCGACGGCATTCCTAATTCAGCCTTACGCCACCTCCCCTTCAGGACCGTGGCCGCCCTCGCCCGGCTATATAACGGCATCGTCAGGACCGGCCACTTCCCCACTATCTGGAAGATGGGGCTCATCATAAATATTCCGAAGCCCCACAAAGACCTCAGAAGAGCCGAGGGCTACCGGCCCATAACCCTCCTTTCCACGCTTTCCAAATCCTTTGAGATCCTACTTCTCAAACACCTCTCCCCGTACCTCCCTCCTCGTGAGGAACAGTTCGGCTTTAGGTCTCAGCTGAGCACCACACTACAGTTGGTCCGCGTGATTCACCACCTTTCCGTTGCGGCCAACAAGAAGAATTCCTCGGTGGCCGTATTCCTGGACATGGAGAAGGCGTTCGACAGCGTGTGGCACGAGGGTCTCCTCTATAAGCTCATCCGAGCCAATGTCCCCCCCTTTCTGGTAAGGCTTGTAGCATCGTTCCTCCTTGGCAGAACCTTCAGGGTTCGAGTGGACGGGATACTCTCCACAGAGCGTCCCATCACCGCAGGCGTCCCTCAGGGAAGCGTACTTTCCCCAGGTCTGTATAATTTTTACGCCAGCGACGTACCTACAGACCTGGGCACCACCACAGCGCTATATGCTGATGATACGGCGTTCCTCGCCACTTCCCTTAACCCGGACCATGCCGCCATCAAACTACAGAGAACGCTGGACCTCCTCCCTGACTGGCTGAGCAAGTGGCGCTTGTCTGTCAACCCAGGCAAGTCCCAGGCGCTCGCCGTCACCAGGAGGAGAGGTTTCCCAGCGCCACTCAAGATTGGCGATGCCGAAATACCGTGGGGTAAGTCGGCAAAATACCTGGGCGTTATCATAGACAGGGGGCTGACTATGAACGCCCAATGCAGGTCAGCGGTGGCCAAGGCCAGAGCAGCGGTAGCCCAGCTGCGCCCAGCCTACTCGTCCCCGCAGATCCCCCTCAGCATGCGCATCGCCCTATATAAAACATACGTCCGATCGCGCCTCACGTACGCGGCACCTGCGTGGCACCACCTGCTCTCTGCGTCCCTTAAAAGGTCGATGCAGAGGACACAGAACCGCGTGCTACGCCGAATCGCGGGTGCCCCTTGGTACGTGAGGAACGACACCATCGCCAGGGATCTGCGAGTGGAGAGCCTGGAGGCTTTTATAGCCCGGCTCACCACCAACCTGTTCGCGCGAGCGGATGCCTCGCGCCTGGTCGAGCTGACCGACCTGGCACCCTGGCATGCCCGCCCGCCAGACCGTCACCGCCTACCAAGGGACGCTGTCCCGCCCGAAGACCCGGCGGAGCCACAACGCCCGCCCCACCCCCCCCCCCCCCGAAGAGGAGGAGCCCAGGCGCAACGACGCACCCTGAGGTGCTATGATGCGCCCCCTGGCGCAATGATGCGCCCCCTAGGCGCCCCCCGGCGCCAAGATGAGGATGCACCACCGCTGGATCGCAGTCCCCACCCTTCCCTGCACCGGCAAAAAAAAAAAAAAAAAAAAAAAAAAAAAAAAAAAAAAAAAAAAAGTTAAAACTAAGATAAAACCACCTGCCGGTGCAACATTTTCTTATATCGCCCGGGGCCTGTCGGAGTGGCAGCCCTCTTGCCACCCCGTCGCCACGTGACGTATCTTCCCCCCCGCAATCAAAAAGCTGGGGTCCGGAAGCTGTTTCCCACCCTTTTCCCAGGTTGGTCGAGTCCGCGGGCGACAGGCGCGGCGCGTGGTGGAGTGGACCCAAACACGTTTCTCGGCCTCCGGGTCGGGACCCTCACGCGCCGTTTGGAGCCGTCCGCCGGTCTAGGTCGGGCCTGGTGGCGAATTTTCCCTCGCTTTGTCATGGGTTTCCCCCCGCGTTCTGCCGCGGGGGGTCTGCCCTCAAAAATAGATTTTAGTTTCTCGCCCAGTACTCGTACTGGTCGATTTAAATTTAATTTCCCCACGTAGAGGGGCAAAGCCCCTGATCGTGGTTCCCCGCCCAAGGCCCCTTCCAAGGGCCCGGTGTGAGATTACGTAACGCTCCATTACTTTTGCTCGAGCCGTGATCAAGCAAGGAACTCTAATTTGGCGAATTAAAGATAAGCATAATTTCTATTGTCAAAATAGTTAATAGATTAATTATTTATTATATAGTGTTTATCTGTTTTAAGTAATTAGTGTTACATACCTAGCTATAATTGCTTAAAAATGAGTACTTGTGTTCTTTCATAATAAATTATTATTTATTGCTTATTGCTGTTTTATGGTTAATGTGCCTTGCTTAAATAATAAATTTATAATATAGCTATAACTTTATTTTATTTACTATCCTTTTGGATTAAATATGTAATGAAATTAATATTATTATTCGATAGAATTTGCTTTTATACTTTATACATTTTGATTTATGTTTTAATACATTTTATTTTTATAACACACGCATAAGCAGTATGGGAAGAGGGACGTTACGCATGCTTAAGCGTTCACTCACACATTTGCTTGCAGGTTGTGGGTATTATTTGGCGGAACATTGCTTTAAATCATAATATTAATTAATTTTTTCAATTAGTTTTGCCAAGGTTAAAAGATTTAAGATACATCATTCATAATAATATAGTTTTTCTACAGTAAATAATTATAAATATAGTGCTTTTTCATGAGGTACAAGTTTTATAGCCGTATTAGGATGGATCACACTCCATCATTCGTTTAAATTTCTTCACCACACTCCCGCGGGGTTAAAAAAAAAAACCTAACCAAGAGCATGTCAAGACATGTCTAAGGTTCCGTAACTATCAACGCGTAATAGATTTTCTTTGAAAATTACCTACTTCAAAAGTTATTGTCCGATTATTTATTAACGAGGGTTTCGTTCGCTTTGGGAGCATGTCACCCTCATGTCACTACAGTTAGTGGCGTTACTTTTTTAACTATGTATAGTGGAACAGAAGAGTACCTCCAGATGAATTGTCTGGTTCTAATTTTGTTCCTGATGGGTAGAGTGAGGGTGGCGCATTTTTTTTTTTTCGGTTTGTTTTACTTCTTTAACTGCAAATTGTAAAAGAAGTATAACAACCCGAAAAAAAAAGATGCTCCACCCTCACTCTTGACCAATGCTACATTCATCCACATCTATAAAATTATATTAAAAAAATATGTTTAGGTGAAGTTCTTAAAAAAAACATAAGTATAAGAAATATTTACCTTCCCATTGGCCGTTTCGTGCATTTTAAATATATCCTGACGACCTCCGTGGCTCAGTGGTGAGCGCAGTGGCGCTTTAGCCGGAGGTCGCGGGTTCGAATCCCGCCAGGGAACAAAAAGAGTTTTCTGTGCTCCTGGGTCATGGATGTGTATTAAATATGTGTATAATATAATAAAAATCTTAAATATAAGTATAGTATAAAAAGTATTAAATATATTTCCGTTGTCTGGTACCCGTAACACAAGTTGTTCGGATACTTACCACGGGGCCAGACTGACGTGGTGTGAAGCGTCCATAGATATTATTATTATTATCCTATATCACATTCACTCCTTGGCCTAAATGGACGAGGTTTGATGTGTCAGTAATCTAGATACCCATAGAAGTAGCTTTAAGTCAACATAAATAAAATGGTCAATTACTATATTACCTATGTAGTAGGTAATAAATGTTTTACATAATATTGTAGGTCTGATTTTTCCTTGATCATAATTCACCAAATTATTAATCTTCAAAAAAAAGACAAAATGTTCTCTGTAACTTACTTTTCGTAGAAGATGAGGTCGGCGCTGGCGTTGTTGTGGTTGTTGTTGTAGTCGAAGTCGAGGTTGTTGTAGATGAAGTTGTTGACAATGTAAGAAGTGGAATAGGAACGCACCGCCCTGAAGATGCATTTCGCCACAAATATAACTGACACATACAGAGGTAACTCCCCGGTGTGTTAATGCAAACTTCCGTTAGTTCAGGACAACTGTGATGATTTGTGGCACACTCGTCAATATCTGTCATTATAAGAGATTCATTTAAATTATTTTAAAAACATATTAATGGTATGTGAATGTGAATCTAATTCATAAGCACGTAGAATTAGTGTTCTCATAATTTATTTTTGTTATAATAACCACAATATGCAGTAACAATACAATAGGCATGTTGCCGAAAAAAAAAATTTCGCCTATTCGATGTTAGACAATATGATAATAAACAATCCAGCCAACCTATTTTTGAACATCTGAAAAAATAACGTAGATACAAACCATAGAAATTTACAATATTATGAAAGAGAGCGATATATCGGCCTGTGACGTCACAACCTGCTACCGCCATACATTTGTCATTACAAAATATAATATGGCGGTAGTAGATTGTGAGTTTGCTTATATTTTTAATCGCGTCAATCTAAATACCTATTTCTTTTAGATTTATGTATCTTTAATCAACAATTTTAAAATTTAATTTGTAAAAATGTGATATTCCATACTATGCATCATCCCTATTAAATGCAATATGTTAGTAACCATAACATTGATTATAATTCTAACAAATCATGATAACAGTCAACCTGCTTATAAATTAAATTCTATGATAGTTCATAAAAATATTCCAATAAAAGTAGATGATTCATACAACACTGTCATATTAAAGTTTGCCTTACCTTTGCAAGCACCATGGGAATCCATTACAAATCCCACTTGACAATCTGCTGGTTTTTCATTTATTGTAGTCCATTTATTTTTAGGTACTTTATTTATATCTAGTACAAGAGGTCCATCATCTCTTTTATCAGCATCTACCGTTGCAGAATCTTGTCCAACACTGATATTAACTAGTGTCGGAGATGTGGGTTTGTCAGGTGTTGGACTGTATGTAGTTTCTGTCACATGTGATATATCATTCCGCTCAGTATTAGGCTTCTTTGTGTCAGTTTGTTTCGGTACATAATATATTTCTGTTGTGTAGTTGTAATTAGGTTCTCTGGCATTAAATGGATTATATAATTTGACGTCAGGATTTCCAGGTATTTTCTGTTCATCACGTGACTTCTGCGTTGTTGGAATTTCAATTTCATTGTTAATTGTTTCCTCTTGATCTGTGGGGCGTTTGTTAAAATCGTTGTTTTGTTTATTAGTAGGTTCCTCGTACCGGATATCAGGTTGTACTATTGGAGGCTTAAAAGGCTTAGGAGTTGTGGTGGAAGTTGTAGTTGATGTTGTGGTTGAAGTAGAAGTTGAAGTTGAGGTCGAGGTTGAGGGCGAGGTTGAGGGCGAGGTTGAGGTTGAGGTCGAGGTTGATGTTGAGGTCGAAGTTGTAGTAGATTTTGTGGTCGGCGTAGTAACTATTTCATATTTGGTTTTATTTACTTCCTTTTCATCAACTTCTTCTCTGGAAAGGTAATATTAAGTAAGTAAATGTTAAGTATGAAGCATCATACTTAACACTAAATTAAATAATAAATAAAAAAATATTAATAAAAAAGTAAATATTAATAGTATTTAGAAAAACACGTGTTTTTGTGAATAAATGTAACATAGCTAGAGAACACTCACTCTGAGTCATAATAATATTCATATTCTTCTTCTTGTGGTTTAGCTGGCGTTGGCGCTGGTGTAGTAGTTTTCTTTTGACATCGAAAAGATCCAGGAATGTTCATACACTGATACTCTGGACCTGCGCGATCGCAGTTGTGTCTGCCGAGCGCGCATTCATCAATATCTACAAATCCCACTTGACAATCTGCTGGTTTTTCATTTATTGTAGTCCATTTATTTTTAGGTACTTTATTTGTATCTAGTACAAGAGGTCCATCATCTCTTTTATCAGCATCTACCGTTGCAGAATCTTGTCCAACACTGATATTAACTAGTGTCGGAGATGTGGGTTTATCAGGTGTTGTACTGTAGGTAGTTTCTATTACATGTGATATATCATTCCTCTCAGTATTAGACGTATTTGTGTCAGTTTGTTTGGGTACATAATGTATTTCTGTTGGGTAGTTGTTATTAGGTTCTTCAGGTGACTTCCGTGTTGTTGGAATTTCAATTTCGTTGTTAATTGTTTCCTCATGATCTGTGGGGCGTTTGTTAAATTTGTTAGTATGTTTCTCATATTGGATATTGGTGGCTCAAAAGGCTTGGAAGTAGTGGTGGAAGTTGTAGTTGATGTTGTGGTTGAAGTAGAGGTTGAAGTTGAGGTCGAGGTTGAGGCGGAGGTTGAGGTCAAGGTCGACGTCATTTTTAGGGTTCCGTACATCGAAAGGTAAAAACGGAACCCTTATAGGATCACTTTGTTGTCCGTCCGTCTGTCTATCAAAACCCTTTTTCTCAGGAACGCGTGGAGGTATCAAGCTGGAATTTATATTAAATACTCAAGTCTACTATCCCTTGGAGCTGTGAAAAGAATAAACTTCTAAGCCAACGCAATCAAAAGATACAGCCGTTTATGCCGCAAATTAACTTACAGGGTACTTCCCGTTAACTCAGGATCTTGAAATTTGGTACGAAGCAACGTCTTATAGTACAGATAGAGGAAAAAGTTTGAAACCCGTTGCTTTTTAGTTACATCATGTAATATAATATTTTAAATAATTGTAAACTTACTACATCTATATATGACTCGAATGTCGTGACGGGTGAAATACCTACAGGTTTGTACGGAAACTCTCGATGCGCGAGTCTGACTCGCACTCGACCGGTTTTTTTTAAATGTTGATACATAGACATGTTTTTGTCTTTTTGAGAACTTTTATTTTTATCGAACAATATGAACATTTTTTATATATTATTTGATTATTCACGTCTATTAACGTCTAATAATATCTATTAAGGTCCCTTGTTGGGCTCGGGATCCTCAATGTGCGGACGGTTAAGTTGTAGTCTACCACGCAAGCTTTCTATTGGTTCTGAGTTTTTAAGCTACCTAGGACTAAAGGGCCTCTAGCAAAGTTACCTACGTAAAAATTCGAAAAAATCTGTCGAATCGACTTCTTTGTTGAGATCACGACAAAATATCGCTAGCCAAATCACAGAACACATACTACTCACAGAGAAGAATGTCGACCTCATACAAAAAAATTAGCACGCCTCTAGTGAGCTGCCCCTCAAACTTTTAATATAAGAAAACTAATAATATAAGAATTGTATTTTATGATAAAAAAAGACATTTTATACCTTTTTTTTTTTATATATTTTGACTTATGGAATAATAAGATTAGACAGACATTCTAATGTATAGTTTTAAGATTGACATTTGGATATATATTTTTTTAACATAGTTTATTATATTTTGATTTGCAGAACTGATATTATCATTATGTTATTTAGTAGATTATTAATTAATTCGTTTTATACTTTACTAATCTTTGACTTGTGTTGCTTCGATTTATATCTCGTTTATTATTAACTGTGATTAACTTGTAACAGTACCTTAATAAGTTTTAAATAGGAATAGACGATATTTCCACGCCCTGGAGGCAGAAATTGTAACATAAACATAATATGTAACACCTTTGTACCAATTTCTTGGAAATAAATTGATTTGATTTGATTTGATTTGATTTGATTTAACTGCCTTTTGTTGGAAACAAAGGAGGTCTATATATTTGATTAAATAAATATATGGCGGGTAATTTAAGATACGTATTTCTAGTTTAGGTTATCGTTAAATTCCTCTTATGAATATAATTTGACATTCCAACAAAACTGATCAAACATCTCCGTGAACAATTCATGATTACTGCAGTACAATATAACAAAGAGCTCCGTGGCCTAGTGAGTATACCGTTTGGTTCGCACTCGAGAGAGTGCAGGTTCGAATCCCAGGTTGTGGCGTGTACCAATGAGAAAAATACACAAAAAAGTATGAAATAAAACTTATTTTCTAAATAGGTTCTCTTTGAAATTCGACCAAATTTTTAACTATTTCTCTACTCAATCTTCTTGATTTTGAAGTCGATACCAGCCCAAATAATATCTTACCATATTTTATAAAACTCACGTTCAAAGCTGACTTACTGTACCGACTTCAAAATTAAGAAGATTAAGTAGAGAGTTAAAATTTTAGCCGAATTTCAAAGGGAACCTATATAGAAAATAAGTTTTATTTCATACTTTTTTGTGTATTTTTACTTTGCAAGTCGGCTTAGTTTTTTGTTTAAAAATAATAATTTCACCTTTTTTAGTGATATATGTTATATTATTATTAAAACATTTTAAGAACGCTTTAAATAAACAATCGAATGTATAATAATTGAATACGCGCTAAGATTCCATTAGGTATTGTAAATAAGATGATGATGACTGTAAGTGACATATGCTTGCAGTTCTTTGAACAATGCCGAAATTTCCAAACGCGTATCTTTAAAGACTGAGGATTTCTGTTGAGTGATTTTGGATCCAGGGTATACCTTGGTGCAACATCTTATTTTTTGGTAGCATATGCTTATGTTACTTCAGTAAAAGTCAAAATCACTATATATGTCGATATAAATTTCGAGGAGTTTTCTCGATTCCTCGTGGATCGCATCATCAAGTTTCCACTTTAGTGACTAAAAGACCAATTGCGAATAACAAAATATTTTTGCAAATACAATATAAACGGCAGAGTAATGTTCAAAGATCTCCATGTTAGTGTAAAATACTATGAGAAGTACCTTTTATATATTGTGATGATATATAGTGTGATGATGGTGGTGATGATGATGATTACTCTAATTGACATGGTGTTGGTGGCATTTATATAATATACAGCCGAACGTATAACCGCCTCCTTTTTTGAAATAAATACTGAAACAAAGAAAAAAATGGTTTCCTATTGCAAATAACATTTATTATTTTTACAGTGTGTTAGTTTAATACGTAAATATAAAACCATTTAAATATGAAAAGATTAATCGAAGTAGTCTCCATTGACTGCAATACAGTCCTTTAAACGTTAAGGCCAGTTATTAATAGAAGCACGCACTCTTTCCATGGGAAAATTATTCACAGCCAATCGTACGGATTGTTTTAGGGACTCCAAATTATCATGGCGTTTAGAGCAAGTCGTACTCTCTAAAACTGACCATAAATCATAATCCAGCGGATTAAGATCGGGACTAGACGACGGCCAGTCTTCAGCTCTGATGAAGTCCGAAACCTTCGTTTCCAACCAAGACTGCGTAGACCGAGCGCTATGACCCGGCGCCGAATCTTGCTGGAAGAAGCATTCTTGATTATTGAACATGGTGTTGTTAAGTGGCTTCACTACCTTCTCAAGAATGGTATCTTGATGCTGATCTTGTGCCGATGTTTTGATACCTTTTTCACAAAAGTATGGTTCAGTCACTCCTTCATAGCCACCAAACCAGCACTGAAGTCGGATATTGCCCTCGTTGCACTCTGTCGACTAATTGGGAAGCTTCCTTAGAGCTTTGAGCATAAATACGGTTATTTTGTTTGTTAAAATGTTGCCCAATTGTAAAAAAATTCTCACCCGTATACAATTTTTTTTTGCGTACCGCTTCAATAGTTTTTTCGATTTAACCACCCTATTCTTTTTTTAAATATCAGTTATGAAATGACTAGTACGTCTCTTATAGGCTGCAAGTCCTAAGTCATCTTTTAAAATACGCGACATGGTTCTAGGTGCTATCTTCATCTCCCGAGATAAAATCTTTTGCTTTCGGACAGGATTTCTTGAAATTCTTTCCCTTACTTCTTTGACCACCTTTTTCACATGCACACTACGTGGACGGCCATATATTTTTCTGTCACAAACAGATGAGATCTTATTGTACCTATTAATAGCCCGATACACAAACATTTTACTCATACCAAGCGTATAGAGAGTTTTAAAAATTGCATTTGGCTCCATACCTACTTTGTGTAATGCAATCACCGTGATTCGGTTCTCTTTATCACCCCACTCCATTTTAATATCGCAAAATATTGTACAATGCATTGGCGCCAAAATGAGAAAACACAATGAGCCATCATATAAAAATTATAGATTCCAAATTAAATGTAATATTTTGTTTATTAGTATTTATGGCCAGACTAAGTATAAGAAAATTTTCACGCGCTCTCAAAATATCGCTGTTTACTTGAAAATTATAGTGTAAAATATTTTGATAATAAATGGATAACAATAGTTATTTGTGCAACAGGAGATCAAAGTTGATTTTTGTTTCGAGTGCTGATTTTGAGTTCACGACCGTAGCGAGTGATTCAAAGTTTTCTGAGCGTAGTGAGGGACTCAACAGCACGAGATGCAAAAAACTTTGCTCTCGTGTAGCACACATAACTTTTCACCTCAGCAGTGAGAACACATATTACTTAGGAGACATAGAAATTAACAGGAATAGATTGAAATAACGTTTATTATTTCACGTTTATTCACGTTTATTATATAACGTTTATTAGAATCACAATCATGCTAAACATTTTATAAGTTACAATTATTAAAAGTACAATAATTATTGAAAGTAATTGGTTTTTCTTATCTATTTCTTAAATATTATTTTAATTATACAAAAAGGATTCGAAATTCGAATGTTCCAAATTTAAAACCTTTTTCACCTCAGCAGCTCAAACATGCCAGTGAATGCCAACAGTGAACAAAACGCAATTTTGATTCGAGCGTGCAGGGGATGAACTTTAACCCATTTACCGCCGCGGTACGCAATTGGGTACACCTATAAATTTAAGTGTAGAGTAAAATTGTTCATAATTATTAGAGTAATTATTTACAAGTTGCTTGATAAAAGGATAATGTTTTACTTAAACTTCTCAATAAAACAGGAATATATTTATAAATAGGGAGAGGAATAATTTTTTTGAGTTTTTTTTTTTATTTCCCATTAAGACAATAGTCACTTACACGAGAAAAATAAATTCAAAGTTACAATGCATTATTAGTCGTCGAGTGCGGGTACATTTAAAAACTTATAAAAGCGAGTATCTTTGCTGCGTAATGTTAGGTGGTGGTCCAAGTTGAAAACGCCTTCACTCATAAGTAAATTTAAAATGTTATATTATTTTATTCAGATATTTTTTAATGATTAAATTAAAATTAGTTCTCATATATATGGCCAAGTAATTTTCGTTTAAAAGCAGTCAAAGATTTCGCCTCTTTCACAGATTTCGGTAATTTGTTGTACAACTGTGCTCCCCTATACGTAATGTTATTTTTACCATAATTGGTTCTTATGGACGGCAATACGATATGACTAGCTCGTCGAGTTGTGTATGTGTTTGTTTGCTTTTTTGTTGGGAACGTGAGTTGTGTTTGTATTAGTGTGTGTTTTATTTTATAAACGAGAATACATGTATGGTATGCGTAAAGTTTTGTGATATTCAAGAGCCTAGTTTCTTTATATATGGTTTCAGAAGGAGTTAGGTAGTCGTAGTTGTATAAGATTTTTATTATTCGATTTTGTAGAACTTGAATAATATTTAGATTTGACTTTGCGGCATTACCCCATACTTCCACCAAGTAAAGTAGGTGTGGTTTAACTAGAGAATTATAAATTAAAATCCGGGTTTTTTTTTGGGATACATCGGTTTATTTGGTATAGGCGGCCAACAAGAGAAGAAAGTTTATTTTTAATGTGAGTAATATGTGCATTCCAATTTAAATGACTATCAAGGATTAATCCAAGGTATTTTTCCTGGTTTTTTCTCTGTATTGCCTCACCGTTTATCGTTAATGTAAGATTATTAGGGAGTTTTTTGTTTTTGGCACTAAAAACTATGTATGAGGTTTTGGCAACATTGATGGTGAGGAGGTTATAGTTAAACCATTTATGCAATATATTTAGGTCACGTTGAGCTTGCTTGAAAATATGTACTAAATTGTTACCAAAGTAGAATAGGCATGTGTCATCTGCATATAGGGTTAACTGACCTTGCAAACCTGCTTGGTATATATTGTTTATGTATATCAGGAAAAGCAGAGGACCCAGTATAGATCCCTGAGGCACACCACATGTCAATAGTTTGGGGCTACTTTGAGTCGATCCGATTTTCACAATTTGATATCGGTTGCTCAAATATGAAGAAATCATCTTGTAAACCGTCCCAGTAATTCCGATGTTTTTTAGCTTTTTGAGTAGGAGAGGGTGGCTTACAGTATCAAAAGCTTTATTTAGGTCAATAAATGTACCGAGTGCTACCTGCTTTTGGTCGATTGTATTTTTAATAGTGGTTACAATATCAATTGTAGCTCCTAGGGTATTAGATTTGGATCGAAAACCGTACTGTTTGTCGGATATAAAGTTAATTGTGGTCAAATAATCGTTAAGTCTCGTGTAAATAATTTTCTCCAGAATTTTAGATAATGTGGGAAGGACAGATATGGGGCGATAATTTCCTGGGCTGGATTTCGTGCCAGATTTGTATATTGGGGTAACTTTAGCTAATTTTAGATTATCTGGAAAGATTCCCTCGGTTAGTGAACAGTTTAAGCAATTGGTTAAGTTTAGGACTACTAGATTCTTGATGCATTTAAGAGCCTTGATACTGACTCCGTCTAGACCTACACTAGTATTGGGATCAAGATTGTCTATAATTTTTGTTATTTCATCGACAGTGCATGGTGCAAATTCACACATTGAAGATTGGGACAGGTCAGGATCAAGCCTTGGTAATGTATGTCTAGTGTTATTTTGGAATTCAATAGGTATTTGGTTAGCAAGGTGTGTACCTATGTTCACAAAAAAATCGTTAAATGACTCACATATGTTGAACGGGTCCGAAATTATTTCTCCGTTTTCGGTTTTGATATGTGATGGAGCACATTTGTCAACATAGTTTGTATTAGACAAAGTTTTTATTAAATTCCACATTTTTTTAGGTTTCTTCGTATATTTTGTAAATTCACCGTGAAAGTAAGTTTCTTTTGTAACTTTAATTTGTTGTGCCAGTGTGTATCGTTTATTTTTGAATTCTTGCTCTAGTCGTTTGTTTGTTGGATCTCTTTTAAGCTTATTCCATAATATATTTCTTTCGTTTATTCCTGCTATCAATTGTCTGTTAATCCATTCTTTCCGTGGCTGATTTAATATCTTATTTCTTTTTATTTTGTTTTCGCCTATTATTGTCTTTATATATTCACTGAGCTGTTCATAGTCGTTGGATTCAAATTTACAAGTCTTAGCCATCTCGTGTAACTTTTTAAAGTCTATTGATTCATATTGAATTATTTGCTTATCTGGGGCGATTACTCTTTTTAATTCCAGGTAAATATTTTTGTGATCCGATAAAGAAGAGTCTATGATTGCCATATGAAAACTATTTTCTGTAAGGTTAGTGGAAACATGATCAATTATTGTGCAAGTACTTGCAGTTTCTCTAGTGTTATATTTTGGGTCTAATTTATTAATCAGCTTGTATCCGGAAGCAGTTAAGGTAGTTTTGTAGCGGCGTGTTGCGGCATCAGAATTAAGTAAATCTATGTTAGTGTCGCCAAAAATTATGGACCGTTTCTTATGCAGAAGTTGTTCTTCATAGTTATGTAGGAAATCGTTTATATTTGTATGGCCAGGTTTATACACTACTCCAATATTTAGCGCGTATTTGATGAGCCGGATACTTAAATAATTATTCCCACCTATATAAGCAGCTGTATCAAGATCATGTTTGAGGTTATTGTGTGCGTATATAGAGACGCCACCACCGATAATATCTGGTCTTAAGTTAAAATAGTGTGTGTAGTTCTGAAGGTGAAATTGTTTAGCTTGGTCTTCTGATCTGATCCATGTTTCAACTAAAAGGATTACATGTATAGCTTTTTTGAAAGAATGAATGATGCATTTAAGTTCGTCAAATTTGCCAGGCTTACAAATGCTCCTGACATTAGCGTAGTAGAAGTTAATATTTGATTTAGTTGTTATGATGTTCTGATAATTATCTAAGACTTGGTAAGTTGCAAATTTTTGTTGTTTTGTATAAAAGCTAGTAGGACATTCAATATTTTGAATTTTTAGTTTTTTGTGACAGAAACTATTTTCGGAAAGCCTTTAATGTACTTTATTGCAAGGTTTTTTTCGCCATTAGTTATTCTTTGATCTAATTCACTCCTAAGATTTTTAATATAATTCTGTTGTGCTGGTGTTTGGTCGGAGAATATCTTTATGCCGGTCTGGGTTTTGTCCTTATTGCGAAGCAGAAGTTTAACTATTTGTGATGATTCAAAACAGACTTTAATATTGCGTTCTTTTCCTGGAGTGTACTTTCCAAGTCGGAAAACTTTAATTGGTTTCGGGCAGTCATTGACTATATTGTTAATAACTTTTGTGATTTCATTAATGTCACGAGCTCTTCCTTCTTCGCTGTTAGGCACATTTCCTTCTGGTATGCCCATAATTATAATGTTTTTCTCTCTAAATGTACGGTCTTGTATTTCTTGCATTATGTGATCTTCTAATCCAGTTGATTTATTTTTTATAATTGCTAAATCCGTTTCTAGAGTCTTAATTTTGTTATCAGTGGTAGTCATTTTCATGGTTAGATCTGAAAGCTGAGATTTTATTGAAGATTGCTCATTGCTAAGGCTTACAGTAGCTTCTTTAATATCTTTTAGCTGAGTTTTCATCTCAACCATGTTTTCTCGCATAAGGTTCATTGTTGTTTCTTGCGTTTCTGTGAATTTTTGTAGCATTGTCATGAGGTCTTTTCGTAGGTCTTGGATTTCAGTAGAACAATCGCAGTTGCAATTATGTTCAGGCTGTTTGCGTTTTCTTTGGGTTACATTCTCGTCCATCATAAAGTCAGTACTAGTTGTTGTTAACAAATTTGTGTACGAGTTACTTTTTCCAGGCGGAGAGTGTCTTACGTTCATGACTTGTACCACACACCAAGGACGACGTCACGACAGATCGCTAGTGCTCGGGTGTGTACGGCAGCGTGCGCGCACCGATCCGGTGACGCAAACGAGATAAAAAATATAGATATGTCCTTGTTACCCGAGGGGGTGGGGGGTGCCTTTTGATCCTTGATCGGTTACAGATGGTCGCAAACGCACTCTAAGCACTTATTGTAATTGTTACTTTGTTAGTTACACGTGAGGGTTTATTATTGAGGAACACTGTGATTAAATATTGAAGAGACAACCAAATACACGTCTACTCAGTTAGCCACTCGACGACGAAAAAAAAAAAAAAAAAAAGTTTTATTTTTATTATTGTGTTTATGTGGTTTATATTAAAAAATAAAATGTACATTTTATTTATTTTACTTTGCTGCCTTTAATTTGGCGGTTAATGCGTTAAATTTTTTAAACAGTGGCTTACAGTGACTTAGATAGTTTACCCCCGCTATAGCTCGAATACATTTCTTTTGTGTAATAAACGCTCTGTTTATTTCTACCGAGTTTCCCCATAGTACCAAACCGTATCTTAACGTTGAAGAGACTAGACGTAGCCATGATAAGACATCATGAAAATGAAGACATTTTTAGATGGGTACTAGGGTTATTGGGTTATTGGGTTATGACTTGCATTTTATTTATGAATTGTATTTTATTAATTATTAGAAACTTTAAAATAGGTAGGTACATTTAATATTATTTTATGAATCATCTTTAACAATTTCGACAACTATTGTATCATCATCATCCACATTATCATTAAAATTATTACAATCTAAAATAGAAACTGTTGGTTCATGGCATAGATGAATAATTGGTCTCGCTGGGGTAGAGCGCCAAGCGAGACCAATGATTAGTCTATGGTTATTGGTAACTAAAATATCAAATAAACAATTTTGATTAGTTATTTAAATTTCACCATGACTCTCGTCAAACTGCGTCTCGTGAAGGTCGCGAGTCCAGAGATTTTATCTCATTTAAAAATATGCGTACCGCGCTAAAATAAGTTTTCACTTCAAAAAAAATTGTATTATTCTAATAGTGCCCATAAAATACCAAAATATATTTGAATGTCAAAATTTTCAAATATATATTTGCAAGCTCTACTTCTTATCCTTGACATAAAAAGATCCATAATAAGTTTTCCTAAGGCTGGGTCTATATGATCATATAGACACGGAATCCGGAAGGCGGGAGAAAATTCTGAGCAATGAAAAAAGAACTGCTGGGCAGACGTTAAATTTACATTACCTAATATTATAGACTTCAACTGACTACAGGGAATGGGCTTTATTTTGACGTTTAACCTTTTTAAACACATTTAAAACATTGTTCGATAAAAATGAAAGTTCTCAAAAAAATAAAAACATGTCGTTGTATCAACGTTTTAAAAATGACTTACCATCGTCATCGGATTTGCTTGAAATTGTAACGGAATTTTTATTATGAACAACGGGTACTTGGTTGACAGTTATATGTGTTTTACTCGCATCCTGAAAAATATAATCAATTTTTAAATGTTCATTCATTAATTATTTTGTAAACAAAAAATTAAACCGACTTCCAAAGTAAAAATACACAAAAAAGTATGAAATAAAACTTATTTTCTAAATAATTCCCCTTTTAAATTTGGATATTTCTCTACGTAATCTTCTTAATTTTGAAGTTGCTACCAGCCCAAACTATATCCTACAGCAGTGTTTTTCAACCTTTTTCATGATGCGACCCCCCTTGTATGAAAAAATATTTCGCGACCCCCCGACTCTTCGCTTTCGTATCATGTAACAGTGGCGAAGGCTGCTTATCCTTCATAGGGAAGCCGGAGCCTGTATTTAGGTAGGGATTTCTATGAAGGTTTGCAAAAGGTAAGTGACAAGGGAAGCCGATAGGAATGGAGTTATAGGAACCTCACGCTACTGTCATGTGTATGTTACAGTGTTACAAATATTCATTCCATACGACGTTTTTATGCGTCTCCATAATTATTATTCGGATATAAGTACATAATATAGTACTTCAAACACATTATTTTACAATTATATACGTCGATATCCTTTTGTTAAAATTCTCTTACGTAATAAATCAATATTTTTAATCTTTATTGTTTTTTTACTAAAGTTCTCTCGACCTTCGGCGACCCCCCTACAGACGCTTCGCGACCAGGGGTGGTCGACTTTGTATGAATGACCTTGGACCAAAAAGGGGGCAGTTCGGTGCGACAAGAATGGTTATATTTCAATATATTGCTCTCTGTCTTACATGGTTAATATTACATAAAAGTTACTTAAAAACCACAACAGATGGCGCACAACAGACACTATGCCGCTTCTAGATCGCGCTATCGAAAACACTAGACGGGACTAGACTAGACGACTATTTAAGGGCTCACGAACATTTTATGACGTATAGTTATGATTTGTGCGTGGAGGTGGTCGCTCGGTTTTGTCGGAATGCAAAATTTAGCTCTAAAGAGAAATTTAACGTTAACTTAAACTTTAATTACGTATCTTCAATTTCCCGCCATATTCATAAAGTCAAATATTTAGTCCTCCTTTGTTGGAAGGCGGTTAAAAGTTTAAAGGGGGCAGCTCACTAGAGGCGCTATTTTGGTCCCAATTTTTTTTGTATGAAGTCGACCTTCTTCTCCGCGAGTAATAGTGTTTTGTGTTCGCGACCCCCCAGGGGGTCGCGACCCACAGGTTGAAAAACACTGTCCTACAGTATTTTATAGAACTCACGTTTATACTTGCTGGTACCGACTTTAAAATTAAGAAGATTAAGTAGATTGCCAAATTTAAAAGGGGAATTATTAAGAAAAATAGTTTTAGACGTAGTAATAGTGTCGCATTGGCTTATTTTTTTTTTCTTTATTGAAGCCACTGTTAATTAATGTTTATTTTATTTTATTTATATTATTTCAACTCAATATTAAATAAATATATTTTTAATATTACAAAAAAAACTATGAAAATAATAATAATCATAAACTATGAAAAGAGGTTTTTAGGGTTCCGTAATACTTAAGGAACCCTTATAGTTTCGCTCTGTCCGTCTGTCTGTCTGTCTGTCTGTCTGTCTGTCTGTCTGTCTGTCTGTCTGTCTGTCTGTCTGTCTGTCTGTCCGCGCCTCTAGCTCCTGTAATTATGAATATAAATTTATGAAATTTGGTGCAGTTATAGATTGTGTATAGATCACGGTTTCGGGATCATAAAAAAATAATAATTTTATATTTTAGGAGTAGCTCTTCATGCATGTGAAGTGGGGATGAAAAATATTTTTTCACTCTACCCCATCGTGTGGGGTATCGTAGAATAGGTCTTTTAAAATAAAGGCATGGTTTCATACGTTACTTTTTTATAAAGTTGACCATTTTCGAGTAATCGGCCTCCAAAGTAGTTTGTAAGTTGGTCCCCCCCCTAGCATTTTTAAACTATAGGAGATAGAAACTTGCAAATTTCCATGCTGATAGATCATGCTAAAAACTCTTTAGGAAAACTATTTTGAACGAAATCGCATCATAATTTCTATTTCTAGAGCAATTATAGAAAAACAAATTAACATATTAAAGCAAATCAGAATAATTATACATCATGTGAAATTATCATTTAAAATAATGTTTCAAAACTGGTTGCAAAATTAAAAAAAAAAAAACTGAAATTAACAATTAATAAAAATAACTTAAATTAATAATAAATAAAACATGCTGTCGGGTTTGAACCTACATCCAAGGACAAACACTATGAATAATTGAGCTACAGTAATTATACTGATTATTGCGAATTTACGTTTCTTTACCAGAATTAGAGCTAAGTTTTGAAACACGTAAAATTTTAATTAATAATTAATTTTACGAATATGTGCCTCTTTTACCAATTATTACAATAATTTAATAACACTAAAAACACATGAATATAATTATGTTATCAATTACCATAGTATTATTGTTTTTTATTATAATTTAATACCTACCTTTAATATTAAAAGCTTCAATTTGCTAGTAACTTTACGAAAACTAGGTATATGGCGCTAGTCTCCTGTTTAAATCGTGGATTGTTTTTGAAAAATAATACTAGATGTCGCTGTGTTATTGGATTTAAATTCTGTATCACGCTATCGAAAACCTCGCTGATATGTATAACCTCTCAGGTGTCGCACTTTAAAATTTTTATAAGTATCTGGTTGTTCGTACCTACTTTGAGGTCTCGCTAGAGTGCGCTAGAGTAAATATTTTCTTTGATTGTGATAGGCGATATCGTAATAGATTAAAATAATATGCTCAAATGTTATGTGATTAGCGAAATGCGAATATTAAATAGAAATCGAATAAAACTTATTCTTAAAGAACATCTGGTTACTATTCACTTATATATATTTTGATTATTAATCAACATTCAACATTTACGGAACCCTCCTTAGACATGTCCTGACATGCTCTTGGTTAGGTTTTATTTATTACTCTTTACCTCTGAAACTGCTGAGTCTGAGTGCTGGATTTACACATTTGCCCACTAAACCTCCTTTTCCAGGTTTTATCAGGCCTGTCTCACTTCCCGTGTAGGTATAGAAAATGCAAACACGCGCGGCACCCCGCTCTAGCGGGGCAATCAGTAGGGACTTACATGCGAGCAGTGACGTACGCGCGAGATTTGTTCATAATTATTATTATTTAACGTATTATTTTAAAAGTGGGTATAATGGGTACCTTATTATTATAAATATTAATATTAAATATAACAATATTATTACAAATATAGTTTGAGCTACTGCTATTACTTGAGATTTTGAGAACTAATATTAAGTTTTTAGGTGTTGGCTCCTGAACTATCTGTTCACGTCGTAAACTGTCATTCCGATGCAATGTGAATTGTGATACGATTAAAAAATTAATTTGTTGACAAAAGTACCTAGAGTAATAGTAAGGCGGCGTGATTCAACATCTTTGAGTAATATCAGGCCGCAAAGGTATCGAAAACGCTAACGTTTACACTTTACGCATACCTACTTATAGGTATGCGCGAATTTATTAGAGTTAAAGTACCTACTATTAACACCTACCTTAGGTTTACTTGGAAAGTAATTTGTTCACTAAAGTACAATAGGTATTAGGTAGGTACTAAAAAAAAAGTTGTAATTAAATAAATTATTTTCTAAACGGAGACAACCCCGATTTCGTCACAATTATGCGATATGAATAAGAGTTATGCGTTAGAAAGAGACGCAACTTGTAGGTAAATATAATCGTAGGCGATCGCGCGCTGCGCGAGCTGAATTGAACTTAATCGTATAGTAGTAAGAGTCCCTATTTCTTCTAATGACTCTTCGAAGTGAGCCTTCTGTTGTTTTGTTAAGGTTCATCCCGAGACGCACCCGTCTTGAACAATCGCTTCGGCTGTTCAGCATCTCTTCCAGGTCCTGCAGATATTCTGACGTAATGATTATTTCATCCGCAAACTGCAAGTGTGAGATGTACTGGCCGTTTATGTTCAGTCTCAGGCCGTTCCAATCAAGTGACTTGAAAACGTCCTCCGACGCGTTAGTAAACAGTTTCAGAGAGATAACATCTACCTGTTTTACTCCTTGACGAAGTTGGATCGGTTTTATGGTCTGTTCTCTTACTTGGACGGTAATTGTTGTGGCCCTGAACAGACATCTTAATACCTCGAAATATTATCGGCAGTCAACGAGGCGTTTCTGCATGAATTCCTGCACAGACCAGAACCTCAATTCTCATATTTAAGTAGAATTTCATTTTACTTTATGACGTTTCGACCAATTAGAGCGTTTCACGTTGGTTTAACGTTTATAAAAACACCGTTTGAGATTAGCGTATCGAGACTTGATTGTAATTCTATTAGTGCAGGTTTTATTTAGCATAATTGCCCCTCAGATCTCGATAGTATCGAAGGCTTTCTCATAATCCACATTCGCTAGGCTAGGCAGAGAGGCTGATTATACTTTTCGATGTATGTATGTGGTTCTCGGTCTGCTCCACTGGCTGAAAGTCGTTTAATTTCTGGGAAGGATGATTCAAGAGCAGAATGGAACGGCAGTTTCAAGTCGCGTGTTATCGCCTATTTTAAAAAATAAAACCACCATGCTGCTGCTCCATGCTTCCGGGGTAATGCCAGTGTGGATGACGGAATTGAAGAGCTCAGTCAAGACAAGTGTTCCTCCTGCCTTGAGTAGCTCTGTTGTTATTTCGTCATCTCCTGGTGCTTTATTATTATGAAGCTGCCTGAGAGCTATTCTAATCTCACCCATGTCAATATCAGAAATTTCATCTGTAAGGTGGCGCATAAGTCTGGCTCGTGAATTATTATCTGCAAGATGGGTTTGGGGTGGGCTTGTGTTTAGGTGTACTGTTCCCCATTTCGACTTCATCGACAACCTCCGATTTCGTGGTGACAATAGTGTCTTGCAAGTTGCGGCTGAGTTTTGTCAATATATGACAACGTGAGTCATTGAGTTTAGCAAATACCTTCTAGCCCTTGTTTTGCACTATAGCTTGCTTGATGGCCCAAAATACCCAATACTTTTATATTTATAGAAACACCCAAGCCTTAAATATATTTTATACGTTTAGGTTTTGCTGAACTCATCTTTTCTCGTATTGTATTTTCATTCCGGTTTTATTTTAATAGTGGCAAAATATGGTCTCGTCTTTTCATTATTAGCCTCAAACTTCTACTGAAATAAAAATAAAAAGTCTCAATCACAATTGAACTTGCCAATTCATATCATTATGTAGAATATAATAGACATAATTCCGTATACGTCGCTGTAGTCACAAAAACGGGTAATAAAGTAAAGACTTAACACATAATCAGGCTCATGCATTTATGAAATGTTTAGAAATGAAATGACACTAATACAAATATGGCGTCAAATATTATTATCATTTAGATTAAAAACGCCCGAAACCTAAAAGAGGCTGTACAAAAATAAATAACACACAAATAACTTACCGTACGTTTACAATTAAAACGATGAATTGCAGTTTACGTCACTTACGGAGTAACCGCGCAGCACCCACCTTTTAGCATTATCGACTCAACACTAAAAGGACCCTTCAAAAGTGAAGGAACGCGTGATAAACGATCGATATGAAAGAGACACAACTGTACGTTTATCCTTTTCTAGCTTGAAAGTGGCTGTTTATTTCTATTAGACCGATATATTTATTACATGTTTCTAAGTCGTTTGATGTATGAAAGTCGATTTCTTAAATTTTTGAGTTACGCCACTTTAATTCTAAAGGTGCGAATTATATAAAAGCTGCTGTTTATAACAAGTATTTAACCATTGCCACAGAATAGATATTAGTTACAACAGAAGGCTCACTTCGAAGAGTCATTAGAAGGTGAGCGTTAGAACCCCTGGACCAATAGAGATATTGACGTGTAGAATATACCAACATTTCTCTTTGTAAATATTTTTTCTCTTTGTAAATATTTAGTACCTTTTTAGTACCCCCACATATATTATTTTCAAGTTTTTTGGTATACCTAAATTTTTTTATTCACGAAATTTTTTTTATAGTGGATATTAAATTTTATTTTCGTTTTCGTATTTATAGCATTTTAGAATAAATATCTCATATTATATTACTTCGATAAAAGAAACAAGCTGTCCATGTGCGAATCGAACCCGCGCACGAGTGGTTCCGTATCATTATCAATAAACTTTTAGTAGTAATATAGAGCAAAAAGCAGTAAATTTTTTTTTTGTTTATTGAAGCCCCTGTTAATTAATGTTTATTTTATTTTATTTATATTGTTACAACTCAATATTAAATAAATATATTTTTAATATTACCAAAAAAAACTATGAAAATAATAATACTAATAAACTAAGAAAAGAGGTCGGAAAACTGTAGAGTATCTATACTATTGAATATTATAAAGAGGAAAGTTTTTTTGTTTGTTTGTTTGCAATGAATAGGCATTGGGTACTGCAGGACCGATTTTAATGAAATTTAGCACTGATATAGAAATGGCCGCAGGGAAAGACATACACATTAAAGTTATGTACAGGTCAATAAGTATGTTAGTTTTATTAAATAATAAAGAAAAATTGATTTATACGTAACCATTCTATGGTCATATATAATTCGATCAAATCTCGTATTATTGCAGATGCTAAACCGTATAGCCGCGACTTATTTGCTGGTCAGCCTATGTCTTTCCCTGAGGCCATTTCTATATCAGTGCTAAATTTCATCAAAATCGGTCCTGCAGTTTCAGTACCTAATGCCTATTCATTGCAAACAAAGAAACAAAAAATCCTTCCTCTTTTTAATATTAAATAGTATATACCTACTCTACAGTTTCATTATCTTCATAGTTTTTTTTTGTAATATTAAAAATATATTTATTTAATATTGAGTTGTAATAATATATTTATAATAAAATAGACATTAATTAACAGCTTCAATAAAGAAAAAAAAAATACTGCTCTTTGCTCTATATTACTTACTACTAAAAGTTTATTGATAATGATACGGAACCCCTCGTACGCGGGTTCGATTCGCACATGGACAGCTTGTTTCTTTTATCGAAGTAATATAATATGAGATATTTATCCTATAATGCTATAAATACGAAAACGAAAATAAAATTTAATATCCACTATAAAGAAATAATATTTCGTGAATAAAAATTTTTTGGTATGCCAAAAAAACTTGAAAATAATATATGTGGGGGTACTAAAAAGGTACTAAATATTTACAAAGAGAAAATCAGTTGTGTTGTCTCGAAGTATAAAAAACAGAAGTGGTCCAGACAACCTGACGTCAGAATGTCTGACCACTTTCTTTACGCGATTTTTCGGCAACTTTCGAGGGACTAAAAATTTGAAGCGAGGTACCAAATAGTACCAAAAAGGTACAATATTTTGGTATATTCAACACATCAATATCTCTATTGGTCCAGGGGTTCTGACGCTCACATTAGAAGTAATAGGGACTCTTACTACGATACGATTAAGTCCAATTCAGCTCGCGCAGCGCGCGATTGCCTACGATTATATTTACCTACTAGCGACCCGCCCCGGCTTCGCACGGGTACAAGACTGATACTAATTACTAATACTACATAATGTCTTTAAACCTCTAACAAAACAGGCGAAATTTAGTCAAAACAAACAGAAACAAATTAATATCGATACCTAGTACCTACTAAAACTCAATGAAATAAGTAGGTGGGTATACTTTTATCATATGAAATACCTATACTCTTCAGGACTAACAATACAACAAACACTAAATAGGTATTCAAGTATCTATCCATCATAGTTACAACGAACACAAAACAAAAAAAAATACCCAATAATCTAAACTCCCCTCCCGCACGCACACCCCCGCCTTGGTGACACCCACTTCGCAACGGGCCGTGCAGCAGAAATCGTAATATTTTAATTTCGCCATAACTTCAAAACCAAACATCCAATTTTAATAATTCAAAGATCAAATATTTTCTACATAAACTGTACTTAGTGATGAAATAATTTATTTTGATAAGGATTAATAGCATGAGTAAAATAAACGCGTTTAAATAAAGTCCAAAAAAAATTCAAGATTTTTTAAATAAAAAAATGGTTTTTGTGCCTCACTCGACATAGATAGGTATAGTGTGTCGCGGTTGTAGATATTTATAAGATCTACAATTAATTAGAACACTTTATGGTTCTATCTTTTATAGTTTAGGCAGCGTACGCAATAAGTAACTTTTCTGGTTGATTTTTTACACCTTGTGTCCGAAAAACCCAAATATCTTACGGAACCCTATTTTTTTCCAAAATAAAATTTAGCCTATGTTACTCGTAGATAATGTAGCTTTCGAATGGTGAAAGAATTTTTGAAATCGGTCCAGTACTTTTTGAGCCTATTCATTACAAACAAACAAACATACAAACAAAGTTTTCCTCTTTATAATATTAGTGTAGACAAGTTGCGTCTCTTTCTATCGCCTAACTCTTAGGGGTCGTCCATTAATCACGTGATGCCTAAAAGGGGAGGGGGGGTCCGAAAAAAAATCACCAAGTATCACCAAGGGGAGGAGGGGGTATAAGGAGACATCACGTGTATTAATTTTCGAATCTAGTCTATAGACTTGTAATAATTCCGGTATGCATAGATGCATACCGGAATTATTATCGGTTGTAGATTCGTAGTGTTGTTTAAATACTTACAAGACAAATAACTCGTATAGTTTTTAATTGCTTAAATTATTTGATTAAATTGTTTTTTAAGTTAAAGTTTTTCTTCAAACATGACCTGCTTACAAAGTGAAAAATAAAACACGTGATCTTAGGTGGGGGAGGGGGGGGGGGTAGTATAAAACCTCACCAAGTATCACCAGGGGGAGGGGAGGGGTCTAAAAAGTTGTTAAAAACATCACGTGATTAATGGACGGCCCCTTATTCATATCGCATAATTATGACGAAATCGGGGTTTAGAAAATAATTTATTTAATCACAACTTTTTTTCTAGTACCTACCTACTGTACTTTAGTGAACAAATTACTTTCCAAGTAAACCTAAGGTCAACTACCTTAATAGTAGGTACTTTAACTAAAATATTCGCGCATACCTATAAGTAGGTATGCGTAAAGTGTAAACGTAAGCGTTTTCGATACCTTTACGGCCTGATACAGAACAGATAGTTCAGCAGCCAACACCTAAAAACTTAATATTGGTTCTCAAAATCTCAACTAATAGCAGTAGCCCAAACTATATTTCTAATAATATTGTTATTTAATATTTATAATATTAAGGTACCCATTATACCCACTTTTAAAATAATATGTTAAATAACAATAATTATGAACAAATCGACGGCGCCTACGTACTTTATTGTATCTGCAAAATGGCAATTTTTTTTATTACTGTTTTGGAGCCTACTTATAGGTATCTTTAGTACCACATTTTCAAAAATTTTGAAAACGCATTGCAAGTGCGTTTTTTTGAGTCGTATTTTGTCGTAACACATGAGTCTGTCCGACCGATACCAACGTATGTTAACTTACTCGAGTTTACGTTGCGCATCTGAGTGAGCGACAAGGCCGTATCTGCCACTATCGTGAGTATTCGCCGGAGTACACGCGCGTCATTTATTTTTTGTTTTTGGGTGTTAGTTACCTAAATATATTTTACAAATTAGCATTCATATTGTTTTTTTTTTTTCAATTGAAAATGTTTCTTAATAAAGTATTGGATCGGGCAGAACCGATTGCTTACGATGGATTTTCATTTTCCAAAAATATCGTAAGTGGCAGTCCCGGTAGTTTACATCGTTTTTCTTTACTATATTTGTATCGAATCTAACATATACGATACTTTACGTGGTAAATGAAATTCTGCCATATACAAAGATTATTTGTTCCCAGTACTAAATTATACACAAAATACGTATTTCCCAAATAATTTAAGTTTTTTTCTGTTTCTGTAATACAGTGGTTTATAACTAGCTGTTGCGCGCGGATTCACCTGCGTAAATACAGTACCCAAAGGAACACTGTATTTTTCAGGATAAAAAGTACAGTGTTGTACTATGTTTTAACCCAGAGCATAAACTACCGACTACGATCAAAATGCATTCAGTAGTTTTGCGTGAAAGAGTAACAAACATCCATCCATCCATACATAAATCCATACATAAATCCATCCAAACCTCCATCCATCAATCCTCACAAAGTTTTACGCTTACAAAATTATCAGGAATAAAAACAAATAAGTACGCAAAGTTTTGTAGACATTTTATGTGAATTTTGTTCTTTTTATTCCATTAAAATTAATCGTAAGCGTCAGCAATCTACGAAGTATATAATCGTATGTGACACTTACAATAAAATATTCCTGATAAATACCAACGTATACTATCGGAAACGGCAGATCCGAATCATTTTCGCTTATGCAGTTCCTAGAGAATAATTGGAAGTGCCAGTTACGATTAAGAGAGCCAGCTCATTTACGTGGTATACTATCGTAACTCACTTTTCGCGAAAACTATTCAACATTTTGGGTTTTTGATACAATGCACTAATTTGTTATCCTAACAGTACCGTTTAAGCAAAATTTTATAAGGATATAACTATTATGGACAAATTTATACGAAAAATAAACTTCAAATCGCTCTCTTGAAAAATTGCGTTTTTCAGATACCATAAAGTACGTAGGCGCCGTCGAAATCTCGCGCGTACACCACTCACTGCTCGCATGTAAGTCCCTACTGATTGTCCACGCCGAGCGGGGTGCCGCGCGTACTTGCATTTTCTATACACGGGAAGTGAGACAGGCCTGCCATCGCGTTAAAGTAGCAGGAACTGGGTCCTTAGTCAAGATGCATTCGATAATTTCGACGCCGAAGTTCTAAAACATAATGTATGGGATTTGACAAAATATTAGATACTAGATGACGCCCGCAACTCCGTTGCGCCAAAATTCGTTTATCGCGGCGGAACGTACATTTTTCCGGGATAAAAAGTATCCTATGTCCTTTCTCGGGTCTCAAAGTATCCCTATACCAAATTTCATCAAAATCGGTTCAGCGGTTTGGGCGTGAAGAGGTAACAGACAGACAGACAGACAGACAGACAGACAGACAGACAGACACACTTTCGCATTTATAATATTAGTATGGATAATTAGATATAATATTTTGTAAGACCCTTATGACTTATGTCAAATCCCATACATTTTTGATTTCGAAGTTCGCCGTCGAAATTATTGAATGCATTTTGACTAAAGGCCGTGTGGGAAAAATTAAATGACAGAGATTAGTATGACATCTAGGTATACATAATATATTAAACTTCTGTCGTTTAAGAGTTTAATAATTTCACGAGCAAGTTGTGGATAATTACTATATAAATAAGCGTTTTGTAATATATTATATCGTTTCAGGTATCCTACCCAAAATTAAGCGCTTACATATTATATTAAGTATGTTAATAACTGTTATTTTTTATTGTTTTATTGTTTTACCTCATTGATTTTAGTTTTAATTTTTATATATTTTGATATTAGGTTACTAGCACATTGTATTTTTATTTTTAAAGTTTTTTGAATTTAGAAAAGTAATGTCACATTTTTTCAATAAAAAAAAATTATCTCATATTGAACATGTAAATTTTATGTACCCAATTAAATAAACCGTATCAGTCTTATTAATAAAAATTGCTTATTCTTCTCTTACTCCAAAGTTACACCGGGAGTAGTTAATTCTTGATTAGTCACAGAATAGCTACGTGTTAATAACGGTATTAATAAATACGAAGTACGTTCGGAGTAACAATACAATTCTTACACTGAGATTAAGGTGTATATTATGGCAACACACATGAAAAGAATGAACAAAATGAACTAAAATGAATGAAATGTCGATTAAAAAGACACTGACAGTTAGCTAAATTTTGAAATTTGACACTTTTATTTGACAATCTTAACTATCACAAGCGAACATATGTCAATTCTGTATTTCTCTTGTTGAAATCAAAATAGTGGTTTTAGAATTTGTGCTATTTTATATAAAATGTTATATTTATATAAAAAAGGTTATTGCGAGGTTTATACAATTTCACATGCCTTATTAATGGTAATATTTCTTCAATTCCTTCTATCATTCTCAAATCGTCAATGAAATAATCTCTATTCATTTTAATCCATAATAATTACAAAATCAGACACTAGTAAGTACTTGAACGAACACCAAACAAATATGAAATATATTTAGGTATGTTTAGTATATATATCTTAATAGAAGTTGGAAATACAATACAAATATATGCTTACTCAAGCGTTAAACCATGTGGCTCCGCGGACTAACTTTTACTCCGGGAGTAAATTTTGATTAGTTAACTCCGTCCTTACTCCTAGTTTATTAATACCATTATTGCCTAATCTCTGCGTAAGTCTTGGAGTAAAGTTGTTCTGACGCTAATCATAGTTTATTAATAAGGGTGTGTATGTTTAAAAATATTATTATTTGAGGCCTCCTGGTAATTAAATAACCCGAAATATATCCTCCGTCCTGAAGAAGTACGTTATGGTGTCTACAGACACACGAATTTGGTACGGAGCGTACAGCGGATCTGGTACGCTCCGTACCAGATCCGAGCGTGTGTAGGGCAGTCCGGCGAACATATGAAGAAGGCGAAGAGTTCACTGTTGTCCGCATCGGATCTGGTACGCTCCGTACCATATTCGTACGTGTGTAGAGCAGTCCGGCGGTTTGGCCGTACAACAGTATCAGTGTTGCCAACTTAGGGATGTACCCCCCAAAATTAGGGAAAATATCTACGGGGTTTATTAGAGGACAGGATGTTTAGAGTTTACTCCTTATGAATCAATTTGTATGTAATAATAAAAATTATTTTAATGTGTGTATATAGCCAGGGGATATTAAAATGTTAGGGAGTGAAATCAGATTAAGACAAGTTAGTTTTATGTTATTCACGCGTAAGTCTTTATGTTAAACACATAACCTTTCTTTCTAGCTTATTATCTCTTAGACCTGTCAATGGTATAAGTAATCAGGGGTAAAATTTGGGGAGAAATATTTTTTAAAGTGTTGGTATCACTGCCCGTTATCAATGAATTGCGGGAATCATCGTCGTCGTTTAAAAACCGCACTGTAAATAGAACTCTGTGCTAATGTAATAGAGCATAAAATCGAACACACGAGTGTCGAGCGTTTCGCTTCACTGCACCTGCACCGTACCAAATTCGTGCGTGTGTAGCGACACCGAATTTGGTCTCCGGATATGGTTCGATCACAGAAATACTGAAAAATCCAGAAACCGTCAACACGCTTGAAAGTGAGGCCGTCACAACCACTCCAAATTGGAATGGTTATCCACACATAATATGTTGCCACAGAGTAACGGAGTATTTTACCCAACTTTTTTTCAATTAATATATTTTATTGAATACCTAATTGTCGTAATATAACACCGCGATTTGTTTTGTAAATGTAAAGAGTAAAAATAAAAAAGTGCGGGCGGGGCGGTATTTCGCCATGGTTTTGGACTCAGTGCGCTGCATACAAATGTGATCGAACACTCATTCTGTATTTTTCTGTATTCTGAGGGTTCGATGTACGCTTCGTACCAAATTCGTGTGTCTGTAGATAGCATTAGAAGTATTTTTGTTATTAAAATTCTTCTAAAGTACTCAACTTTTGGTGAACATTCTATAAATCTTGAAACAAAATATGCTTGTTACCTTAGCATTTTCCTTCGTAGAGTTGCAAGATCTGGCAGCCGTGGCAATGGAGATACGATTTTGACAGTCGCTCTTGTTCCTGAAGTAAATGATTTTATAATTTAAGTATCTACTAATATTTTCAAGAAATATTACATAACATTATAATTATTTAAGAATATGTTATGTCAATGTCAAACTTTCTCCTGTCATGTTGAAGCTTAAGATAGATTATTCAGTTAGCCGAAAGGCTATGTACAGCATAGACATGCATTAGTATTCTCCTTTGTTATATTATGTGTTATATATTAAATGTATCTGTTGTACGTGTATGAATAAACCAACATATTGTAATGCTATGAATTGTATCATTCGTATCTCCATTGTAACATAAGAAGAATCCCCACGAGATTCAACGTAGACGTAACGTCCTGGCAAGAGCATAAAACAGAAAGATTTGTTTGTTTGTGTGCATATAATAGTATCTGAAATTACACGATCGATTTATATGAAATTTAGCACAGATTTAGAGGAGACCACGCGGAAGAACATAGACTACTTTTTAACCGACTTCCTGTTTTTTTAGTATGTTCAACGATGACTCCGCCGCCTATGGACCGATTTCCAAAATTCTTTTCTTGATGTAAAGGGTATAATCCGAGGTTGGTCCCGTTTCGCATCGCATCGCATCATCAGGTCACCAAAGTGGTGACCTGTTGATGCGATCCATGAGGAATCGAGGTAACTGCTCGAAATTTCTATGGACACGTATTATAGTAATTTTGACTTTTACTGAAGTAGTCCAAGCATAATAAATGCTACCATAATATAAGATTTTTCACCAAGGTATACCCTGGATTCAATTGAACTGAACAGATTTCCTCAGTCATTAAATATACGCGTTTGGAAATTTCGACATTGTTAAAAGAACTGCAAGTATATGCCACTTTGTGACTTACAATAAACATCATCATCATTCATCATCTTATTTACAATACCTAATGGAAGCTTGGCGCGTATTCAATTATACGAGTACATCGTTCGTTTATTTTAAATGTTCTTAAAAATTATTAATAATAATTTAACAAATATCACTAAAAAGGTAAAATTATTATTTTTAAACAAAAATTAAACCGACTTTCAGAGTAAAAATACACAAAAATGAAACTTATTTTCTAAATTATTTCCTTTATAAATTCAGCTAAAATCTTAACTATTGCTCTACTCAATCTTCTTAATTTTGAAGTCTGGCTGTGTGTACGTGGATTGACATGACAGTTAAACAATATAATATGTGCCATATGAACGAACTGTAGATTGAATCAAGGCTGAAGTATGATGCCGTTCGGACGATAGGTTGTATAGTGTATGGCTACCCTAAGATGTTACAAACTGACTGACTACTGCCAGCTGTTATTCTCGACAACTAATGAAAAACCGGCAAAAAAGCCCATTCACAACCTCGGCGAGCAGCAACGTGAGTGTACAGTGTACACCTACACCTTTTGCCTTTCACGTGAAGACTTCTCACGAGAAATAGTTCCCACTACTCCCCGCCTGAAGTCTTGATGCCGTAGACAAAAAAGAAACGAATCATTTTTCGTCTTTTGGGAAACAATAATCTCGTTATGTTAATCGGAGTCAGCATAAACTACAACAAAAAAAAACGGCTAAGTGCGAGTCGGACTCACGCACCGAGGGTTCCGTACAAACTTGTAATAAAACGGACTTTATAATATACGGATAATTCAAACTACATCCGAAAGAAGACGTCTTTCACCTTAAGGGTCGAACGTCTGAAGTCTCGCCACAAGGTCAATTTCAGTTCCTTTGTGGTGAGAGTACCGACGCATCTTCTACCGACCTTCGAGGTGGAGGAGTTCTGGCCGACGCGCGACGGACGCGGACGTAGTCTACCGGAGGTTTCGGGGAAGGCTCCCCACGAAGCGCGCATCACGTCGCCGAAAAAAGACAATACGTGATAAACTAGTGTGTGTAAGAGTGAATGTGAATAATATAGAAAATAAGATTTATGTGTAGTATTGTATAGTATTGAATTGTGTGTGTGTATAGTATAAAAATATATATCCGTTGTCATCAACCCGTAACACAAGTTCAACTTAGCACGGGATCAGATTGACGTGATATACAATATACTATTTAATTATGTATATTTGTTTTGTATCTATTTTTATGTGTGTTTGAATAAATTGATTTGATTTGATATTTAAAAAAATAATAGTTTACGGTTAACATTTAAAGGTATAAGCTTATGAAATTAAATATATATTTTTTTTAATATTTGAGTTGAAAGGTAAATTGCGGTTTACGATTTATGACGTATTAAAAAAAAACCACTTACTAAATCTCGTTCAAACCAATTTTCGGTGGAAGTTTGCATGGTAATGTACACCATATATTTTTCTTAGTTTTATCATTCTCTTATTTTAGAAGTTACAAGGGGGGGGGGGGGACACATTTAACCACTTTGGAAGTGTCTCTCGGGCAAACTATTCAGTTTAGAATTAGAATAAGAACTATTGATATTAGAAACCACCATATCATTTTTGAAGACCTATCCATATCCAACACGTATGAATTTGATGAAAAATAAGACGGGTTGCACTCCGAAGTGCCGGCAGAAATAAAAACTTGAATATTAACGTTGTGCATTATTGATATTTTGGAATGGTTAGGGAATAATTTTGCACGAATTGCTTTAATTATTAATATAAAAGTACTATCATTTATTTAGTAAAATACAATATTAATTTATTGCGCTTTCCTACACGAACATAACATGACAATTTATTTTAAGTACATTAAAAATTTCACTTTAGATTTTTGGGGTATATCAGGAATTCGGAATCTGTTTGAGCCAAAATGTAGCGCATGTTTTCCCGATTCCAATGATACCTCACTCGAGGGGTCTAGGGGTCAGGAATAATTTTGAAGTCGCTACCAGCCCAAACACCCTACAATATTTTATAGAACTTACGTTTAAATTTGCTGGTACCGACTTCAAAATTAAAAAGATTGAGTATAGTTAAACATTTTAGCCAAAAAAAGGAGAATTATTTAGAAAATATGTTTTATTTCATGCTTTTTTGTGTTTTTTCATGCTTTTCACCCTTTTTACTGATATATTTTGTTGTTATTATTAATACCTACATCTTAAGAACGTCTAAAATAGTATCGAATGTATAATTGAATACGCGCGAAGCTTCCATTAGGTATTGTTAATAAGATGATGACGATGATTACTGTAAGTTACAAAGTGGCATATTATGATTGCAGTTCTTAAAACAATGCCGAAATCTCCAAACGCATATCTTTAAAGACTGAGGAGTTCTGTTTACTGCTTTTGGATCCAGGGTATACCTTAGTGCAACATCTTATTTTTTGGTAGCATATGCTTCAGTAAAAGTCAAAATCACTATATAATTATTTCGATATAAATTTCGAGGAGTTCCTTCGATTCCTAATAGATCGCATCATCGGGTTTCCATTTTAGTGACTAAAGGGCCAATTTCGAATCAAACCCTTTAAAACAACAAAAGAATTTTGGAAATAGGTCCATAAGCGGCAGAGTAATGTTCAAAGATCTCTGTTAGTGTAAAATACTATGAGAAGTACCTTTTATATCATCATAATGTGATGATGTATGGTGTGATAGCTATGAGTATCCAATATAGTTGTAAGACTATTTGACATTGAAATAAGAAAACGTTTCTACTTTAGCCGTCGAGAATTTTGTGGCGAAGAGAGGACATTATGTGAGCTCATGCTCGGTAAGAAAAGAAATGCTGTTTATCTTAACGTCGACGCATTGACCTTGCTGCCTTAGAATAATAACTATTTTGCTCCGAATGGTATTAATGTTTCTTCAATCTGTCATTTCGTCTATTCTTCGGCGTTTTTAGGGTGCATATGGCGCTAAGCCTGCAGCTATCCAGTGAAAGTCCGGTGAAAGTCGGTCTGGCCATTTCAGAGTTTAGCTCCGAAACAAATAAACGACCAAAGATTAAAAACATTGCTTTTTGGTGTAGGTACCTAATATACTATCATATGCATTTGGTGCATTTGTATAGATAACATAATAGAACTTACTGGAAATACTTCTTGCAGCAGTTTTCCATGGCGAAAATACATATCGAGCCAAACTCTGATGGCACATCGGGGGGACTGGAGGAGGAGCAGTCCTCCAGGGTGTGGTTGCTGGCGTACGAGGTGCCCTGGTTGCAGCACAGCAGGGTGATCTCTGTCATCTGATCACCCACGGACCCTAGAGAAGTAGAGTCTAAGTTAGAGCCTTTAGTAAAATAATATTATATACATAGATTATATAATAATCACTGATTATATATGGATGATTCACACCACGTCCATCTGGCATAACATGCTAGGTAACTTTATCCCGGTCTGGCTGAGTTTTGGCAATGTTTGAGCATACCAGACTGACGGATTTCGAAAGAGTATTAGGAGACGAACAAATTGACGTATAATTTTCGTATTACAACGACATTTCGTTCTGACTGGATTCATCCTGGCACTAAGTATTAGATACCAGGCGTCCGAACTTAATGTTAAATTAATGGTCTCAATTTAGGGGACAGATTTTTTTGCCGGTAGAGCGCGTTCCAGTAAAAGAAGTACTCGTTTGAAATTACGCGGGAAGTTATGTTGCTATTGACAGCTCTGGAAAAAAAATTTATGAGAAACGTGGATTTAAATCTTAATAAATAAAACTTTTAGGAAATTCTTAGAAACTGTTCACGAAGTATAGATACCGTAGAATACGGTAATTGCCTAACGGTAATTTAAAAATAATTGTAATAAATAATAGTATTGGCAACACTCGGTACGTAACAAATTCTAGCACAGCCAGTGGCAGAAAAGAGAACTAAGATCTGGGTATATTATTGCGTACATGATTACTATGGAAAAGCCTATACCGTTCGGACTCCTGGTATCTCTACTTCGTGCATCCTGGGTTGTTTGTCGCTGGATGGTATACGACAAAGACTGTATACGAGCATGAAGCGGAAACACGGAAACGTCAAAATCGACTCAAATTTGACAGTCTGTTTTTTTATGGCATGCTCTCAGTAGGCACAGAGTTAATAACGAACGGAAAACTTGTACTGTCGGAAGGGGCTATTTGAAATAATTAGATATTTGGATGATGTATTTAATGCGATATGGGGCAATATGTATTTGGAACGGCATTTTGAAAGTAATATATTTTTAACTCTAAATAGAACATGACGTATAGTTGTAAAATATAAAAAGAAAAACTTGAGAGGTGTCAAGGGACACCCGGATGGAACGAAGTTCCGGATTAAAATATCTGGCTTGCTTTCTATAAGAGAGGGAGAGACAGACAGAGAATCATGCGACGCCGCACAGCTTACAATAGCTTACTATAGCAAAAAAAAAAGACATACAGACAGACAATTGTACATGTATATATAAAATAAATAATAATACAATATCCAAACCGATATTATCCATACATACATTACATACATACATACATACATCAATATAATAAATGCATACGCGTAAATATTTATTACAAACTAGCTTTTGCCCGCGGCTCCGCCCGCGTAAATATATTATTCCGCGGGAACACTACTTTTTCGGGGTAAAAAAAAACCTATGTCCTTTCCCGGGACCCAAAGTATGTCTATACCAAATTTCATAAAAATCGGTTCAGCGGTTAAAGCGTGAAGAGGTAACAGACAGACAGACACACTTTCGCATTTATAATATTGGTATAGGTATTGTAAAAACTTTTGCGGTTTGCTGCAGAGTAGGCATCTACAGAGTCTACAGACACACGAATTTGGTACGGAGCGTACAGCGGACCATATCCGCAGACCGAATCCGGTGTCGCTACACACGCACGGATTTGGTACAATGCAGTAGACCGAAAAGCTCGACACTCGTGTGTTCGATTTTCAGTTCTATTGCATTAGCACAGAGTTCTATTTACAGTGCTGTTTTTCGACGACGCGATGATTACCGAAATTCATTGATAACAGGCAGTGATATCAACTCTCAAAAATATTTCTCCCCAAACTTTACCCCTGATAATTATACCATTGACAGGTCTAAGAGATAATAAGCTAGAAAGAAAGGTTATGTGTTTAACATAAAGACTTACGCGTGAATAACATAAAACTAACTTGTCTTAATCTGATTTCACTCCCAATATTATATTTTCATATCCCTGACTCACACACTGAATTACACACATTTAAATAATTTGTATTATTACATACAAATTGATTCATAAGGAGTAAACTCTAAACATCCTGGCCCCTAGTAAACCCCCGTAGATATTTTCCCTAATTTTGGGTGGTAAATCCCTAAGTTGGCAACACTGACACCGTTGTACTACTTAACCGCCGGACTGCTCTACACACGCACGGATTTGGTACGGAGCGGACCAAATCCGATGCGGATAGCTGCGAACTCTTCACCTTCTTCTTATGTTCGCCGGACTGCCCTACACACGCTCGGATTTGGTACGGAGTGTACCAGATCCGCTGTACGCTCCGTACCAAATTCGTGTGTCTGTAGACACCATTATTCGTAATAAGATACCTACCAAGCTTCAAGTTCAACCTAATATACAATTACTTAGTACCTATAATATGGTAGGATACTCAAAGATATAACATCAATTTAAAGTTTATTTCACTAAAATTAAAGAAGACGAATGTTATAAAAGTTGAAAATATTTTTTCACAGAATAGAATAGTACGTATTTGAAATTATTAAACAGTTATTCTTCTATTCTGCTCAGTCAATATCAATACGGTAAAAAGACTATGGCTGTGTTCCGACGAAAATAGAGCTTGTTAGCGCTTGCTAGCGCTAAAAAAAAACACAGATTATCCGCCGGGGCACATATTTTGGTAACTTCAATAATGCTAACATAATCCGCCATTTTGCTTATTTTATACCAGCGGTTGCCATTTTGCCTACGTTTTATTTTCCGCGGAACACAGCCTATGTATGCGGTTTAATTTTGAATTTCGAACGCAAATATTTCAAGAGCCTGAACGAAATAATATCAAGGTACATTTTTACCGGCTAAAAAAATAGTAGGTAACTTATTAAAGACCACCAAATAGGTTGACCTCTCGCTTAAAATTAAAATTCTTAGTTTAAGTAGATCTTGTACTATTGGTTTACTCCTTCGCTATTTATAATTTGTGTTGAGTAGGATAAAAAATAGATTTATTTTTATAATTTTAATTTAATAGTTTTATTTCAAGAATTCTTAGTTTAAGTAGATCTTGTACTATTGGTTTACTCCTTCGCTATTTATAATTTGTGTTGAGTAGGATAAAAAATAGATTTAATTTTATAATTTTAATTTAATAGTTTTATTTCAAGAGAAAACATGCGAAAAATGATGATTTATTTCGGTTTGTGAAGCAAGTTCAAAAATACAGTTTTTTCATGATCCCGTGGGAACCGTTTTGGTTTCCAAGAAAAAAAAATACTGTTAGTTATTTCATGTTCTAATCTACCTTTGTGCCAAGTTTTATTTAAATACGTCGAGTAGATTGCCTGAAATAACGTCAAACAGGTAGGTACAGTTTTTTGAAGATCCCATGGGAACCCTTTAATTTTGCGGGATAAAGAGTATCCTATTTTACCCTACAGGTCCTAAGCTACCTACCTGCCAAATTTCATTTTATTCCATCCAGTGGTTTCGGCGTGATGTGATAACAAACACACAGACAGACAGACAGACAGACAGACATTTTTTTTCAAAAACGTTATTTTTAGGTTCTGTGGCCTTTATAGACCCCCCATTTTGATTTTCACTTAGATAACTTTAATGTACAGACATGACCCCTCTACAGATTTATTATATGTATATAGAAAATAAAATTATCTTTTGTAATTAAAAAAGTGTCGTGACAACTTTTCGTAAGAATTTTTTCCGTCTAGCCCCCTTTCACAACGCGCGATAAGGAACTTCGTTCCAAAAATTTAAGCGCAACCCAAAAAAATCTAATGGTTTATGTTGATAAAATAGCCGTCGTTTTTGTAATAAAGTGCTAATTTTCTTCGACTAATAGCCTTTTACCGCTAATCAAAGATATATAATATTAAAAAGAGGCCGCTAATATAATTTACTCGTATTGTAAACAAAGGGTTACGAATATTTTGGAAAAAGGAATTCACAGTTATATCCAAGGAATTTGTAAGTATAACACCGGTCAACAAAAAAAAATTTTGTTTGCGCATGGGTTTTACTTGATTTATTCTGAATATATAAGCAAATATTTATAAAAAAGTGCAATTACAAATCGAAAATATTTGCTTTTTAAGAAGTTATAGCGATTTGACCATTTATGATTTTTGCTTCCAGTTAAAGTCGGTCTTTGCGCTCTATTGCTGGCGAAAGAGAGGTATGGTATGAGGGTTGTCTTTCTTACATCCCTTGTGGTGTACGACAGTATGACCTCGCATATTATAAAGAAATAACGTGTTTAATTTTTTTTTTCGCTGTATTATCTTGTACAAAATGGCTTCGAGAAGTTGAAAACGAGACGGTGACTCGTTTTGCTATATTTGTACTGAATTTATTAAAGTGAGAGAGAAAAAGTGTTATTTAACTACAGATTTAAAGATTTGCGAGGAATAACTTACTTACTTCCATCTACTTGTTACAAATCAAGACCAAAAATGGGCTTATGAAATAAATGTATGAATAAAATAACGAGATGATTAAGATTTTTTTCATCATCGGCTATAGGATGTCTCTAAAGAGGCAAATGTTCCATTCTCATTTTGATAAGTTTAAAGATAATATGGGAGCTTATTCGGAAGAACAAGGGGAAGGATTCCATCGAGATATAGTTGGAATTTGAGAGACGTTCCCAAGGCCAGCATATATACTGAAAGCATGTTGAGGATTGAGGGACTAAATTTTGGTAGTTAATAAGATAACTTCTACTAAACATGACAGGAAAAGCAAAACTGTTAATTTTTAGACATTTTAACACTATTTTAAAACTTATTTTGTAAGATTATATCATAAAATTGATGCTCAGTATCTTATAATAAATCACCTCTATGCAAATTTTTCATGTATTTTCATTGATTTGATTTTTTTCATTTTTTACACTTAAAAGCAAATACAGAACTATTTTTTGTTCTTATTATTATTTCTAGGTATAAAAGCAATAAAAATAATGTATGTATAACCCGTGCGCAAAAATGCTGTTGACTATTGTTATATACAACTTACAAATTCCTTGGTTATATCACACACAGCTCCGCCCGCGTAAATATAGTATCCCTCGGGAACACTGTACTTTTTCGGGATAAAAAGTGTTTTAATCTAGGGCCTAAACTACTACGATACCGAATTTTATCAAAATTCGTTCAGGAGTTTTTGCGTGAAAGAGGAACAAACATCCATCCATCCATAAATCCTCACTTTGTTTGTTTGAACGCGCTAATCTCAGGAACTACTGGTTCGAATCGAAAAATTATTTTTGTGTTGGATAGTTCATTTATCGAGGATGGCTTTAGGCTATATTATAACATCACGCTGCGACTAATAGGAGAAAATCAGTGGAAAATGTGAAAAAAACGAGGAAAATTATTCATCTATGAGGGCTTCCTTTGTTCATTTGAAGGCGCTGATCAGGAACTCCTAAATTAAATTGAACAATTATTTTTGTGTTGGATAGTCCATTTGTCGAGGAGGAAGGCTTTAAGGTATATAACATTACGCTGCGACCAATAGAAGCGAAGCATCAGTGAAAAATGTTGCAAATCCGGGGAAAATTATTCATATTTGAGGGCTTTCGTTGCGTGTGCTTGAACCGTTTATGCAATAAACGGTTCAAGTTACCCAAAAAATATGTATGAAACTATTATTCCTCTTTAAATTATCTAAAAAAATTACCAAGACAGTATATATATTATGTCTATCTTTTAAGATAATAAACGTACTATAACCCTTTTAATTAAATTTGGTCGAAATTAATAATGTATTGCGCCATCAGTTGACGCGGACGAAGTCGCGGGCAACAGCTAGTTAGATTATAATAACAATTTAACCCAGAAGAATTTTAAGTTCAATGTTATTTGATTGTGATTTTACTATAAATGCCTACCTTTGAATAAAGATTGTTTTTAATCAGAACTAACTACTTACTAATTGTTAATTTTAATTGATTTTAAGCATATCTAATATGTTATTTTTGTCTATCATTTTACACCCTCCCACTTACTTACATAACATTGATAAATACAGGTTTTTTACACATTGCCGGTGGACCAGCAGGTACTCTATACAATACCTAGGAATTGTATACATTACCTAGGTAAAGTATATAATGGAAAATAATATTCATAACATTTCATACATTGCCTAGATGCCTAAGGTATTCTATACATTACCTAGGTATTGTATAGAATACCTGAATTATACAGATTACCGGTAACATCTATACCAAATTTCATAAAAATCGGTTTAGCGGTTAAAGCGTGAGGAGGTAACAGACAGACAGACAGATATACTTTCGCATTTATAATAGTAGTATGGATACACAAGTATCGCGTAGGCTTTTTTGGAATATTCCTTTGAATTTATTAGTGTTCAACATGTAAGTTACATAGTGGCATATGCTTGCAATTCTTTAAACAACGCCGAAATCCCCAAATGCGTATCTTTAAAGACTGACGAGTTCTGTTCAGTGCTTTTGGATCCAGGGTATACCTAGGTGCAAAATCTTTGTTTTTTGGTACCATATGTTTATTTTACTTCAGTTATAGTCAAACCACTATATGTGTCGATATAAATTTAGAGGAGATCCCTCGATTCCTCATGGATCGCATGATCAAGTTTCTACATTAGTAACTCAATGACCAATTTCGAATTATACCCTATACAACAATAAAATAATTTTGCAAATAGGGCCATAAACGTCAGAGTAATGTTCAAAGATCTCCGTGTTGGTGTAAAATACTATGAGAAGTAGCTTTTATATGTGATGATGTATGGTGATGATGATGATTGCTCTAATTGATATGGTGACATATCCTTGCAGTTCTTTAAACAAAGACGAAATCCCCAAACATATTGTATCTATAAGGAGTCAGGAGTTCTGTTCTGTACTTTTGGATCCATGGTGTACCTTGGAGCAAAATCTTACTTTTTGGTAGCACATGCTTGGACTACTTCAGAAAAAGTCGAAACCATATGTATCCATATTCCTCATGGATCCCTTCATCAGGTCTCCACTTTTTTCAAAACGGGGCCAACTTGGGATCAGAGTTGTACAAAATACATAATATGTATTTTATATTTTGTATTTAAATACCTTTTTTTAAATATTATTTTGTATTTTATTTGAAATACTTTTCAAAATGTATTTTATATTTGTAAAATATAAAATACATTTTTACTGCTAATTTTCGATTTCCGAAAGCATTCGCATTCGCGATTCGGCAAATAGTCACTATATTATGCGCTACAACTAGGTATGTATATGTGCAAAATGACAGAATATGAAACAAAACGAACTTTATTATTTACGTATTACGTTTTCTGTTTTACGCCGTTAATAGTTTATCAAAAACATCAACAGGGGAAAAAAGAAAAAAGTGAGTCTTTGGCTACGTTCCCACAAGCGTTTTTTGTGGTGCTGAGTTCTATTAACTCAGCGCTAAAACTATAGAGCTGAAAATCAAAGTATCGAATGTTAGATTCGACAGCTTTATACGATTTTTAGCTCGGTTGTCTTAGCGCTGAGTTCTATTTACGGTGTAGTTCTTTCTGTGGTGTGACCACATAAAACGCTTGTAGGAACGTAGCCTCTGCCTAACTATAATTAAGTTCAACGAGTCAGACTCTTCAACTGATGGCAACAGCAGTATAGACTGCATTGATTTGGAGACCCTCCAATATTTAAGAGAAAAAGACACAAGTCTGACCATTCTCAACACGTACCCCCAGAAAAAAATATTAATACAGCACATGCCTCCCTAGTTTGGCACCAGTAGATTGATTATTTTATTTGGAACAACAACAGCCATAATTTTTAATCTGTTACAATTTTTGTAAATAAGGCCAATAATAGTTATTCACATAATTTTATTAAATACTAGCTTTTGCCCGCGACTTCGTCCGCGTGGAACAATACTTTGGGATATCGCTGAAATTTACCCGCGACTTTATTTATGACAAACGAAAGCGGAATCCTATTTTTTTAAACGGAACCCTAAAATAAAAGTAGCCTATGTTAGACCCTATAACATCAGCTATCTGCTAGTGAAAGTCCCGTGAAAATCGGTCCAGCCGTTTCAGAGATTAGTCGGAACAAACAGACAGACAGACCGACTAACAGACAGACGGACAGACCAAAATTTAAAAAAAAATGTATTTTATTGTAAGTACCGAATATACTTTCAGATTCATTATGTAAAAAGCTGTTAATTTGAAGTTACAAACAGACACTTAAATTGTATTTAACTGTATAGATGTATAGATATTATAATGTATTATATTTTAAGATATTATCAATTTGATGTTTATAAAATAACTAAACTATTTAACTAAACTAAACTAAACATTAACCCGCACGCGCACCCCGCCTTGGTGACGCCCACTTCGCAACGGGCCGTGCAGCAGAAATCGTAATATTTTAATTTCGCCATAACTTCAAAACCAAACGTCCAATTTTAATCATTCAAATACCAAATATTATCTACATAAACTGTACTTAGTGATGAAATAATTTATTTTGATAAGGATTAATAACATGAGTAAAATAAACGAGTTTAATTAATGTCGTTTAAAGTCCAAAAAAAATTCAAGATTTCTAAATAAAAAAATGGTTGTTGTGCCTCACTCGACATAGATAGGTATAGTGTGTCGCGGACTTTTTTGTAGATATTTATAAGATCTACAATTAATTAGAACATTTTATGGTTCTATCTTTTATAGTTTAGGCAGCGTACGCAAAATAAGTAACTTTTCTGGTTGATTTTTTACACCTTGTGTCCGAAAAACCCAAATATCTTACGGAACCCTATTTTTTTCCAAAATAAAATTTAGCCTATGTTACTCGTGGATAATGTAGCTTTCGAATGGTGAAAGAATTTTGAAATCGGTCCAGTACTTTTTGAGCCTATTAATTACAAACAAACAAACAAACAAACAAACAAACAAACAAACAAACAAACATACAAACAAAGTTTTCCTCTTTATAATATTAGTGTAGATTTATAAAAAAAATCTAATATTATTTCATAGTACTATGGTGGTATGATAATGCGTCCACACTCCACACAGACGCAAAATATGTCTGATGCTCTTTTTGAAGAGATTGTAATGTTAAATATTAAATAAAGTACTTTTTTCTACTTTATTCTATGAGAAAGTATTTTATTTGAATAAAGTATTTTGAAAATACGTATTGCGCGCATTGATTTAAAAAAACCCTTTTTTTAATCAATAATTGCGCGTCAATCCGTGAAACGATAGTGGGCGCGTGAGGAGCATTTTGCCGCCCCTTTTTACTGACCATTTTAAGAGCATTGATCGGCGCGCGACTCAGATTTCACGAAAAACGCTACTTTTCAAATGCGTGTATATACAGGATGTCCCAGAAGTCGACGTCGTCCCTTCGAAGGCTGATAGACCAGCTCATGACTCACCAGAATATCATAATATGACCTTAGTAAAAAATCTTTAGTTTTCGAGATATTGGCACTTTTAATAATTTCTTAAATTCCTCATGTCAGTTTTTAGACTGCCGCAACTACAATTTCCCGTATTGTGGGATACAAATTTGTATTGCGGAATCCTGACTAGTTCTGCTATTGACCACGGTTATAAATAAAGCTAATAGAGTTTGAACTTTGTAGAAAAAAAGAAAACTTTTCCCTAATCGTGATTTCAAAAATTTTTCTCCTAACTTTCACTATCCATACTGAACAAAAAATACACCACACTAACCTGGGTTGTTACTTTAAAAAGTTGCTCATTTTATGTAGTTTTTAAAATAGTAAAATAGTTGCTATTAAGCTACGTCAAAAATTTTTTTTGCTATTTTAAGTGCACACAGAACACATTTTGAATGTTTTTCTTTAGTTAGAATTTCGAACAAAAACACTCGTTACATTGAAATCAGCCAGATGTTTACTTAAAACTTGTACGTTTAAGTTAATTAATTAATTAATTAACTTAATTCATGCTTACTAAACTTAGAAACTAAACAGAATACAGGGATTTTTTTTAAACTGTAAGGAGAAATGCAAAGAAGGAGAACACATTAATAATATCATTTAATGAGTTAGACTCATTAGAGTGAGAGTAGAGGACGACACGCACGTCTTTTGTTTGTTCTATACATGAGATTGTTTATTAGTTACTAATACGTTACGCTATTAATGTGCATCGTTTTGTTATTTTCTTACTTTTAACGGATTTTGCATTGTAATTTGGACTTCTTTTGCCTAGTGACTCGGACTTAAGTGTGCTTAGAGACAGTAAAGAACTGACATGGCTCTCTTCTGGACTTTTAAGTTTCTGTGATACGCGTCTTACTACCAGTCATTATGGCGTATACTATACATCAGTATGCTAACATGCATTACATTTACGGGGAATACAGAGGCAATGGTGCTGCTGCAGCTAATCTGTGTCGCGAAAGGTTAATTCATTTTTTTTTTCAATTCATTTATTGATCACCAGAATGTAGTACAAAGATGGTAAATTAAAAATATTATGTTTCTAATACATTCTGCCATTATAATGGCGTGTGACATTTGCATGCTCTTATTAATTACTATATTTTCTATTTATTTCATTATTTACAATTAAATAAACCATTAAAGTCACAATTATTACTCAGTATTATTGAGAGTCTTAGTATAATGATAATATAAAAGAAAACTAAAATTGATAAAAAGATCATGCAACTAGAGAATTATTAAATAAAAGTAAAAACCGATATTAAATAGAATTCAATACAACAATTAATTAAGATTATTATCAATAAAATAATTAAAATTATTACACATTTATAAACCATTCGCCTAAAATTCATTTTAATTTACAAGATATAGATATTATATTTAATCAGTAAATCATTATAAAATTAGAAGAAAAACATAATGTCAAAATTAATTCATAATAATAATTACAATTTTTGTTAAGTCAATTAAAATTAAATAATAGATAAAGTGATATTGATATAATTAAAAAGTGTCATTAAGATAGTCATCAATAGAGTAATAACATTTTTCTGTTAGAAATTTTTTAATTTTTTTTTTTTTTAAAAGATTTGTATTTAGTTCTTTTATATGCTTTGGAATCTTATTGTAAATTCTTGGACCCATACAATATACACTTTTTAACATCAGTTCAGTCTTAAGGTACTCAAGTCCAGATTACAATGCAAAATCCGTTAAAAGTAAGAAAACAATAAAACGATGCACATCAATAGCGTAATGTACTTGTAACTGATAAACAAACTCATGTATAGAACAAACAAAAGACGTGCGTGTCGTCACCTACTCTCACTCTAATGAGTCTAACTCATTAAATGATATTATTAATGTGTTCTCCTTCTTTGCATTTCTCCTTACAGTTTAAAAAAAATCCTTGTATTCTGTTTAGTTTCTAAGTTTAGTAAGCATCTTACACTTCAACGTACAATTTTTAAGTAAACATCTGGCTGATTTCAATGTAACGAGTGTTTTTGTTCGAAATTATAACTAAAGAAAAACATTCAAAATGTGTTCTCTATGCACTTAAAATAGCAAAAAAAAATTTTGACGTAGCTTAATAGCAACTATTTTACTATTTTAAAAACTACATAAAATGAGCAACTTTTTAAAGTAACAACCCAGGTTAGTGTGGTGTATTTTTTGTTCAGTATGGATAGTGAAAGTTAGGAGAAAAAGTTTTTGAAATCACGATTAGGGAAAAGTTTTATTTTTTTCTACAAAGTTCAAACTCTATTAGCTTTGTTTATAACCGTGGTCAATAGCAGAACTAGTCAGGATTCCGTAATACAAATTTGTATCCCACAATACGGGAAATTGTAGTTGCGGCAGTCTAAAAACTGACATGAGGTGTAATTTTTAAGAAATTATTAAAAGTGCCAATATCTTGAAAACTAAAGATTTTTTACCAAGGTCATATTACGATATTCTGGTGAGTCATGAGCTGGTCTATCAGCCTTCGAAGGGACGACGTCGACTTCTGGGACATCCTGTATAACAAAAACTGGTTATTCTGATTTTTACATGTAGAAAAACACTAGAAAATATTGTATTCTAATTTTTCACTTATCATTTATTTTAAAATAATTTCAAACTTTTGAATAAAACTGACAAAACTAACCAGAAGTTTTTACAACTTTAGGTTCAGGGGCAATTTCAAAACATATAATAGCTAAAACCGCTTACATTTTTTAAAAACAAAAAATCTTTACAAACTTATTGGATCCTCTTCTAGATTATCTATTTGTCAGATTATTTTTATATACGTTTCTATCTCATAATTTTTTTTTTTTTACATATTTTAATACAATTAAAATTACAAATACTGTTGTAAACGCTCGTGCGCCTCGATTTATTTAGTAGTTTTAAAAATTCATATAAAATTCGTCAAACTAATTTAGTTAAAAATTTTAATAGCATATTAAAGATAAAAGGTTCTTCTCATAGATTATATTATGTAAGTAAGAAACAAAAGGAGCAAGTAAAATACATAAATATCATCATTTTAAATAACTATAATTCCTGATAATTTCGCATTCTTTAAATTTTATATTTATGAGATAGAAACGTATATAAAAATAATCTGACAAATAGATAATCTAGAAGAGGATCCAACAAGTTTGTAAAGATTTTTTGTTTTTAAAAAATGTAAGCGGTTTTAGCTATTATATGTTTTGAAATTAACCCTGAACCTAAAGTTGTAAAAACTTCTGGTTAGTTTTGTCAGTTTTATTCAAAAGTTTGAAATTATTTTAAAATAAATGATAAGTGAAAAATTAGAATACAATATTTTCTAGTGTTTTTTACATGTAAAAATCAGAATAACCAGTTTTTGTTAGATATAGACGCATTTGAAAAGTAGTGTTTTTCGTGAAATCTGAGTCTCGCGCCGATCAATGCTCTTAAGTAGGAATACATCAATTAAATTAATTTATTTTTTCAGGACGTAAATAATACACAAATAAGTATTGATAAATCGACATATAATACTGAACTATGTTTTATGAACTTTGGTTTACAAAAGATTCAATTCAAGAAGTAATATTTTAGTAATATTTTTATGCCTACTCTATAATATCTATAATACTGAAAAATAAAAAATAAAATAAAAAACAAAATTATATGTTTTCTTAATCTACAGTATATGCTTTGTCCAAAAAGTCTTCACAAAGGTATGTACAATGTTCATTGCACAGTAACTTTGAGCATCTATAACGCACTTTGATTTTATCGTCGTCATGCAAAGTTGACAACTATTCCTACAAATCAATTGATACTATCCATACAAATCCTACAGTTAAATCGTTTTTAGTTTTCACAATAAATGTACCATAAAATATAGTCTAAATATCAACTTCGCAAAAAATAAATGACACAAATTTTACTTGAGAATGAGCAGTGAGCAGCGCAGTGAGAATTTGCCGCCTGGCGACACCTGATAGTAAGAACATCCTCCTCAAGCAATTATACCCTGCGCTCTGATGGCGTCCAGCATTTCGGTACGCGTTGCTAACGAAAATGGAGGCAGCTACTAAAAAGCGCAATCCTAACGGGCATTTCATTTACGAATTATTAAAGTTTTCTTTAGCGCGGGCGGCAAAATGCTCATAGCGCGCCCACTCTAGGGTAATGACATTCTTCCTCATCAATCACAATAAATATAAATTATCAAGCCCTACGAAATTCTCAGAAAATACTATCAGGATAGTCACCCTATCAGTAAAAAGCAACTGCAAGGCCTACATAGTTAATTAATTAAAAATACTTGCGCGAACTTACAATTAACATTTCTTGCGCATTAACGTTTTGTACTTTTTTATGCAAACTATTTAATAAGTAAATTATAAGTTAATTTATCCTAATTGTATTTACAATTAATTAATACTTTACACGGGCGTTATAATATTCTATGTTTACACGATAATATGTAAAATGGAATTAAATAAATTCAAATAAAGTTGAAATTCTATAGATAAAACTTGTAATACGTTTTCATGCTGGAATTTTAACTGTCAATTAAAAAGGACTTAAAAAAGCTCACCCTCAGTCCTTGGCAAAGCAAAGGCACACAATATTAAAAATAACATCATCACATCCATCGCAGTCTGTCTTCGCGCGTTCGAAAAGGACAAAACGACCGGCTTATTTATTCGAGGTTAAAACAAAGAATAATCCAAGTGGACAGGATTCGAAAATCGAACCGCGCAGGAGTGCGAACTACTAGGTACTGCGAATATAATATATTAATCTGTGGTGCGAACGGAGTGCGTTCGCGACGCAATCTATTTTATTTCGGTTGAGCCACTTCAGCCGTCTTCGTCGCGTTAAAGATTATGCTAAGCAAACAGCATGGAATATCGGTATGATTATATCAGAGCATGAAACTTCAATGATATTTTCTATTTGTAAAGCTACGCCATATAGTTATAAAAATTCAAGATACCTACGTTAAAAAAGATGAATAAATTAAATGACAAATATTTAATTCGGATAAGAATTATTGAATAAACCAAAATTTAGTACGCGACAAGTAGGTACTTATTAACAAATAATATTAACTAATCCTGCGTTTTTGTGTGCAAAGTAAATGTTTTTTATAAATATTATGCAATACCTATCTATATACTACTTCGCTGAATGCAAATATGATAAAATAGCATAGAAATTAAAATTATTATATTCAATGATAGATATACTTTACCCATATAACATGATTTAATTAATATAATAATATGTACTAAATATTATAATACTGACTCCTTGTGTTTACTCAAATATTAGATACTAAATTCTTATGTACTAAACGTTTTAATCGCAGTTTATTTTCACTTTCGCTGACCTTAACGGTGGTAACGAGGAGACTTCCCGTAAACAAAGTAGTTTAATTCTGTATTATCCATTTTTTTTTACCAAAAAATTAAACCGACTTAACTACAAAGTTAAAATAAACAAAAAGTATAAAATAAAACTTATTCTCTGAATAATTCTCCTTTACCAGCCAAACAATATCCTACAATATTTTAGCAAATATGAACGTGAGTTCACGTTCATATTTGCTTGTAGCGACTTCAAAATTTTGAAGATTGAGTAGAGAAATAGTAAAAATTTAAGCCGAATTTGAAATGGGAATTATTTAGAGAATAAGTTTTATTTCATACTTTTTTGTGTGTTTTTACTTTGGAAGTCGGTTTAATTTTTTGTTTAAAAATAATAATTTTACCCTTTTTAGTGATATTTGTTAATTTTTATTGATACATCTTAAGAACGTTTAAAATAAACGATCGAATTTAGGTATAATAATTGAAGACGCGCCAAGATTCCATTAGGTATTGTAAATAAGATGACAATGATGATTACTGTGTTACATAGTGATATGTGCTTGCAGTTCTTTATACAATGCCGAAATTTCCAAACGCTGTATCTTTAAAAACTGAGGAGTTCTGTTCAGTACTTTTGGATCTAGGGTATACCTTGGTACAAAATCTTATTTTCTGGTAGCATATGCTTGTGTTACTTCAGAATAAGTCAAAACTACTAAATGTGTCCATATAAATTTCGAGTTCCCTCGAATTCTCATGGATCTCAACATCAAGTTTCCACTTTAGTTTCTAAAGGACCAATTTTAAAGTATACCCCTTACAAGGACAAAATAATTTTGGAAATATATCCACAAACAGTATAGTAATGTTCAAAGATATCCGTGTCGATGTATAATACTATAAGAAGCACCTTTTATACCATCATAATGTGATGATGTATGGTGTGATGATGGTGGTGATGATGAGGAATACTCTAATTGACATAGTGGCATATGTTTTCAGTTCTTTAAAGAACGCCGAAATCCCCAAACATGTATCTATATGAAGTCAAGAGTTCTGTTCAGTACTTTTGGACTCAGGCTATACCTTGAAGCAAAATCTTACTTTTTGGTAGCATATGCTTTAACTACTTCAGAAAAAGTCGAAATCACTATATGTGAATATATAAATTTCGAGGAGTTCCCTCGATTCCTCATCGATCCCATCATCAGGTCACCACTTTGATATCAATAGGACCAATTTTGGATTACACCCTATACATCACAAAAAAAAATTTGAAAATAGGCGGAGTAATCGTTGAACATCTTCTTCAAGTGCCTCTCCAATCACTGAAGGTTGGCAGTCAAACTCCGAAACTTTTCGTTGTCCAAGGCGAGTCTGAAAAGTTCTTCTACAGACTTTATCCCTGTTCACTCTCGGATATTACTCAGCCAAGATGTTTTACGTCTCCCTGGTTTTCGTTTCCCGGCGATCTTACCCATCATTATGGTTTATAAAAGCCTGTACTGTTCGTTTCTGAGGATGTGGCCCAGATACGCGACTTTTCGTTGCTTGATGGTACGGACAAGCTCCACTTTTTTACGCATACGTTTTAGTACTTCGGCGTTCGTAACTTTGTCCGTCCATTTTCTGTTGCTTCTACGATGTTTCTACGATGATTTACCTCGAGCCTTGGAGCCTTGGCGGGCACAAATGAACGCTCACTTACGGTTACACCCCGCACTGCTTCTAACTCATGTCGGGCTTGGACGTCAAACGGGGGTTCCTACGTACACGAAGCCGAATGAAACGATCACCCCTACTAGAAGTGCGTCTTTTTCTGCCTTGTCCTGCTCTTCTCACATAAGTACCGGTCTCTCTGAACCGTTGGAACTGCGATGGATCGTTGAAATTGGTCGATGAAGATCTCTGGATATCACTCTGTAGGTTTGACCATTTCTTCGCATTTCGAGTGCCCTGGCAATCTCCGTTGGGGCTAAGTCAGGCATAATTCAGTCCTCAACTCCAAAAAGATACGCGATTAAAAAAAACTAACATAAACAGTATTTCAATGAAACTTTAAATCAAACTCAGAAGGAAGAAATACTCGAAGTTCGCTCCAGATAAGGTGTATTTGAATAAAATTTAAAACAATTGCATAAAATGTGATATTCAGTTGTTTTCTTAATTTGAAAATATTTCTTTTTAAATTAAATGACGTATAAACCAGCCAGCAACCTTATACGAGTATGATACTGATATCAAACCTTTATTTTATGTTCCGCTAAATATGCCGGTGTTGTCTCCAAACAGTGTTGCCTCCACCAGCCGGGACTAAGCAGAACTAAGAAGAACAGAAGAACAAAAGCTCTCCCAATACGGCCGGTCACCGTGGGAGCAGTAGACCACAACCCTCCGGTGAAGAAGAATTGAATTGAACACGCATATAAATAAAATAAAGTGTATATACAAATTAATAAATATAAATAAATTAATACATTTCCAAATAAGTAAAATTAAATTAACTGTGTAAAAACCAAAATGAAAAAGCACTGGAGGAGGCCTATACCTCAAGGATGGTTCATGCATGTAAAAAAATTAAGTAAATTGTGTTAGCAGATTTAAAATAAATATAACATTATTTTGTATGAATAGTATTTAAAAAATAGAAGTAGGTACACTACGGCCGCTGTATCTTGACGGGTCTCTGAACATAGGCTCTGCGAACTTTAGCGCATGTACAACTCGTGAAGGAAACTGTTATTGTATTATTTTTATATACCTATGTACTAATAAAATTTCCCTAATACAGTTGACCAATTAATACAAATAAAATAAATACGAAAACACTAAGAAACAGCTAATGCGCAACCTTCTGCATATATTGGCCGTATTGTAAATAATTGTGATAACAGATTTAAAAAAAATAAGTATAAAATATATGTAGAAATTTAATTCATTAAAAATGTAACATAATATATGAAATGTAACTACTAAGAATCAAAAAATAAAATGTAACTATGGTCTACGCATGGTATTTATCATAAATTATTATTATGTTTCATGATTCATAACTACAACTTGCCAACATACTAATGATTTCTTTTTTAACAAAAGATAAGGCAACGAAAAGTGTTAGTTACAAAGTAAATTATAATATAGGTACTATTGTTTTTTAATTGCAATACATAATAACATTGTAATAATCGATCTCTGTGTAAAATATGTTTCAAATTATATCTGTATGTACTATGTAATCTAAATGCATGAAATGAATAAAGGGCTTTATTATTATTATTATAAATATGCCGGTGTGTGTATTATATATATATTTTTTTTGTATGTTCAACGATAATTCCGCCGTCTGTGGACCGATTTTCAAAATTCTTTTTTTTTTATATAAAGTGTTATTATAATCCCAAGTTGGTTTCGTTTTGTGACCTGATGGTGGGATCCATGAGAAATCGAGGGAGCTCCTCGAAATTTACATGGATATGTCGGGTCCTATCTACTTTGGTTAAGAAATAAAAGATGCAAAGATAGAACTCCGATATATTATAATCGACATGTAAAATATCTAGTGGGTGTGCGCCAGCGCTGGTGGATCGGATAGAAGAAAAGTGAGCCCGTGATGCTCGCCGCCGCGCCGCGTTGTCCGCCCGTAAAACCAGTCCAGTCCCCTTCCTTCACCCCGCACCCCCGCTCTGGTCAGCGAGGTCCGGGCGTGAGGGAAGTTGCACTCGATGTTGATGCGATGTCCATGCGTGGACATACTCCCCGGGTTGAAGTTGCCACTTCAATTGGAAGTGGACACACATTGTTAAAGGCACGTCGCAGTGTCCCCTTGCGTGTCTTTATGTCAGCGACTCTCACGACGCCATCGCCGCCCGGGTACACCCTCTCGACTCGCCCCAGCAGCCATAGTAGAGGAGGTAAGGTCTTGTCCTTCACAAGGACGAGTGCGCCCTCCAGTAGTGCGCCAGATGCAGCAGTCCATTTGCATTTCTGTTGAAGTAGTAGAACATATTCGTTATGAAAACGGCTCCAGAAATGTTGTTTTAATAGTTCCACTCGCTTGTAGCGCTCCAGTCAGAGACGTCGGAGACGTGCGAATGTGGAACTGACAAGAGTGATCGTCCAATCAGGAAATGAGAAGGAGTAAGGGCGGTAAGGTCAGAGGGGTCGTTGGAAAGAGGTGTCAAAGGACGGGAATTAAGAATGCCCTCAATTTGTGTTAATAGTGTAGCCATCTCCTCGTATGTTAAGTTTGTTAGTTTAAGCAACCTTTTTAAATGAAATTTGGTGCAGCGTACAGCAGCCTCAGCCACACTATTAAAATGTGGTGAATACGCGGGAGAGAAAGAAAACTGGATACCCTCCTGGGAAATAGCAGAGATGGCGTTGGATTCCTGCAACATATTATTAATGTGATTAGCGGCACCTACAAAATTTGTACCGTTATCGGACATGATAGAGCGTGGTTTACCACGACGAGAAATAAACCGATTAAGAGCCGCTAAATAGGCCTCCTTTGTCAGGTTGGTAACGAGCTCTAAGTGTACAGCTTTGACGGCCAAACAAGTAAAAATGCATAAGTAAGATTTAATTAATTTACATCCCCGGCCTTTACGATCGGCTATCAGTATTGGCCCGCCATAGTCGACACTACAGTTAAGAAAGGGAAATTCTAAACTACTTCTACAAGCAGGTAATTGCCCCATAATAGGCTGTATACTAGTAGCCTTCTGCCTGAAACATTGAATACATTTGTTAACTGTACTTTTGGCTAAATTCCTGCCACCTAGTGGCCAATAAGATTGTCTAATAAAAGCTAGAAGTAATTGAGGTCCGCCATGAAGCAGCCTTTCGTGAGCGTTTCTAAACAGTATTTTAGTTAAATGATGTTTGCTACACAAAATTATTGAATGCTTGACATTATAGTCATATTGCGAATTAGCAAGCCTGCCGCCTACGCGAATGAGGTTATCAGCATCTAAAAAGAGAGTTAACGAAATTAATCTATTTTTACGAGATAGGATTTTATTATTTTTTAATATTAAATATTCCTCCGGAAACATTTCTAGTTGTGAAGCATGTAAAATTAAATTAAGTGATTTTTGTAACTCTACATACGATAAAAAAACCTTTGATTTTATTATTTTTATTTTTTAAGTTGTAAATAAATCTTATTATGTTAAGCTACAACTCTTTGTAATTTATTTATGTCTGAATGGTTTTGTATTAAATTTTGTAAAATAGAAAGGTTAATAATATTTTCATTAATTTTATTAGTAGAATTAGTTTCACTGGAATTAACTGATAAATTGCAAATAGTTTCTGGCAAATTTTCTTTTGATATGTTAGGAAAAACAGGCCAAAGACTTTCGTCTTTTTCTAAAAATGGAGGTCCATTCCACCACAATTTAGAATCGCTGATAAGATCAGCCTTCAGGCCACGAGAAAGAAGATCTGAAGGGTTTAATTTAGATGGTACGTAGCTCCATGTGCTACCAGAAGTACTTTCCTGTATCTCATTTACACGATTGGAAACGAATTTCTTAAGTTGACTAGTGGAGGTTTTCAGCCAACCAAGAACAATAGTTGAGTCGCACCAAAAATGACATGAATGTATAGGTAAAGTAATAGACTCCTTTACCTTAGTACACAGTCTTGAACCTAGTAACGCGCCGCACAGTTCTAGTCGCGGAGTAGTGGTCGGTTTAATTGGCGCTACACGACTTTTAGAAATAAGCAGACGTACCGTAACGAATCCAATGTTATCAATAGAGCGAATATAGAGGCACGCGCCGTATGCTTTCTCCGACGCATCTGTAAATGTGTGAATTTCATTTTTAATTGAATTTTGACTCGAAATCCAACGAGGTATTTTTAATTTATTTAAATAATGTAACGTATTAGCAAAAGTGAACCATAAATCTTTGAGATGAATGGGCACCTCGTCATCCCATTCACACTTAGCAATCCAAAGTTTTTGCATAATTAATTTAGCCTCAATTATACATGGCGTAACTAGACCCAAGGGATCAAATATTTGGCTTATAACTGAAAGAATATGACGTTTCGTTATAATTTCAGATGTTTCAATATTAATAGAGTATTAAAGAATATCTGTGGCACAAGACCAATTAATACCTAAAGTTTTTGAAGAAATGTTATTTTTATATTCTCAGAGATTAATTTGATTAACATTAATTTTATTATTATTATTCTCACTATTACAATTTGGTGCAATTTGTTCTAAAATTTCTATGTTATTAGATTTAATTTTTCTTAAATTAAATTTGGCGGATGCTAAAATAGATATGACATTTTTACATAAATGTACAGTTTGGGAAATGGAATTGCTACCAAAATAGGGTTTATAAAATATGGAGAATGAGATTGACCAGAATGCAAAAGAGTATTATGTTTGATTTTACAATATTTGCAATGGGCTAATTTGCAACGCTTCTCATCGTGGCCTGGACGTAAACAATTTTTACAAACATTAAGTTCCTGCACTTTTTTATTACGTGATTCGACAGAAAGTTTTCTGAATAATTCGCATGTATATAATAAGTGAGCTTTGTTACACAGAGGACATTTATTTGTATAAATATTTTTAGATTGATTGTTAACATTATTTGTAAATATAAAATTTTTTGATTTGTTATTATTGTAGATATTGTTTTCATGTTTATTACTAATTTTATTTTGTTCTTCTAAAGTTTCTAAAAGGTCAGCTTTATTGCTAATAAATGCACAAAATTGTAATAAAGTTGGTGAAGTTTTAAGAGTGTTCCGATATTCCTCCCAATTTCTAGAAGTAATCGGATCTAATTTAGTAGACATCATATAAATAATGAGAGTGTCCCAATATTCAGTGGGCTCATTTAACATTTTAAGTGCCCTAAGATTTTTGTTAATTACGTCAATTAGACGACGCAATAAAACACTAGACTCTTTCTGAACTGGTTCACAATTAAACAAAGCTTGCACATGGAAATTTATTAAAAGCCTATTGTTATTGAATCGCTCGCAAAGTAAACTCCATGCTATTTCACAGTTATCTTTTTTAAACACTAAATTTTTAATTATTTCTGCTGCCGAACCTTGTAAGCTTGCACGTAAATAATGAAATTTGTTAATTTTATCGATATTATTATTTTCGTGTATTAACGATAAATAGGTATCTCTAAATTCAAGCCAAGACTGATAGCCGCCGTCAAAGTGAGGTAAATCAATTTTAGGTAATCTAATGAAATTGTTGTTTGGCCTACCTGATCCATCCTCCGAGCCCGTTACAAACCCGCCAGAGTCGTGCCTGACTTCCTCCTCAGGGTTATTAGCAAGAAGGGTCTGCGCCTGTGCAACTAATGAGTGATATTGCTCCTCAAATTGGGCTCGAGCGGCGTAAGCCTCCTCTGTATTGTCTGATTGCATCTCGATCTCGGTCTGTAATTCATCAAATTCCTCATAAATCTTTACGAATTTTGCAAAGCGGCTTTCCAAATCTTTTCTTTGTAATTTTGATAAATCATTGGTGCTTAATAAAAGCTCTAAATAATTATTAAAATAAGTTAGCTTAGCCTTCATTGAGCTTCGCTTTTTAATAAGTTTGTTATCAGTCATTTTAGCAAAAAGTGCGAAATATGAAAAAAATAAACAATGGGAAAATATTATAAGCTTTGTTATTGAAAACAAATAAGCACTATTGAATAGATAAGGCGCTGAATAACAATACGATAGGTAAATAACCTACCGATGCACGTGTTCGCTGAATGATACCGTCTGGCTGATGCAACAAAGCTCGCAGTAGGTATATTGCGATCTTTAATTAAATGAAAATTTTGAGTTGCTTAAATTAACAATTACATAATATATGGCAATGCTAATTTGTTAAAAAATGCAAGATTATTTTTGAAAAGGGCAAAAAAAGGGAAATTAAAAAAAAATAGGAATAAAATTGGAACGGTCTCACTCCAGTCAGCCCAATCCTGTCGTCCCAATGCTCCTCTTGATGTTCCTTTAAGTCTCCACTGGCCCACGTGGCGCTTCTTGGACAAAGGACTTTTTGCGAAGTCCAAAATTGTATATTGTTGCTTGCTGTACTCCAAATCGCTGGAAACGTTGGTTGAAGGACCAAAATGTCGGGTCCTATCTACTTTGGTTAAGAAATAAAAGATGCAAAGATAGAACTCCGATATATTATAATCGACATGTAAAATACCTAGTGGGTGTGCGCCAGCGCTGGTGGATCGGATAGAAGAGAAGTGAACCCGTGATGCTCGCCGCCGCGCCGCGTTGTCCGCCCGTAAAACCAGTCCAGTCCCCTTCCTTCACCCCGTACCCCCGCTCTGGTCAGCGAGGTCCGGGCGTGAGGGAAGTTGCACTCGATGTTGATGCGATGTCCATGCGTGGACAGATACATCACAGAATACAGAAATCATCCAGAAGCTGTCAACACGCTTGAAAGTGAGGCCGTCACAACCACTCCAAATTGGAATGGTTATCCACACATAATAATTCGCACCTTTAGAATTGAAGTGGCTTAATCCAAAATTCTTGATTTTTGGTAAACGCCTAAAATGTAATTGGAGAATAGGCCATTTTTTTGTTTTTTTTTTTTGACTATAATAGTAAGTGTGAGCCTAATATAGTTACAGTTTTTGTTATTTGCCGTAGGTGAATAGTTGTTTTAGTGATTTGTTATTAAAAATAAATATTATTAAATTATAATAATATTAAAAATTTAAAAATAGGCTATTTATTTCTAATGTAAAATTTATTTTTGGTGACTAATTTTGGAATATGCTAGTTCTAGTAGTAATAATGGTTAACTTTTAAAATTAAAGGTAAATTAGAATAGATAAAACTGAAAAAATCTTTTATTTTTGTGTAATAAAGCTAAACTTATACCTAATTTGTATGTATTAGGTCCCATATATTTTTATGTATTTACCGTGTACATAAAAATATAAGATACTTAAGTTACCGTGGCGTCTTCTTAATCAAAATAATGTTTATTATACAGGAAAAGGAAAAAGTATTTAAATAAGCAATAATTAAATAAGCTTTTCAATATCAGAGGTCAATATTAATTATTATCGATGGGAAATTTTATCATCATCAGCCTACGGACATATTATGGCCCACTGCTTAACGTAGGCCTCCACTAATGAGCGCCAACCATCCCGATCTCGGACAGCCCTCATCCATCTGCTGCCAGCCAACTTTAAATCGGACCATTGTGCCGCAGGTCGTCCTACACTACGTTTGCCTAAGCGGTCTCCACTCTAACACTTGTCTGCGCCATCAACCGTCTGTCCGTCTGCAAACATGGCCGGCTCACTTCCAGTTCAGCGTGCTAATTCTATGAGCAATGTCTGTGACTTTATTTCTCTATCGAATCACATCGTAGCAAGTTTTATTATCCACCAGAGATACCCACAACATTGCACTTTCCAACACAGGCTGAACAACTTGTCAATCAGCAGAGTTCGCTGCCGTGTTTTTTTACCGGTAGAACGCATTGATTAAAGACCCTGGACCTTTAGTCAAGAAAATTCGCTAATTTCGACAGCGAATTTCGAAATTAAAAATGTATCGGATTTGATATAAGTAATCGTTGTGACTTGTTGCTTGCGATGCCTTATGTCAAATCCTCATTATGTTTCCGAACTTCGCCGTGGAAATTATCGAATGCATCTTGACTAAAGGTGATTGTGACTGTGGTATCGACGATTCAAAGTTTGCCCAAGATATACGTATTCTTGCTTCTTAACTTCAAGACTAGTGCCATTTACGACGCCAGTCCTGGGAGAACATGTTCAACGAATGAACATGTTCAATACTTAACAAAACCAAAATTATTTGCATAATTTTGATTTGGGTGGAGAGCTATTCTAATTTCACCCATGTCAATATCAGTAATATCGTGAATTATCTGCAAGATGGGTTTGGGGTGAGCTCGTGTTTAAGGTGTATGGGAAATCCATTTCGATTTCATCGAGAATCTCCGATTTCGTGGTGACAATAGTGTCTTGCAAGTTACGGCTGAGTTTTGTCAAAATAGTGAGTCATAGAGTTTAGCAAATACCGTCGAGCCCTTACATACATCACACTATATCTTGCTTGATGACCCAAAAATGCCCAATAGTTTTATATTTATAGAAAAAACCAAGCCTTAAATATCTTTAATACGTTTAGGTTTTGCTGAACTCGTCTTTTCTTATATTGTATTTTCATTCCAGTTATATTTATATAGTGGAAAAATTTGGTCCTGTCTTTTCATTACTAGCCTCAAACTTTCATTGAAATAAAAATAAAAAGAGTCAATCACAATTTAACTCGCCAATTCATATCATTCTGTACAATATAATAGACATTATTCCGTATACGTCACTGTAGTCACAAAAATGGTTTATAAAGTAAAGACATAATCAGGCTCATGTATTTATGAAATGTTTAGAAATGAAATGATACTAATACAAATATGGCGTCAAATATTATTATCATTTAGATTTTAAACGCCCGAAAACTTATTCGCCAGCGCACACTACGCGGCGATAGCTATACTTTACATTACATTCTACTATTGTCAACGTAGGCGACCAGACTTACATATACATATCTTTTTAATACAGTCCGCTATTATTATACCAAGTCTTTTATTCCACATCTGGGAGCCTACACTTACCTTACATTTACAATTTAAACGACAAATTACAGTTTACGTCACTTATGGAGTAACCGCGCAACACCCAACTTTTAGCATATTTGACTCAACACTAAAAGGGGCCCTTTAAAAGTGAAGGAACATTCTGCTCTCGGCCTCCGTCCGACGAGCACGTGATTCTCGCTCCCAGTGAGTGCGCTATCCGTGTTGTTCCGTCTCACTCGCGCGTGTAGTGCTATCCCGCTCTCGCGCGGGCAGCCCCCCGTTCCGCTCTCGCGAGTGTCAACCGCTCGCGAAAGTGAACACATCTTGAAGAAAGAAGACAGAAGTCTCAAGAGTCAAGACGCAAGAGGCAACATTCAAGAGGGAAGCCTCAAGAGTCAAGGCTCAAGAGAGAAGAGGTGGCCGCCCTTATCGGCTATACCGGCCTGCTATAACGGCCGCACCGCCCTTACCGTGCCGTACCGTGTCTCGCGCCGCGCCGCGACCGTCGCGCCCCCTGTAGGACGATCGTTGCGACCGCTCGCATCGTCCGTCTCTTTTTTGGTGCGAGCCCTCTGCTCGCACCCCGTCGCGCAGCGCCCGCAGCGCAGGACGAGCGTGCGACCGGTCGCATCGTCCTTTCGGTTTATTAGCGTGAGCCTTCTGCTCACGCTCCGAGGTGTTAGTGCTCACTAGTGCTAGTGCTAGTGCTGGCACTAGTACTAGCTGGCACTAGCACTAGCACAATCCAAAAAAGGGCACTAGCACTGGTGCTAGTGCCCTTTTTTGGATTGCGTTTCAGCCTCCCGGAGGAACTGTAAGTACCGTGACACGGTTAGGCACACTACACGAGGAGGGTTTCCTCCCTACACACCTCCCCTCCCGGACGCTGGGAGGGGCTGTATCCCCAACCATTCATTAATAGAGAGCAGAATCCCCCAACCGGGATAAATTTCTTAATTATGGCGGAAGCTATAATTAAGAAATTCCTGATTTTCCTGAGCCATGAGTTCCCCGACGCCGCGACTAAGTGGGACCGCTTTCTGCGCAACCACGACGCCGACTCTCCGGCCTCTCCGGATATAGATACCCGCCCTTTAGCGGAAGAAATACCCGTCATTTCCGGAGCCGTATCCGGAAACGACCATTGCGACATGTCTTGCTCGGAGCAAGACTCTGACCGTAGTGAAGGCGAATTCACTACAGTCAAATATAAGAAGACTAAAAAGAGGAAATGCCCAGAGGGCACTTCCTCTCCAGTCTCCTCCCCCACTAAGCCGGCCCCTAAAAAGGCCCCAAAAGCCAGGAAAACCCTGCAGGCTAATAGCCCTACACAGGCCCCTCTGGCCTCCCAGGCCCCGCCGTTAACACCTCTAAAAAATTAACACCTCTAAAGGTGTCTAACACCTCTCAGGCCCTCCCAGCCTCTCAGGCCCTCCCGGCCTCTCAGGCCCCTCTGGCCACCCCGACACCCAAACTTCCACCTCCTGTAATTGTACAGGAGAAAGAAAAATGGAGCTTAGTAAGTGCGGCGCTTAGCGAACATAAGCTTCGCCCTGCTTCCGCAGTTACTATCACTCCTATAGGAATAAAAGTCCAGACTAAGACTTCGGAGGACCACCGCCTTCTCACTGCGTTTCTACGCAATCATAGCATAGGTTATCATACCTATGCCTTAGAAGACGAGCGCATGTTGCGCGTCGTAATCACTGGTGTAGACAAGTGTCTGTCTACATCAGAAGTACTCTTGGACATTCAGTCCCAAGGGTACCCTGCCACGGAGGATGTACCATCCAGTCAAAAAACACCAGTACAATATGGTATGGTAACGCTCCCCCTGACACCAGAGGGCAAGGATATTTTCAATATCCGACCCGTCTGCCATATCACCGGCATTCGCGTCGAGCCTCCCCGTAAAAGGGCCATCCCTGGCCAGTGCCACCGATGCCAACTTTACGGGCACTCGGCGCGAAACTGCCAAGCACGGCCACGCTGTGTCAAGTGCCTGGGCGACCACGGCACCTCTGACTGCACTCGCAAGAGCCCAGCTGAGGAGGTCGAGCCTCCCAGCTGTGTCCTCTGTAAGACGCAGGGCCACCCAGCCAACTACAGAGGGTGCAAAAAAGCACCCAAAGTAAAGAGGCGTATTGCACCTCAAACTAGAGGTGCCCCGCCAAAGCAGAGATTCGTCCCTGCCCCCCTACCCACTAAATCGGCGTGGGCCAAACCCACCCAGCCCCCTTCTCAAGCGGCTTTTCCCGCTTTCCCAAAAAAGGTCTCGCCCTCCGCGCCACAGGCGCCAAAGGTCACGCCCCCTCCGACTTCGAAATTCGCTGAGGAACTATCGTTCGTCACCGATTTTCTGAGCGAAATGGAGCCAATCGACCCGGTTGAGCTCTCTATTCTTACCGCAAATCTTAAAGGCTCAAAAACAGACCGCATTGTGGCGTTGTCAGATCACGCAGACTTGATCAAAAAGATCAAGGCATCCCCCGCCGGTAATTAATGGAGCCTTCGGGAAGGATTAAGCCGCACTCATTACGCGTCGTGTCGTTCAATACGAACGGCATCCGTAATAACATTGACGAAATCCGCGATTTCGTCATCAGGCATAATGTAGATATTCTTCTAGTACAGGAGACGTTCTTAAAACCTAGTATGAGGAGCCCAAAAATAGCAAATTACAAAATTATCAGAAATGATAGAACTCGATCCCAACTCGGAGGTACTATTATTTATTATAAAAAATCCCTCCATTGTATTCCTTTAGAAGTACCGACCCTAGAAACAATGGAGTGTTCCATTTGTCACATAAGTATGTCCGGCCATGAGCCCATTGTTATAGTAAGCGCGTACCTTTCAGGTACAAAAAAATTACTTTCTAGCGATTTACAATCGCTTTTCGACTTAGGTAACGCCGTCCTAATTGCAGGCGACTTAAATTGTAAACACCGCGAGTGGGGTAATGTTTATAATAATACAAACGGCCTTATACTACAAAGGTTAATAGATTCCTTTAATTTTGCGATTTTAGCCCCTAATGACCCCACTCGATATGACACAAACCAACACATCAACGGTGTCATAAGCGATCCTAGTATAATAGATATAGCTTTAATCAAAAATGTTTCTCTCAATATCTCTATTGAGACTCTCCACGAGCTTAACTCGGACCATAGACCGGTTATAATTACACTTGGTAATTTTAACCCAAATTATTCCAGTACTAGAAGGATCATAGACTATAAATCCCTGGCGGAGAACATTAAAGTCCTTCAATCGAGTCACCTCGATAAGATTCCCGATATAATAGATAGTAAAGAGGTCGCCATAGAGGCCGCCTCCCACTTGACCGAACACTTGGTAGCGACCATAGAAAACTCATCTGATGTGTCAACGAACCCCAAAGTTCACTGGCCCCTCCCAGAGGACATAAAGGAGTCCATCAGACTCCGAAACGCGGCCAAACGCACCTATGATCGCTACCCGTCGGAAGAGTGGAGAAAAGCCCTCCGCCATTACGAAAGGGAAGTTAAATTTAAAATCAAAAAACACAAAGCCGAGAGTTGGGATCGACTTCTCAGTGATTTAGAGCCGTCACACATGGCCTACTGGCCGCTCGCGAGGGCCCTCAAAAGTAATACGGAGAGCGACATACCTCCATTAGACAGAATAAATCGACCTCCTGCACTAGAAGATATCGACAAGGCTGAATGTCTAGCCGATAACTTAGAACAGCAGTGCCGGCCGAGTACCCTCCCGATTGATCCCACGCACCTTAGCTTAGTGAATAGTGAGGTCGAAAGACGACTTTCGAGGCCACCTGATGACGACAGGGTGAGGCCGGTGGACTCGGAGGAAGTCCAAGACATTATTAAGTGTTTAAATGCCAGAAAGGCCCCAGGCCTCGACGGTATTTCTAACAAAACACTTAAAATGTTACCGTCCGAACTAATTCAACTCCTCGTGAACATCTTTAACGCCCTATTAGTAGGATGTTCATTCCCAGACTTTTGGAAAGTAGCTATTGTTATAGGTATCCATAAACCGGGGAAACCCCGGAGGGCACCTGGTAGCTACAGACCGATCAGTCTAATTAGCTCCCTCGAAAAAGTCTATGAAAGAGTTATTCTAAGGCGCCTAAATGACGTCATTACCGACAAAAAACTCTTTCCAGACGAGCAGTTTGCCTTCCGCAAAATGCACAGCTGCCCCGCTCAGGTACACCGCCTAACGGAGTACATTATCTCTAATAAGAATGACAGGAAGATGACATGCGCCGTATTCTTTGATATTGCAAAAGCCTTTGATAAAATTTGGCATAACGGACTGTTATACAAACTTTATCAAATGGGCATACCCGATAGTTTGGTATTGTTAATATAAGTAATTATTTAAAAGACCGTAAATTTCATTTCCGCGTGGAAGGCGCACTGTCATCGCCAAGATATATGGAGGCGGGAGTATCGCAGGGCTCGGTCCTCTCGCCCTCCCTATACAACCTGTACACTTATGACATCCCTAAACACGCTAAGGTGCAACTAGCAATGTTCGCGGACGATACAGCCCTCTATTTTGCGCATAGGGTTCCCTCCTACGCTTCTAAAAAACTCCAGGAGTCAGTCACCGAACTCGGTGAGTGGTTCTGTTACATAACATGATAATTATTTAAGAGCATGTTATGTCAATGCCAAACTTCGTACTGTCACTTTGATGCCTATGATTGTTTATTCAGTTAGCCGAAAGGCTATGTATAGTATAGACATGTATTAGTATGCTCCTCTGTTATATGAGTTATATATTAAATGTATCTGTTGTACGTGTAGTAATAAATCAACATATTGTGATGCTATGATTTGTATCATTTGTATCTCCATGTAACTTATAAGAAGAATCCCCAAGATATTCAACGTAGAGATCCTGGCCGGAACATCAAACATGGTGTCAGAATCAGAAGCTGGAGCTAAAATATTATAATAAAAAAGAAAAACAAAATATTAACCGAAGAGTGGGTACTTCGACAACAACTTCTGCGGGTGTGGCGTTTTTTTCGAAAAAAAACGGTGGTAAAAAAGAAAAGTGAAGACCTTACAATGGCTGGAAACGGTGTACAAAAACTTGAAATATCTACCGAAATTATCAACAATAATGCTGAGAATTTCAAGAAATGGGCGCAATCATTCGAAATATATTTACTGGCATCGGGTACAGAGAAAACTGAAGACAGAAGAAAAATAGCGTTAATGCTACATTCCATGGGGGAAAAAGGTCTAAATATCTACAATTCCTTCAATTTGGACCTAGACAAAGCTACATTTCAAGAGGTCAAGACAAAATTCGTCGAGTATTTTGAACCCAAGAAGAATCTGACGGTAGCGAGACACAAATTTTTTACGTTGAAACAACGCATGAACGAGTCTCTGGACAACTTTCTTATGGAATTGGAAAATGCAAGTCATGCCTGTGAGTTTGGTTCGCTCCGCGATTCCCTAGTGAGGGACATCCTTATTGCGAATATGGCCACAAACTTCTCGCAATTTCGTCAGAAACTCCTACTAGAGCAAGATTTGACCCTAGAAAAAGCCAAACTTTTGTGTAGAACCCTCACCATGGCACAAAAAAGCGAGGAATCAATGAATTCAACAGACAAGAAAGAAGAAGAAGCCACAGTATACAAGATACACAGAAGTCGTCGGGCCACTTCATATCAGAAAAGAAGAAAATCAAGGTCTCCGTCGCGCCAAGGTCAACCGAGATCAGCCACACCTGGATCCAGAGCAAAATGTGTGAAGTGCAACACAGCCCATGGTCCGCGCAATTGTCCAGCTTGGAAGCACAGATGCAGGTCATGTTTTAAATATGGACATTTTACCAATTTGTGTTTTAAAAAGAAGAATAGTGTCAGGAATATAGCTTCTGAAATAGGGAAAATGGGTCTCGATGATGAATCGAGTGTTGCTCAAAACAATACTCATACTGAGAGATTCACCATTGGGGCGTTATTCAATATTAAAAACATAAATTCTCAAAATACCAGTACAAATTTGATTAAAGAAAATTCCTGGCATTATTTTTTAAAAATAAACAATAAGAATGTAGATTGTTTAATTGACACTGGGGCAGACATAAATATGATGTCTTATAAAGTTTTTAAAGAATTAAATCTTAAATTTGATAAGCAAAGCAAAGAGCAATGTAAAAAATATAATGTCTATGCTTATGGTGGAAGTAGAGTTCCCATATTGTCAGTGTCAAACATATGGTGTGTTTTTGAAAACAAAACAGAACCTGAATGTATTAATTTTGTGATAACTAGTTTAGATTGTCCTACTGTGATAGGCTTGCCCACTTGTATAAAGCTAAATTTAATATTAAAAAATTTCAACTTAAAAATAGATCAAAAAACTTGTGACAAAATTGTAATCAAGTATAATGATGTGTTTCAGGGTCTAGGCTGTCTCCCATACGAACACAGAATAGTGCTAAGAAAGGATGCTGTTCCCTGTATAGACCCACCTAGGAAGGTGCCGTTTAGCCTGATGGAACCGTTGAGGAGGGAACTAGATCTCATGGAAAAGATGCAAATTATACAGAAAGTCAGCAAACCGACACTGTGGGTGAGTAGCTTAGTGTGTACCATTAAAAAGAATGGAGGCTTGAGAATTTGTTTAGATCCTAGAAATTTAAATAAAAATTTATTAAGATGTCACTATCCGATTAAAAACATAGATGAAGTTAGGTCTAAATTGTCCAAAGCCCGATATTTTTCACATTTAGATGCATTTTCTGGATTTTATAATATAAAATTAACTGAAGAGAGTAGTGACCTCTGTACGTTTCAAACTCCCTTTGGCAGATATAAATTTTTAAGGTTACCATTTGGAATAAACACCGCTACAGAAATCTTTTATAAAACCATGATAGATTTATTTGGAGATATTGAAGGTATTATTATCTGGTGTGATGACATTTTAGTATATGGGGAAACAATTGAAATACACAATAAAAGATTAGAAATGTTTCTTGACAGAGCCAGACAGATGAACTTGAAGTTAAATAAGTCAAAATGCAAATTTCTTTTAGAAGAAATAGCATATTTGGGTTATATTTTTAGTAAACAAGGTATAAAAGTTGATCCAGAGAAAGTTAAAGCTATAAAAGACATGCCCATTCCTAAAAATATAAAAGATTTACAAAGATTTTTGGGCATGGTAAATTTTTTAGGATCCTTTATAGAAAATTTAGCGGATAAAACTAGTATCTTGAGAAATTTGCTTAAAAAAGATGTAGTATGGCTATGGGATGATAATTGTCAGGAATGCTTTAATTCATTAAAAGAGGTCATATCCAAAGCGCCCGTGTTAGCTAATTATGATTGTAACTCACCTTTGACTTTGTCGGTAGATTCATCAAAGAATGCTGTCGGTGCCGTCATTATGCAAAACAAACGTCCCATTGCGTACAGTTCAAGAACGCTTACAAGCTCACAACAAAATTATTCTCAAATTGAAAAGGAGTTGTTTGCTATACAGTTTGGATGTAATAAATTTCACCAATATATTTATGGCAGTAGAATAACTGTACAAACTGACCATAAACCGCTTATTTATTTATTTAAAAAACCTCTTCATGAAGTACCTGCTAGGCTACAAAGAATGATGCTTTCATTGCAAGGCTATAACTTAGATGTGATACATGTACCTGGTAAATAAATGTACATAGCTGATACATTATCACGAGCATCACTTAGTGATAACTATATACCTGAATATGAACAAGATTTAGAGTTTCATGTAAATTCAATTTTTTCTAACATATCTGTGAGCAAGCCATATTTGAATTTAATATTAACAGAAAGTAATAAAGATGAATCATTAAATTTGCTTAAATCTTACATTCAAAATGGTTGGCCTCCCAGCAAAAACAAAGTATGCTGTTCGGTGAAACCATATTGGAATTTTCAAAATGAAATACATATAATGAATAACTTACTATTTAAGGGAAATAGACTTATTATTCCTAAATCTTTGCAAAAACAGATATTAGATAAGATTCACTGTGGTCATTTGGGTATAAATAAAACGCTAAATGTTGCTAGAGAAACAGTTTATTGGCCTAATATAAATGTAGATATTAAAAATTTAATTGATCAATGTTTAGTATGTGCTAAGTTTAAGCCAAACACAACTAATGAACCGTTGCAGTGCTACGAGATGAGTTACCTGCCGTGGCAACAAGTCGGTGTAGATTTATTATATTTTGACGGTGAAAATTTCCTTGTTTGTATGGATTATTATTCCAAGTATATTGAGCTTGCTTCGTTGCACAAAAATTACACTGTAGACAATGTTGTCAAACACCTAAAGTCTTTCTTTGCTAGACATGGAATCCCAAAATCATTGATATCCGACAACGGTCCACCGTTCAACTCATGTAAATTCAGATCTTTCCTTGTTGATTGGGATGTTGAGCACATAACTACTAGTCCTTATTGGTCCAGATCCAATGGGCAAGCTGAGAGCGCTGTAAAGATAGTAAAAAATATTTTAAGAAAATGCAAACAAGATAATTCTGATATATATTTGGCTTTATTACATTATCGCAACACGGCTAAAGGAAATTTTCACAGTCCTGCGAAGTTACTAATGTCAAGGAATTTGAGAATAAACTTACCTATTCTAGAAAATAGATTAAAACCTGAAATTGTAAAATTTTCAACATACGAGAGATGTTATAAACAAAGCAGAGACAGAAGAATGAAGAAAAATGGAAGAATGCGGAGTGGGACAACCGCTGAACCAATGGTTTCGGGACTACCTCACTTCGCGCTCGTACCGTATAAAAGTAGGTGACACGCTCAGCGACGAGATTGCGGTCAAATATGGAGTTCCACAGGGCTCCGGGTGTGGGCCAGTGTGTTACCTATTACACGTCAACAGTTTATGTGGAATACTCAACTGCTCATCATACATGTACGCGGATGATTTATGTACTCTACGAGCTGGTACCGATCTGGCAGAAACATGTCGCTTAGTACAGCAGGACATTGATACTGTGGTCAGATGGTCTCACGACAACGGCTTAGTACTAAATTCAGAAAAAACAAAATTACTTATCATACATTCTCCTTACTTACGCCCTCCGAATTCGCCTCCTATGTATAGTCATTGTTTTACCTGCATTAATAATAAACTTACCAATTGTCAATGTAAGCCAATTGAACAAGTAGATTGTATAACTTACCTTGGTGTCAAAGTAGACAAACATTTTTCTTGGTCATGTCACATAGATTACATCTCAAACAAATTAAGAACTCTCCTAGGAAAATTTTATCATCTGAGTCTAAAAGTACCGAGAAGTATATTAAAGTGTTTGTACTTCGCATTGGTGGACTCAATTCTAGGTTATGCCCTGGATAGTTATGGTCTGACGTTTAGAAGTTATTTAAATAAACTTGAATCTCTACAAATAAGATTTTTAAAACTCATGGTCAGTAAAAAAACCAAATCTAATTGTAAAGGCGACTATTCAAAATTATTTAAAATTTGTAAAATTCTCCCAGTTACTTTAAAACACAAATACCTTCTGGCAATTAACAACCACAATCATAATAATAGCCATAACCTAGAATTATTGAATCACAACTATAGTACTCGGTCGGAATCGGAGGGAAAATACAAGGTACCCAGAGTATATAACTACTTTGGGGACCGAACTTTAAATAAAAGGATACCATATCTATTAAATAGCTTGCCCAACGATATCCGACATGAGACCAAAACAAATTCCTTCAAAAAAAACATCTTCAAACACCTTATTACCCTACTACCACCCTCCCTCACCACCTAAAAATATATATATATTATTTTAATCATTATTCTCATTTTGTTTTACTTTATTTGTTTTTACAATAGATATTTAATTTTAGTTTTATTGTAATGTAATGTTGTATTTATCTTGTTAATTTTATTTTTATACTCTGTCTATAATATTACGTTTTATAACATTGATCCTACAGACAAACTGAAGAACAGTTTTGTAGGACTTTATTTTATATTTTGTTTTTATTTGTATGAATTAATAAATAAATAAATAAATAAATAGATAAATAATAGAATGTCTTTTTATTTTGGCAGGAAGGCTAGGCAAACGTCATATTTCTTTCAGCCAGGAGATGACATTTTTTTTAAAAGAAATCCCAAATCCTGCTGGACGCCGGGAATTATTAAAGAGAAATTGAAATGCGGTAGATCTTATTATGTAGTAGATTTAAATGGTACTGTTTATAGGAGGAATAGAGGACACATTAGACCTAGAAAAAGTGACAAAAATTCAAACAAAAATTCTTCTCCTTCTTTTTCTGGTAGTGAACTGAGCGCTGGCAAAAATAACAGTGTGGTTCCCCTAATGGATATTGTTGACCCCATGAGTTCGGCATACCTCGGAAACGGTCCTGTTCAAAATTGTGTTAATGATGATAACTGTGTTCCTATGGAGAGTCCAGCCAATAATAATTATGTAACCAGATCTGGTAGAAATATAAAACGTCCTAAAATGTATATGCATGAAAAATTTGATTAGTTATGTATAGTAGTAAGTTTCTAGTTGTATAGTTCAAAATATTAAGTTGTATTCTTCTTGAAAAGGGAGGTGTTACATAACATGATAATTATTTAAGAGCATGTTATGTCAATGCCAAACTTCGTACTGTCACTTTGATGCCTATGATTGTTTATTCAGTTAGCCGAAAGGCTATGTATAGTATAGACATGTATTAGTATGCTCCTCTGTTATATGAGTTATATATTAAATGTATCTGTTGTACGTGTAGTAATAAATCAACATATTGTGATGCTATGATTTGTATCATTTGTATCTCCATGTAACTTATAAGAAGAATCCCCAAGATATTCAACGTAGAGATCCTGGCCGGAACATCAAACAGTTCTCCAAATGGAGAATAGAAGTAAACCCCGACAAAAGTCACGCCATTCAATTTGACAGAAAGTTGTCCCAAACCATACGTTATGGTGCCCGTAGAAACATGAGTCCTATTAGCCTGCACGGTAATATCATCCCAGAGACTAATAAAGTCAAATATTTAGGCGTAGTACTAAACAAATCGATGACTTTCACGAATCACATCTCCGATACGATACGAAAAGCGAAATTTGTACTCTACAAATTATATCCGCTATTAAATTCGCGAAGCAAAATGTCCCTAAGACACAAGCTTGCCTTATACAAGGTTTGTATTAGAACAATACTCACCTATGCGTGCGTCTCTTTCGCACAAATAAGTGATAGCCAGATGGACCGATTGCAAAAAGTCCAAAACCGGTTTCTGCGCATGGCAACAGGTGCCCCCTGGTACATGCGTAACATCGACTTGCATAGAGACTGCGAACTAGTCACGATTAAAGCGTATATCAAAGAACTCGTAGAGAGATTCTTTGATAGAAGCAAAGTTCACCCAAATCCTCTCATTCGAAAGGCCCAGGACTACGAACATGACGCAATGACATTTAGATACCCCTTCAAACGGCCTAAGCATATCTTAGCCGATCCTATTGACCCGATCACAAAATACGTAACGTACTGTGTACAGTTACGTAAACACAAATCACACGCACCCGTTTTGTTAGTAAAGCACCGGGGTCGACGCCGGCGCCTACCCCCATATCAAACACTGACACAAGTACCAACGTACAGACCGACCCAAACACGGGACCGAGCCCGAGCCCGAGCTCGAGCTCGCATCCCAGTAGCTTAGTGTCACTACAAAATAGTGTCCGCGACCGCAATATTGTTATAGAGAGCTCTACCAATACCGCGAACCTCATCGACATTAGGACTTACGCGCGCGAGTCATCCCGACCGTACGCGGAAGGGGAGAGGGACGGCCCTCTCAGTTCCGAAATCATTAACATCACGAGCTCCTCTATCGCGATAACTCCGCCGCTAGTTTTTACTATCGCGCGCGAGCAACCTCACGCATCTGAGAGTGAGGAAGGGGTCGGACCCCTTAGCGGGGGGGGACCCGTGTCCCTCCCGTCCTAAAAATAGCCTACCCGTAGCTGTCCCCAAAAACCGATCTGAACTTCACCCGGGTGAAGTTAGGGAGGGCCAACCCTCCCATTTACTCTAATCAAACCAACTAGCCACCAGGCTAGTTATAGTCCGATTACGCTAGAGCGGTCTTAACCCGACCGCTAGCATAGACCCTTTCGAAAAAAAAAAAGTGAAGGAACGCGCGATAAGCGGTCGATATGAGAGAGACACAACTGTAGGTTTATCCTTTTCTAGCTTAAAAGTGGCTGTTTATTTCTATTAGACCGATAGATTATATGTTTCTAAGTCGTTTTATGTATAAAAGTCGATTTCTTAAAATTTTGAGTTACGCCACTTTAATTCTAAAGGAGCCATATGTTGCCACAGAATAACGGAATATTTTACCCAACTTTTTTTCAATTAATTTTTATTGAATAACTAATTGTCGTAATATAACAACGCGATTTGTTTTGTAAGTGTAAAGAGTAAAGATTAAAAAGAGCGGGCGGGGCCGTATTTCGCCATGGTTTTGGACACAGTGCGCTACATACAAATGTGATCGAACACTCAGAAGCCGTCAACACGCTTGAAAGTGAGGCCGTCACAATCACTCCAAATTGGATTGGTTATCCACACAATATAATATGTTGCCACAGAATAACGGAATATTTTACCCAACTTTTTTTCAATTCATTTTTATTGAATACCTAATTGTCGTAATATAACAACGCGATTTGTTTTGTAAGTGTAAAGAGTAAAGATTAAAAAGGGACCGTATTTCGCCATGGTTTTGGACACAGTGCGCTACATACAAATGTGATCGAACACTCATTCTGCATGTTCTGTATTCTGTGGGATACATATGGCGATTTCGACTTTTTCTGAAGTAGTCCAAGCATATGCTACCAAAAAGTAAGATTTTTCATCACGGTATAGCTTAAATCCAAAAGTAGTGAACAGAACTCCTGACTCGTTATAGATACATGTCTGGGGATTTCGGTGTTTCGGCGGTCGGGTTAGTTTTGAACTTCTGATTATTCTCATCATATTTATTATTTACTCACATTTAAAACGTTATAAGGTCATCGGAGGTCAGCGATAACTCTGATAAGTGACATACAATAATGAACTTAAGATAAATAAAACTGGTACTAACAATATTCTACTAATTTATTTAATGGGCGATTTTGAATATTGCCTTCGAGATGGTTCCAGCTCTTAGCTCCTTCAAAGCCTCCTCGTAGGCTGACAGCGGGTAGGTTTTGATGCCTAACTTCTCATAATTCAGGTACCTGTGAATAAAAAAATAGGACATTTGCTGGAGTGATGTTAACATGGATACTTTAGAATTTTGACAAAAATTTATTTATTTTACAATACAACTACGTTCGCCGCAGAAAATAGCTGTACATCAATCGTACGCAACATCATCTTTTGAATTTGAATAAATCATAGAATGAGTCATTTGATGTCGCCATTTTAGACCTGCAGCTGTAAATAATTCTTAGCAGATGTTAAGCAATAAGAAAGCAAAGGCGTATCAATAGATAATATTATTTTTTTACGGTTCCCTACCTCAAGAGGGAATTAAAAGCCGGTGCGCGTGTTCGACTCGTTCTTGTCCGTTTTTTCTTTATGATTGACTCTAATAAGTTTTCTATATGCTTAGGTCAATTTCTAAGTCACCATCACTGGTCATCATTACCTGCTCCCCATCACCTACAACAGACCGATGGCTTTGGGAAAGCTGATCGGGTTGATCTTCAATCCGATGATCGTCAACTCCTTATTTGGAATGAATCACTCTAAAATTGATAGTTCAGACTAGTTAGGTTATTATGATATATATAGTTACTTATATACTTATTACTTATCTATACCAATTACCATACATTTATACCATACATTACATAATAAAGAGGAAAGGTTTGTTTGTTAGTTTGCATCGAATAGGCTCCGAAACTACTGACGAACCGATTTTAATGAAATTTGGCACAGACGTAGAGTAAACTACGGCAAAGGACCAAGGCTACTTGCGTCAAAATGCACGGTTCATGCGAGATTTCTTTCAGCGCACACGAATTCGCGGGCAACGTCTAGTTATATTACGAAGAGAAAAGATCTGTTTGTTTATTTGTTTGCATTGAATAGGCTCCGTGAATACTAGACCGATTTTAATTAAATTTGGCACAGATATATAGTAGACCACGGGAAAGAACTATTTTTATCGCGATAAAATGTACGGTTCTCCCGGGATTCTTTTTGCATGCACGAAGTCACATGCAACATCAACACTAATATTAAAAACGACTTCCAAAGTAAAAAGGCACATAAAAGTATGAAATAAAACTTATTTTCTAAATAATTCCCGCTTTATTCTAAATAATTATCTTTCTAAATTCGGCTAACTATCTATATCCTACTATAAATATCCTACAATATTTTATGGAACTCACGTTCAAATTTGCTGGTACCGACTTCAAAATTAAGAATAATAAGTAGAGAAATAGTGGATTTTTTTGTGCATTTTTACTTTGGAAGTCGGTTTTAATTTTTTGTTTAAAAATAATAATTTTACTCTTTTTGATGATAGGTATTTGTTGAATTATTATTAAAACATTTTAAGAATGTTTAAAATAAACGATCGAATATATAATTATTGAATACGCGCCAAGCTTCCATTAGGTATTGTAAATAAGATGATGATTACTGTAAGTTACAAAGTGGCATATGCTTGCAGTTCTTTAAACAATGCCGAAATTTCCAAACGCGCATCTTTAAAGACTGACTTCTGAACCTCAATTCTCGTATTTAAAGTAGACAATTTAAAGAGTTAATTTTACTTTATTTGCATTGAAAGTGTAGCGACATGTTACCGTGAACGGATTTTATGACGTTGCGACCAATCACAGCGCGTTTCACGTTGGTTTAACGTTCATCAAAACACCGTTTGGGAGTATAAGCGTATCGGGACTTGATTGTAATTGTATTAATGCAGTTTTTATTTAGTTTTATTTAAATGTCATGGGATACTCATCCCAACTTACCTGTCCGGTAGTTGTGGTATAGTATACGGGTATGCGACCCCGGCTTCCCTAGCTATTACTGTCCTATCCCTTGCCCTCCTGGGCGGTAATATCCACGCCACCAATCCTTCCCTTTCCCTATTCCTACCCTCTCCACCAATCCGTGGGCACGCAATGGATAATCATAAAAATAATTTAATTATCCAAAATGGCGGCGATGTGGTTCGCCACCCATCACGTCTCGTTCTCGCGGAGGCGAAAAGTGGCCCATGGAGAGCCGCTTCGCTACGTTGAATGTAAGAGGAGGAATGGATGGTAAGAATGAAAGTGAAAGAAGCGAAACAAGTATGTAAGGATCGTAGCAAGTGGGAGGAAGTGGTATCTGCCTACCCCTACGGGAAAGAGGCGGTCTCTGCCTACTCTTACGGGAAAGAGGCGTGATTATATATTATTATTATATTTATTTAGCAGAATTGCCCCTCTGTTCAGTGCTCTTGGATCCAGGAAATACCTTGGTGCAAAATCTTATTTTTTGGTAGCATATGCTACCTATAGTTACTTCAGAAAATGTCTAAATCACTATATGAGTCCATATAAATTTTGATGAGTTCCCTCGATTCCTCATGGATCCCATCATCAAGTTTCCACTTTAGTGACTATTTATTTATTTATTTTTATTTATTTTATTTTACAGGAAAACAAAACGGTAATTAAGTGACAGTATAAAAATCTACATTGCTAAAAAACTACACAATTACATTGTTTTCGCATATAGGTTACACTTAAACAAAATTATTAATGCTAAACAACTACTTAAATTACAAAGAACTGTGATCGGTTTTAGAATATCAGTTCTTGGAAAGAGTATTTCTAAAAATGTTAGGCGATGAGGTATAGAGATCGAGTGCGAAGCTATCTGCCGTCTGATTAAGAGAGCGGTTGAATGAATTAATAGATCGGATAAAAAACGATTTTTTTTCGGTAATTAGACGAGTGAGTAACCGTGGAGAGAATCGGTCGATGTCGCATGTGTGATAGTTTATAAGCGTAGACAGAGAAAAGAATAGACCGCTACACATTTTCTTTTTCACTCGCACAGGAAAAGGATAGTTATATAAACATTACTCATGAAGAAAAGAGATAAAAGAACAAATTTTTTGTCCTTCATCGCGTGGCCAGTTTTTTCAAGGTCAGCATCTCAGTTGCTAAACAAAGTTTGACGTTTGGTCATTGGTGAGCAAAGCGATTTGATATTTATCAATTATTGCATTAAAAATAGTGGCTAGTGTTAGTTTAATAAATTGTGTATGTGTATAAAAATGGTGCGATGCAGTATTGTGGGCTGTAAAAGCGATAGTGAAAAGAAGATTGATGGACTATCTTTTCATTCGTAAGTTCTCAAAAATATCGCTATATTTTACTAGCATAATCGGTTCTTGTAGATTTATTTTCGTTAATTATTAATATCATGTGTTTATTTTAATAAAATTAGCATAGCATCTATTGTATTTTCAAGTATTTTGTTTGCATAACCTACAATGCCAGTGTTGCTAGTTTAAATATAAAAAAAATGGGGAAATTCGACAAGGGTTAATTAAAATAAAATTGCAGATTTCCTGATGACCCCAAGCTGCGTAATTTGTGGAAAGCAGCTACCAATAGAATCAATTGGAATCCAAAAGCACTGCATCAACATCTATAAATGCTATAAATATTGAAAATGTTACTGAAGAGGTTAAAACTGTAAGTATTTATAAAAGTTCATCTAGAGATTTTTAGAAAGAAACAAAACTCTCAAAATATTTGGAAGGAATCACCTTCTTTTTTTAACCGATTTCCAAAAAAAGTTTTATTTCATACTTTTTTGTGTATTCTTACTTTGGAAGTCGGTTTAATTTTTTGTTTAAAAATAAAAATGTTTTAAGTTTGTTAGTATGTCTATATTTTGTTTATTTGTTACGTTTCATGCAGAAACTTGAACCCATCTTCATGAAATTTTGCATAGACATTGCCAGGGTGGCATACAAACCTTTCATTTCGGAAACAAGTACGGTTCCTGTGGGAGAGAAAACAAATGAATAAATGTGTAAAATTCTATTATTTAAATGTGTAAAAATTAATTTCTAAGCTGTTTTCATACATTTCATTAATAGAGGAACTATTCCATAAATACTATATGTATTGTACTGTATCATATTTTATAGAGTTCATCTCCTGAGTTCGCGCCACGAACATTAAAGAGAAAATGGAAGAATCAAGAAAAAATGTCTGAGCAGAGGCGGAAAAAGTTAAAAGCGCTACGGGAGAAATCAGAAAAGTCGTCGATTAACGAAAAAAGTGGCAGATTTGCAAAATATTATTTCAGAGTTAAAAGCCAAATTATTGGTTAAAAAAGGGTAAAAGGTTGTGGGCACCAGCTAGTACTTACACAAACAATAAAAAATACTATCGTTATATTCGTATTGTATACTGTATTCTTAAAATATCATTATGATTTTTATATTTTGTTGTAAAGCACTATATTTTATTTAGTTTTTAGATATAAGAAGAAAATTGTCTCTTTCTTTTCAGCCAGATTTTGTTACTATTATCATCACTTTTTTTAATCTTCAATTTACTTCATTTTATCTCATTGTAGCAGACGCACGTTGTATTTCACCTATCATTAAAACTAATTTTATCAATAAAAACATTGTATTATTTTTACATTGTACCAAATGTTGTTGGTGAATCAATAAAATAATAAAAAAAATACTATTGTACTCTTGTTATGTAGTTTTAGTCATAACATTGTTATATACCTTTTTTATTCTAAAATAACAATTTTCTATATTTTTGCTAAAAGATGGCCCCTCGTGAGTTTCTTACGCCAGTTGTTCTCGCCGGGCTAATTCTCGAACCGGTGGTACGCATCATGTATACCGACGTTCAGAAAGTGTATAAAATACCAACTTTCAATAAAAAATTTATGACTTTGTAATTTGTCTCTAGTCAGTGTAACTATTCACATAGAAGACGTTGAGCGTTTATGACCCGCTATATTATATATTGTCCAATTTACATTCACCCTTTATGTAACCCGTAACTAAGAACGTCCAGTACTTTACGAGATCATAGCTAATAGACAGACAGACAGATAGATATATGCACTTCTTATCTACACTAATATTATAAAGAGGAAAACTTTGTTTGTATGTTTGTTTGTTTGTTTGTTTGTTTGTAATGAATAGGCTCAAAAAGTACTGGACCGATTTCAAAAATTCTTTCACCATTCGAAAGCTACATTATCCACAAGTAACATAGGCTAAATTTTATTTTGGAAAAAAATAGGGTTCCGTAAGATATTTGGGTTTTTCGGACACAAGGTGTAAAAAATCAACCAGAAAAGTTACTTATTTTGCGTACGCTGTCTAAACTATAAAAGATAGAACCATAAAATGTTCTAATTAATTGTAGATCTTATAAATATCTACAAAAAAGTCCGCGACACACTATACCTATCTATGTCGAGTGAGGCACAACAACCATTTTTTTATTTAGAAATCTTGAATTTTTTTTGGACTACATTTAAACGCGTTTATTTTACTCATGTTATTAATCCTTATCAAAATAAATTATTTCATCACTAAGTACAGTTTATGTAGATAATATTTGGTCTGTGAATGATTAAAATTGGACGTTTGGTTTTGAAGTTATGGCGAAATTAAAATATTACGACTTCTGCTGCACGGCCCGTTGCGAAGTGGGCGTCACCAAGGCGGGGTGCGCGTGCGGGTTAATGTTTAGTTTAGTTTAGTTAAATAGTTTAGTTATTTTATAAACATCAAATTGATAATATCTTAAAATATAATACATTATAATATCTATACATCTATACAGTTAAATACAATTTAAGTGTCTGTTTGTAACTTCAAATTAACAGCTTTTTACATAATGAATCTGAAAGTATATTCGGTACTTACAATAAAATACATTTTTTTTTAATTTTTGTCTGGCCGTCTGTCTGTCTGTAAGTCGGTCTGTCTGTCTGTTTGTTCCGACTAATCTCTGAAACGGCTGGACCGATTTTCACGGGACTTTCACTAGCAGATAGCTGATGTTATAGGGTACATAGGCTACTTTTATTTTAGGGTTCCGTTTAAAAAAATAGGATTCCGCTTTCGTTAGTCATAAATAAAGTCGCGGGTAAATTTCAGCGATATCCCAAAGTATTGTTCCACGCGGACGAAGTCGCGGGCAAAAGCTAGTACTATATAATATTATAGATTACTTACAAAGAGTAATCAAACTTATTTATTTAACTTAGTAATTTTATAAATGTTTAAGTTTCGTCAGTATGATTGCTACTATTTTACGCAATAACTACTGATAAAACTCTCAAGTAATGCAACTTAAACATCACAAGTGTTATTCTGCATTACTAGAAAGTTTATTAGGCCGTAAATTACGCGGACGGAGTCGTGGGAAATCAGCTAGTTACCATGTACCCAATAAAAATACTGGGTAATTCTTTCCTTCTACCTGGTAACCCAAAATTCTGCATGTACTTTTTTTTCTGTCCCTTTCAGTGATACGCTTGCTATGCGTCTATATATACTCTGTCTACGTTTATAAGGAACGCTTATGTTAATTTTTGACAGTAAAGATTTTTGACAGTCAATCAAAGATTGTGCAATTTTTACTAGAAAAGTAATGTCAGCTAGTCGACGTCTCTCTTTCCAGGGGCAAAAAATGTTGTTTTTTACAAATGGATATATGTCGGCGCAGGTGCTGTTGAACATGCTGTTTGTCATGCCTACGTGCAATATTACTCATAGAACCACTCTGACAACTCATAAATCCGCAAAGTGGGGATACCCCACCATTCGCCCTTTCTATGAAGTGGGGACTGCTGCGTGTTCGCCAGGAAGATTATTATTACCGGAATATAATTGGTATTATTATCTCTACATATTTTATACTGCAAATATTTGACAAATTTTCGTTGTATCGTTTCTAATCTGTTGATGTGAACTTTGTACTGAGGATTCCAAACTTGGGAACAATATTCCAGGATACTACACACGTATGAATAATATAGTATCATTATTTTTAAGCTGTGAAATTGAGAGCATGCTCTTATTATAAAACCAAGTGTTTTATATGCTTTTTTAGTAATCGTCTCTCTATATGTGGTTCGTAGCTTAACTTACAGTCGTATATGATACCTAGGTCTTTTATTTGGTTTACTCGATTCAAATTAAACCCACTAAAAGTATAATCAAAGCTAAGTGCATCGGGTTTACGAGTAAAAGATATAGTCTGACACTTCGATATATTTAAATAAATCTTATTTGTGAGGCAGAATTTAGTAAACTCCTCTAGATCACGTTGTAGCAGATAACAATCTGTAATATTGTTGATTTTCTTGAAAATGTTCATGTCATCAGACATCAGCGTATATGAGAAAGTTGGAATAATTAAAACAGGAGCCTACGTCATTAATAAAAATATTAAAAAGCATAGGACCTAATAATGATCCCTGTGGTACGCCTGAGGGAGCAATATTCCATCTGGACGAATAGCCGTCAAGAACCACTGCCTGTGATCGATTCTTTATGAAGGAAGTAAACCAGCGAAACAGGTTGCCATGGATACCGACTGAGTATAGCTTCTGTAACAGTATAGTATGGTCTATTAAGTCGAAAGCCTTGCTAAAATCGGTAAAAATGACGTTAACTTGACCTCCTGAGTCCATACAGGACGCTGTAAATTCCGTAAAATTAACGAGATTAGTATTAGTTGAGCGGTTTTTAAGAAACCCATGCTGTTCTTGAATAAAGCGAATGATAAACTTGTTTATGTAAAATTCTTTGAAATATCTTAGCAACCAAACACTGTTTTGAGATAGGACGATAGTTTTTAATTTCATTTTTATTACCGCTTTTGAAAATTGGTGTGACAAAGGCTGATTTCCACATTGGAGGAACGAAACCTTCATGCATTGATCTATTATACAAAATGCATAATGGTTGTGTGAGGATTTTAGCACATTTTATTATAAATAAAGGGGGAATCAGGTCAGGTCCGGCGCCTTTCGAACAGTCTATAGTACAGACTAGAGAGTAGTTTATAAACTATATTGTGGGTAATCACAATATTACTTATTGTGTTAGAGGAAGATGACGCAATCTCAAAGGTCTGATTAGAGGATGTGTTAGGGTTGTTCATATGAATTGGCGTGGCAAGGGAATATATAGACAGAAAGTATTGGGAAAAGGCATTACATATGTTATCTGGCGAATCTATAACTTGACCTTCATAAGTTAAAGATTTAAGGGTTCGGGCCTTTTTTATTGTTTTTAACATAATTCCAAAAGAGTTTAGGATTAACAATTATTCCGCTTTCCATTGTACTTAAGTAAGAAGAATAACATTCCGATTCTAGTAATTTGGCTCTTTTTCTGAGTAATGAAAATGTATTATAATCTAAGGTGTTACCGTATTTACGATATTTTTTTAAAAACGTATGTTTTTCGTTAAGTAATTTCTTCAACGATGCATTATACCAAGTGGGGTAAGATGTGGGTTTTATAATTTTATTCGGAACACAAGAATTTATACTTTCCTTAAGTCGAAGATAAAAGAAGAAGCGTTTGCCAACGGTATTTTAGTAAGTTCATCATCCCAGTCTACCTTTTCTAGTATATAATTAATTTTATTATAATTACGCGATTCATAATAGAATTTTAATCTTGTTTTAGGTTTTATAAATGTATATCTTTTTGATTTTAAAATTAAGTCTAGGCCCTTAAGATGTGGATTCTCGGGTACTAAAGGATCTTCGCAACAAGTAACTGAGAGACAATTGTTACTAAATACAAGATCTAGGAGTCTGTATGATGCGTTATAACATGAGATAAACTGATTGAGGTTGCATTCCGCTAAAGTATCAAAAAAGTAGAATTGTGTTTCATCCGAAATCAGAGACGGTTGTAAATACGTATCCGACATTGACCAATTTATGTTACTTAACCCTTAACCACCTAGCATATACTTTTGTCACATAACCACCTATCAAGGGTCTGTAGGACCTCAGAGTGAAAACATTCAATATTATAAAAATTGGCACAGAAGTGTTTGGTTATTTATGAATAGTTTGTTTAGGAAATTATCAAACTATTTATTAAAAATAAAAAAACAAGAAAATCAACAATAGTATTTAGTTAAATCTCTGATAAGCGTTAATAACTCTTATTATAACCTTACACAATCACATCTTTGGAAAATGAGATCCATAAAAATTATTACTTAACATAGGAAAATAGTTATAACTTATTTTAAATTTTCAATGAACAATAAACATAGGAAAAATATAAAATTCTAAAAAACACAAAAAAATCAACAAAATTGCAAACTCTTTACTTAGAGTTTTTCACGACAGCGAAAACACAGTTTGTTTGAGCATTCGAGGCAAAACGGTGCTTTGCACTCGAAACACATATATTGTGTTTTGCGGTTCTTATTGTATGAGCAAGTTGAACATCTTTTACGAACTGCCAACTTCTCTTCTGCACTGGTGTTACTTGGACCAGCTGATGAAGTGGTCGCGTCTATTTGAAGAATACGTTGAATACCCATCCGTATATCGCTAAACTCATCGTTCGGTAGACTTTCGTTGTCTGAAAGGTCGGCCTCCAACCATTGCGCGATATCATCACCATTTAGAGCCATTTTAAACTAAAACAATGAAAAAAATAAATTTGAAAAAAATCACTTAACCACCTAACAGAGGTCTCTCAGACCCGAAGTGGTAGTTTTTTACTCACCTGTGATAAACGCGCGCACCTGCGACCTTGGCGAGCAGCTGCGGGGTACTGAGGGGCGCGGAGAAAAGGTACAGGAACTGTTATGTCCCGTCCCTGTAAGGGTTGTTGCTGACGTAACGCCGAATCAGCACATCCTGTGTTTAGTCTGGTCTAGACTCGAGCTTGGAGAGTCAGTTGGTCTTCAGTCCTCAAACGTGACGGTTCTGCCCAAGGGTCCCTTAAGGCATTCTATTGTATTTTCAAGTAATAAAAGTGTGTAATAAATTAATTCCTTTTTTAAAAAGCCTTATTTGAAGGGACGCCTAACATTTTTGGTGGCAGCGGTGGGATCGGATATCCCCAGTGTCTATTAACCCCGAAAATTCATGCAAGAAAATAAAAACTAAAAACTTGTCACGAAAAAAAAAAAAAAATTCTACGTGAAAGTGCATTGTGTCAGTGCAGTGAGGAAGCCAACTCATTTCCAACATCCATTAAGTCATTCAAAGTCCGAAAGTGAAAAGTGAAAAATCCCAAGTGCATAAAATCCTAAAAGTGTTTCGAATCCGTCCGTGTGAATGAGTCATCCTATCCGGCCGGTCGCGGGCATGCATCGAGTCGCCGTGCAGCTTATCTTCGCCGCCCACGCGCTGATATCGCTGTGAGTCTTTGGTCATTGTTTATATTCATTAGCCTTCTAAGGTTACCTAGATTTTAGGGTTCGGTGATCCACTAGGATAATCCATATTTATAATTTAATTTGTTTTACTGTAACTAATAATATTTTTTCAATATGTCGAAAAGTGATAAGATGACAGAATTAAGTCTCAACATCCCTATGTCCGAATCGGAAGCCGGTCCATCCGATACTTCTAAAAATCCTCCTACTTCTCCCAAAGCAACGACCCGAAAGGGAGCCGCTTCGGGTACGAGTGCCATGATGGTCGAACTAGATTTAAATACACTATTCAAATTCATCAAACCATTTGATGGTTCCCGGGAGTGCGTAAATTCATTTATTATTAACTGTAACAACGCCTATGACTTGGCCACTGAGGCACAAAAGCCGATTCTATTCCGATACATCTTTAGCCAGTTGCAAGGTAAAGCCGAAATTGCTTGCGCTATCAAAGAGTTCAAAAAGTGGGACCAGTTAAAGGAATTCCTGCGGAACCAATTTTGTGAACGTAAACATTACGCTCACATACTCATGGACTTGCAAGAAAGTAAACAGGGTCCGAATGAAAACGTTACACAATTTTCTTTACGCGTTGAAACCTATCTTTCACAACTTTTAACTGAGATAACCCTCTCAAATTGCACACTAAGAGAACTCCCTGGGCGCTCAGCGGCCATGGAGGACTTAGCCCTCCATCATTTTCTCATTGGCTTACATCCCCGAATCTCAAATATTGTGCGTTGCAGAAATCCGCGAAATTTAAATGACGCTATTAACATTGCAATCTCTGAGGAGCGCATACAACAAAATCTTTACAAACGACCTCAGTTAGGAGAATCCAAGTTAAATAATAATAATAATCAGAATAACCTGAGACTCAGACCATTTTTCTCGCGTGCACAGCCAAGCACGTCACGTAATCAGTATTCTTATCAGCCGAAATTTAATTCTCCAAATAGTAATTTTAATAACAATAATTATAATAATAACTATTCTGACAAGACTCAATCGGCATTTTGTCGCTATTGTAAAACTTCGGGCCACGATATTAAAGATTGCGCAAAAAGGGAATATAATAACAACCGATTTAATAGCAAATTCCGGCAACAACCAAACCGAATGCATTTGATCATGAATGAACATGAGGATGAACACGTTGATGACTCACCCCAATCGGATGATAATAATTTAAACTAAATTCCGTCTCGCTCCCGTGTCGTGCGGGACAAACTAAGTCTAAAATCGACACGAAAACTTTCTCTAGCGTTATACGACAGGGTAACCAGCCCCAAAATGGAAACGCTAACAATAATTCATCTCGCGTTATACGACAGGGTAACCAGCCCCAAAATGGAAACGCTCATAAATCATCTCGCGTTATACGACAGGGTAACCAGCCCCAAAATGGAAACGCTAACAATAATTCATCTCGCGTTATACGACAGGGTAACCAGCCCCAAAATGGAAACGCTGATAAATCATCTCGCGTTATACGACAGGGTAACCAGCCCCAAAATGGAAACGCTAATAATCCTCTCAGCATCATACAACAGGGTAATCAGCCCCAAATCGGAGATGCATCCTTCCGAGTCACGCAGCAGGGTAACCAGCCCCAAACCGAAGACTCCCTCGTAGTTGAACCTGAAAGAAAAGAAATTTATGAAATTAATATCGATACAACCAAGCGACGCTTACCTCATATACTCGCTGAATCTTCAGTTTCAGACATTCCTTTATCCTTGTTAGTCGACTCGGGCTCGTCAATCTGTTTAATAAAAGAAACTTGTATATTAAATAATCAAAAATTAATTAAGGAACCTGTGAAACTCAAAGGCATTGATCCAGGCGACGAACCGACTTCTACGGAAGGTCACTTCCAACTTAAGCTAAAATTAAATGACAAAAATCCATTAGCTTTTAAATTTCATGTCATTAAAGAGATTAGCTTACCTTACGATGGCATTATAGGCACAGATTTCTTGACAAAATTCGGCTGCAAAATAGACTACACGAATGATACTCTAAAAATAGGAAAATCCGAAATTAAATTGCTTTTCACTGAACCGTTTTTTATTGTTCCACCTCGGAGTGAAGCTGTAATTCAATGTTCAATACAGCAAACTAATTTAAAAGAGGGCATTATCGTTGACCAACATCTTTCAGAAGCCTTACTTATTTCTAATTGCATCGTTAAAATAACAAATAATAATCGCGTTAATCTAACTATTGCCAATACCTCTGAAAATTATGCACATGTTAAAAGAGATCTTAAACTCTCTGTCGAACCTTTAAATTTACCTTTACATTCAGTAAACACTTATGGTTTATTCACCTCAGAAAGATCCGAAGCAGTAAAAAGGGAACTTCGGACAGAACATTTAAATAAAGAAGAACGCAATGCTCTTGTCGATCTTTGTTGTCAATATCCGGATATCTTTCACTTGCCCAGTGATCAACTCACACATACCTCTGCAATCGAACACACAATCAGAACAAATAGCGAAATTCCAATTCATACCAAATCATATAGGTTTCCCGAATGTCACAAGAAAGAAGTAGAAAAACAAATAAATCAAATGCTCGAACAGAATATAATTGAGCCGTCATCCTCCCCTTGGAGCTCACCCATATGGGTAGTTCCCAAAAAATTAGATTCAAATGGACAACGCAAATGGCGAATAGTAATAGATTATAGGAAACTTAATGATATAAGTGTAGGCGAAACTTATCCGATACCTCAAATTTCTGAAATTTTAGACCAGCTAGGTAAAAGTAAATACTTTACAACACTAGATCTTGCTTCTGGATTCCACCAGATTCGTATTTCAACCGACGATGCACCTAAAACTGCATTTTCAGTCCCTCAGGGTCATTTTCAATTCAATCGTATGCCATTTGGCCTTAAGAATGCACCTAGTACATTTCAAAAACTAATGAATACTTGCCTGTCAGGATTACAGGGAAGTCGATGTTTTGTTTATTTGGACGATATTGTAATCTATTCTTTCGATCTTGACACACACATAGATAACCTTAAAGCCGTATTTGATAGACTTAGACATTTTAATCTTAAATTACAACCGGAAAAATGTCAGTTCCTTCGCAAAGAGGTAGTTTATTTAGGACATATAATAGGTGAAGATGGTGTAAGGCCAAATCCAGAAAAAACAGAGGCTGTAGCAAAATTTCCTATACCCAAGTCCCCTAAGGACATTAAATCTTTTCTAGGCCTTGTTTCCTATTATAGAAGATTTATCCCTAATTTCTCTAAAATAGCAAAATCACTTACCAGTTTGTTGAAAAAAGATGTTCCCTTCACCTGGAAGGAGGAACAGCAACTTGCTTTTGAAACTCTCAAAGGAAATCTTATTAGTGCTCCAGTATTAGCTTATCCCGATTTTAGTAAACCTTTCCTGTTATCTTGTGATGCATCCAATTACGCCATTTCTGCAATCTTATCCCAAGGTCCTATTGGTCAAGATTGCCCTATAGCTTATTCTTCCAGAACTTTAAATAAAGCCGAAACCAATTATTCTGTTACTGAAAAGGAGTGTTTAGCGATAGTTTTCGGAACAAAAGTTTTCCGCCCCTACCTGTTTGGTCGCCGCTTCACAATAATTACGGACCATAAACCGCTGAATTGGCTGTTTAGCTGTAAGGATCCGGGCTCTAGGTTAATTCGCTGGAGACTAAAACTCGAGGAATTTGATTACGACATCCAATATAAAAAGGGCAAAATAAATACTAATGCTGACGCTCTTTCCCGATATCCCGTGAATCCAATTCAAGCCGAAAATCCATCTCCTGCAGCACCAGAGCCTCAGGAGGAACAACCATACTCACCAGACAGAGATCTTTTAGATTTATTAGTGACACCGCCATCCTTTGATCCCGAGAGAGACCTCTTGGACCTTTTGCCCGATCCAATCCCTGTAGAAAATACTGAAACTCCGTCGGACCTTTTGAATACTCCTCCTGATCCATTAAATCCAGCCGGCCTCGAAGATGCCGCGGCTAATGAGCCTAGCGATCAGCCTATCGCTGAACCAGATTTTGAACTACTATTCGAGCCAACTCCCTCCACTAGCGCGAATCCAGATGCTCCTGTAGATGACTATCCTACCTTCTTAAAATCCATGTCAGATAAGAGTAAAACATTTAATACTATAATAGAAGAATATAACGAAAGTTTATTAAAATGTCCGGCTAAAGTTATTCTTGTTCCAACGTCTATTGACCTTGATGAATCCAACCTTTATCTTGAAGAAATACTGAATGATCCTGAAACAAATAAAACAATATTAAATTCTGAAAGAGAGCTTTTTGGTTTCTATAAAATAGAACGTAATAATAAAATATATTATTTGTTGTTTTATAAAATACATCATTTTGATGAAGCATCCTATCCAGAAATATTTGAAACTCTAAAAAGAATTCGCAATGAATTATTAATCTTCGGAAATACCAACGAAGTAGGTATATCAGATATGAAAAATCCTTTTGAAAGACATTCATTTATAAAAATATTTAATATATTAACATACCTTTTCCATAACACGCAGATTAAAATTAAAATATACCATAATAAAATTATTTTCCCAGTCCCGACTGAAATAAAGAAAATATTACACGATAATCATGATGTTCCGATTGCCGGCCATTTAGGCTCTGCCCGTATGTATAATAGGATTAAATAAGTTTATTATTGGAAAGGGATGCGTAATGACATAGAAACATATGTTAAACAATGTAAATCCTGTCAGGAAAATAAAGCACTCCGACAAATAAACCGCGCACCCATGCAAATAACTAGTACTTCAACCGAACCTTGCCAACGTGTAGCTCTTGATATTGTCGGACCACTTCCAGAATCTGGTCCTGGTAAATTAAAATACATATTAACAGTTCAAGATGATTTAACAAAATTTTCTTCAGCATATCCTATAAGGACTACAACAGCGGAGGAAACATGTGAATGTCTCCTTCATTACATCTCCATTTTTGGCATACCCAAAATGATCCTCACGGATCAAGGGACAAATTTTACGTCTGGACTATTTAAAGAAACGTGTAAATTCTTAAAAATTAAAAATCTTTGGGCCTCACCCTACCATCCACAGATGCAAGGAGCTCTTGAACGAAGCCATTCCACCCTTAAAGAATATTTAAAGTCATATATTAATGAGGAACAAACAAACTGGCCTCGATATATATATACTGCCATGCTAGCCTATAACACATCCGTCCACTCTACTACGCATTTTACACCTTATGAATTAATGTTCGGCAGTAAACCATTCATTCCAAACTCTATTTATAACGAATCCCCAGGGGCCACATACCCTGAATATGTCCGTATGTTACAGAATCGTCTCAAATACTCTCGGCAAAAAGCCGTAGAATTCATTAATAAATCTAAAGAAAGTTCCAAAACATATTACGATACAAGGACACGATCAGTCAGCTATCATACTGGCGATTACGTTTATGTCAAAAATCATTTAAGATTAAGGAAAGCCTTGTCCCCAGTGTGGAAAGGCCCTTATAAAATAATTAAAATCAATGGTAATAATACATTGACATTATTAATTAATCGACGACACGTGGTACACCACTATGACCAGGTCAAACCTGCTCAAGTGCAGAGTTCGTAAAATTTTAGCTTTTACACATATTTTTAAATTTAAATTTTACTTTATTATACCCTTTACATTATTTTTACAAACTACTTTTACTTTACATTTTTATCTTTTAAACTAGGTATATTATAATACTAGTTATTATAATTTATAATAGCAAGATATTTTTACATTCTTGCAGAACTCACCAACATGTTGAAAGTCAGCGAAATCATTACGTTCAACAATTTAAATCAAGTCCAGGGATCTATTTCGACTATCTTGGCAAGCTCAGCGTTATTAACGGGAAATTAAATATCTTAATGCCGATGGACATATCTCACTTAAGTACGCATATTGAAAATATAGACTATGCTATAAAATTAGTTAAGGACCTTTGTGAGAAAACGACATTTAATAATGTCGATTGTCACCATCTCCTCGAGCCACTAGCTGTTAGATATAATGATATGTATAAGGAATTTAGTTCTGTATCCCATTTAGTTATTAGGAAATCAAAGCGCGCTTGGGTGAGTGGTATAGGCTCAATAATAAAACATGTATTTGGTAATTTAGATGAGAATGATGATCTTAAATACGATGAGGCTATAAGAAAATTGTTTAATAATCAAAATAAATTAGTTTCTCTTGTTAAAAATAATATTTTACTTACCACATCTACTGTGTCAATGTACAATGACACTATAAATAAAATCAAAATTAATGAATTAAATTTGAATGATGCTATCGACAACCTCTCTGTTAAAGTACGTAACATATCTATCATCACAGATGAACTCTGGTCTCAGATGAGTATTAACCAGGTTATTAGTAATTTAGAAACTTCAATTTTAACTCTTTCATTTCAATTAGAAGACATAACTAATTCTATCTTATTCAGTAACCAAAATATTTTACACCCCTCTTTAATCACGACGCAGCAGTTATTCAGAGAACTTGCCGATAACCATCAACATTTACCTAATAATATGAAATATCCCGTGAGCCTCGACCTAGCCGCAATGAGTTCTATGTTAAGCATTTCTAAAATAGATAGTTATTATTTAGATAATAAGATATTTTTTGTTCTTCAAATTCCGTTAGTATTAATTAAGGAATTTATGTTATTTCATAATATTGGATTACCGACACCACATAATTTTAGCAACCCCAACTCTTTCAGTTTAATAATACCTAATTCAAAGTACATAGCAATGACCAAAGACAAATCGCAGTATTGTATCTTGGAAGATCTAAACAGTTGCAAAAACATTTTAAACGAAAACTACATTTGTGAAATTTCAAACATTTATGTAACAGAAACTAAACCCACATGTGAAACAGAGTTTATGAGTAAAGTAATTGATAAAGTTCCGGAAAATTGTGAAAGTAAATTTATTTTTGGAGAGTTAGATATTTGGAAACAGCTTAAAAATAATAAATGGATATTTGTACAGTCAGTACCTGGTAAAGTCTCTATAGATTGTAGAAATAGTGAAACAACTGAAATTAAAATTTTAGGTACCTACTGGTATTATGTCACTTCCCAGTAATAGTATTGGATATCATAAAAGTACTACTCTCATAACTCTACAGGATTTTGTCAACGCTACCATAGAAATTGGAATACCTGATTTTAACCTTATTAATGACAGTTGTTGTAATTTTAAGAAATTAAATTTAAGCATGAGGAATGTGACCCCTATCAAACTACAAAATTTTGACTTAGATAATATTAAATTTAATCAACAAATTTTTCTTAAAAATCTTGAGGAAACAGAAAGTATTTTAGAAAATCCTCACATAGTTGAATACGGGACACATTACTCTGTAGTAGTTATACTTATAGTTATAGTAATATTTTTGTATTCCTTATTTAGATTTTATAATTGTGTGAAACCTGGCAGCAGAACCTTAAAATTTAATCTACCAAAAAAGGACTCCAATTCCAAAGCATCTCAAAATATTCAGTGCGATATAATAGAAATTAAAAATACTGAACAGAATGTTGAAGAAAATATAGAAATTGAGAACATTAATAATATTCGAAGTAGATTTTAGAATTTCAGCTGTAACTTCGTTGTTTCCCCGAAGTTACAACTTAGGGGGGAGGTGTTATGTCCCGTCCCTGTAAGGGTTGTTGCTGACGTAACGCCGAATCAGCACATCCTGTGTTTAGTCTGGTCTAGACTCGAGCTTGGAGAGTCAGTTGGTCTTCAGTCCTCAAACGTGACGGTTCTGCCCAAGGGTCCCTTAAGGCATTCTATTGTATTTTCAAGTAATAAAAGTGTGTAATAAATTAATTCCTTTTTTAAAAAGCCTTATTTGAAGGGACGCCTAACAGAACGGACAAGTAAACACTTGACTCGGACGCAGAAATATTTACGATTATTAAATCATTGAAGTCTGTGAGACCCATGCTAGGTGGTTAAGGGTTAAATTAAAATCCCCCAACAAAATAAAAATATCATCCAGACATGAGTTAACTATTGATGACAGCTTCTCTGCGAAGTTGTTTAACTGGAGATTAAATGAGTTACCGTGTATCTCTTTACAGAGGTATAAAATGCATACATAACATTTGGTCGGCGTGCTTTTAGGTTGTTGAAGAGATAGCGTAACCCATAGATCTTCAACAGAGGAAGCCCACTCGGTACGGTCCGTTGCCATGAATGTGCGTTTGATGGCTAACAAAACCCCTCCACCGTATCATTCCTTGGTACGCACATAGTCACGATCCCGTCTCCACACCATGTAATGTTCGTCAAAAAGTTCACTGTTACTGATACCTTCGATCAACCAGGACTCTGTAAAGGCGACGATGTCATACTGTTTCAGTAACAGACTACGTTTAAATTCATGTGTTTAGTGCGTAGTCCCCTAGTATTATATATGATAGTAATATAGTTTAGGACTTAACATCGAAGCTGAGAACAAGTGTCTGGAAATTATTAAAAAGGGAACACAGTACAAAGTTCAATATAATAATTAAGTCAGACATTCATAAATCCATTTGGCATAAAGATAATTTGGCAGTGGCACATATCATTGCAAGGACGATACCCGAGTACTATCTAGATTTTATATGAAATACTTGAAGAATTAATCAAAACAAGAACTAATATAATACTTTACAGAAGGTGAAAGAATTTGCACCATCGACTATGAAGAACGAGGTACTGGATATCGAGCTGCAGTGGTATCGGCTGATGAGCATCACCTCCAGGAGTAGATAAATCATCGAGAAATTGTCTTCACGTCTTCCACGCTAGAACCGGAGCTAAATTACACAGGTAAATCTAAATATCTCAAATAAATCACCTTATGTATAAGGTGATTTATTTGAGAGTGTATTTCATATAAAATAACTTACAAGTTATTTAAATTTATTTAAAAATATAAAATATAGGATTTAAAAAACAACGAAAAGTAACAAACGATTATTGTCAAATTCCTTTATAGAAATAAAATCGAATCGTGAGGGTTACAAATCCTTTAAAATTTACAACTGTCCTATCGCTGCTCACAAGGCCTTTTGTAAGATTTAGGTGGACAAAAATAATTATTTCTTTAAAACACGCAGTAATGTATGTACTTATGTTTATTTACATATTACAACAACATTTGACGATGAGCGAGCTGTGTGCTGAGTGTGAGTCCCACAATTTTTTTCGATTACTTTACTACCTTGTAAATCGAGTTAGCGCAAATCGAATCGAAAATTAAAAGCTAACGAGTGCGAGTCATTATCCAATCTAACTAATCGAACGCGTTTCCTCACCGAGAGTACGCTTTATTATTTTTGTTATATTGGTAGCACGACTTCACTGTGAGATTAAAGGTCCGGACGCACTAGGCGGAACTGCACTTCGGCGGAACTGAGCGACACGTCGCGTCAAAATATTCTTTATATGAAATTATATAAGATAACACGCACTAAGCGGTAACGGAACTACACTGCAGCGAACTGCGCGTCAAACTTGATCAACTGACCAAAAGTGTCGCGAGTATCGGAGCGCGATAATCGTTCGTCAAAAATGTCGATAGATACACACATACATACATACATACATATAATCACGCCTTTTTCCCGTAAAGGGGTAGGCAGAGACGACTTTTTGACACTTGCTACGATCCTTACATACTCGTTTCGCTTCGTTCACTTTCATTCTCACCATCCACTCCTCCTCTTACATTCAATGTAGCGAAGCAGCTCTCCATGGTCCGCTTTTCACCTCCGCGAGAAACGAGACGTGATGGGTGGTGAACCACATTGCCGCCATTTTGGATAATTAAATTATTTTTATGATTATCCATTGCGTTTCCACGGATTGGTGGAGAGGGTAGGAATAGGGAATGTCGATAGATGAATAAAATGTATTGTACTCGTGGGCCAGTATCCGGAGACATAATAATATTATGACGTCCAGCATACAAAGTACATGAACACTTCTATGAAAAAAAAAACAACTGAAACTGAAACCAAGTGAAACGACCTCTGTGGCTCAATGGTTAGCGCGTCGGCGCTCAAGCTGGAGGTCGCGGGTTCGAATCCCACCGGGAGACAAAAAGTTTTTTATGTTCCTGGGTCATGGATGTGCAATAAATGTGTATTATATAATAAAAATCTTAAATATATATGTAGTATAAAAGTATTAAATATATTTCCGTTGTCTGGTACCCGTATCACAAGTTCTTCGAGAACTTACCACGGGACCAGATTGACGTGGTGTAAAAGCGTCCAAAGATAGATATTATTATTAAATAGTTCAAGAAATGGGAATAAATGGTAAGTTAATTTTTCTATTTCTTTTTCCAGTGGATGAACGACGACCTCTCCAATGTTAATGGTTTCATAGTAAAAATTATAATAATAATAATATCTATGGACCAGCGTTGCCGATTTGTGGGGAATTCCCCAAACTGCGGGGAATTTCAAGTCGATTGGGGATTTATTGGGGATTGGCATTATGTGGGGAAAATGCGGGGATTTTAACATGATGTCAAAATCTTATTCTCATCGATGAATATTTCATCATTCATTATCGACACGACATCGACCTTTTTTAAAATCATTAAGTATGGCATGGAACTATATCTCTAGTTTCAAACTACTAGTAGATTGACATTTGTTTATGATCAGGGTATTCCCTTTTTCCCTTTCTTCAACGTTTTATGTGTGATGCCTACATGTAACGCGCTGGCTTCATTACTGTTTTTAGCTGATAAGTTCGACATGTTAATATATAGGTATATAAATGAATCCCCATATCCATTGGTCACGGGCTCACGGCACGGCATCACGTGTGAACGGCTTGACCAATTTCCCTAATTCTTTTTTTTTTGTTGTGTTTGTTTCAGGAGAAGGTTCTTATGCAAGAAAAATTAAGAAAGTAGCGTGGAACGATAGAATTAAAGAAAACTTATTGATCATATTAACTGTTTGTTTGAGTCTTTATTTTTATTAATTACTTATACTAATGCGAATTATACTCAGCTAGTAGAATTTTGTTTAATTTTTTTTAAAAACCTATGTGGGGAATTTGTGGGGAATCAGCGGAATTTTTGTCCCCAAATTGGGGAATTCGATCCCGATTTTTGGGGAAATATATAAATTAGCATTGGCAACCCTGCTATGGACGCTTCACACCACGTCAGTCTGGCCCCGTGGTAAGTATCCGAAGAACTTGTGTTACGGGTACCAGACAACGGAAATATTTTTAATACTTTTTATACTTTACTTATATATAAGATTTTTATTATATTATACACACATATAATACACATCCTTGACCCAGGAACACAGAAAACTTTTTTGTTCCCTGGTGGTATTCGAACCCGCGACCTCCGGTTAAAGCGCCACTGCGCTCACCACTGAGCCACAGAGGTCGTATGTAAATTATTTAGATTGTAGGTATGTAGGTACATATTTATTAAAAAAAAACCTTTTAAATTTCAATCGTCCATTCGTCCATCTTGCTCGGAGGTTGCCTAGCTACTAAATATATTTTTGTAGCGCCGCTGCAGTTCAAGTGCGACTTACCAAAACGTGTCGCTCAGTTCCGCTGAAGTTCAGTTCCGCCTAGTGCGTCCGGACCTTTACTGTCCAAATTGAATGTCATTTTCACTGTATTATTTTGTTAAGAAGCTGGTGTCATCAATATTGTGACGGGTTATATCGAGTGTTATTGTTTGTGACACTGGCATAAGTCGCCGAAATTTTGAATTTTATTTGCAAAGCATTTTACACAATTTTATATTTCGTTTATAATAAATTGTATTTAAACATAAAAATTATGAAAACAAGTTTTTCTCAGTTTGATACTATAATAACATTCATGGAACAGTAAGTGTGACAATCGGTAAACAATAATGTCCAATAAAGGATCGAAAGATGCACGAGCTCTTGCTTCGCGTTTTGCATTAAAATTGCTGTCGTCTTGAGGTTGAGCAGCCGCAAACATCCTCCACGCGAAAAAAAACGTCCTGCCATAGCAAATTAATTGCTAAAATGTTCTTTTATAAATGCTTTTACCGCAATTCACTACCTAGTCACTGAGAAATTGGAAGTGAGCGCGGGGTGATAACTTTTCGACGTCGTTAACACAAATTTACTATTCGAATTTCAAAATGTGTAACTGGCACTCGCAAGACTTTTGAAACAACCAATCAAAGCGTTGAAACACCCACATTCGAACGTGAGTGTGAGACGACGCTCGATTAGTTAAAATCCACAAAACTCACACTCGCTAATTATGTTTCCTATTTTTGCCACTAGGGGCGTTGTTTCGATACCATACAAATTGTAGTTTACTTTTTTATGTCGAGTAGTGATAAAAACTCGCACTAAGCACACAGTCCTACTTAAGTTCCTGTCACTGTCGCTCAACTTAACTTAGTGCAGTACTGTGCTAAAAATGACCATGATAGTTCTACATAATTTTTTAATATGTGATGTTGATAATTAAATAAATAAGTAATGTCAGTATGAAAAGAACATTACAACCATTCAAACGAAATTATTTACTAATTAAATAATACTTTACTTATATATAAGATTTTTATTATATTATACACACATATAATACACATCCTTGACCCAGGAACACAGAAAACTTTTTTGTTCCCTGGTGGTATTCGAACCCGCGACCTCCGGTTAAAGCGCCACTGCGCTCACCACTGAGCCACAGAGGTCGTATGTAAATTATTTAGATTGTAGGTATGTAGGTACATATTTATTAAAAAAAAACCTTTTAAATTTCAATCGTCCATTCGTCCATCTTGCTCGGAGGTTGCCTAGCTACTAAATATATTTTTGTAGCGCCGCTGCAGTTCAAGTGCGACTTACCAAAACGTGTCGCTCAGTTCCGCTGAAGTTCAGTTCCGCCTAGTGCGTCCGGACCTTTACTGTCCAAATTGAATGTCATTTTCACTGTATTATTTTGTTAAGAAGCTGGTGTCATCAATATTGTGACGGGTTATATCGAGTGTTATTGTTTGTGACACTGGCATAAGTCGCCGAAATTTTGAATTTTATTTGCAAAGCATTTTACACAATTTTATATTTCGTTTATAATAAATTGTATTTAAACATAAAAATTATGAAAACAAGTTTTTCTCAGTTTGATACTATAATAACATTCATGGAACAGTAAGTGTGACAATCGGTAAACAATAATGTCCAATAAAGGATCGAAAGATGCACGAGCTCTTGCTTCGCGTTTTGCATTAAAATTGCTGTCGTCTTGAGGTTGAGCAGCCGCAAACATCCTCCACGCGAAAAAAAACGTCCTGCCATAGCAAATTAATTGCTAAAATGTTCTTTTATAAATGCTTTTACCGCAATTCACTACCTAGTCACTGAGAAATTGGAAGTGAGCGCGGGGTGATAACTTTTCGACGTCGTTAACACAAATTTACTATTCGAATTTCAAAATGTGTAACTGGCACTCGCAAGACTTTTGAAACAACCAATCAAAGCGTTGAAACACCCACATTCGAACGTGAGTGTGAGACGACGCTCGATTAGTTAAAATCCACAAAACTCACACTCGCTAATTATGTTTCCTATTTTTGCCACTAGGGGCGTTGTTTCGATACCATACAAATTGTAGTTTACTTTTTTATGTCGAGTAGTGATAAAAACTCGCACTAAGCACACAGTCCTACTTAAGTTCCTGTCACTGTCGCTCAACTTAACTTAGTGCAGTACTGTGCTAAAAATGACCATGATAGTTCTACATAATTTTTTAATATGTGATGTTGATAATTAAATAAATAAGTAATGTCAGTATGAAAAGAACATTACAACCATTCAAACGAAATTATTTACTAATTAAATAATACACAAAATATAGAGTATCGGTCATAAGTACATAATATATTATATTATAAATAAAAATATGAGCTTTAGCTACAAATCGCTAAACTTTCAGAGGAAGAGGAGTTATAATTATTATTTATCGTCATCATCATCTTCATCGTCATTATCATCCTCAGCATCATGTCTACCACGATATGTTGATTGCCAGGAACGGCAGGGTTTTGAAATAATTTTGTCACCTCTTTCGCAAATAGAACTACCTCATGTTTTGGTTCCTCTCTGAGACTTGTTATGACTTATGACAGGATCTGAAGTAATTAAGAGATGATTAAAGATATTTATTTAAAGTATTTGTATTGAGGTCTTTTGGGCATGAAAAAGACTATAGTTTTTTAAATTATTTCCGATAGTACTCCTATCGGAAGAGGCTGGGAATTTCTAATATCTGCACTATGTATTGTGTACAGTGACGCTCATGAAGTATCAATTAAACAAAGACGTGCTTAAAATTATCGAAAATCGTGAAATCAGAGATGATGCAAGCCTTTGAACTAGGATTCATGCATTCATTCCTTGTTTTCTTTGATGTACACTTCATGCCTACATGCCTAGCCCATGTTCTCAGTTACAACTTAATATTATAAGTGGGTATAGGTACTTATATAAAAATGCTTACCTGATTTTTGAATTTTTGCTGAAAATGTTCAGGTACCTTGTTCATGACATAGTCAATCAGACATGATACGCATTGTGATTGTGTTTATACTAGATATCAATTAGTTTAAAGGTGTAAAAATAACTCTTTTCGCGTGATTAACGTTTCATTACGCTGCCCTTCCCTCGAAGTTCCTGTTAAATAAAAAAACCTGCAAGTACCTGCAGCTAAATTATCTTGTAATCGATAGCCCACATGTTTCGTCGAATATTGAAAGTTAAAATATTCTAAAGCGGTCTTTACCAAAAACTATAGGTAGGATTGTGTTTCAAAAAGTAACCATTTTTATAGCGATCAATTGTAACTACGGATTATAGTTTATTAAATTATTATGTTGTGTTGCTTACAACATAAATTAAAAGTACTTACCACAAGCTTGATTATCCATATAGATATTGTTTAATAATTCGGTTCCAACCACAAAATATTTTACTTTAAAAAGCAGAGAAAACAAAACCGCTCAGAAAAGTCGTAAGAAATAACTAACTCAAACAAGTTTCTATCTGCTATTGTATTCTTTGCCGTGCGTATGGTGACTATTTTTTTGTCTTTTGTATAGTCAAAAGTTGAATGAAGCATTTGCTAAAGAAAAATCAGCTAAATTTACATGTACCTAAAATTATTTTTGTCCAGCTAAATACCTTAAAAGGCCCTCGCTGTTATTCCATCTAAAATTAAAGCATAAATCCAGATAAGAATACTTAACAGCACATAGTGACCCCGTAATACTTACTAAACTGTAAACAAAACATAAAATTAAGCTCTCTAAAATTTATGTCGGTTGAAGACAATTAGGCCTTAAGTGTTTCAAAACAGGCATTTAAAATACTAATGCTTATCTTATTGAATAACACCTTGTCCAAATGAAACGGCAATATGCCAGACAGCGTATTACTTAAATATTATGTTATTGAATACTAAACATGCCCATTACACCTTACGTGAATCAAAAACTTTTAATTTAGTTTCACGAGAATTGTGCAACCGGAGGAGCATGAAATTTGACCGGTAAATTAAAGTATTTTTACTTAACAGAGTATATTTGTGGAAGAAGGTGTGCAGAAAGCTTGTACATTTTTATATAATAAAATTAACAAATAATACACAATATTAATAAAAATAACAACAACACACAGTCACATAGGTACTACTTCAGATTATTAACACACGCTACCTTTCATTTGATTACTATTATTAGCTCATTAAAGTTTTTAAGAACTGTGTGCTTTGTTGTTCTTTCAGGATTTACGTTGTAAGTTTTTAGTTTTGTAACTCATTCTACAAAACAAACACCAATAAACCTTTACAGGGCATACTCATTTTAGTTATCAAGTTTTAACCTTCTGATACACGTTACGTATTATTATAGTACATAGTAATTAATAAAGTACACAGTACACACACGCACAGTAACATTATAACAACAAAAACTGACTGAATTTTATTTCCAAAAAAAAAATAGATTCGTCCCACGATGGAACGGTGCTTGTACCAAAGATGGGAAAATCGGACTCTGTGCTCCAACTCGTGGGGGTCTTGACCTCATAGAACTAAAGAGAGGTACATCAGTCCAGCAGCTCATCTCCAGGGCGGCTGAGGGTGTCTTCTCTATCATCACCATGTTCAGCTCCACTGACGATTACGTCTTCTATTACCATAGTGGGAGGAAGACTTTGGGGGTTTTCAGGTACGTTTACTTTATTATTAGAGTAGAGATATTACAATCTGAATGATACAAGTGGGTATCGCAATTTATGGTATGAAGACGTGATGAGTTGATGACCTTTTTTCTTGTCATAGGATTATTTTTTCCAGAACAATTGATGGGCGCCCCATAGCCGAATACAGGGCACCAGCAGAAGTGACAGGGGTTGCCAGCGCCCACGGTGGTAAAGCAGTAGCACTCGCTTCTCAAGATGGATGCCTTACAGTACTAAATATAGTAGATCCATATGAATAGATTCTGTTTCAACTTTTTTCCGTAGCTCTCTTCTATTATTATTATTTAATTCCTTTTTATATTATTACTTTTACAGATTTTATCAAGGATTTGTATATAGGTACTTTTGTATTAGTTAATATTTGGATATACTTTTGGTTTAGGAAGGATGAAGTCCGTAAAAGTAGTATTTTAGGTAAAAGTATTTAGTCAATATCTAGTCTTATTAATTTTTAGTAATAATAATAATTTAATTTCTATTATTAACTGTTGATAATTTATATTATAGCAGCATTGTAATGTTAATAATTACTATGATTTTAAATGTAGTTAAAATGTAATGAATATAGGATTCAATATAGGTATTATTAAAATTAATGTAATAAATGAGAAAAATCAATCTGTCACATACATTTATTGTAATAAAAAATAATAACAATACAATAAGTACATTAGTCACTAGAACTCATACTCCACTCTGATTTACCTCAGTCAGTAAACTGACATATCTATGCACATCACCTCTCTTTCCTCCTTTGTCAGTTAGAAGAGACAGAATGAACATTTCACCATCATTTATGGCACAATTTCACCAACAAATTAATACAACGTTTAATGCTGAGCTTAGGTTTTTGATCTATCTGTCCCGTTCCAAAATTGAATGCCAGAGAGAGATCGAATCCGGTGTTAGTGTTAAGCGCGTTTTAAGAAGTTCGGTGAAATCGGGGCTTAGTGACTGAGAATAATCTGAGTTTAGAACTCATACTCAGACACGTGTATGAACAGCCTCGCTACAACTTTGCCTCCGTATTCGTCGTACATTCCCTGCTTGTACAACTCCATGGTTACCTCCAGTTCTATACTTTGTGGTCCTTTAAGGGATTTCACCATGGATACTACTGCTTCCCGACTGTGCTCTTGGTTTATTCTAAAACAAAAAAATCCAATAGTTATTCGGATTTCTAAAATTCTTTGTGACCGATTTGATACAAACTATAATAAATATGAAGCAAGGGCCTTTCACAATCTACTGATAAGTGTCAAATAGCTTATTTGCATGTTTTGTCTTTGTCGGTCGATTTGAAGTAAGTAGAAACATACCTTTAAGCTATCCGACACTTATTAAAAGATTGTGAAACAGGCCCTAAATATTTCTTCATCAATAAATAGTATTTTGAAACCAAAATATATAGGTACCTTACCGAACAATAAAATAGAAAACAGTGTTTTAATTGTTGAAAAAATATAAAAATGTATAAAGACAATCATCATTGTATACTTTACGAACCCGCACTGCCGTTGTTCGTTAATGTGGGCTTATGTTAATTAGGTCATATGGGGGAGAGTAATTGAGTTAAATAGGCACATTGCTCCCCTTAAATTCGTCTTCTTAATTGGTGTATAGAAGAGTAAAATTAAATTTATAATATAGACGCCAAACCTACAAAATATGCCTTCAATCTTAGTTTCTGACACGTTTAATCCCATAGAGACTGCTATAGTTTACTGTCACTTCTTCGTTTTATTGAGATTTATATTAAAACATTTTCTCTATTATTAATCTTTCTAATTTTCTAAAAATATATAAAAAATATCGTACCTAAAGTTTCTCATGTCTGCCCTTTCTTTCACCGACGGAGGCGCATTTACGTCCACTAACTTTAGTTCAAACTTCAACTGGGAATTCGGGAAGTTTGGACCGCGCATGTGGAAGAGATCAACCTGAAACAGAACAAATACATATAATTTATAGAAACTGCATAATATTTAGCTGTGCATTTTTCTGTGTCAATTATGTCAATTGCCTATGTAATAACTTAGGTTTACTATGAACTAGGTTTTAATGGACTTGAATTTATTGGATTAGGTAAGTTATTATTTCTGGTCAAATTCATTGGTCTTAATTTTTTTATAATAGGGAATATGCATGTATTTTTTTATTCTTTTAAACGTTTCTACTGGTTATAACATTTCAAAAAATATATATAACACATTTTAAATAATATTTATTATCCTGGAAAAAATGTTTTAAAATCACAATCATTTTTGGGCGACTTAAAAACGCCATTTTCGAGCGCTTGAGTTGTGGACTATGACGTCACAACGTCATCGCACTTGGATAGACAGTTGACAGATAAAATCATTGTTTGACGTTTTTTTTTTTATTATTTATGGCGTCGGCTTATCACCATTTGCCAGTGTCAAGTATATTTTCATCAACGTATTTCTAAATCGTCAAGTCCAAAGTCTAGTCAAAGTCCAAATAAATAGTCACGGTAGTCAATCAGTCAAGTCAGTCGATTCAGTAAAGTGATAGACGCTTTACTTCAACTTCCTATGGAGTTTTGGCGGGAAACCCAATTTAGCACGCATTTTGTAATTGTATCACTTTTCCACACTAGCGCACCTCAACGAATAATTAATGGTTAATATTCCACCAATATTACACATTAAAAACCGAAATAACATGAATTTAAATAAATAATATAAAATTATAATTGAAAACAGAAATTTTCAATGCTCACAATTTTCTTCGGCCTTCCGGATTCCGGATCATATTAAAATCCCAGCCTTATATGAAATTTCTGTTTCACTTGACACAATGAAATTTTTTACATTGGTAATGGTTTAATACCTTCCCCTATAAATAAAAAAAAAGTTTTGAAAGTTGACACACGTCCGTGCGGTCTATGACGTCACGTTTTGTTCAGCCAATAATATCCTTTTTTGAAATTTGCACGGCATTTTCAAAAACAATACTTTTTGATGAAATATTTTCACTATTAATTCACGATAAATTAAAAAAACAATTGCACGGGTATGTTTCTTTAGCGATAAAGATTACAAATAAAAATATTTTGTCCATTTTGGTGTCACATGCATATTCCCTATTATACTAGATGATGCCCGCGACTTCATGCGCGTAAAAAGTAATCCTGCAGAAACCATTTACATATTTTGTTGCAATAAAAAGCCTATGTCCATCCCCGTAGTCTACCAAGATGCCAAATTTCATCAAAATCAGGCCAATAGTTTCGGAGCCTATTCAATACAATCAAATAAAGAAATATATAAACAAACAAATATTTCCTCTTTATAATATTATTAGTATAGACCTAATTATAATTGATAAATGTTACCTTTCCATCGGGCAAGTAGAGGTTGGAGACGAAGGTGATGAAGTTGTAGGAGTAGGTGCTGGGCTGGTGCGTGCACTCGTAGTCCTGCGGCGGGCAGTGGGTCTCGATTTTGGAGCAACGGCTGATAGTATAAAGTTAGGAATTAATAACGGATTATTTCAAAATCATTTAATAGAAGATGCAAAAGTGAATTTAACGCTATGTATAATTTTGAGAGTAAAAAAATCGTAAAACTGAGTATAAATGTGGATGAAGATAGAATATAAGTATGTTAGGATCGCGCTAAACGTAGGTTAGACTCACTCTAACCTATCCTACCACTATAAGAATGTTATGTGAGCAACGAGCAGACGGATCACCACATGGAAAACAGTTAACATCCCCGTGGATGTCTGTGAAATCGGAAAAACTATATGTTTCCAGATTCTTTAAAGTTTTTTTCTTAAAACCTTTACCGCAACTCGTTATAGTCGGAAGACTTCGAATAAAAAACTTACTGTTTATCCACCAGTCGGTACCCGGGCGGGCACACAATGCGATGACAGCGATACGCGCCGCGCGTGTTGAGACACACCTCGTTCGTCGTGGACCCCGGCTCGCTGTGCGCGCACGGCGCCACGCCGCTCTCGCATTCGTCGATGTCTGAAAAAAATTTAACTTAAATAACTCCATAATCTCACTAATATTATAATTGTGAAAGTTTGTGAGGATGTATGAATGGATGTTTGTTCCTCTTTCACGCAAAAACTACCGAACGGATTTCGATTAAATTTGGTATAGTAGTAGTTTAGGCTCTGATTTAAAACATAGGCTAGTTTTTAACCCGAAAAAGTACAGTATTTCCGTATACAGGATACCCGATACTATATTGACGCTGGGAAACAGCTTGTATTGTATTATTGATGCTCACGTAAACCTTCCATGTACGCAAAGTTGAAAACTTGCAACTTCGTGGAATACAAGTGTTTTTTTCGACCTTCAAAACACAACAACACGAGATGAATTATTGTGTTCCTTTGCGCTTTATTTACCGACGAATGTTAGTAATGCGATATTTCATGTCGATTATTTATGAAATTGTGGTTACATTCAAACCGGTCTGTTTTCTTACCAATACAACTTCTATTATCCTCTGAGAGCCGGTAGCCGGGCGGGCAGGCGCAACTATACGTTCCCTGCTGGTTTACGCACTGCCCCACGCACAGGTTCTTAGATTTGTACTCTTTGCACTCGTCGATGTCGGAACACGTGCTGAAAATATTAACAGACTTAAATAACCAAAGAGTGAAGAGATGAAATACTAGAGAAGTGAATTGAAGCGTTTTTTACAAAAACAGCCTCTGTCCAAAATTAGTTTTTTTTCAGGAACAAGAAAAAACTTAATAAAAAAAAATCTGATTACCATGTACTTTAGCAATCAATTAAACTAGTTAAATAGTTATATTAGCTTTAAGAATAAACATAATAAACAAAGTCATGTCTTAGAAATTATACCTATAAACTAAGCTGAAAACCTAGGGTACCTGGACATTGGTGGTTTTTGTAAGAAAAATGAACTTGATTGTATACAAAATAGTGAAATACAATAAGCCGTAGACAGTGTATTCTTTACTCTGTCTACGCAATAAGCCCTCTCCAAAGAGAATGTAAAGCTATACTACGTATTAAGAGGTGGCACTCCGAATAAAAAATAATAATTTCGAAATTCAAAATTATACCGTAGCTTTTTTACGTATTTATATCTTCTAAAGTGCAAAAGATTTAAGCCTACAATGAAAAAAAAATAAAAATAAAAACTATACGTAGGTTATTGTTTTCAATTTTATTTTTAGGACCCAATTATTAGGTTAAAAAGGTAAATAAAACAATAAACAACAAAACAATTCCTATAATTCGATCGTTTTTATTGCATTAAAAATATACAAAAGTAAGCCTACATTCCCACGAGCGTTTTATGTGATCACGAGATTCACGACTAATAAACTACACTATAAATAGAACTTTGCACTAATACGACACAGCTGAAAATCGTGTACACTTGACACTTCAATTTTCAGCTCTATTGTAGATTAAGTGCAGAGTTCTATTTACAGTGCAGTTTTTCCTGTCGCGTCACGACTCGCGACCACAAAAAAACTCTCTTGGATACGAGGGCTAAAAGTTGGTAACCAAAATATTTCAGATTACCACATAAATATACGACATAGCCTGATTAACTTCAGCGGTTATCCTTTGGTGCAAAATAGATAGGTATATTTTATACGAATGAGAATCTTGAAATATTTTCATGTTGTCTTATTTATTATTGCGTGCCTTTGAAATTGGAATCCAATACCTGCAAATTATGAATTTATATTACATTTTACTTATTTCTTCTTATTCGCAATACTAACAAAGGTTAAACTAAATGTAAAAAGTATGCGGTAAAACTGAACAATAGTATTAGAAAAAAAGTACCTACATAATTATTATTAAGGTGACTTTGTTTTAAACAATATTGCGTGCCTTAATAAACATTCGAATCTTATATTATTAATAGAGAAACTTTATAATCTTAAATCTTAGCATGCATATTAAAATCACTACACAATAAAATTAATTTATTGAAACAAATAATAATAATAACTTGTGTTACAGGTAGGTACCAGAAAACAGAAAGTATATTAATTATGTAATACCATGTTAATACTATACTTAAGTATATTTAAGATTTTTGTTATATTATACACATATATAGGTACACATCCATGACCCAGGAACACAGAAAAACTTTTTGTTCCTTCGGCAGGATTCGAACCTGCGACCCCCGGCTTGAGCACCAAAGCGCTGAACTGCTGAGCCACAGAGGTCGTCAAACAAATATAATCTTTAAATGTCTCTTTTCAATAAAACGAGAAGTTAAAATATGGTAAAATTTTATACAAATACTCACCGATAAGCATGTTTATCCTCCTGGGTGTCAGGCGCCGGGTGCCGCCTTTGAGAGCTAGGGCAAGAAATGTCAGGGGCCGGGTGCCGCCTTTGCGGGTAGTAGTTATATTTTTTTCTTTCATTTAAAACCCTACAATTTTTACATTTTTTTTGCCACACCACGCAAGACATAAATAAAAAAGAAGGAGATATTGGGCATTTGCGTATAGATTTAATAAAAAATTTAGAGGGAATTTTAAAAATTTCTGCGACATACCGTCGTGCCGGCACCCGGCACGCGACACTGAGTACTTGACAGCTTTCGGTTAGTATGAAAAAAATTTCAAATTTCAATAATTTCAAATAGGAATGTAAATTGAACACTTTATTAGAAATAGTATGTATTCTTGTGCCTAGGAATGTCATTAATTAATGATAGAATTAAGTACATTAGTTACAATGATTGTTTTTGTAAGACAGTCCCGTCAAAAAAGCCTTTTTTCCGAGGGTTTTTATTCCCTCATTGTGCATTGAAAACAAACAAAAGTGGCACAAAATTGATTTAAAATATATTGAACTATTTAAAAATACAAAAACATGTGAATAAATATGTCCCAGCTACAGTTTATTGAGCAACAAACCATGTCCTGTTTTTATAAAAACTGTAATTTGTATTATGTCTCTGAGATCCAATCGTAGTAATAGTACAAGATGTTTTGTATTGAAATTAAATTTCTAAAGTATCCACCTATGTAAATAAAGCAAATTTTACAATATTTACACATAAATATGGCATTATTTGGGGTCTGAAATAAATAAGTTTGAAAAAAAAAGAACTCGTATATTTTTTGCATCAAGATTCCTTTTATTTAGTTAGTTATTTTAAAATTATAATTCCGTCATCACGTAGGCAATTTAATCTAGTTTCTAAATATGTATAATATATATAGGTTTAAGTTACAATTTATCAATATAATCTTGAAAAACTACAAGGCGGGAGTCGCGCCCGTGATTCGCCAAATTGGCCCGCGATGGCCCGACGCCAGCTCATTTCGGCCATTTTTCGGCCCGACGGTCTAGAGGTTAAATAGTGGTTATATACATGAACCTATTTTATATAAATCACTGTTTCATCACTATAAATATGATTTCGAGGTCACTTCACAAAAAATTACAGTTTTTTGCAAATAACAAAACATGAGTTAACAAATTTGTAAAAGTTGAAAATAATTTTTCAAATTAATAGAATAGAATTTCGTAGTTTGAAATTTAAAATTAATCCTCTATTTCTGTTTAACCAATCACAGGCGATGTGTGAAAGAGTACACACGATAAAAGAGCAAGCAAGGTATGTGATTTGCACAGACGATAGTCAGGTATAGTTTTGGAATTCGAACGCCAATAGTTACGATAGGAAGTTGCGACACCCTGGCCCTCTCAAAATGGTTTGTTGACGTCCAGAGTGAAATGACAGTTTTTTTTTTTTTTTCAAAAACAGCCAATGTCTATTAGTACATGGGTTGTTTTTGCCAAATTCCTATAGTATCATGCAAACCTTGGTTGTTTTTGTCAAATCACCATATTTTTAACCTCCAATAACCGTGTATCTGGGCTGTTCTTGTAAAAACGAATAATACAGATCGATAGAGGGTCATTGAAAGTGTTACCAGACATCAAAATATAATTTTCGAAAAAAGTGGACAAAGGTGGTTTTTGTAAAAAACGCTTCAATTGAACAAAAAGGATGTATAAATAAAAATATTAGTAGAATGAATCATGTAAGATAATTAAAATATCGAAGGGAAAGAATATTGCCTTAATACTGCTATAAGCTTACCGATTATCCGGATTGAGACGATAGCCTCTAAAGCAGGAGCATCGGTAACTACCCCAGACGTTGTTACATATTTGCGAACAGATGGATCCCGAAGGTTTTTCTGAACATTCGTCCACATCTATGCACACCTGTAAAATGTAACAAAATAATAAAAATCTATTTAGGCTGTAATAAGTACCTAGATGAAAGCATTCATATATTTATAAAAAGATATCTTTATTAAACAATGTTAATCACCTTTTAAACAATATATTTACTACTAATATTACAATATACATTTACCTTATCCGCTTTTGGAGCAGAACGGAATCCTTCATGACAGACACACTGATATGATCCCAAAGTATTTACACAGTCAGCATTATGTGAACAAGCCGGCTGTAATCGAAAATACAACAATCAGTTCTATATATTTATTAATAACGAATATTATCCACTTTTTTGTAGAGAAATTACTATTTCCAACGATAACTTACTCTGTCGCTTTTGAAGATCATTGGTGAACTAATACATTTTTTAGAAAAAACTATAATAATAATAACTCCCCACCGATTTCGGTGACGGTGGCCGGTTTCATTGAAACCTGCCCAGTTACACAGGAGTAATTTTATAGTGTCCAAATGTGTGCGCAGTACACAAGAACACTCTCTCTTCCTTTACTCTCATAATCCAGTGGGACGGATAACCGACACGACTGACAAGAGATCAGGCGCAGGTCCGACTTTTTACATACCCATCGGACGCATGGATCATCTTTCTTGTCAGACAATCAGGTGATCAGCCTGCATTGTCCTAACCAAACTTGGAAACAACGTTTTTTGTTGTTCCAATGCGGGAATCGAACCCACGACCTCCGAGTCGAGAGCCAATGCTCGAACCACTAGACCACGGAGGCTGTTAACATACATAGACTGCCAAAATTACTACCCTTCATTTTGAAAATACTTTACTGCCAAAATACGTTACTTGCAATTTATTGTTTAACTATAACATAAAAAAATACAAGTTATTTACCACTCTCCCAGCAACAGCGCATTCGTCTACATCCTCACAAACATGGTCTCCCACGAGTCTGAACCCTGGACTACAGCTGCAGGTATATCCTCCATATAGATTGGTGCATTTCTGCATCGGCCCACATTGCGCCTCACCAGTTGCGCATTCATTTATATCTTAAAAAAATAAAATGATGTCTCACTTAAATAAATTTTATAAAATCACTAGCGACCCGCCCCGGCTTCGCACGGGTACAATACTGATACTAATACTACAGATAACAGAATGTCTTTAAACCTCTAACAAAACGGGTGAAATTTAGTCAAAACAAACAGAAACAAATTAATATAGGTACCTACTAATACTTAATGAAATAAGTAAGTGGGTATACTTTTATCGTATGAAATACCTACACTTTTCAGAACTAACAATACAACAATCACTAAATAAATAGTTACTCAAGTATCTATCCATCATAGTTACAACGAACACAAAACAAAAAATTTACTCATAGATCTAAACTCGCACGCCTTGGCGACGACGCGACGCCCACTTCGCAACGGGCCGTGCAGCAGAAATCGTAATATTTTAATTTCGCCATAACTTCAAAACCAAACATCCAATTTTAATCATTAAAAGACCAAATATTATCTACATAAACTGTACTTAGTGATGAAATAATTTATTTTGATAAGGATTAATAGCATGAGTAAAATAAACGCGTTTAAATGTAGTCCAAAAAAAGATTTCTAAATAAAAAAATGGTTGTTGTGCCTCACTCGACATAGATAGGTATAGTGTGTCGCGGACTTTTTTGTAGATATTTATAAGATCTTCAGTTAATTAGAACATTTTATGGTTCTATCTTTTATAGTTTAGGCAGCGTACGCAAAATAAGTAACTTTTCTGGTTGATTTTTTACACCTTGTGTCCGAAAAACCCAAATATCTTACGGAACTCTATTTTTGTCCAAAATAAAATTTAGCCTATGTTACTCGTGGATAATGTAGCTTTCGAATGGTGAAAGAATTTTTGAAATCGGTCCAGTACTTTTTGAGCCTATTCATTACAAACAAACAAACAAACAAACAAACATACAAACAAACAAAGTTTTCCTCTTTATAATATATATATATATATATATATATATATATATATATATATATATATATATATATATAAGTATAGATAACTTCAAAACCAAACATCCAATTTTAATCATTAAAAGACCAAATATTATCTACATAAACTGTACTTAGTGATGAAATAATTTATTTTGATAAGGATTAATAGCATGAGTAAAATAAACGCGTTTAAATGTAGTCCAAAAAAAGATTTCTAAATAAAAAAATGGTTGTTGTGCCTCACTCGACATAGATAGGTATAGTGTGTCGCGGACTTTTTTGTAGATATTTATAAGATCTACAATTAATTAGAACATTTTATGGTTCTATCTTTTATAGTTTAGGCAGCGTACGCAAAATAAGTAACTTTTCTGGTTGATTTTTTACACCTTGTGTCCGAAAAACCCAAATATCTTACGGAACCCTATTTTTGTCCAAAATAAAATTTAGCCTATGTTACTCGTGGATAATGTAGCTTTCGAATGGTGAAAGAATTTTTGAAATCGGTCCAGTACTTTTTGAGCCTATTCATTACAAACAAACAAACAAACATACATACAAACAAAGTTTTCCTCTTTATAATATATAAGTATAAGTATAAGTATAGATATAAATTCCAATTCATGGCATTATGGAATATAAATCATTTCTATTACAAAGTAATTAACTTTTTTTTTTCATTGTGTTAAACCAATGAAGAGTACCTTCACATGAATTGTCTAGTCCTAATCTTGTTCCTGATGGGCAGAGTGAGGGTGGTGCATCGATTTTTTCTTCGGGTTCTTTTTCTTCTTTTTCAATTGGCAGTTTTGGCGGTGGCACCGGGCGGGGTGGAGGAAAATCTGAAAACAATAAGTCATTGTGTGCATTGACATTTTTGACAAAATTTTGAATATTTATTTCGTTTTTATTGAAAATCTTACCTGGTTCATTTCCAAATCCTGGTGGAAACTGTCCGGGATCTCTGATTGGTACACATCTGTGTCTGCTGTTATCAAAAGTCCAATTGGGTAAGCAGTCGCATCTGTATCCACCTTCTGTGTTGACGCATATTTCCACGGATGCACAGTTTGCTTGACCAATGCTACATTCATCCATATCTATAAAATTATATTAAAAAAAAAATAGGTGAGGTTCTTAATTAAAAAAAAAAACAAAAGTAAAAAAAAGTTACCTTCACATTGGCCGTTTCGTGCATTATAAATATATCCTATATCACAATTACTCCTTGGCCTAAATGGACGAGGTTTGATGTGTCGGTAATCTGGATACCCATAGAAGTAGCCTAAAGTCAACATAAATAAAATAGTAAATTACTATAAGTAGTACCTGATAAATGTTTTATATATTATTGTAGGTCTGATTTTTCTTTGATCATAATTCACAAAATTATTAATTTTCAAACAAAAGGTTACATGTTCTCTGTAACTTACTTCTCGTAGATGATGAGGTCGGTGCTGGCGTTGTTGTGGTTGTCGTTGTGGTTGAAGTCGAGGTTGTTGTAGATGAAGTAGTTGGCAATGTAGGAGGTGGAATAGGAATGCACGCTGAAGATAAATCTCGCCAGAAATTTGGTTGACAAATACAGCGGTAGCTCCCTAATGTGTTGCGGCAAACTTCCGTTAGTCCAGAACAACTGTGCTGATTTGTGGCACACTCGTCAATATCTGTCATTATAAGAGATTTATTTAAATCTTTTTAAAACATGTTAACGGTATGTGAATGAGAATCTTATTCATAAGCACGTAGAATTATATAGTATTCTCATAATTTATTTGTGTTATAAAATCCACAATATGCAGTCACAATACAATTAAATATTATGGTTTCTAACGAACATGTTTATATTTATTATAATTCGAACAAATAACGGTCAACCTGCTTTTATGAATTAAATTCCATGATAGTACATAAAAAATATTTCAATAAAAGTAGATGTTTTATAAAATACTGTCATATTATAGTTTGCCTTACCATTGCAAGCACCATCGGAATCAATTACAAATCCCACCTGACAATCTGTTGGTTTTTCATTTATTTTAGTCCATTTATTTTTAGGTACTTTATTTGTATCTAGTACAAGAGATCCATCATCTCTTCTATCAGCATCTACCGTTGCAGAATCTTGTCCAACACTGATATTAACTAGTGTCGGAGATGTGGGTTTGTCAGGTGTTGGACTGTAGGTAGTTTCTGTCACATGTGATATATCATTCCGCTCAGTATTAGGCGTCTTTGTGTCAGTTTGTTTCGGTACATAATATATTTCTGTTGGGTAGTTGTAATTAGGTTCTCTGGCATTAAATGGATTATATAATTTGACGTCAGGATTTCCAGGTATTTTCTGTTCATCACGTGACTTCTGCGTTGTTGGAATTTCAATTTCATTGTTAATTGTTTCCTCTTGATCTGTGGGGCGTTTGTTAAAATCGTTGTTTTGTTTATTAGTAGGTTCCTCGTACCGGATATCAGGTTGTACTATTGGAGGCTTAAAAGGCTTAGGAGTTGTGGTGGAAGTTGTAGTTGATGTTGTGGTTGAAGTAGAAGTTGAAGTTGAGGTCGAGGTTGAGGTCGAAGTTGTAGAAGATTTTGTGGTCGGCGTAGTAACTATTTCATATTTAGTTTTATTTACTTCCTTTTCATCAACTTCTTCTCTGGAAAGGTAATATTAAGTAAGTAAATGTTAAGTATGAAGCATCATACTTAACACTAAATTAAATAATAAATAAAAAAATATTAATAAAAAAGTAAATATTAATAGTATTTAGAAAAACACGTGTTTTTGTAAATAAATGTAACATAGCTAGAGAACACTCACTCTGAGTCATAATAATATTCATATTCTTCTTCTTGTGGTTTAGCTGGCGTTGGCGCTGGTGTAGTAGTTTTCTTTTGACATCGAAAAGATCCAGGAATGTTCATACACTGATACTCTGGACCTGCGCGATCGCAGTTGTGTCTGCCGAGCGCGCATTCATCAATATCTACAATTATTTACTTAATAAAATTAAATCTTGTTTGTTGGATTTTCAACATCAAGTCAATATATTAGTTTTTTAATATATTATTTTGTTTTAATTATAAATAGTTATTAATTTCTTTGAACCAACCTTCGCACTTTCCAGAAGAGTGGTGTAAGATATAACCTGTGCCGCAGGATATGAAACGGATGCACAGGTATGATCCTACTGTGTTATCACATCTCTGTGACTCTGGTATGCAGTCATTTTGATCTGTAGCGCACTCGTTTATATCTGAAAATTAGTTTTGAACTAGATTTTCAAGATCGACTACGATTTATCGTGTTTAATTTCAACACTTTCTTTACATTATATGAAGAGCTTCTTTTAAATCATAATTATTAATTTAATAATTACCAGTACAAGATCCAGTTATAGGGTCCAATTCAAATCCGAGCTTGCACCGACACTCATGACTTCCATTAATGTTCAAACAATTCTGGTGCTGATCACATAAGTGAGTGCCTTCTACACATTCATCAATATCTGAAAAATATGTTGAAAATAATTATAAGACACTGGTTGTTTTTTACCTGCGTGTTAAAAAGTTCGTGACCAAGTACTATTAGATTGTACAATTTTCATTCAGATCTTATTTTCCATAATGATTTTAATTCAGATCAACGGATAAGTCAAGCTTATCAATAAATTTTTAATAATATTTTATATGAATATTTGTTGAAATGAGTTAAAATATCGCAATAACTTAACCTCCCGCAGATATGTGATCTATGATGTTATAATTTAGGTATAATTATACTTACATCTAAACTAATTTTATCTTTGGTCGCCTTGGGAAATTGTTTCATGGTAAAATTGCCGGTGTCCTTTAGTTACCATCATAAAGTCACCAAATTAGTCGTAATAAAAAAAACTTACCTTCACATGTATTCGTGTTCTTGTCTAATCTCATTCCATCAGGGCACTTCACTGAATGGCTTCTAAAATAAAATAAAAATTAATATAACGTGTTCAACATGTAACTTAATAAAACAAGATGATGTCACGGACATAATAGTAGATTATGCGCCAAGGGGATATGCTTTACGTGTCTTACGTCACGGGCAGCATATTGGACCCTGAGCGTAACGAGGGACTCTAGAGTTAACTCCCGAGCGTAGCGAGGGAGTTAAAACTTAATTCCCGAGCGGAGCGAGGGAGTTATGTAGAGTCCTGAGTGAAGCGAGGGGTTTAAGCTGCCCAAGATGAAGACAGGCTTTATCCCAGAGGTGCATACTCTACTTTTCATACCTACTGCGAGGCAATAAAAACCCAGGGCTACAAAAATAAAACATTTATTTTGTTAAAAGTTAATATTGATATTGGACACATTTATCCAGTTATGGAGGGACAGCGTAATATTTTTATTAGGAACATTTATGGAAGTTGTGGTAGAGTTTATTTGAGTGGTACTTAAAGATTCAGAAACTTGTGACTGATGATTTTGACACGCGAGAATGTTAAAATTATAGGTGGCCAGTTCGATTTTCGAATAAACTCTCTTAGCAATACCAATATAATTATTGAAAAACTCTATGATAGATACGTATCTATTAGGAGTTTTCATATTATGAATTTTAACGTTCCAAATTCAAATCACTTTAATCCCTTGGGAGTTTCATACAACATTATCTCCCTTGGGAGTCAATGACATGCTTTACGTTGAGATTGCGTGATATATAATCGGACATTGTCGAGCAGGTGGTACGAAATAGTAGATTATGCGCCAAGGGGATATGCTTTACGTGTCTTACGTCACGGGCAGCATATTGGACCCTGAGGGACGTAACGAGGGACTCTAGAGTTAACTCCCGAGCGTAGCGAGGGTGTTATGTAGAGTCCTGAGTGAAGCGAGGGGTTCAAGCTGCCCAAGACGAAGACAGGCTTTATCCCAGAGGTGCATACTCTACTTTTCATACCTACTGCGAGGCAATAAAAACCCAGGGCTACAAAAATAAAACATTTATTTTGTTAAAAAATAATATTGATATTGGACACATATTTTGTCCAGTTATGGAGGGACAGAGTAATATTTTTATTAGGAACATTTATGGAAGTTGTGGTGGAGTTTATTTGAGCAGTACTTAAAGATTCAGGAACTTGTGGCTGACGATTTTGACACGTGATAATGTTAAAATTATAGGTGGCCAGTTCGATTTTCGAATAAACTCTCAGCAATACCATATTATTATTGAAAAACTCTATGATAGATACGTATCGGTACGGAATTTTCATACGAATTTTAACGTTCCAAATTCAAATCACTTTAATCCCTTGGGAGTTTCATACAACATTATCTCCCTTGGGAGTCAATGACATGCTTTACGTTGAGATTGCGTGTTATATATCCGATACATTGTCGAGCAGGCGGGATGAAAAAAATAAAACGCAGCTTACCCCATCCCAGGTTTCGTTCTACAATCATACTGTCCAGGCACATTAACGCAAATTTGATCTGGTCTACAAATATCCTCCCCATCTTCACATTCATTAATATCTTCACATTTATTGGTCAAAGCATTCGCTTTGAATCCCGGTGGACAGTGTTTCGAAGCTTTGTCTTGACAGTAGAAATCACCATGAGTATTGATACAAAATTGAGACAATTTATTACAGTCGTCCTCGGACCTGGCACATTCATCGACATCTGGAAGAAAGATTCGACATAGTTATATGTAATTCGAATTAACATACATACATACATATAATCACGCCCTTTTCCCGTAGTGATAGGCAGAGACCACTTCTTTCCACTTGCTACGATTCTTACATACTTGTTTCACTTCGTTCACTTTCATTCTCTCCATTAATTCCTCCTCTTACATTCAACGTATCGAAGCGGCTCTCCACGGTCCACTTTCTTATTAAATCAGTTAATATTCTAAACTGCAAATCCGTTACTTCAGACTGTATTTTGAACATGATATTTCTAACTACGTTACCTTCACATTCTTCATTTAACCCAGCTTTAAAACCAGTTGGACAACGATCTTCCTTCGACAGTGGCTTGTTCCCTAAATTTACTGGGTCACCATAAGCACCACCACATTTGTATCCACCAATAGTGTTTTCACATAGGTAACTTGGGCATGGTGGATTTGGTAGTTTACATTCATTTATATCTAGAAATCAGATTATTAAAATTTAATTTGAAACAAATATTTTGTCAAGCAAGACTTTCACTGCTTATATCTTACCATCACACGCATTGTTGGCTAAATTCCTTGCAAATCCGGCGGGGCACTGTCCTTTTTCTTGACTAGCTTTTGGAGTCTTTAGAGGAATACATTTATACGAGCCCAGAACATTGAAACATTTTGTGTTTGGTAGGCACACTGGTGGATCTAATGTACATTCGTCAATATCTACAAATTAAGGGTTATTATTAGCTCGGTATGTTTCTTCTTATCAAACTCATTTTTGTTATAGATTTCCTGGGTCTTTTTTTACATACCTTCACAGGACTTTCCATCTGCCTTCAACCTGTATCCTCTAATACACGAGCATTTTACTTCTACACCATTGTCATTACACTTATGCTGGCAAGGGTTCCGTAGCTTGCAGCGATTCTTTGTTACCTGAAAATGTAAACTCAAGATGCTTAATAGCACTTAACAGGTATAAAAGTAACAAAACTAATGTAGTTAATAGAATTCATCTGCCTCTCACGGTCTTTCCTTAACGGTCAAATATCATACCTCTTTACAATTTCTTCCGTCAGGCATAAGCATGAACCCAGGCTTACACTCACATTTGTACGAGCCAGGTATTGGGATACAGTGATGAGCACATAGCTCATTGGGGGCATATTCTTCACACACTGACGCTATGTCTGAAATTATAATTTATATAAACTGTAGTCTTAGGTAGCTTAAAAGCTCAGAACCCGCAGAAAGCTTGCGTGGTAGACTACAACCTAACCATCCGCACATTGAGGATTGTTGCAAGGGATGGTAATAGACAAATATTTTCTATATATAAAAGGCAAAGCTGATTGACTGATGTATCAACGCACAGAACAAGTCGTTAAGGCTAGAAAATTTAAATTTTGCACACGTATTCCTCATATGACGTAGGCATCTACTAAAAGAAGAATTAATAAAAATACCCACAAGAGGGTAAAATAGGGGATGAAAGTTTAAAACCTAATGCGGGCGAAGCCGCGGGATATTAATGCTAGTAATACATATATAAAAATATTGTTCATATTGTTCGCTAAAAGAGAAAGTTCTCAAATAGAGAAAAGCATGTCTTTGTATCAACATTTTAAAATGGCTTACCATCGTCAGCGGGCTTGCTTGAAATTGTAACGGAATTTTTATTATGAACAACGGGTACTTGCTTGAGACTTTCATGTGTTTTAGTCGCATCCTGAAAAATATAATATTTTTTTTAATGTTCATGTATTTAAAAAGACAAAGAAAGAAAGCATTTTCCATCGTAAAAAGGTACCCTCAATTTACAGAGCCTGTATGGACAATACCTACTTTCACAGTGGCTACGTCGATAGTATAAGATACCAGTTTTTTTAACTTATATTCTTTTGGTTATCACATATTCTTACAGCAAGATAAATTCCACGTATTCCAGAGCCAACTTTTAAGTAGGACCCTTATGAATGTTATTAGGGTTAAACAACGTAATAACAAAGTAGAGATCAAGACGTGTCCACAGTCTCTTCTATATCGTAATTTTAAAATTACCTGGCAACATTTTGTGAAAGCATCCCCAGGCAGCAACTCCTCAGCGCTTTTACCTTTAACTAGTACAGAACATGAGGATGGACCTTTCAGCTTGCCAACTGCGGAACCGGACAAGCACTGCTCGCAGCATTTCTGCAAATAAAATTATCATTTCTGCTCTGCATAAGAATTTTCTGCAGAACAATTTGAAAATTTGATTACTTAACTCTACCCATTTGGGATTGTTTATATTAAAATAACAGTAAAATGATTATAACAACGAACATAAAACGAATATGAAATTAAAAGTGCCGATGGTATTTATAATATTTTTTATCGATTTCGTGTTATTCTAAAACTCTAGCTCGAACAATTCTGAATAATTGAATAACAATATTATCTAGGACTATATTGGTACATTCCTCGAGCCTCGGTTAAGGAAACGTTATACAATAGACGTTTTCTGATAATAATCTAAGATGAATATTTACTTTACATTATGGTATTACGCTAGAACTGTGTCAATATTTAGATACCTACTAAGACTGCGGTCATATTATAAGGCTAAAGCGATTCGCATTATGTGAAAAAAAAAGTTGTTTTAATTATCTGCTGGTTGTTAAGTCTTAAGAAATGAGACGCATTTATATCTCCTAAACATTTTGCATGATATAGGTAAAACAATACATTTTTGAGTACTTCTGAAATTAAATTTCCTGTAGGTATTGGTAAATACAACATAGATTACAACGTAGATTGATTAACATCATGATTAATAATCCAAAAAATTGATAATAATCAACACGTACTGGAAAGGGATTCTAATAATACATATTAAAAGTACATATTCTATGCGAGCTTGGTACATTTTGTAAACTACTTTGTGGTTGTTGCTTTTATTAGTCAATCGCTGCTTCCCGCAACATAATCTAGGCCTTAGCAGCACAAGAGATATTACAAAAATGTTATCTTTACTATAGGCGATAAGAATACCTAATTACCTACTAAAAAGGTCTACTAACCCACAGCACGTAACTTTCGTCTAGTGCTCTAACTTTAACTAAATTTGCGAGAAAAAAATGTCTCATTTTGAAAGGAAACTACAAACTTAAAAGTTTGAAAAATCATTTTTTTAATTAACTTCAAATGCTAAATATTTCTAGTTTATGCTTCTATGTTTATTTAATAATAGTAAAGTTTATAACAATACTCTGCCAAAAATAATGTTGGTGTAGGTACTATCAGCTCGACCAGTTTTTGAAATTTTTCCTGGGATGCCTCAAAGATTCGCAATAACAGCGTGATTGGTTAACGCACACATCGTCGTGTGCTTGAAAAGTGAGTATGTGTTTTAAGCAAGGAATTTGTAAGTATTATATACAACTGGAAAGAGCTCTCGGCATCAAATCTGTGCCGAGAGGGAGATACAATACAAACCGCTCCGTCTCTTTTTAACAAGGGTGACAACAATATTTTTAATTTGGGGACAAACTAGTTGAAGTTTGGAAACATAATATGGTGATTTCAACTTTTTCTAAAGAAGTCCAAGCACATGCTATTAAAAAGTAATATTTTGCTCCAAGGTATACCCTGGATCCAAAAGTATAGAACAGAACTCCTGACTCATTATAGATACATGTTTGGGGATTTCGGCGTTGTTTAAAGAACTGCAAGCTGCAAGCATATGCCACCCTGTCAATTAGAGTAAACATCATCATCACCACCACTATCACACCATATGATGATATAAAAGGTACTTCTCATAGTATTTTACATTAACACGGAGATCAATGTTCAAAACATTACTCTGCTGTTTATGGACCTATTTGAAAAATTATTTAGTTGTTGTAAAGGGTTTAATCGAAATTAGTCATTTAGTCACTAAGGTGGAAACCGGATAATGCGATCCATGAGGAACCGAGAAAACTCCTCGAAATTTATATATCCACACATATAGTGATTTTGACTTTTACTGAAGTAACACAATGCAGCATATGCTCCTAAAAATAAGATGTTGAAACCAAGGTATACCTTGGTTTCAACATCTTATTTTTGGATCTAGGGTATACCCTAGATCCAAAAGCACTGAACAGAACTCCTCAGTCTTTAAAGATACGCGTTTGGAAATTTCAGCATTATTTAAAGAACTACAAGCATATGACACTTTGTAACTTACAGTAATCATCATCATCACCTTAACAACAATACCCTAATGGAAGCTTGGCGCGTATTCAATTATACATTCGATCGTTTATTTTAGACGTTCTTAAGACGTATTAATAATAACTTAACAAAATATATAACTAAAACGGGTGAAATTATTATTTTTAAACAAAAAATTAAACCGACTTCCAAAGTAAAAATACACAAAAAAGTATGAAATAAAACTAATTTTCTAAATAATTTCCCTTTTAAATTTGGCTATTTCTCTACTTAATCTTCTTAATATGAACCTTAAGCCACCACCACGGTACCGGCAAATATGAACGTGAGTTCTATAAAATATTGTCGAATATCGTTTGGGCTGGTATCGACTTCAAAATTAAGAAGATTAAGTAGAGAAATAGCCAAATTTAAAAGGGGAATTATTTAGAAAATAAGTTTTATTTCATACTTTTTTGTGTATTTTTACTTTGGAAGTCGGTTTAATTTTTTGTTTAAAAATAATATGTCATAAATGATAATACAAGTTGCTGAAACGTATATTATAGAGTGACTTTTAATAAGTGTAAAACACTTTACCACGTGATAATGCTCATGATAACAAACATCTTTCCCAAATAAACTTTTAGGGCATTTATTATAAATGAAAATTCCTTTAGCGGTACTGTGCACTTTTATTGGGATGGGTAAAAACTGTTAAACTCGAGCAGGACACGTGAAGATTCACGAATTCAGATGATCGAAAAGTCATAAAATGCAACTTGCAATTGTTTGCTGTCTTGGTTTACGCGAGCATGAAACTATTTTAGTTCGTATTTACTTTTGACCCCAACTATTGACCTTTGGCCTTGATCTTGAACGCCAATCATCCCCATCACATTTACCCTTACATTGGCCTTTACCTCCAATTGTCCCCCCACGAAAATTGTCTCCAGTTAAATGGCTCGACTTTTGAGATTTTTGGGGCCATTTTGAAAGTTGACGTACGGTGAAATCAGTATAGAGAAAAGAAGTGTCTCCAGTTAAATAGCCCCACTTTTGAGATTTTTGGGGCCGTTTTGAAATTTGACGTATGGTGAAAACACGATAGAGAAAATAAGTGTCTCCAGTTAAATGGCTCCACTTTTGAGATTTTTGGGGCCATTTTGAAATTTGACGTATGGTGAAAACACTATGAAGAAAAAAGTGTCTCCAGTTAAATGGCTCCACTTTTGAAAATTTTGGGGCCTTTTTGAAATTTGACGTATTGTAAAAACACTAAGGAGAAAAGTGTCTAGTTAAATGGGCCCAGTTTTGAAATTTTTCACTTTTACCGGCACTCCCGGAGTGCAACCCGTTGTTTTTTATTATTATTTAATTCGCTACCTAATGTTAAGTTGAGGTGGATTAAATAAAAAAGTTCCTTTGGGAAAGTTTGTTATCATGAGCACTACCACGTGGTAAAGTATATTTTGCACTAATTAAAAGTTTGACGACCTCATTGGCTTAGTGGTTGAGCATGTTGATGATCAAGCCGGTCGCTGGTTCGAATTCCGCCATTTTTTCTTTTAAAACTTCTACTATCAACTTATAACGTAATTAAACAATTTATATGTTATAAAAGCTTGTCGAGAATCAAATAAATTGTCTCATAAATCTATCAGATTAAGTTACTTGATTTACTTCTTTGATTTGTTTGATTCTCGACAAGCTTTTATATCATATAAATTGTGTAATTACGTTGTAAGTTGATAGTAAAAGTTTTAAAGGAAAAAATATTTTATTCTTTTTAGCGCATTCAAATAAAAGCTTGTTTTTAACCGACTTCCCAAAAAAGGAGGCGGTTATACGTTCGGCTGTATATATATATATTTTTTTTTTGTATGTTCAACGATTACTCCGCCGCCTGTGGACCGATTATCAAAATTTTTTCTGTGATGTATAGGGTGTAATCCCAAATTGGTCCTTTTGATATCAAAGTGGTGACCTGATGATGGGATCCATGAGGAATCGAGGGAACTCCTCGAAATTTATATGGACACATATGGTGATTTTGACTTTTTCTGAAGTAGTTCAAGCATATGCTACCAAAAAGTAAGATTTTGCTCCAAGGTATACCCTGGATCCAAAAGTACAGAATAGAACTCCTGACTCCTTATAGATACATGTTTGAAAATTTCGGCGTTGTTTAAAGAACTGCAAGCATATGCCACCTTGTCAGTTAGAGTAATCATCATCATCATCACCACTATCACACCATACGTCATCAGATTATGATGATATAAAAGGTATTTCTCATAGTATTTTACACTAACACGGAGATCATTGAACATTACTCTGCCGTTTATGGACCTATTTGCAAAAGTATTTTGTTGTTGTAAAGGGTTTAATTCGAAATTAGTCCTTTAGTCACTAAAGTGGAAACCTGATGATGCGAGCCATGAGGAATCGAGGGAACTCCTCAAAATTTATATCCACACATATAGTGATTTTGACTTTTACTGAAGTAACACAAGCATATACTACCAAAAAAATAAGATATTATACCAAGGTATACCCTGGATCTAAAAGCATTGTACAGAACTCCTCAGTCTTTAAAGATATGCGTTTGGAAATTTCGGCATTGTTTAAAGAACTGCAAGCATATGCCACTTTATTACTTACAGTAATCATCATCATCATCTTAATAGCAATACCTAATGGAAGCTTGGCGAGTATTTAATTATACATTCGATCGTTTAGTTTAGACGTTCTTAAGACGTATTAATAATAACTTAACAAAATATATCACTAAAAAGGGTGAAATTATTATTTTTAAACAAAAAATTATACCGACTTCCAAAGTAAAAATACACAAAAAAGTATGAAATAAAACTTAATCTCTAAATAATTCCCCTTTCAAATTCGGCTAAACTTTTTACTATTTCTCTACTCAATCTTATTAATTTTGAAGTCGGTACCAGCAAATATGAACGTAAGTTGTAAAAAATATTGTAGAATATTGTTTGGGCTGGTGCCGATTTCAAAATTAAGAAGATTGAGTAGAGAAATAGTAAAAATTTTAGCCGAATTTGAAAGGGGAATTATTTAGAGATTAAGTTTTATTTCATACTTTTTTGTGTATTTTTACTTTGGAAGTCGGTTTAATTTTTTGTTTAAAAATAATAATTTTAAAAAAGTTTTTTTTTTTACTTTTAATTTATTTTTTACTTTTTAGTTATCGCTAGATAGGTTTCTCATCTCATTTAATGCATCATTGTTGCAAGGTCGTTTGCCGGTTAATTTAGTACAGTCAAGCTCTTCAATAAAGAGACCTAGAGATTTTACTCTACTCAGTAAGCCCAACACACCATACTTTCATTTGATACCCATATTGTACGAGTGCATTAAAAATAACTTGTCGGCCATCTTGGGTGTTCCGCCATGTTGGATTTTCGATTTATTCTCAGCAAGCCCTTTCATTTGATACCCATATTGTAGGATTGCATTCAAATTGACTGTCGGCCATCTGGGATGTTCCATCATGTTGGATTTTTGGGTTTTTCTCAGCAATCTCTTTCATTTGATACCCATATTATAGGAGTGGATTAAAAATAACTTGTCGGCCATCTTGGATGTTCCATCATGTTGGATTTTCGAGTTATTCTCAGCAAGCCCTTTCATTTGATACCCATATTATATGAGTGGATTAAAAATAACTTGACGGCCATCTTGGATGTTCCATCATGTTGGATTTTCGAGTTATTCTCAGCAAGCCCTTTCATTTGATACCCATATTGTAGGATTACATTAAAATTGACTGTCGGCCATCTTGGACGTTCCGTCATGTTGGATTTTCGAGTTTTTCTCAGCAATCCCTTTCATTTGATACCCATATTGTACGAGTGCATTAAAAATAACTTGTCGGCCATCTTGGGTGTTCCGCCATGTTGGATTTTCGAGTTATTCTGAGCAAGCCCTTTCATTTGATACCCATATTGTAGGATTGCATTCAAATTAACTGTCGGCCGTCTTGGATGTTCCATCATGTTGGATTTTTGGGTTTTTCTCAGCAATCCCTTTCATTTGATACCCATATTATAGGAGTGCATTAAAAATAACTTGTCGGCCATCTTGGATGTTCCATCATGTTAGATTTTCGAGTTATTCTCAGCAAGCCCTTTCATTTGATACCCATATTGTAGGATTACATTAAAATTGACTGTCGGCCATCTTGGACGTTCCGTCATGTTGGATTTTCGAGTTTTTCTCAGCAATCCCTTTCATTTGATACCCATATTGTACGAGTGCATTAAAAATAACTTGTCGGCCATCTTGGGTGTTCCGCCATGTTGGATTTTCGAGATATTCTCAGCAAGCCCTTTCATTTGATACCCATATTGTAGGATTACATTAAAATTGACTGTCGGCCATCTTGGACGTTCCGTCATGTTGGATTTTCGAGTTTTTCTCAGCAATCCCTTTCATTTGATACCCATATTGTACGAGTGCATTAAAAATAACTTGTCGGCCATCTTGGGTGTTCCGCCATGTTGGATTTTCGATTTATTCTCAGCAAGCCCTTTCATTTGATACCCATATTGTAGGATTGCATTCAAATTGACTGTCGGCCATCTTGGATGTTCAATCATGTTGGATTTTCAAGTTATTCTCAGCAAGCCCTTTCATTTGATACCCATATTGTAGGAGTGCATTAAAAATTACTTGGCGGCCATCTTGGATGTTCCGCCATGTTGGATTTTCGAGTTATTCACAGCAAGCCCTTTCATTTGATTGCATATTCACGCCAACCAAGATACTCGTCAAGACGAATCATACGAGCCCAAACTCGATGGAACCCCATCGTCGTTTAATTACAGAGTTCCTATGGCCATATTCTAGCTCCCTGGTTACCATATAGTATCAAAGTACTCGTCAAGACAAATTAAACGAGCCGAAACTCGATGGGGTTGCGTCGTTTAATTATGGAGTTCCTATGGCCACCTTCCAGCTCCATCATCAGATCCTGGTTACGATATAGTATCAAAGTACTTGTCAAGACGAACTAAACGAGCCCAAATTCGATGGGACTATGTGGTTTTATTTTGGAATTCCTGTGGCCACCTTCCAGCTCCATCATCAGATCAGCTCCACGTCATCATAATATTGCACTGTCATGCGGTTTACATATATAGTTTTGATATATTATAGTATAGTTAGTTTACAGTTTTCATACTCAATCGGAAACCGGAAAGTGGATCAAATTTAACTTGCAAGAATCCATTACAGACCGACAACGGGACTGGTGAAACTAAATAAAAAGCTTATAAAATTAAACACAAGTTCTTCAAGAACTTACCACGGGACAAGATTGATGTGGTGTGAAGTGTCCATAAATATTATTATTATATTCTAAGTCATCCTATACAGCTCCGTAGCCTAGTGGGTAGACCGTTTGGTTCGCACTCGAAAGAGTGCAGGTTCGAATCCCAGGTTGTGGCGTGTACCAATTAGACTTTTTCAGATCTCAAGTACATTATACGGACGCTCTAACGGTGAAGGAAAACATCGTGAGGAAACCCGCACATAGTTGGCCCCAGACGTATTGACTAGTTCATTCCTCTGGACTAGGCTGACTATGTTGTGAGAATGCCGTGTGTGCTTGGGCAACCATACGACATTTAAAAACCAACTGTCCCAGGCATTACAGTATTTCAAGAGTGGTTACTTCGCTCGGAGAATACTGTATAAATCATCCATTAACGGATGCAAAGGCCTATACAGATAAACCTACCTACTAATATTATAACTCTGTCTGTCTGATGTCGCCCGCCCGCCTGCGAGGTTATCACGTAACTATGCGCACATAATAAGCACTCGGGGATTAAGAATTTTTCTACCAGTGAAAGAATTTTTCAAATCTGTTAGGTTTCAGAAATTATCAATAACATACAAACATACAATGGTTTCCTCTTCACAATATCATGAAGGTAGGTAAAATAATATAAATGTCCTATATTCCCTATTAAATCATATTGTCACCCGAACATCTAGAATGTTCCAAGGGACATACACGGCGTTTTGTGTTGCAACTATTCTATTTTCATTTCTTCCATTTTACTCTACCAAAATGAAAATAATCAAAAAATAAATAACAAATTTCTAATTATCGGTTAGTAGGTAGGTTTCTAAATAACTAGTGATTTTTATTTTACATTTCTCTCTCAGATTATGAATAACATAATATTTAACCGAGTTTATTAGTATTTCTTTCTTATACACTATATCGCACATGAAATCTACCAAACCTGAAATTTAAGGGAAGATATAAACTAACACTAGGTTACTTGTTAGAACGAGACACAGGGATAACTTATAGCTATCTCACCGGGACCGGTTTTTTTATTGCGCACGTGATAAGCTTTAAGTCTGAGTCGTAAAGATCATTTTTGATTGAATTAAAAGAAAATAAAGTTTGAAGTACTCTTTCCTGTTGTATATAATACATACAAATTCCTTGGTTTTAAGTAAATTTTACGCGTGAGTATGTGTGCGTGCACACGACTCATCTGTCATAATTCATGGCTGCCAAGCGAATATAGCCTTATGCCTGGTCGAGCGGCAACTTTGCTGAGTGTACCTACATTATTTTTGGCCGAATACTGTGATGTATTTATGTCACAGATTAAAGAAAGCTAGGTAATATATTTTTAATCTGTGGTTATGTGTACCTAAAGTTGCAAAAAGAAATATAGAGCAGATGGAAATGGAGTACCTACTACAATTTTAAGAATCCAGACCTTGCAAATAATTTAGTAACATTGACCCTGACTTCCATAGACAGTATTAGGCTCTGTGAACATGATAACAGTATTTATCTACTACATTCCTCAAACTACATTTAAATCCTCCGCACCGTGTGTTTGTTCACATGCGACATACGAAACGAAATGTAGACCGTCTCGTAGTGTCACTTTTTAAAATCGCTGACTCAACAAACGCAAAGCGGCTGTTTCTACCCAATACCCATCAAATTGGCATGAACTGGTGTGGGAAAAATTGAACGACAGAGATTAATATGATATCTAGATAATATTATGTATTATACTTGCTAATACAGCGTTTTGTAATATATAACGTTTCAGGTATCCCACCCACAAATAGGCGCTTAAATATACAACAATTGAGTACGTTAGAAGCATTTTAGTCACATAATTTTGGTGAACATTCTATAAAGAGTGAAACATAAGAACATAATATTATGTTTGTTACCTTAGCATTTTCCTTTGTCGAGCTGCAAGATCTGGCAGTCGTGGCAATGGAGATGCCATTTTGACAGTCGCTCTTCTTCCTAGAGTAAATGAGTTTTGTAATATTATATTATATATTGTTTGTTTGCATTGAATAGGCTCCGAAACTATGAAGTCAACAAACAACTCTTACAAACAAGTATAATTTAGCACGGTTAAAGAGTAGACCTCGGGGAAGAACATAGGCTACTTTTTATCTCGAAAAGTACAGTTTTCCCGTGATACTTTATTTACGCCAGCTAAGCCGCGGGCAACATCTAGTGTAATTTAAGAATATTGAATGTTATATCAGGGTATTTATTTATTAAATCAAATGTATGACAATATATACTTGCTGTCGTTCAATCGGCATAACGCTGGCGATTGGAGCGATTAGAACTGGGCCTCTAGTCAAGATGCATTCGATAATTTCGACAGCGAACTTCGAAAACAAAATGTATGGGATTTGACATATTGCAACGGGAGCGACATGTCACTTAGCGATGACTTACTGTGTAAGGGCGAGGATAAACATGACATACGTGTATAGTGTATAATTTATATGGACAAACTGCAGATCGGATCAAGCCTGTAGCGTCAAGCCGATTTTTTTTATTAAAATAACAGGAAACGAGCAGACGAATCGCCTTATGGTAAGGCGATCCGCCTTAAAATCAATCCCCCCTTGGGCCTCCGGTAACCTCACTCACTCGGCTAAACACAACGCAACCACCGATGGTTTGATGGTTTTGTCGGTTGTGTTTGTTCTTGTCAACTAATCTAAAGCTAACATTAAAAGCCCATTCAAACTCTCGTCAAGTGCAACTGTGCAACTTCAAAGTCAAGTAAAAAGTTTTTTTTTTTTTTATGAGATAAGGGGGCAAACGAGCAAACGGGTCACCTGATGGAAAGCAACTTCCGTCGCCCATGGACACTCGCAGCATCAGAAGAGCTGCAAGTGCGTTGCCGGCCTTTTAAGAGGGAATAGGGTAATAGGGGAGGGTAGGGAAGGGAATAGGGTAGGGGATTGGGCCTCCGGTAAACTCACTCACTCGGCGAAACACAGCGCAAACGCTGTTTCACGCCGGTTTTCTGTGAGCCCGTGGTATTTCTCCGGTCGAGCCGGCCCATTCGTGCCGAAGCATGGCTCTACCACGTACAACGTAGTTGTACCTACTCCTACATCTTTTCCCTATCTTTTTCTCACAAGAAAGACTTCCTCGCCGGAAGTCTCGATGCCGTATAAGAATTGTCGTAAAAAATAAATCCTCGACCTTTGGGAAATAATAATCCCGTTAAATCGGTGTCTGCAAAAACTACAAGAAAAAATGCCACCATGTGTTATCGAACCAGCTGTTATGTTGTTCTTGAAGGATATCCCCTCATTGTGCCCATGACCCGAATATAGTGTCCCACATTCGGTTTTCCTTGAGTGAAGTCATTATTTTAATAATAATTCATATTATTCAAATTACTTATTAAACACACACATAATATACATTAGAATAAAGATGTAATGTACATCACGTCAATTTAAGCCCATGCTAAGTTAAGACTTGTGTTATGGCAATCAGACAACGGATACACATTTAAAAATTGTATACTAATAGGTTGGGGAAAAAGTCTTTTCGCATTATAGTATGTATGAACTTGTCATAAAATATCTTGGGCTATACCAATTGTATCTGGCTGATTTTGGTATCATTAAAAAGTTTTAATTTTACAGAAGACAATTCCAAATTCAAATTAGGTAAATTTGAGATTTTCATTTGTTTTTCTTATTGTTAAAATGAGTGATTCTTATGAAGAATTTCGATACATTTTAAAATTTTATTACAAAAAAGGTAAAAATGCAACACAAGCCGCGAAAAAAATTTGTGATGTTTATGGACCTAATGCAGTATCTGTGAGAGTAGCGCAAATTTGGTTTAAGCGTTTTCAATCCGGAAATTTTGATATCAAAGATGCACGTCGCTCTGGTCGCCCTGTTACGGACAAAACTGTTGCCATTTTTGAAAAAGTGGAGCAAGATCGGCATATTAGTAGTTACGATGTAGGCTGTAGCTGAAGAACTGGGGATTGACCACAAAACGGTTTTGGCGCATTTGAAAAAAGCTGGGTACACAAAAAAGCTCGATATTTGGGTGCCTCATGAGCTCACTGAAAGAAACCGAACACTCATTATGAACCGTGTACTCATTTGTGATTCTTTATTACAACGTAATGAAACCGAACCATTTTTGAAGAAGCTGATAACTGGTGATGAAAAGTGGATCACGTACGACAAGAACGTGCGAAAAAGATCGTGGTCAAAGGCCGGTCAGGCTTCACAGACTGTGGCGAAACCCGGGTTAACTCGCAACAAGGTGATGCTGTGTGTGTGGTGGGATTGGAAGGGCATTATTCATTATGAGCTGTTACCGCCAGGCAGGTCCATCAATTCTGAACTGTACTGCGAACAACTGATGAGATTAAAGCAAGAAGTTGAGAGAAAGCGGCCGGAATTAATCAACAGAAGGGGTGTGGTTTTTCACCATGATAACGCTAGACCTCACACATCTTTAGCCACTCAGAAAAAATTACCGGAGTTTGGCTGGGAGGTGTTAATGCATCCGCCGTATAGTCCTGACCTTGCACCTTCAGATTTCCACCTATTTCGGTCGCTGCAGAATTCCTTAGGCAGTGTCAGGTTGACATCACAAGAGGACTGCCAAAACCACTTGTCGCAGTTTTTTCATCAGAAGCCCCAAAAATTTTATAGCAATGGGATCATGTACCTACCAACAAGATGGCAAAAAGTTATCGAACAAAATGGCACCTATATACTTTAGTCACTTGTAAATAAACTTTATAAAAAAACCTTTTGAATTTTTATATAAAATGCGAAGAAACTTTTTCCCCAACCTAATATAATATGATAACTAATGTAGGCTCTAGTTTCAAAGAATAGAACTTATTTACGTTTACCTCTAAAACACTGAAAAGATTCCTTAATTTATATGGGTAAGGTTCGTTGGTTGCAAGTCTAGTTTCGGAAAAATATTTTGTAGTTTGATTGTCCTTATAAACTCAGATCAAATAATAAACCAAGATAGCAGTACTTTACTTAGAAGATAGAAGTACTTTACTTTTTGTCAGTATAGACAAAGAATATATATTACTAAGTATAGATTAGTCGTCGCGACGACTCATTCGATACTGTCGAAAAGTAGCGTACTTTTTTGCTTGTGTGTGCGTGAGCGCGTGTGTAAAATTGAAGTAGCGTAGTTTTTTAGGCCTCACTTCATTCAAACGCTATGATACGCTATCTTGGTTTATTATTTGATCTGAGCTTATAAATAACTAGATGTTGCGCGTGACTTCGTGCGCGACAAAAGTTAATTTTGCAAAAATCGTACATTTTTCCGCGATTAAAAGTAGCCTATGTCCTTCCCCGTGGTCTACTCTACATCTGTGGCAAATTTCATCAAAATCGGGCTAGTAGTTTCGGAGCATATTCAATGCAATTAAACAAACAAATTTTTCCTCTTTATTATATTAGTATAGATTAATCCATGTTATAAAGACGTGATACGGTCAATCAGTCGCCTAATGTCAGGAAATATGTACTTTTGGGCCTTGTTCTCGAATAGAGCAATGATACAATAATCATTGCTCTACTATCATCTAGCTCCGCAACTTCGTTTGCGTGGATCCAATAATGGAAACGGAATCCTAAGATAAAAGTAGCCTAAGGTATAACATCAGTTATCAACCAGTAAAAGTCCGGACAAAGTAGGTCCGGCCGTTTTAGAGTTTAGCTCCGAAACAAATAGACGGCTAAAGATTATAAACATTTTTTGGTGTAGGTACATTTAATATCTAAATGTTTATAAGGCAAACCTGACTGACTCATCTATCAACGCACAGCCGAAACTACTGAACGGATTTTGCTGAAATTTAGCATACAGATAGTTGTAATGACGTAGACATCCGCTAAGAAAGGATGTTTTTAAAATTCGCGCAAAAATTCGCGCGTTAAAATTTTGTATGGGAACCGAACTCGACGCGGACGAAGTGTCGGGCAAAAGCTAGTACTATCATATGCATTTGGTGCATTTGGATAGATAACATAATAGAACTTACTGGAAATACTCCTTGCAGCAGTGATCCATGGCGAAGATACATAGCGAGCCAAACTCTGATGGCACATCGGGAGGACTGGAGGAGGAGCAGTCCTCCAGGGTGTGGTTGCTGGCGTACGAGGTGCCCTGGTTGCAGCACAGCTGGGTGATCTCTGTCATCTGATCACCCACGGACCCTGGATAAGTGGAGTCTAAATTAGAGCATTTAGTAAAAATATATGTGGATGATTCACACCACGTTCATCTAGCCTTGTGCTAAGTATTCGCGAAGAACTTGTGTTAGGGGTACTAGACAACGGAAAGTATATTTAATACTTAATTTTATACGTATATATTTAACCCTTGGCATGCCTGGTGGGTCTGTCAGACCCACACCAACGCGTGGTCCGTTGTAGTTCCTTCAAATTTGAATTGCGTACCTCACCGTTCTCGGTAGCTTACTATTACTAACCGCGGAATGTTTTCCGCCCGCTTCCCCAGTTCGAAGCTAGCTAGGAGCGTAGAAAAACGTGCGTAAAGTGCGCGCGGGTCCCATAGACCCCACCAGGCATACGACGTGACATTATTATGTTAGTATTGATTTCTTTTTTTTTCTTATGATAATTGGTATTTGTGTGTTAAAAGGTTGTAGTTTTTACATATTTCAGATTCAACATGAATTAACGTTTACTAGACGAGGGCATAGCCAGATTTTTACTCTAAGAGCTGAATGAGGTAGATGAAATTGTATTTAACTCAAGTGGAGAGAGTTTGACATTGCTCTGGAGAATGATAAAGAATCTGATTCTGAGATGGAATATAATAATAAGATCGTAAAATCCAGTATATTTGTGAAACTTGTACTAGCCATATTTGTCTTGACTATTCAATTTTTCAATATGCAAAGTGTTATCAAACTAAAGCTCTAGAACACAATAAACAAGTGATGCAGACTAATATTTTGTTTGATATGTTTTAGTATATATAAGTGTCTTACACTTTATGGAAGTCTGATAAAGATATCTTTATTTTTAATACTTATTATTATGTTACCAAAGTTATAATATCTAAATTTTGATTCAAAATATGATTGTTGTTTAATTAAAAAAATATAAATAAAGTTGCTTTATTCCTAATATGATTTGATTTATTCTCGTTTGTTTTCCTTTTAAGCATACGTGTTAAGGACAGCGGCCTCGCCTGTGTTTTAAAGTGAATTTAAAAACAATGAACACTTATCAGTGCTTTAAAACGTTTCTAAAAACTGTGAGTAAATAGTACATAAACTCTTAAGAGTGAAAATAGTGAATATAAGTGTTGTACATAAGTGTTAAATTCATTAGAATAGTGGTAAATAATTGTTTTAAAGTCACGAGTTTATTTTCTTTATAATTTCTTAACCGTAGCTTATTTCGCTTGGAAAATTAGTGTTGTACATAGGAAAAATTAGTGGCTAAAGTAAATAACATTTAGGTAAATAGAAATGTAAATGGTTTTAGAGAAAATTAGATTATAATGGTGAAAAATATATGGTTTTCTTATACTTGTAACTTTAACTTATGTGTTATTAAGTATCTATGTAAACTGTGTGATTATGTATTGTTTTATGGTAAATAAAGAATTTCACGTTATGCGTTTCACTTATCCTGGCTCAGGGGAAATAAAGGGAAATTAGGGAAAATTATGGAAAAATAGCCGTATAGAGAAATAAGAGAGAGATAGCTTATATGGAAATTAGAAGAGTACATTTGTGCTCCCTATACGGCATTGCCCTGAGCCAGGTAAGCTAACGGCTTATCGTGTAAAATGTTCTCCTCAAATCAGTGTTATTTTTTATACGCCCCCGCTCTGCCCGAATCGGTGTAACCTTGCTATCTTCGAGTCTGATCAGAGCCGGCGGTGAAAACCTAGTGGAAAAATACAGTCCCATACAGTAGTGCGTGGTCCTTGCGATCCGGATTGCAAGTTAGTGAGTTAGTCGCGTGTGATCCGAGATACAAGATTGAAGAAATTTTCGAAGTCCAATACCAGTTGAAAACAATCAAGACGACACTTAGAAGAATTTATTGATGACGGAACATAGAAAAATTTACTGAACATCGGACATAGAAAAATTTTACTGAGCCAAGGAGATAGAAAAATTTATTGAAGACTGGACTTAGAAAAATTTACTGAACACTGGACATAGAATAATTTCATCGAGCCAAGGACATAGAAAATTTTTTGAAGAAAATTTATCAAGCCGAACATAGAATTTTGGAAGAAAGGAATTCAACACCGGGGATCGACGGACTCAGATTAGAAGATTGGACTCGAAGATACAAGACAACACCAAGGAAGAGGGAAGCAAGGATTCGCAGATTTTTCGCCTGAAAAACCTACCGAAGATTCTTGAAGAGTCGTGAAGACTCTGAAGATTTTTGGAGTTTGAAGACGAATATTTGAAGATTAATTTTTGATTTGAGGATTTAACTTAACGTAACATTTAACTTAAACTATGGTCATCACAAGGAGTCAGAGCGGGGCCGAGGAGAACCAACCACAACAACAACAACCGCGAAGATTTCCAGATCCGCCACGATCGCCGTCTGCTGCCGCCACGAGCCAGCCGCCGCCGACCGAGGGAAGGGCAGATCTGCTTCAAACAATTTTAAAACCGAGACCAGGTACTAGCAAGGCACCTGTAGCTCCGGAAGTGCAAACACTAGCCAGGAAGAAGGCTATTTCAATTAGGTCGCGTCGATCGACAGCGAGTGTCGTCGCACGCATGCAATATGAGGCGGAAGAGAAGCTTGCCGCTCTCCGTAAAAAGGAACTGCAAATAGAAGCAGAACTTATCAAGAAGAAACTCGTCGCCGACGTCGCCGCTGCAGAGGATGGAAGCAGCCCCGATGACGACGAGCCGTCTGAACAGGTGGAGCAACGTGTACGAGCCTGGCTAAGCGAACAAGGACCCGACCATGAAGAGGCTAGACAAGAGCCGGTCGTGTTAGAGGAGAGAGAGACGCCGAAGCCAGAAGACATGCCACCAACTGGAGGACGACGCGAAGGCCAAAGGACGAGATTTGAGTGGCCGGAACAGCGCCGCCCACGCTCACCCACACCGCCCACGTCTAGGGCCAACGGGGTGGAACATCTCGCTGAAACGTTAGACAAGCTGCTGAATCAACGCCAGACGCGCCACACAACGGAGCTGCCTACATTCTCAGGGGCTCCCACCGAATGGTTGTCCTTCAAAGCAGCCATGGAAGACACCACTGCATTCTACAAGCTGAAACCGATCGAGAATTTAGCTCGGCTGAGGAACTGCTTACGGGGAGAAGCCAGGGAAGCCGTGGCACCACTGCTGAGCGTCGCTACGCCGCCCGAACAAATCATGAAGACTCTAGAACAATGCTTCGGACGCCCAGAAGTTATGGTGGACCGCATGATGGAAGACCTGAAGAGGCTACCGAGGCTCGGAGGTTCGGCGGCAGAACTCAACCAATTCGCGGTGAAGATTCAGAACATGGTGGCTATCCTGAAGAGGCTGAGGCACGGGTACCTTTTCAACCCGTTGCTCACGAGAGACATTCTAGAGAAACTCAGTCCCTACGAGAAAAGCAAGTGGTACGACTACGCAGAAGAGACGTCGCGCTTCAGGAACGAGCCCGATGTCGTCCTTCTCTCTGAATTCTTAATGAGGGAAGCGGACAGGGCACTGCGCTACGGATTCAGCACGACATCGAAGAGAGAAACACCGCGTCAACCTCCGAACAAGAGTGAAACCAGAGCAAGAAGGCCAGTCTTCGCGGTGACAGATGAGGGCAGGGGTTCGCCGAGCCACAGCCAACCCAAGAAGGTACGCGAGGAAGCAATGAAGTGCCCGATATGTGCCAATGATCACGCTCTGCCTCGCTGCGCCACCTTCAAGAAAATGAGCGTACCAAAGAGATGGGACACAGTCAGGAAAGAGGGGCTGTGTTTCCTGTGCATATCGAGTCGACACAGAAGATTCAACTGTAAGGCGAAACGGTGCGGCGCACAGGGTTGTAAGCGGCTGCACCACACGTTGCTGCACGAGGAGAGGTCCGGCGGCGCTCCACAGGCTGAGGACGCCGTTATTACCGCATCGGTCACGTCCGACCGTGCGGTAAAACTCAAGATGAGAAGGGTTCAAGTCGTAGGTCCACGGGGCGAAGCGGACATCTTCGCGCTGTTCGACGAGGGCTCGACAGTGACTCTGCTGGATGAAGACGTCGCGAAGGCTATCGGCGCAGACGGTCCGTCGAAAGTGCTGCGGATGCACGGGATCAATGCCGAGAGGAATGAGGAAAAAAGCCGACTCGTACAACTGGGCGTACGGGGTCACGACGGTACCAGGCACGACATCACTGCGAGAACGGTGGGCGGATTGAACTTGCTCACTCAATCCGTTCCGGAATCATTGCTGCAACTCGCTCACCTGCACGATCTCAGGGATGAAGAGATGTGTTATGAGAACGAGAAACCCCAACTTCTCATCGGTACGGACAACTGGCAGCTCATCGTGTCAAGAGAACTGAGAATCGGGAAAAGGAACCAGCCTGCGGCCTCAAAGACCAAACTCGGCTGGGTAATTCACGGCGGCATCCCGAGTCGCATGAGAACGAAACAGGATGACGAGAATATCCTGCACATATGGACCGTCGACTACCCGGACGAACGAACGGGCGAGAGTCTAGGCGGGACGAGACTCCAGTGGCGCAAAGAGGGCGTCACATTACCCCGGAGTAACAACGGGGGGAGTCAGACAAACTGCAGTATGGGACCGGGACTCCAGTGGCACACGAGAGATGTCATAACCCCAAGGATCGACGGGGGGAGTCGTGCGGGCTGCAGTTTGAAGCGAGAAGATGGGGATGTCCGAGCCGTGTTGGCCGCTGCCAAGGCCAAGGTGTCGCCGCTGAAGGCGCAATCAAGACCGAGATTGAAGCTGCAGGCTGCCCCGGTGAGATGGAGCCTGAGAAATGACGACGCAGCAATAAGTGGAAAGGCAGTAGAGAAGCTGCTAAAGTTGACGTCTGTCCACCAGTGGAGGTGGGTGAGCACTAAGAACAACGTCGCGGACCTAGCCACGAGAACGGGCTATGTTCCGAGGAGCGACGAGGACCCATGGTTTAAAGGGCCAGACTTCCTGCGCAGGCCTATGAGCGAGTGGCCCGCGGAGAGTCCCGCCCAAGTCGAGGATAAAGAAGAACACGTCGCCTTTTACACCACAAGGGCGAGTGAGCTGGATTGTCTACCGGATGTGACGCGCTTTTCGAGTTACGAGCGCCTCATAAGATGCACAGCGATGGTTTTGTTATTCTTAGAAAAGTGCCGAGATCGTCGAGCCAACCTCGAGGTACGACACCTAGAACGGGCCGAGACGTTGTGGTATCAGAGGTCACAACGGGACAGCTTCACGCAAGAAATTGAAAAGATCACAAGTGGCAAGACGGCGCCTAGGTGGAGCCCCTTGTACCGGCTCAGCCCAGTGTACAAAGACGGGCTGCTCGTACTAGACGGAAGAATCAAAGCAGCGCAGGTTCCAGCGGAGATGAAGAATCCAATCATCCTGGACGGTAGACATCCGTTTACGAAGTTACTGGTGGCACGGGAGCACGCCCGGGCAGGACACGGGAGCCGTGAGAGGGTCGTGAACGACCTCAGGCAAAGGTTTTGGATCCTGAAGCTGCGGCCGACGGTGCGCAGCATAACAAGTAAGTGTGCGTTTTGTCGGCTACGACGGGCGCACCCGAGAACACCACAAACTGGAGACTTGCCGGCGGAGCGCCTGGGGGCGTTCCAGAGACCATTTTCGTACTGTGGTCTCGACTGTTTCGGCCCGATGACGATCACCATCGGCCGACGTCACGAGAAGAGATGGGGAGCGCTCTTCACCTGTCTGACGACGCGGGCCGTGCACCTGGAGCTGGTGGCCTCGCTGTCGACAGACTCAGCAATAATGGCCATGAGAAGGATGGCTGCGCGGCGAGGATGGCCGTCAGTCATGTACAGCGACAACGGGACGAACTTCAGAGGCGCGGACGTCGAGCTGCGGCAGGCGTACGCTGAGTGGGCACCGGCTATGGCTCAGCTGGGCCTCACGCACCGCATGCAATGGAAATTCACCCCGCCGGGGGCACCGAGTCAAGGAGGTGCCTGGGAACGGATGGTGAGGTCAGTGAAAACCGCCTTACTCGCTACGCTGAACGAGAAGTCGCCGAAAGAAGAGGTACTCCAGACCCTGATGGCCGAGGCGGAGTATTCCGTGAACGCACGACCGCTAGTTCACGTTTCCGTGGACCCCAGCGACCCGGAGGCAATCACACCGAACCATTTCCTCCTGGGGTCGTCCACCGGACTGCCGTACGTCGGACCGTGTGTGCCGGCGGACAAGAAGACTTGGAGAGTCGCGCAAGCCCTTGCCGACGAGTTCTGGAGGCGCTGGGTGAGGGAATACCTCCCCACGCTCACGCCACGCTACGGGGCGCCGCAGAGCAGCCGTGCCCTGGTTCCGGGCGACCTGGTCGTGGTCGTAGATCCGGCGCTGCCGCGTAATACGTGGCCGCGCGGGGTCGTGCACCGGGTCTACCCTGGCCCGGACGGACAGGTGCGTTGTGCGGACGTTCGCACGCGCAGTGGTGTGTTCCGCAGGCCCACATCAAAATTGGCAGTGCTGGAGGAGGCGCCGCAGTCGCAACCGCGACCGCTGGCGGAGCAGCCGGAGCCGGGGGCGGTGCCGGGCGCGGAACGAGCGCCGGAGCGAGCTACAGACAGCTCGCAGTCGCCTGAGCGAGCTAGAGTCAGCTCGCAGTCGCCGGAGCGAGCTACAGACAGCTCGCAGTCGCCGGAGCGAGCTACAGACAGCTCGCAGCCGCCTGAGCGAGCTACAGACAGCTCGCAGTCGCCTGAGCGAGCTACAGACAGCTCGCAGCCGCCTGAGCGAGCTACAGACAGCTCGCAGTCGCCTGAGCGAGCTACAGACAGCTCGCGGTCGCCGGGGCGAGCTACAGACAGCTCGCAGTCGCCTGAGCGAGCTACAGACAGCTCGCGGTCGCCGGGGCGAGCTACAGACAGCTCGCAGTCGCCTGAGCGAGCCACATTCGGCTCGCAGTCACCATCACGAGCTGTAGCGAGCACAGACAGCTCGCGGTCGCAGCCAGTTGCAGCGGGCACGGTCAGCCCGCAGTCACCGGAGCAGTTTGCGGCGGACACAGACAGCTGGCAGTCAGCGGAGCAGTCCACGGCGGGTCCAGCGAGCCCGCGGTCACCAGAGGAGGCTGCGTAGAACCTGGCTACTGCGCCGGGGGGAGGATGTTAAGGACAGCGGCCTCGCCTGTGTTTTAAAGTGAATTTAAAAACAATGAACACTTATCAGTGCTTTAAAACGTTTCTAAAAACTGTGAGTAAATAGTACATAAACTCTTAAGAGTGAAAATAGTGAATATAAGTGTTGTACATAAGTGTTAAATTCATTAGAATAGTGGTAAATAATTGTTTTAAAGTCACGAGTTTATTTTCTTTATAATTTCTTAACCGTAGCTTATTTCGCTTGGAAAATTAGTGTTGTACATAGGAAAAATTAGTGGCTAAAGTAAATAACATTTAGGTAAATAGAAATGTAAATGGTTTTAGAGAAAATTAGATTATAATGGTGAAAAATATAAGGTTTTCTTATACTTGTAACTTTAACTTATGTGTTATTAAGTATCTATGTAAACTGTGTGATTATGTATTGTTTTATGGTAAATAAAGAATTTCACGTTATGCGTTTCACTTATCCTGGCTCAGGGGAAATAAAGGGAAATTAGGGAAAATTATGGAAAAATAGCCGTATAGAGAAATAAGAGAGAGATAGCTTATATGGAAATTAGAAGAGTACATTTGTGCTCCCTATACGGCATTGCCCTGAGCCAGGTAAGCTAACGGCTTATCGTGTAAAATGTTCTCCTCAAATCAGTGTTATTTTTTATACGCCCCCGCTCTGCCCGAATCGGTGTAACCTTGCTATCTTCGAGTCTGATCAGAGCCGGCGGTGAAAACCTAGTGGAAAAATACAGTCCCATACAATACGTTTTAACGCCTTAAATCACTTTACATGATACAATTTACATAAAAAAAATCTATTTGAAAATCTGGGTCTGACAGACCCACCAGGCATGGCGTGTAACTTTTGCCCACCAGGCATGCCAAGGGTTAAAAATTTTATTGTATTATACACATATTTAACACATATCCATGACCCAGGAATACAGAAAAGCTTTTTGTTCCTTCGGCGGGATTCGAACCCGCAACTCTCAGCTTGAGTACCAGCGCGCAGCGTGCTCAACCACTGAGCCACAGAGATCGTGAAATTTTGAAAAATAAGTAATCTTATTATAGTGCCAACAATAGTGTAGTAACTTTACTCGTTATTTAACTAGGTACTTCTTACGCTGTCTGTTCACCGCCACCGTCAACGGGACGTCAACGAGAAAGACATGACGGCGCCGAAGTAGCGATATATATATAACATTTACTATGTCCGTCTGACGTCCCGCTGACGATGGCGGTGGACAAACAGCCTAGTCCCGACTCCCGATTTCACTAACGTATTGAAGTGACTTTTATCACTGCGCTTCGGTTTAAGATCAGTCTGTCACGTTCTAACATTGAATGAGAGAGAGAGATAAAATATGAGTTTAGCGACAAACGCGTTTAAAGAAACTTAGTGAAAACGAACATAAAGAAAATGAATTTACACTTCACATATAAATTTCTCTTTAATATATAATATAGAAATAAGTCATTTACTGATTTCTATGTATTCGTACTGTATTATAAAGTTTAAACTATGATTAATTTTTCAATTAGGTTTCTATATTTTGCGAAAACAAAGAACAACAAAAATAAAAGATAGACATTCCAGAAAGGTTACAGTCGAAACATAAATCATGTGAACAATAAAGATTTTTAAACTATAACTCATAAACCTATTTCCCAATATGTCCCCAATACCGTAGAGAGAGACGAAAATAAATTATATATCGATAATGATTTATGAACAATCGTTTTTCAATTGTGAAGAAAACATTTAAAATCAATTTAAAAATATATTGACACATACTAAATCATTACGGTTTGATTAAATGGTTCATTAATAACCTTTAGACCTTGTTGAGCTTTTTTATTACGCGATAAAGAAGCGTTCGTGCGAACGAGAGCTTGGGCTCAGCGCAGACAAGCGACAAAACAAGCGACTATAATTCATGTTATTATAGTTATATTATTTTGCAAGCTAAGCAGTTGCTTAATTTGCAATATGGCTGTAGTGTCAGCCGTCAGTCAGTTGGTGTGCAACTGACTGACGGCACGATTTTAACTGTAAACTACAAATTGAACCGGTATAATTACGAGAATTTCGCTTCTATTCACACGTACTTCATACATTTTATATAGACTTGCCACAAGTGACTTGCACCAACTCAAAATTCAAAAATTCAACATGTTATTCAATTTTTAGCAAGGGCGCGATCTTTTGTAGCCCGTCTGCGCGTAACCTCACTCAGATTAATTATTATTATTTTAATTTCTGCATTTCCATAAAGTGTGCACAGTGGTTAAGATATTATTAATTATTTAATTAACGTTTACACGTGGGAGAGCCATGCTTCAGCACGAATGGGCCGGTTCGACCGGATAAATACCACGGCCTTATAGAAAACGCTCGGGCAATCCGTCTGCTTGTTTCCTGATCAATTTTATTAAAAAAAAGTTAGACAATGCAAATAAGAAGTGCTTACAAATAAATTTTGTTAAAATGTCAGACAAAGCTGAAATAACATTATAATAATAATAATATTTTCTGCATATCGATAGAATGTGATAGGAGCTTTAGACCTTGCAAGTTGTATACGCTAAAAAAGTAATTACCTAAGTACTTATCTACATGACAGTAAAATATTTGTTATCACCATTAACTGGTTTCTCAATGAGATGTTTATTTTTGATTTAATTTTTGAAAAGTAAGTTAGACATTTTTAATTAAACATTAATTAAATGATGGATATAACAACACAAAGTAAATGAAATAATTATATTGGCTGTGTTCCGCGGAAAATAGCGCTAACAATAAAACGTAAGCAAAATGGCGACCGCTGGCGTTAAATAAGCAAAATTGCGTATTATGTTAGCATTATTGAAGTTCAGCAAACGTGTCCTGGCCGATAATCTGTTTTTTTCTTTAGCGCTAGCAAGCGCTAACAAGCGCTATTTTCCGCGGAACACAGCCAACGTAGGTCTGTACTTATAATGACGTGTCATTTCTTATGGTTGTAGGGTGACCAAATATTTACATGGTAGGTAAAATTTAAAAAAAGATAAAGTTGCCTTTAAACCTTTAAGAAAAGGGCGTACTCCTTCCTAAAAGGCCGTCAATAGCAATTGCGACTCCTCGTGTGATGATGTTGACGACGGTAATCGCTTTCCATCGGGTGATCCGGCCGCTCGTTTACCTTATCCATATACTTTATTAATATTATAAATGCGAAAGTGTGTCTGTCTGTCTGTCTGTCTGTCTGTTACCTCTTCACGCTTTAACCGCTGAACCGATTTTGATGAAATTTGGTACACAGATACTTTGAGTCCTGGGAAAGGACATAGGATACTTTTTGTCCCAAAAATTTGCGGTGTTCCCGAGGGATAATGTATTATTTTGTGTACTTTGACTGTATTTTACTGCTAAAAGTTTGAATTGATTTGAATGAAATTTTGTATGGTAGTGGTTTATGCTTTGGACAAACGTGCAGTCTACTTTTTATCCCAAAAAGATATATAATAGTGTTCCCGAGGGATAATGTACCTACTATTGTGTATATTTTTTTAATGTCTTTCATAGCTTAAGAGTTTAAACCATTTAAATGAAATATGGTATGATAGTGCTTCGGACAAACAATTAGTAATTAAAGAGAGAACGTAAGATAAGGAAGATACAGATTTAACTTAGAGTACAGTCGGGAGTGGCCAAAAAACCTCATTGCTCGCGGGCGGAGCCGCGGGCAAAAGCTAGTATTTCATAAAAATAAAAATAAGAGTCGCGAAGATGAACACACAGTTGTTAGAGCTATGCTAGTACAAAATCTATACTAATATAATAAAGAGGAAAGATTTGTTTGTTTGTATGTTTGTTTGCATAGAATAAGCTCCGAAGGTACTGGACCGATTTTGATGAAATTTGGCACAGATATAGAGTAGACCACGGGAAAGGACACTACTTTTTATTGCGGAAACATATACGGTTTCCGCGGGATGTACATTCGCGCGCACGAAGTCACGGGCAACATCTAGTTATTAATAAAATGCATTGTTATTCATGTACATTTTTCTTATCGTTATTATTGTACCTACTCTAGCAAAGAATATATCTATACAGATAAATAAAAATGAAGTGTCTGTTTGTAACAGCTTTTCACATAATGCATCTGAAAGTATATTCGGTACTTACAATAAATTACCAATTTTTTAAATTTTTGTCTGTCCGTCTGTCTGTCTGTCTGTCGGTCTGTCTGTCTGTTTGTTCCGGCTAATCTCTGAAACGGCTGGACCGATTTTCGCGGGACTTTCACTGGCAGATAGCTGATGTTATAAGGTCTAACATAGGCTACTTTTATTTTAGGGTTCCGTTTAAAAAATAGGGTTCCGCTTCCGTCAGTTCTGCGCAAACGAAGTAGCGGGCATCGGCTAGTTATTACTAACATAACTCTAGTCTAAAAGTTTTTCAATGTATTTGATAGTTTTTTTGTATTTTAATATTAGCTGTGGATTGTAATATATTGTTATTTACATTTTTTTTTCTTGTGCTGTGTAATACGTATAATTTATAATATTCAATTAATAAAATACCTACATGAATGATACAAAAGCAAATAGTTAAAATTAAACAAAAAATAATAATCTAGTTCTACTTAATTACTGTAAACTGTTTTTTCAATAAACATTAATTTATTATTATTGTTTATTGCCTATACACATGTATCGTGTAGGCTTTATTGGAATATTCGAGTGAATTTATTATTATGTAGTTACAAAAGATATCTATCAATGATGTCAGTCCTAATATAGTTATTCTAAGGTCGAAGGCAAATTGTTTGATAGTTATTTAATACTACACGTTGCCCACGACCTCGTGCAAAAGTCAATTTCACAGAAACCGTACATTTTTCCGCGATAAAAAGTAGCCTATGTCCTTCCCCGTGGTCTACTCTACGTCTGTGCCAAGTTTCATCAAAATCGGTCCAGTAGTTTCGGAGCCTATTTAATGCAAATAAACAAACATACAAACAAACTTTTCCTATTTATTATATTAAGTATAGACAAGATATTGCCCCGAATTCGATCGCTAAAAGAAATCACGCCGGAGCCGCTATGAAAAGTAGCCCATATGTTAGTCCAGGGTCTAAACTACTACCATTAAAATCCGTTCAGTAGTTAATGCATGAAAGAGTAACAAACATCAACACATCCATACATACAAACGTTCACGTTAATAATATAAGTAAGGATTTAGAAATACTTTACAAGCACAGTTAAGACAAGACACAAGTCATATATCCAGCTAGATAAATTACTAGGAATTGTTAGACTAAATCATCCTTGAAATGAGAATAATTACTGACAAAGTCATCTGCATTTCCAGTTGAACTTGTAATTTTACATAATACGAGCTTTTGAACGCGGCTCCGCATAAATAAAGTATCTCATTGAAATACTTTTTCAGAATAGAAAGCCTATGTTTTAACCCAGAGCCTAAACTCACTAAACGTGGTAGAGCCATGCTTCGGCACGAATGGGCCGGCTCGACCGGAGAAATACCACGGGCTCACAGAAAACCGGCGTGAAACAGCGTTTGCGCTGTGTTTCGCCGAGTGAGTGAGTTTACCGGAGGCCCAATCCCCTACCCTATTCCCTTCCCTACCCTCCCCTATTACCCTATTCCCTCTTAAAAGGCTGGCAACGCACTTGCAGCTCTTCTGATGCTGCGAGTGTCCATGGGCGACGGAAGTTGCTTTCCATCAGGTGACCCGTTTGCTCGTTTGCCCCCATATTTCATAAAAAAAAAAAAAAAAACTACTACCATAGCAAATTTCATCGATGCAATAGTTTTTGCGTGAAAGAGTGACATCCATCCATCCTCACAAAATTTCACATTTGTAATATAAATAAGATTTTAACAAAATGCTAGTTTTGTCCACGGCTCCGCTCGCCTAAATACAGTATCCCACGGGAACACTGTACTTTTTTCGTTTTCGAGATAAAAAGTATCCTATGTGGGAGAGCCACGCATCAACAGAAATTGGCCGGCTCGACCGGATAAATAACACGACCTCACAGAAAACCGTCGTGAAATAACGCTTGCGTTGTGTTTCGCCATGTGAGTGAGGTTACCGGAGGCCCAAGGGGGGCTTGGGGATTTGAAGGACAAGGAACGCAAGTCGCGACACCAGAGGAGTTACAAGTAGGTACAACTCCTCTGGTGTTACGAGTGTCCATGGGCGGCGGTAATCGCTTACCATCAGGCGATCCGTTTGCTCGTTTCCTGGTTAATTTCATTAAAAAAAAAACGTGCTAATCCAGAGCTTGAACTACTACCGGAATCAAAAATTCGTTCAGTACCTAGTTTTCGCACAAGAGTAACAAACATCTATCTATTCATCCTCACAAACTTTCACATTTATAATAGTAATAGGATTTTCATTATTTTAAATACATGCTCAGACGTCATGGACTTTAATTGCTGACTGTACATCATATTTTAAAACGATTGTAGTTAATGATGACATGCATTAAATTGTTATTGACTAACCCAAAATGTATAATATATTACATAACTAAATGTTGATCGCGACTTCGTCAGCGCTTTATCAAAATTTTACAGGAACCGTAACTTAGTATGAGTAGAATACGCAAAGATCCTTACAAAATTTTATGTATTATATTAGTCAGATTAATAAATTATCCAAATTTTAATTTATACTTAATATATTTTCGTTATTATCATTACAGTAGGTATGTCAAATGAAATTTATATTAATAATGTCATTTATTCACTACAATCACAAGATATAAATAATCAAGTCCTACGAAATTCTCAGAAAATACTATCAGGATGGTCACCCTATCAATAACAAGCACATAACTGCACTGCAAGGCCTACATACTTAATTAATTTAAAATACTTGCGCGAGCTTACAATTAACATTTCTTGCGCATTAACGTTTTGTACTTTTTTATGCAAAGTATTTAACAAGTAAATTATAAGTTAATTTATCCTAATTGTATTTACAAATTACAATTAATTAATACTTTACACGATGTAAAATGGAATTCACTAAGTTCAGGTAAAGTTGAAATTCTTTATATAAAGTTTTGTAAAACCTTTTAAGCTTTTCATGCAGGAATTTTAACAGTCAATTAAAAAGAACTTAAAAAACTCACCCTCAGTCCTTGGCAAAGCAAAGGCACACAATATTAAAAGTAACATTATCACAATAAACAATTTATCACTACACTATCCTATATCCATCGCAGTCTGTCTTCGCGCGTTCGAAAAGGACAAAACGACCGGCTTATTTATTCGAGGTTAAAACAAAGAATAATCCAAGTGGACAGGATTCGGAAATCGAACTGCGCAGGAGTGCGAACGGAGTGCGTTCGCGACGCAATCTATTTCGGTCGAGCCACTGCAGCCGTCTTTGTCGCGTCAAAGATTATGCTAAGCTAAACAGCATGGAACATCGTCGGTACAATTATGTCAGAGCATGAAACTTCAACTATATTTTCTATTTATAAAGCTACTAGCTTTTGCGCGCGACTTCGCCCGCGTAAATACATTGTCCCGCGGGAATACTGTACCTTTTCGAGATAAAAAATATTCTATGTTCCTTCCCGGGATCCAAAGTATGTCTGTACCAAATTTCATAAAAATCGGTTCAGCGGTTAAAGCGTGAAGAGGTAACAGACAGACAGATACACGTTCGCATTTATAATATAAAAAGTATAGATAATATATTGTTATAAATATTAAAGATATCTAAGTTATAAAAGATGAATAAACGAACATGACAAGTAATTAATTCCAAATAAAATTATTTAATTATACAAAATTTATTACGCGACAAGTACCTAGCTTATTAACAAATAATATGCCAATCCTGCGTTTTTATGTGCATAGTAAATGGTTTTTTGAAAATTATGCAATATAATGTACTCGTTCACAAAATGCAAACATGATCAAATAGCATAGAAATTAAAATATATTATATTCAATGAAAGATATTCTTTACTCGTACAATATTGATTTAATTAATATAATATTATGTACTAAGTATTATAATACTGATTTCTTATGTTTACTCAAATATACTTATTTACTAAACGTTTTTATCGCTGTTTATTTTCACTTTCGTTTACCTTAACGGTAGTCACGGGGAGACTTCCCGTAAACAAAGTTGTTTCAAATCTGTAAAATTAGTTTTACTTTCTCATAAACTCTTTTTATTTGACTGGCGCTTCTATATCTTATTCTTTGTGCTCCATTCCCCGTCGAGTCTCCTTACGTTGATCAGATGATAAGGAATTCCTTGTCAGTTAATAATGCACACTTGATTAAGTAAAATCTTTTATCTCTTATTAATAATAATAAAAATTCTTAATAATAATTATAATATCTATGGACACTTTCACACCACGCCAATCTGGTTCCGTGTTATGTTCTCGAAGAAATTGTGTTACCAGACAACGGAAATATCTTTAAGGCTTTTACTCTATACATATATTTAAGATTTTAAGTATATTACATTTAATACACAATATTATATTTAATATATTTATATAGAAAAATGCTGTGCTCCTGGGTCATAAACTTGTATTAAACGTTTATAACCCAGGAGCACAGATTCTTTTTTATTCCTTCGTCGGGATTCAAATCCGCGAAGGCCGCGCCTGATCCGCGCTATCGAGTTTTGTTTTTTTTACCGACTTCCAAAAAGGAGGAGGTTCTCAAGTTCTCAGAAGGGGGATGCTCTGGTGTTGGTGTTAATCCATTTCTATCAGGCGATCCGTTCTCTCGTTTTGTATATTTTTTGTAACAAACATAAAAAGCGTCTCATTTGGCATTTTTAATAACTTTCTTTAAATTTGTTATTACTATAACATTACTAAACAGAAATTACTTTAATCCTCCTTTTGTCCTGTTTTTTTTTCTCTAAATATTTTGGATACTGGACGATACGAGGTATCCGAAATATCACAGCTGTGATTTATTATTATTAATTGACGTTGGCTAATATATGAAATTAAAATAAACAAAAGTTTAAAACAAAATAAACTGGCAGCTTAAAAGTAAGGTTGGACCCTTGTCAGCTGTCTCATAGGATTACGTCAGGCAATAATATATCGAGGCTCAGCATATTCTCAGAACTATAAATCCCTATCTACAAGAACTTATACTAAAAATTAAACCGACTTCCAAAGTAAAAATAAACAAAAAATATAAAATAAACTAATTCTCTAAATAATAATTTCTCTGTTAAATTCGGCTAAAATTTTAACTATTTCTCTACTCAACCTTCTTAATTTTGAAAACGGTACTTTAACTACAGTTGCTAAGAGATATATCTATTTTATGAGTATTTATTGCAATTTGTTGTTATCTCCACGTAATAACGTATACAAACATACTCGCAAATTTAATATCACTAGAGCTCGCATTGTGGTGACGTTAGTAGCATAATATATTCTTTGATGTGGTCGAAATTAGATTTTAATTTTTAAAGTTTGATATGTCACATCAACACCTACTGTTGTTACATAAAAGCATTGTAGTGTGAGTTTATAATTAGAGGTAATTTGTGCACCTTTATTTTTATAAATTTTATGTAAAAGAAGCATATACTTTTTAATATAAGCTTTTTGCACACCTTCCTCCACCTAAACTTTAACTGTGTCATATTTCATACTCCTCGGTATGCATAATTTTTGGTAAAAATGGGTATGAAGTTTTCTCTTTATGTATTAATGTTTACGATGATTAACGAGTAAAAATAACCCGTGTAGAGTAGCTGAAGTTGTAATAAGATTTTATGTCGACAAGTTACTTAAAAGTTTATTCTTAGATCTGTTTTTGTAAGAGCTATTCTGATTACACCCTTTTTATCATGATTTAAACACGCTATAAAATCTAAAAAATATACATACATAAAACTATTTAAGGTTACTTGGGGCGAGGGATATACTTCCTTTTTGTTTCCGGGTCATAGTGCACCTGGGGTTTTTGATGATATAAGGGTTTTTGGCACGAATTAATGTTTTAAAAATTGTGTTGTATTCGGTGTAAAAAGATAAAAAGTTGACCCTTTTTTTTGTGCATTTTTTATATTTAAGAAGTAGCGCCTGTTCGCGCGAAATGGCGGGAATAATGGAGATAGAGTTTTTGAAATTAAGAGGTTTTCACTGTTGACAAAAATATGTGCATCTAACAAGAAGATTATTGTATGTGGTGATTTCAACATTAATTTATTAGACTCTAACTCCACCACTGTTAGATTCACATCATTGTTAAAATCGTATAACCTCAGTAATTTATTTTATGAACCGACAAGAATATGTGATACAGCAGCTACTTGTATTGATAATATTTTCACTAATATTACTCCTTATAAAAAAGAAATAATTAATGCGCTTAGCTCTGATCACTGTGGACAATTTGCTTCATTTAATATTCATTGTGAAAATAAACCTCAAGAAAAGCTTGTTTATATTCCTGTGAATACAAAACGTATTGAGAAATTTAGAGGTAAATTAGTTTCAAATATTCAACAGTTAGATGGGTTTAATAGCTCAGATGAAGCATTTCATAAACTATTTAAAATAATAAGAACCCAGTATAACTCTGTATTTACTTCTAAAACGGTCAATTTAAATAATAGAAAAAGTAATTTTAAAACCTGGGCAACTGCAGGAATTATAATAAGTAAGCAGAGATTATATGATTTGTATAACGAAAAGACATTTAATAGGAGTGAATCTTTTAAACTATATGTCAAGCAATACTCAAAAATTTTTAAAAAAGTATGTCAAGCAGCGAAGGCACTTCACATTAAAGAAAAAATAATGAACGCTAAAAATAAAGTAAAAACCACTTGGAAGATAATTGCAGATGAGACTGGAAGAGGTAAAGGCAGTCGTAACTCTAAATTTGAACTCTGTGTTAATAATAAAAAGGTAAATTCTGACCTAGAGGTTGCGACAATCTTCGAAAAATTTTTTGCTGACATTCCGGTCTCAACTACAAAATATTTAAATTCTTCACCTGCAGTTGCTGAAAAAATACTCAGAGAAAATGTCAAGGAATGTGATGTCAACTTTAATTTTAAAGAAATTGACTCCAGAGATATTATTAACACCTTCAAATTACTCAATATTAAAAATACTACCGATCTCTGGGGTATGTCTATAAAAGTTATAAAATCAATAATTGACATCATTGCCCCCTATCTAGCCTTAGTTTTCAATAATTGTATAAAGAATGGTGTGTTCCCTGACCTAATGAAACATAGCAAGGTGATGCCTCTTTTTAAGGCTGGAAATAAGTCTGACCCAGCAAATTATAGACCAATATCTATACTACCGACTTTCAGTAAAATTTTCGAGAAAATAATCTTAAATCAATTGCTAGCTCACTTTAACATAAATAATTTATTACATAGTAACCAATTCGGGTTTACTAAAGGTCGGTCCACAACAGACGCAGGCATCAGTCTTCTATGCAGCATATTTGGGGCCTGGGAGGGATCGCATGATGCACTTGGTGTCTTTTGTGATCTATCCAAGGCTTTCGACTGTGTTGAGCATGCTACGTTGGTCAGAAAATTATACCATTACGGTATAAGGGACACAGCACTTAAACTTTTAGATTCTTATCTTAAAAATAGAACGCAGAGAGTAGAAATTAATTCTACAAGGTCTACTGGGACCAAAATTGAACTAGGTGTGCCACAAGGGTCAATTTTAGGCCCGTTTCTTTTTCTCATCTATATAAATGACCTTCCTTATCTAGTTAAAGATAAGCATGAGATAGTACTCTTTGCCGATGACACTTCACTAATTTTTAATGTGAAGCGACGACAGTCAAATTATGACGAGGTAAATAGTGCTCTCTCAAAAATGGTACATTGGTTTAATGTTAATAATTTACTTTTAAATTCCAATAAAACAAAATGTTTAAAGTTTAGCCTCCCAAATGTTAGGCAGGCACAAACCAATATACTATTAAATGATGAGAAAATGAACTTAGTGGACACCACTGTATTTCTAGGAATAACACTAGATTGTAAATTACAGTGGGGTCCCCATATTGCAAATCTGGCAGATAAGCTCAGTTCTGCAGCATATGCAGTCAAAAAAATTAGAGAAATTACCGATGAGGATACAGCGCGGCTAGTTTATTTTAGTTATTTTCATAGTATAATGTCATATGGCATCCTTCTATGGGGAAACGCTGCGGACATTAATACAATATTTGTGCTACAGAAGCGAGCTATACGTTATATTTATAAGATGTCATGTTTTGAATCTCTGAGAGAAAAATTTAAAGAAATAGGTATTCTGACCGTTGCTTCTCAATACATTTTGGACAATGTGTTGTATGTCAGAAAGAATTTAACGAATTTTAAAAAGAAAAGTGACACACATTGTAGGAATACTAGAAATAGGAACAAGTTAGAAATACCAGTGATCAGACTTAGTAAAGTAAGTAAATCTTTTAAAGGTCAATGTATACGCCTTTACAATAGAATCCCAGAAAACGTTCAAAATCTTTCCATTAATAAATTTAAAAAAGCTGTTAAAGAACGTTTGTGTGCTAAAGCTTATTATAAAGTCAGTGATTTCATTAACGATTGCACACCTTGGGAATAAGATGGCCCCATGCAAGGCTGCTTTTATATACTTAAGTATATTCTTTGTACTTATGACTAATGTTATATAGATTAAGTTACAACATTGTAAAAATATTTTTTGAAAAGAACAATTTTCCCATCTTTTTGCTAAAAGGTGGCCCCGTGCGAGTTTCTTACGCCGGTTCTTCTCGCCGGGCTAGTTTCCGAACCGGTGGTAGGCATCATGTAGGACAATTCTATAAGCGTTATATTATAACCTACATGGAAATAAAAATTTTGAGTTTGAGTGAGTTTGAGTTTGAGTTTGTGAATTTCCTGCTCTTATAAAAAAATAGGCACCGAAAAAATTGGTAAACTTTTTAGTTTTTACTCGTACAACATAATTCGAAATGTTCCATATGTGTTGAGGAAAATCAAAATTACACATAATTGTCAATTCAAACACTTGTTTTTGTGTATTTTACATATCTATGTGAATTTTGAAAAAAGTCTATGTGATTCTTCCACAATCTTACGTCTCTGTAAGGCGAGCTATATCAAGAGACCATAAATTTGACTCAACGTATGTAACTCTACATAATATGGCGGTACATAATTATTTTTCCCTTTATAGTGACGTTATAATATTATAATAATGATGATGATAATGACGAATATCATTTTAAGAATAAGTAATAACGAATGATCAAAATAAAAGACTACGCGAAGTGCCTATTTCATCATAATTATTATGATGATGTAGGTATGGTATGATTATGGTGGTGATGATAATGATTATTATTGTAAATGGCATATACTTGCAGTTCTTTAAATAATGCCGAAATTTCCAAACGTATATCTCTAAAGATTGATGAGTTCTGTTAACTTTTTTTGAGGATTTTCCTGGATTCATCATGAAGTCAACAATTTGGTGACAGTGAGACCAATTGAAAAGTAAACGTTTTACAATAAAAAAATAATTTCGAAAATCGGTTTACAAACGGCGGAGTAATAGCGTAACATACATACAAAAATAAAATATGTTACATAGGTACAGTCGAATTGAAAACCTCCTCCTTTAAGGCAGTCAGTAAATAAAATGTTTTTCTATAGATTTCCTATTAAGTAATTCTGCTTATGTTACGTTATTTATTATAGTCTTCTTATACGGACTAACAACTTAATTTTGTGTCCTTCAATAGTATATATTTTGATAACTATACGCCTATACTAACATAATATACAATTAAAGTGATTTATAATAGCAATAAATATTAAAATATAGTCTGTTACTATGCCATTACCGTATCGAAAATGGGTAGGTGTCACCTAAATTAAGTAAGCCATACATACACGCTGCGGTATACCGGAGAGGTTACGCATATGTCACCGTAAAATTGTAAAAACCGTTAGATAGTAATATTACTAGAAATATTATAATATGCTGACAGATTGTCAAATACAAATTTCTCCATACAATTGTACGCATTATTTTTCGTTATATTGTAATATTTACCATGCCGATTAAACGGTATGTGCCTCGCGCCGCCATATTTGTTTGCTTTTTCATAATAATAATTATAACGAAAAATATTAAATAATGCGTACAATTGTATGGAGAATTTTGTATTCGACAATATCTCAGCATATTATAATATCTCTAGTAATATTACAATCTATCGGTTTTTACAATTTTAGGGTGACACATATAAGTTTCCGCCGGTCGCCTGCGTAGGTTCAAAAAATTGCGCTTAATCTATTTCCTACACACGTTGCAGTGAACCTCCGCAAGCATAGCTGCACAGGTAGACGGTAGACCTCTCGTGTGGACCGTAGCGTGTGTGACCGGCATTAGTAATAAAGAAAATAAATTTAATTATTAGCTATGTTGCAATTTGGACATAAATGGTTGGTTTCCTTTTAAATAGATAGCCATAAGGCTGATTTGTAAATGTCAAGGGGATGTGAAAAAGTATAACTTACAATTTGTAAGTTCCGAGGGAAGTTTTATTATGAGTTCTACTAATTTATGTAAGAGCATGTAAAATGACGCGCATGTTATGAAATTAATTACTGTCATCTCATTACTTGGATATACTTTATCTAAACTAATATTATAAAGAGGAAAGATTGATAGTATTTTTGTTTGTTAGCATCGAATAGGCTCTGAAAGTACCGGACCAATTTTGATGAAATTTGGCACAGATGTGGATTAGACCATGGGGAAGGACATACCTATGCTACTATTTATAACGGCCGTTATAAAAAAATCTGCATGAATCGTATCCCGGGCAATAGTGTTAAATATTTTGAATTAAAAAAGTTGTGATAATATTATTTTTTTATTTATTTCAAAAATTCAAATATTAATACTTACCAAATTATTAAATAATATTATAATTAGATATTTATTATTCTTATTGTATATTACTAAATGTGTAAGTTAGTGCAGAGAGGATGACGATAGTAATGATGAATTTATTTACAATCACAGCGAGTGTGAAAAGCATTTAGGGACAAAGATATATCACTCGAGCACTTATCTGTTTGTTTGTTTACGTTATCGTTTCTACGAAACCAAGATTTGCCAAGACTCTCGAGCTTAGTGTCACGTAATACAAATTCTAATTGAATTTACTTTTCATTTTAAAGACATTAAAGAGCATTATTTAAAAATAACATCTTGTTTTGAAGCCTACTTTTTATCGCAGCAAAATGTTTTCCCGGTTCCCGCGGGATTTCTTTAGCGCGAACGAAGGCGCGGGCAACATCTAGTATAAATTATAAAATATTTTTAATAACTAGGTACAAATAACAGTTTTTATAACTAAGGGATACTAAGGAATTATAATAGGGAGATAAGTTCAAATACACATATCCATAAATACATACATACATACATACATACATACATATAATCACGCCTTTTTCCCGTAAAGGGGTAAGCAGAGACCACTTTTGCCACTTGCTACGATCCTCACATACTCGTTTCGCTTCGTTCACTTTCATTCTTACCATCCATTCCTCCTCTTACATTCAACATAGCGAAGCGGCTCTCCATGGTCCACTTTTCACCTCCGCGAGAAACGAGACGTGATGGGTGGTGAACCACATCGCCGCCATTTTGGATAATTAAATTATTTTTATTATTATCCATTGCGTTTCCACGGATTGGTAGAGAGGGTAGGAATAGGGAAAGGGAAGGATAGGTGGTGTGGAAAGGAAGATTGGTAAGTTGGAGTGGGAAATAGGAAATGTAGGATATTACCGCCCAGGAGGGCAAGGGATAGGACAGTAATAGCTAGGGAAGCCGGGGTCGCGTACCCGTATACTATACCACAACTACCGGACAGGTAAGTTGGGATGAGTACCCCATGACATCCATAAATACAATTGGCTTTAAATAACATAATATATTTTAAATTTTATTAGATATATTTTAAAATATATTAATAGAAATACTTGTAAGTCTTAGCAAATTCAGGCAACGTATACTACAACCATGACCCTAATGTATTTCGACTATCGTCGTTTTTCGTACATCGTTGGGTCATTTTCATAGAAAAACGAAAATTGCCATAGGCAACACGGTTTTACTACAGAGCTGTCTACTATTCATTGTTGTATAAGGGCATTCGCAATACGAGTTATACGACACCTATCACATTCGATTCTCGCCTGTCTGTGTGATCATATTCTATTGCTATCAAACCAAGAGGCAAGAGCCATTGTGCTATCTGATTATTCCCTGTGTGAGATTAGCGGGAAAGTAAAATACCTCAATACCATGGAAAACCACGGAACTAAACGAAATAATAACGATAATAATATCTATGGACGTTTCACACCACGTCAATCTGGCCCCGTGCTAAGTATCCGAAGAACTATTGTTACAGGTTCCAGAAAGCGGGAAGTATATTTAGTAATACTATATATGTATTTAAGATTTTTATAATAGTTTATAGTATATTTAATACACATCCATGACCCAGTAACAAAGAAAAACTTTTTGTTCCTTCGGCGGGATTCGAACCCGCGACCCCGGCTTATGCACCATCGCGTTGAACCACTGAGCCACAGAGGTCGTCGTCGAAATCTCAAATCACTCGTCAGTGTGGTTTTCTTAAGGTTCCACAGTTAGCTCACGTCACGGAACTCCTATAGTTTCGTCATGTCCATCCGTCCATTTTCGGCTTACTTTCTGAACGGTTAGTGCTAGTAGGATAAAACTTTGCATCTAGATTTTATTTTAGCATAAAGTGCTAAATTTAAATTACGTTTTTTTCTTAAGTTATCTCTCCGACACGTACAATGGGGATGATTCTTTTTTCTCGCTTCTTGCCCATAATGTGGGGTATTATAAAATAGGTATTTTAAAATCATTAAGAGGTTGGTAAGACGATTTAAGAAAACACTAAATGGCTAAAAACTAAACGGCTGGCACAAAAAATCTGTACGCACGAAAATTCATGACGATCTTCGTACAAAAATAACGAAATAGTAAGCTAACATGTAAAATATTGGTAAGGAACCCTTCGCTCGCGAGTTCGACTCTCTCATTGCCCGTTTTTATTTCCCAGGGCGGAGCAAGCGTATGCTACAAATGAAGCGTCCTCAGTGCAGTTTTTTTATTTTCTTGGTTAGGTTATAAACTTACTAGATGTTTCCCGCGACTTCGTGCGCGCAAAAGTTAATTTCGCAGAAACCATAGATTTTTCCGCGATAAAAAGTAGCCTATGTGGTCCCCCATGGTCTACTCTACATATGTGCCAAATTTCGTCAAAATCGGTCCAGTAGTTTCGGAGCCTATTCAATGCAAACAAACACACAAAAACTTTTCCTCTTTATTATATTACTATGGATAATGTTATTGTGGGAATGTGGAAGCTAGCCCCAAAGACAGAGCTCCGACCGAGCGAGGTGGTATGCTCGGTCAGGCCGAAGCCCACTTGTAGGCATTTCTTGTCGGCATGTCGAGCTGTGAAAACTTCGATAGCGCGATTCAGGATTGTGGCGCTAATTGGTCCGCCACTTTATTATTTACTAGCTGATGCCCGCAACTTCGTTTCCGCAGAACTAACGGAAGCGGAACCCTATTTTTTAAATGGAACCCTAAAATAAAAGTAGCCTATATTAGACCTTATAACATCAGCTATCTGCTAGTGAAAGTCCCGTGAAAATCGGTCCAGCCGTTTCAGAAATTAGCCGGAACAGACAGACAGACAGACCGACAGACAGACAGACAGACGGACAGACAAAAATTTTAAAGATTTGTATTTTATTGTAAGTACCGAATATACTTTCAGATGCAATATGTGAAAAGCTGTTAGTTTGAAGTTACAAACAGACACTTCAATTTTATTTATCTGTATAGATTTTTCTTTATATTGTAATATTTACCATGCCGATTGGTTAAACGGCATGTGCCCCGCACCGCCATATTTGTTTGCTTTTTCATAATAATAATTACTTATAACAAAAAATAATGCGTATAATTGTATGGAGAAATTTTTATTTGACAATCTGTCGGCATATTATAATATCTCTAGTAATTATTACAATCTAACGGTTTTTACAATTTTACGGTGACATATACTACCTAGCTAATACTAACTTAAAGTTATTTATACAAGATGAGTATGTGCTTAGTAATAATCAGTTTTACCGCTGCCATAAACAATCGATTTATATACAAGATCATGTACGACCTCCATGATCACCATGAAAATGTATTTGCAATTCAAAATACCACATAATATACGTGATATTGGCAATCATTGTATCCTCTTCCATGTCATTATTTTCATTATTACTATATTTCCTTAATTAATGGAATCAGGCGTTACTTTGCGGAAATCCATAGCATACAATTAATTAATATGATTATTTTAAGCAGTTTTTCCGCCAAATATTATTTATTTGGCGGAAAAACTGCTTAAAATAATCATATTAATTAATTGTATATATTTCCTTACTTAATATTATATGAATTTGTGAATTTTTAATACACCTATTTACCCACACTTTTAGTTGGCATAAATATTTTATACTAGCCGTTTCCCGCGGCTCCGCCCGCGTTAATACAGTATCCCTCGGGAACACTGTATTTTTTTCGGGACAAAAAGTAGCCTATGTTTTAATTCAAAGCCTAAACTACTACCATACCAAATTTCATTAAAATCCGTTTAGTAGTTTTTGCGTGAAGGAGTAACAAACATCCATCCATACCAACATCCTCACAAACTTTCACATTTATAACATTATAGTAGGATCTTCAATCATTGCAATTCTTCAAAGTTCTCTAAAACCTTTCTGAAAAGATCTATAAACAAAATAATCTCAAGACATCCGCTCATATTAAAATTTTTGAACCAATACAAAAAGGTCAATCAAAAAGGTTGATCAAACTAGATGTCATGGGATACTCATCCCAACTTAACTTTCCGGTAGTTGTGGTATAGTATACGGATACGCGACCCCGGCTTCCCTAGCTATTACTGTCATATCCCTTGCCCTCCTGGGCGGTAATATCCTACATTTCCTATTTCCCACTCTAACTTACCAATCTTCCTTTCCACACCACCTATCCTTCCCTTTTCCTATTCCTATCCTCTCCGCAAATCCGTGGGAATGCAATGGATAATTATAAAAATAATTTAATTATCCAATATGGCGGTGATGCGGTTCGCCACCCATCACGTCTCGTTCTCGCGGAGGCGAAAAGTGGCCCATGGAGAGCCGCTTCGCTACGTTGAATGTAAGAGGAGGAATGGATGGTAAGAATGAAAGTGGATGAAGCGAAACAAGTATGTAAGGATCGTAGCAAGTGGAAAGAAGTGGTCTCTGCCTACCCCAACGGGAAAGAGGCAATCTCTGCCTGGGGTAGCCAGAGATTGCCTCTTTCCCGTGATTATATGGGAAAGAGGCGTGATTATATGTATGTATGTATGTATGTATGTAAACTTGATGAGTTTGTGTGGGGCGGCTACGAAATGAATGAACGCATGAAACTCGATCGAAGACGTTACAATAGACTTGTCCTAAAAAGGCGTATGTTACTTCACGCGCCTTGTGTAAGGACTACCAAAAAAGAAACTTTGTATGTTTGCTCATAAAAAATACATCAAAGGTCTTATTTACGTCACCTACTAACACACTTAGCCTAAAAGTGATAAAATAAACTAACATCCCACTTAAAAGCTTACTAGCATTGACCTAAATGACGTAGATACAACATTTTGAAAACTTAGTAACGTAGGTGGTAGACGTACCTACCAATCTTTTACGAGCTAACCTAGAACCTAAAAGTAGCCGGTATTTCCTACTCTTAACTGAACTTTTATATTCTTCAGTTCATTGTTTAGTCCTTATTATAATAATTATTATTGTAACAACAAAGATATCTTTGTATATAAACAAACATACATTTTATAATTATTATTAACGCCACTTAAATCCTTACTAATATTATAAATGCGAAAGTGTGTCTGTCTGTCTGTCTGTCTGTCTGTCTGTCTGTCTGTTACCTCTTCACGCCCAAACCGCTGAACCGATTTTGATGAAATTTGGTATAGGGATACTTTGAGACCCGAGAAAGGACATAGGATACTTTTTATCCCGGAAAAATGTACGTTCCGCCGCGATAAACGAATTTTGGCGCAACGGAGTTGCGGGCGTCATCTAGTCTTATATAAAAATGAAATTTTCGTATCGTTTATGACAGAACTTCTCCGAAATGGCTTGACCGGTTTTAATGAAATTTTGCAGGCGTATTATGATAAGGGTATCAAAAGTAGTTTTAATATTATTTTTTGTTTTGTTTTCTGATTTGGGATAAAAAAATATACATTAAATAACCCTAAACACCTGCACCTATTGTTTAACACTAGATTACTAACCCTCGTTGATTCAACAACGCGGATACAAAAAAAACAACGGGTTGTACTCCAGGAGTGCCGGCAGAAGTGAAAAAACAACAGGAGCAGGCATACATTTTCCATTTTCATCGTGCGGTAGAAAGAGAGGGGGATATTACTTCCTCTCCTACGCCGCGCCGGCGGTCTACTTACCTACCCTCTGTGTTACGAATTTTCGATGGTCGCGTGTCCTGACGCAAGTATAACATTTTTACCCATCCCAAAAATGTGCACAACGCCGCTAATAAAAAAATTCAAATACAGCGACTTAAACTTGTCTTTTTCTATATTATATTCCGATATATCTAGTAATTATATATCGTGGGTATAAAATCAGATAATACATCAATAGAGCATCAAGGCGAGCGATTACATCACTCCGTCGTTCGCGCGGGCTCGATAATTGTGTACCTACTATACATCTCACAGACGGCTACATCCTTAAGGCTTTCTAGATATTGAAAGCAAACGGGCAGGTGGATCACATGATAGTCGGCCGCAGGCGATTACCACCGCAACACCAGTGTGGTTACAAATTTTTGCCCATCCACGGTACCGATATAATTCATTAACTGATATATACCATTAACTGATCATCATCATATTATATATAGCTACACACGGCTGCGCTTAGATTCAGCGCATATTGGACCCGCATTTCATTCCATAAGGGCTGAATTTTTAATCCTATCCTAGTCGATTCTTTCAGTCCTTGGCTGTGTTCCGCGGAAAATAGTGCTAACAAAAAGCAAAAAGCGCTAACGTAAGCAAAATGGCGACCGCAGGCGTTAAATAAGCAAAATGGCGGATTATATTAGAGTAGGTATTGAAGTAAGCAAACGTGTCCTGGCCGATAACCTGTTTTTTTTTTCTTTAGCGTTAGCAAGCGCTAACAAGCGTTTATTTTCGCTTAACACAGCCATTTATTGTGTTTGTTCTATAATTAAGTTACTAAATATTAGTTACTAAATCAATAATGTATTCAATAATAAAGTAGGATTTACACGAGTCTAATTTCGGTGTGCGGCAAGTCGCTTAACAAATCTCACCATCTCTGTTTGCAGAATTGGCTTACGACCGAGCTGAATTGTTATTTACTCGGTGACTCTCACCGCGCGGCGGAATACAATAATGAAATAAATAACGCACAATTATTTTATAACTTATATATTTTATTCAATAAATATGAATAATCTACATTTAAATTATATGGAAGCACAATTTCCTCTTAACATACACAATTCATACAGCGAAAACTAATTTGAGTATGCACACGATAACATATTCTAACATTCATATAATTGAGAATAATATTAAATATCATAACACATAATAAATGCTTAATTGCTTAAAGCATATTTGGCACATAAAACAAATCCATTGATATAAATATATTTTTGTTTAACAACATTATTTTAACATGGGCTTTATAAAGTTGGATTAAGATACATGTAATGAGCAATGTACCTAAAAGTGCGCGAAATCTGACAAAAAAAATATAACACGAACTCAAGAAAGGCAGGACAAAGCCATTAAGGACTGTAATGATATTCTAGCGAAGACAATATAGTATCCAATACAAACTCAAAATTTCGAGCTCAAAAAGAAAACATAATACGCGTTTTTATGTCTCAAGAAATATAGCACGTTGAATTTGATAATATCGCAAGTACGTCGTTTATATTTCTATTTAAATAAAATATGCTACATATAATCTACGATCGAATCAGTTACGAGTATGAACGTTGATATTCTTATACATTACATGACGCATCATAATATACATTACACATTACGCGCGTCTAAACCCAGCTTGAGGAATGTATTAATTGACAGATAAAAAGTGTTTATGACAAGAATAGAATTTTGGAAATCCACACATATCTCAGACTACATACATCATTTATATAAGTCATCTAAGTTTATATTTATCATACAAAATTAAAACTGTATATAGTAAAGATGTAAATTGACAAAAATATTTCTTTGAGTAGGCCAAAATTTGTAAGATTTGTTTTAATCTACAGTATATTAATTGTATTTGTAAGATTATTCCAAAGTTGGTCTCTTAAGAACACAGAAGGTTTTGTAAAGTTTGAAAACTGTTAGAAAATATTATTTCAAAATAAGTGCTTTGGTAAACAGTAGATAAACTTAAACAAAATAAACTTTAACTACTATTAAAGCTAGATAACCAATGTTAAACAAATTTTAATAACTAGGAACGTAATTATAATAATTAAATTAACATATTAGAGGTGTATAATAATTTCTTAACATTTTCTTAATATCTATAATATAGATTAAATATTTCGTCAAACATCTAAAGTCAAAATACGATTTGGATCAAAATAAACGCGTCCCGTTGCGTTTTAGTTCAAAATGCTCAAAGTCTACTCTAAACATCGATCTAATATTTACTAAACTATTGGCCTCAAAGGGCAATATATTTTACTACAATACATTAAATATCATAAAATTTCTTAATAATGACAATAATTAAGATAAAACCACGTAGGATGTGGAAAAATATAATTTTAGGATAGACATTCATATATTTTTAAAAGGTTTTAAAATCGAATATAGAAAAGCTCAAAATCTTCGAATATATCATTGACAAAATGGAAGACAACAATAAATAGGTAACATTATCCTTAGCATGCACTAGTAGACTAAAACTAACAACTAAAATATAGCGTAAAGTACAAATATACACGAACGCGCCGAAACCCCAAACGTCAAAAGTCATCAAATAAAACTAAATAGAACTAAATCAACAACACTTTAACTGTTCAACACTTGACTAAATAAGCGCTTCGATTAAGCAGGATAAATTATACGATTAATAAGCACTATGACTATTTTGGCACGTATATTGTGCGCGTTACATCCATTTAGAATAAATATTTAAAGTACACTTTCCAAATGGTTTATATAGAATCGTTCAGATTCATCTGGAATGTTCGTTGTTTATTTTCCATGTTTCGCTTGTTCCTCGGCCTGCATCTTAGTACGCAGTGCCGGAACGTCTTCGGGAATTCGTACTATGGTGTGGAATTTCTGAAATAAAAAGGTATGTTTCTTTTGATATCCAAGTAAATTTGAGCTAGCCTTTCGAAGAAAATAATATTTAGCATCACTAACGCAAGACTTTTCAGCGGTTTCTCGTTTGAAATTCTATCTACATAATATTATTGTGACAGAGACATCTTTTGCAGTGAGGCAAACCATCGACACATTTGTAGTCACCCTTCAAATTAATCATCACCAGCTGTTTTTTAAAGTGTAGAAAATCTAAATGATTTCAATGTTTCACTTCAGTGCATACAAAAAACACATTTATGTGAATCAATTGTGTTACGGGAGTTCATGAGCGGTGGGTATTTGCGAAAATATATTATCATCATCTCGACCACTAATTGTCCCACTGCTGGTCTCCTCAATATGATAAATACGAGGTCATATACCCCAAAACCTACCTCCATAGGTGTCCCTGGCGTGACCCGCCACAAGTACAGCATGTACCCAGGGATGCACAGCATAGAGGATAGAGCCGTGAACCAGCCGAAAGCGTGCGACCACCACGGGTACTCGTAGTTCATGTACTTGATCGGCTTCCACTGCACTAGGTTGAATAGGAATACGCTCTGTGGGTGCAGATGGAAAAATATTTTAAAATAAGATTTTTAATAACATATTTTAGCAATTAGAATACTGATCCTAAACAATATTTTTGAATTAGAAACAGCAATTATATCTCTATAATTTGCAATGCCTGATATGAAAAAATATCAACATTATATAAAAACTGTTTGCATGTGTACCTATACTAGCAGAAATATTATAGTAGAAACATAAGAAACATTCGGAAACTTACAATGCAAATCGCTGGAGTGAATCCAACCCAGCAGAACTTCCACCAGATAGTCGGATAGTAGCCGATCATCTCCTTGATGCCGTCGTAGAATCTGTTGACTCCGAACGCCCAAGATATAGACACGCACTCGAAGAAGATCAAAAATAGCAGACAGAAACCAGATACCGCGTACGAGTCCAGTATTTGGAACACATACATACCGCCCTGTGAAAACAACAACATTGGGTTAATTATGTGATAGGTGTATTTATAGCTGTGCAGTTCTATCACTTTCTTATTATTTTTTTTTCAATCACGATTGACCGTTAATTCAAAAATGATTATGTAATCCTGAACCTCTATTCTCGTATTTAAAGTAGACTTCATTTTACTTTGTTTGGATTAAAAGTGTAGCGACATGTTACCATAAATGGATTTTATGACATTTCGATCAATCAGAGCGCGTTTCACGTTTTTTTTTTTTTCCTATGAAATATGGGGGCAAACGAGCAAACGGGTCACCTGATGGAAAGCAACTTCCGTCGCCCATGGACACTCGCAGCATCAGAAGAGCTGCAAGTGCGTTGCCGGCCTTTTAAGAGGGAATAGGGTAATAGGGTAGGGAAGGGAATAGGGTAGGGGATTGGGCCTCCGGTAAACTCACTCACTCGGCGAAACACAGCGCAAACGCTGTTTCACGCCGGTTTTCTGTGAGCCCGTGGTATTTCTCCGGTCGAGCCGGCCCATTCGTGCCGAAGCATGGCTCTACCACGTAAAAACGTTGCTTTAACGTTCATAAAAATACCGTTTGAGAGTTTTAGCGTATCGGGACTTGATTGTAATTGTATTAATGCAGGTTTTATTTAGCAGAATTGCCCCTCTGGTATAACGTCACGGTTCGTTATAATATTTAATTTATATTATACTTATTTTTTATATCCTTTGAAGCATATATTTAAAAAACTTAAACCTTACCTCAGATATACAAGACAAGCCAACCAAGTAAGATATCACACAGGTAATAGCGATGAATATCTCCTTCCTACGCCTGAGAAGTTTGGGCCACTCGTCAATGACAGCTGTGATGAAGCCTTCCATAGTACAGAACTGGCTGTCTAGACCAATGAGGAGGAGCATAAAGAAGAACAGACACGACCATAGTGGTGCTCCGGGGAGCTGCAATACGGCAGATGGATACGCCAAGAAAGCTAAACCAGGCCCTGAAATACAATGGGATATTTTAAATATTAATATCGAATTTATAAAATGAATATAGCTGGTAATTAACAATAAATTTTAAATATTTCGTACGATTCTAAATTTTAAATACGATAGGTTATTATTATTAATAAGTATACTATGCATTCAAAATGTCTATGTAATTAGATGTCATTGACAGGTTTCTTGGATTAAGTAGATAATAATAGTGCCAGAAATTATTATTATCTTACCAGATGCAGCAACCTCAGCCACAGGCCGCTGTTGTTCATGTGCCATGAATCCGACAACAGAGAAGATGACAAAACCGGCGAACATCGATGTACTCGAGTTGACGGTACACACGATCAAAGCATCCCTAGAAACAAAATACATAGAAGACGTTATAAAGTAAAACCACTTTATACGTACACAAATCACAATTCGATTGTATTATTGTTATTAAAACTACATTTATTGAAATTAAATATTTAAACATTGCTAACGTTGAACTAAATATATTCGCCAAAAAACTTCCTGTTGGCATTTTGTATCCCGAGAGTGTTTAAATATAATAATATCTATGGACGCTTTCACACCACGTCAATCTAGTCCTGTACTAAGTATCCGAAGAATTAATTAATTATCTGTTATCTGTATCTGTGAAATGATATTCCATGTTTTTATAACGACTTTTACAGTGTTTAATAACACAAGACGGTAATTTTAACGTATTTACTACGACGTACAAGTAATAAAGTAAAATTGTATTAGTTTTTGATTTTGTATTTGGTTTAGTCGTGACACCCAGATGTTCAGTGCGCTCAATCTGTTTAATCTGAAGTAAAAGGCTTAAAAACTTACTTGTACACGTTGTTCGTAAACTTATTGTAACTTCCCAAAGCAACCAGAGTTCCCAAACCCAAGCCGTACGAGAAGAAAATCTGTGTGACTGCGTCGATCCATACTTCTGACTCCAACAATTTCGACATGTTGGGCATCACGTAGAATTTGATGCCTTCCATTGCTCCAGGTAACGTTATACCTGTAAAATAGTTATTTTGAAATGCATTTATCCAAATTTTTGTAAGTATATAAAATAAGATTTTAACATAAATTATTAAACGTAAATTTTTTTGAATGATTTTACCACTTTATAGCAATTTGAATACAATCAAATACGATTAATTAAAATTGCAAGACTTTCTTACCTCTAATCAAAAGGACGGTCAAAAGGAAGTAGGGGAAGAGAGCGGTGAAGTAAACCACTTTGCCGGTCCACCTCACACCCTTCCAGATGCAGAAGTAGCACAGGATCCATACGAGCAGCAATGTACCAGCTAGCTCCCAGCGGATGTTACCGATGTGCTCAATGCCGCTTGAGATTTGGAGAGCTCGACGCCTGGAAAAGATATGTATTCAAAAGTTGAAATCTCTTATTTTATTTGTTAAGTCTGCTTTACAACATTGATCATAGTGCATTAAAATAACCTTTTGGATGTAACTTTATTTCTAATTGTCTACTCGTATACTAATTTAATAAAGAGGAAATGTTTGTTTGTTTACATTGAATAGGCTCCGAAACTACGGGACCGATTTTGATGAAATTTGGCACAGATGTAGAGTAGACCACGGGGAAGGACATAGGGCAACATCTAGTATTGTAATAAAATGGCTGTAGACTGATTTGTCTTAAAATACAACATCTGACACGAATTGCGTAACCACTACAGTCTACACTTACTCCCAGAACTCCTTGACCGGATCCGACAGAATTGCTTTGCTGATATTTTTGCCGTTGAGTGTGCAGAACGTTGTCATGTCCATAGAAGACCAACAGGTGAGGTTCCTCCTGTCGTAGGGGTTGACGCAGGTCTCCGTGTTCCAGTAGTTGTCGCAGGTTCTCCAGGGCACGTCTGGGAATTTAAGAAGTTTTGGTAAGTAAAATCTATTTTTAAGAAGAAAAAGTTTTTAACGTTTCTGGTAGTCTACTTATAAATCTACTAAAATGTCTTTGAAAATTCGTTGTATAACTTTAGCAACAATTACGTAGACGTTTACCGGACTTTATTAAAATAATATTTAAACCTTGCTTTTTAAATTTAATATAATTAAAGTTTAATTTTTATTAAAATAAGAAATATTATTATAATCAAAATACATACTTATTTGTTAAGAAATTATAAAATATACCTGATCTCATTGACATAAAGAAATAGAAAATGGCCCAAGCCAGGATAACGATGTAGTAGACATTCATCCAGCAGGACATAACAGCAGCTGCATAACCAATTCCTATAAGAAAGAAACAAGAAAATATTATACAAAGATTTAAAATATAAATCCTAAAGAAAAAACAATCCAAAACTACCCTAAGTAAAATTGTAATCTTGCAAGTTAAACTTCAGATTTTACACTCATTTTAAATGCAAATTTTTATTTTAAAAGTAAATTGAATTAACTTTATCATCACTGTCAGAGTAAGTATAATTAAAATGAAAGTCTGTGAATTATTTTTGCGACTGCAATATTTTAATTAAAAAATTTTGAGCAATCTCGGCGACCGTTCATAAATTCAACATTGACTTTAAACCTTAATTTCTTAGTGGTAAATACAAATGTTCTGGGGACTGAAATTACGAATTCTGAATGGGACTCCAACAAAGGTATGGTACATGAAAGGTCGTTTACATTCCATCCGGCGATTATACTTTGCGGTGGAACAGAGTCTTTGTCAAATTGTTTTGCATGATGAAAACATTTCTCTCGAGTATTTTCTGTTATATATTTTATGATTATTTTATAAAAAAAAGTTTGTACTTTGCTCTGGTATGTAATTTCAATATTCCTTTACTATAATTACCTGAGAAGAGTTACAACTTCCGTATAACATTTGATTTGGTTAAGTTAATTGAGTACTTTCTAGTTATGAAAATAGTTAATTACCTTTAAATATGGGTGCAATTTTGAAGACACCCAATCCACCGATGGTAAGCATCTGTCCCATAGCCAATTCCATGAAGAACATCGGTATTCCAGCGAGAAACAGCGTGAGGAAATATGGTATAAGGAATGCACCGCCGCCATTCTTGTAGCAGAGGTATGGGAATCTCCAGACATTACCAAGACCAATGGCCAAGCCCACCACCGACAGGATGAAGTCCAACTTGCTCGCCCAAGACCCTCTTTCAGGCAAATCGGATTTAGTAGCCGTATCGCTAAAATATAAAAAACATGCTAAGCCGTCTGGTATTTGATGGTGATGATCACAGAATAATAATTAAATAAACGGATGGAAGAGATGCAATCCGTGAGAGTTCAATTGGTTTGCACCAAGCCAGCAATTGTCTCTATTTTCAGTTCAATCAAAACAAAGCAGATTTTATATTTGACTAGCTGTCCCAACGCACATTGTTAACTATGAACTGAAATAAATGAATTACAAGTACAACCTTTTTTTATATCGCAGGGTAAAGGCTTTATGCCCGTTCCAGGATGTGTCATCCTTAGGGTAACGAAAACCACCTGCGGATTGCCCTCAGCCGCTATGAAGGGGTGTCCCGGATCTGTCTACCACAGGACACCCCCCGCTTCTACAACTACAACCTATACCTACATCTGCGACTACATCTACACCTACAACTACACCTACTCCTATAACCGACGTTTTCCAATATCCCTCATCCTTTAAACCTTCCCTGAACTTATTTCGAGACCAAAATAAACCAAATCGGTCCAGACGTTCTTGTGTTTTAGCAAGACATTGGAATTGCAATTCATTTATATTAATAAGAGAATATACACGATACTTATTATGTGTTGCCTCTTATCTCTTTTGTCGAGGATGGAAACTGTCATGTTACCTGTACGGTCGCCGACAAACCCGAAGTACTACTACTTTAGGACCTTGTATATATACAGATATTATACATACTACATACAAACATATACATACAGATCAATAAAATTGAAGTGTCTGTTTGTAATTTCAAATTAACAGCTTTTCACTTAATGCATATGAAAGTATATTCGGTACTTACGATAATATATTAATTTAAAAAAAAATTGTCTGTTTTCTTTCTGTTAAATTTCTGAAACGACTGGACCGATTTTCACGGCAGGTAGCTGATGTTATGTAGAATAAAACTAACCTATGTTAGAACATAGACTACTTTTATTTGAGGGTTCCGTTAAAAAAATAGAGCTCCGTTTTCATTAGTTCTATGCAAACGAAGATGCGGTTATCAGCTGGTTATAAATATAGTAATGATATTTAAATGTGGTAGACCAGGTCTTTCCTCGACTCCACCTATAACCTATTTTTACTCTACCTATCCTTAAATTTTAAAACAGAATACATTAATTTAATCTATCATTTACCTCTGTTTACTGCTAACTCCCTGAAGTTCGATGTCGTCACCGTGATCATTCTTGGTGTCCATTTCTTCTGCTGTTTTTATTTTCTTCTCTATTTACTCTATATCTCCTCTTGAGAGACCTCGGGAGACTTATAAATAACTAAATCTTTAGTATCATTTTAGTTGAAGTAAAGAAACTAGTTAAGTATCTTGTGGTAAGTTTATGTCTGAAACAAAAATCTACTATTATATTTAGAAGTTATTATTTAACTTATTTAAACAAAGTCTGATGTCTGAACTCTGAAGTTAACGACCTCAAATACTAGTATTATATTAAGTACAAACTACAAAGCTAAGCTTTGAAATTTCAAAGCTTAGCTTTGTAGTGATGTAATTAAATCGAGTTCGTTGCAGGGTCAAAAACCCTTTGTATAACGAATTATGCCAGATTCTTGCGATCATAATTGGCATTTTTATACAAGGGCGTCTAGTTAAGATGCATTCGATAATTTCGACGGTGAAGTTCGAAAACAAAATGAATGGGATTTGACATATTGCGTCACAAGCGACATATCACATAACGATGACGTATGTTAAATCCCATACATTTTTGATTTCGAAGTTCGCCGTCGAAATTATCGAATGCATCTTGACTAGAGGCCCTAGCCGGCTAACAAGCGGACTAATCGCCTAGTGGTAAATAAGTATCTTTGCTCAAGTATTGAAGTTTTTATCTAAAATGGGCGGGCAGTCCGGTTGTATTTGAGTTTGGGAGCAATTGTCCGTATCGTAACCCGCAGGGTAAACCCTCATTAACCTCGCGCGTGACTCTACCCCGGACCCGGACTGTTAAACACACGATAGTTACAGACTGATGTAACTCATAAGTACATAGAGATTAAATTATTTCCATAAAAGAAATAAATTTAAAAATAAAGACTTTTACTGCATAAATCTAGTAAGAAAAAACCGGCCAAGTGCGAGTCGGACTCGCACACTGAGGGTTCCGTACAAACCTGTAGTAATTTTGTTACAGCTTAAAGGTGTTATCTAAGACATAAGTATTTGATATGAATTTCAATTTAATACCTCTACTCATGAGGAAAGGGGTATTAGTTTAAAATTATTAAAAATATTTTAATTATAATATGATGTAGCAAAAAATTACGGTTTTCCCCCTCAGTGTGCGAGTCCGACTCGCACACTGAGGGTTCCGTACAAACCTGTAGTAATTTTGTTACAGCTTAAAGGTGTTATAGACATAAGTATTTGATATGAATTTCAATTTAATACCTCTACTCATGAGGAAAGGGGTATTAGTTTAAAATTATTAAAAATATTTTTATTATAAGTATGATGTAACAAAAAATTTACAGTTTTTGTAATTTTTATCTCTGCTATAAGACGTTGCTTCGTGCCAAATTTCAAGACTCTAAGTTGACGGGAAGTACCCTGTAGGTTTTGAGTTTGCGAGTGTCGAAAATTTGCGGAAATTTGCGGCATTAACGGCTGTATCTTTTGATTGCGTTAGCTTAGAGGATTGATTTTTTCACATCTCCAAGGGACAGTAGACCTGAGTATTTGATATAAATTCCAGTTTGATACCTCGACCACACGTTCCTGAGAAAAAGGGTCTTAACAAACATTGGGACGGACAACAAAGTGATCCTATAAGGGTTTCGTTTTTTCCTTTCGAGGTACGGAACCCTAAAAATATACCTCTTCATATTATAATAAATAGATGTAGGTAGATACCACTGGCATGGGGTTCGTATAATGCCATTCCTATCGGCTTCGATTCCTACCACTTACCTGTTGAAGATCCTCATCCAATTCCCTACCTATTATACAGGCTAGAGCTTCCCTATGAAAGAAAACGAGCCTCCGCCACCTACCTACTATGTGCGTAAATGCAAACATTTAAGTAATTGACTATTCTAAAGAAACTTTTAACATAGAGCTTACTCTTATCGTCTTGTAAGAATGATATAACTTGATATATAGAAGCAAAGCCGCAGATTGCAGAAACTTTTAGATATCACAGGCGTTCAGTATTTATATTATGGTAGAGCGACATGGGAACTGGCTGCTACGGAGTACTAGTATATTTTTTAACTAAAATCTTAGAAACACACACAACAATCTAAGTAGGTGACTTTAGTAAAATTTCATTGTAAGTTATAGCCTGTAATATGGTGTACCTATTATACTTATAGACGGGGCGCGCTAGGCGTATTCGAGGTGGTAAGTGGAAAAAATTCTAACGTCGCTGAATTTTTGTGTGTTGATAAAGTAGTCCCTGGGGAGCTTATCATTAAGTTTTGTGCCATTTCTGCCCACTGCGTTTTCAGCAATTCCATTATTTGTGGTTGATTTTTTTATATGGCTATAAAAGTGGCAATATTGATTTAAAGTTTAAAATATTAATGGTATCTTAACTGGGACAGCTTCCAGAGTATGGAGACTTAATTTGCGTCGTTTTCGTCCAGTAAAAAATGACTTAGGGTCATTTTTTGAAAACAGTACCGGCAAAAATTCTAAAGTGTGATAAACGACTATTTTCAGTTTAAGACCACTAAAATACGCCTAATTCCAAATTTTGTGCCACATTAAGCGACTGCGATTCGAGAAATTAAGTTTTTTAGATTCCCTAAGCTAAAAGCGCTCCAAAAACACATAATCGTTAAATAAAGTTCACGTATTCAATAATATTAAGTCATAAAGAATCTATATTCCAAGTTTGTGCCTTTTTCATGGAGGGTTTAAATAATAAAATGCAAAAATAATATTATTATAATATGCGGTCGAAGTATTGTGGAATATTCGCACTACAACATACACATTACACATATATATACGTAAATGTGTGTGATAAAATGTCATTCATTCGACTACATTTCAAAAATTTTATATTTCGAATTTTACAGCGATTACAAAATTTAAACTTGCTTTTGCCCGCAACTTTGTTTGCGTAGCACGAATGATGAAGCTGAATGTAATTGTCGCCTGATTTTATACAATACATAAATGCACAATAAAATTTGTTATCCAATAGGCTTCCACATGAAACTTCGGTTATCTAACACCAAAAAAATTACAATTACAAATACCTAATTTTAGTTCTTGAAATAAGTCGTTTAACCGAATAGTCTCTTCAGCTACATCATACTTATTGTATATATAGTATTATTTAATAAAAAATAAATAAATTATTTCAACGCTTGAATTTTATACGTAGGTTGCTGAATACATGTTTCTAATACTCGTGGTTAAGGACTTATTTATTAGGTTATTAATTGATTGTATTACATGAAATGCGATCATAATATGGCTCGGAATGTCATTGATATGTGAATTCCCGTAATTAACTTACACTTTCATTTTATTTTTATTGAATTTTAATAAATCGTCTTAAACTGATTTTTGGAGTTAGTTTGCACCAATTTTTAAGGACCTCTAGTCAAGATGCATTCGATAATATCGACAGCGAACTTCGTAATCAAGAATGTATGGGATTTGACATAAGTCATCGCTAAGTGACATGTCGCTTGCGATGCCTTATGGCAAATCCCATACATTTTGTTTTCGAACTTGCCTGGCCCTGGAACCTTTGAGTATCCAATATGGTTGGATACTCAAAGCCTGGATCGCAAGTAGCAACACCAGAGGAGTTACAAATATAATAATAGGGGATCGGACTACATCTGAAATATTTAGTTTCATTAATATATTCAGAAATATTGAGGCATTACTACTTGGGGATCGTCCATTAATCACGTGATGCCTAAAGGGGGAGGGGGGGTCCGAAAAAAATCACCAAGTATCACCAAGGGGAGGAGGGGTTATAAGGAGACATCACGTGTATTAATTTTCGAATCTAGTCTATGCATACCGAAATTATTATCGGTTGTAAATTCGTAGTGTTGTTTAAATACTTACAAGACAAATGACTCGTATAGTTTTTAATTGCTTAAATTATTCGATTAAATTGTTTTTTTAGTTAAAGTTTTTCTTCAAACATGACCTGCTTACTATGTAAAAAAAATACACGTGATCTTAGGTGGGGGAGGGGGGGTAGTATAAAACCTCACCACGTATCACCAGGGGGAGGGGAGGGGTCTAAAAAGTTGTTAAAAACATCACGTGATTAATGCACGGCCCCTTGGTAAATGTAAAAAAATATAATATTTTATGTGTAGTTTACTAATTAAATAATTTAATTAAAAAATACTTACCAAAAAAAATATTTTTTAGCGAAATTGTTAAACAAAACCTACATCATTAGTTTACTTACGTCATATACAAAAACATTCATTATGGTAAGTATGAACTTAAACGCACAAACATCGGAGATATTTACAAATATATTCCTGCGGCTGTATACTTCATACACTTTAACCTACAAGTGACGTCACTTGTAGGTTAAATTTAGTATGGATCGTTTTTATGAGACTCGCGAAATTTTTTATACAAACCTTTGAAAATATTGACTTTTGATATACGGTTTCTTCTGAGAAGTTACTCATATTTAAGAGTATTATTCATGTATGCAATAAAAAAAAATCAGTCCGCTTGCCTATTAGGTACTCCTCTAGTGTTTCGAGTGTTCATGGGTAATATGGCGGTAGTGTTGCCCAAATCAGTCTTGGTCTTGGTCTTGCAGCAAGAGTCTCGCAAGTCTCGCAATTACCTATTAGCCTATTGCTATTTATTAAACGTTATTTTAGATATTAGAACAACTTAATATAAAAACGTAACGTAATACCTACTCTATAACGTTGTTCTGAGATCTAAAATAACGTTTAATAAATAGCAATAGGCTAATAGGTAATTGCGAGACTTGCGAGACTCTTGCTGCAAGACCAAGACCAAGACTGATTTGGGCAACACTATATGGCGGTAATCGCTAACGATCAGGCGATCCATCTGCTCGTTTCCTGGTTCATTACATTTAAAAAATGTAGAGCAAAACTTAGTACTTTACTTTCTAATTCTACTCCATAGGTACAGTAGCTGCACACTGTCTATTGTCCAATCGGCGTGACGCTACTGAAATGTATTCTAATAAACGTCAAACCTGTTTTGATTGGTGCAAACTCAGTCGAAATGAAATGCAAACTCAGTTACACTGAGTCAAATTGCCAACACCCCACACTTAGTCAAAATACATGACTTGACTGTTTCGTTACAAGGAAACCTGAACGATGCCCTAGACTAGTCTAGACTTTTGCAATTTATTATCTATTGTAGTCGGTCTCGGGTCTATTGTATAGACGTTGTTATCTAATTTAGTTAATCTATTTTGCATCTTGTAGGCCACTGTTCACTTAGTTGAGAAGTCAAGTGCTTACTGTACTTGACTTGTAATATACAATATGTTTAAAGAAAGGTTTTCAGACAAATAAAATAGCTGTCTAGCAAAGATTTCAAAACTCAAGATGGCTATGACGTACATTTGTCAGAACAAATCTTTGTACAGTAAAAAGTTACGCCATCTTGGTTTTCACCATACTTCAAATGTCAGCCATCTTGTTTTCACCATACTTCAAATGTCAAAATGACCCCAAAAATTAAAAAAATGGGGCCTTTTAACTGGACACACTTTTTACTTCAACATGCCTCGTTTATTATAAATATGTCTATGGTTTATAATCATATAATTACGTTGATTAAACGTAAGTACAGTGTAACTTCTTTTTTATTTCCCTCACAAATTATGGATTTTCTATGAAAATACAAACAGAAACATAAAGATACCAGAAAAAACATTGAGAACGTGGTTGTACTGTAGACTTCATTTTATGAAATCAAGCGAGTTATAAATCAAAACTGTGTTAAATAATCGACGAAAAAAATAGAGGAGGTCCTCATGCCAAGGCATGTCTTTATTTCCTTTAGATTTTATTACATTTATAGAATTTAGAATTTAGAATTTATGAAAATTGGTAACAGAGCATACCCCACAGATTTCCGGCCGGTTTCATTGAAAACAGATCAGTTACGTACGAGTTATTTATGGTGCCCAAGTCTGTGCGTAATACACAGCGCCGACTTTTTTTCATACCCGTGCGATGCATGGATCATCTTTTTTGTCAAGTGACTCTGCCTGCCTTGTCCTAATCAGACTTGAAAATAATCATTTTTTGTTCTTTTAAGACTGGGACTGAAACCCACGACCTTCGGAGTCGGGAGCCATGCTCCAAACCACTGGACCACGGAGGTGTCCAAGAACATAAGCTGCTTCTAAATAATCGGTATATTTTTATCAAGCAGTAAGTTTCATCCGGGTTACATAAACAACAGAGGAATTTAATATTTGCCTTGCTTTTGTTTAACGTACAATACCTGAAGTGAGAGTACTGCCCCAAGCTGTAAAGCAAAGCAGCACAACTAAAACTCAGTTATTTTTGTTTCTCCAAGTTAATCTTGCGCTATTTTCATAGTGCTTTGCCCGCAAAATTAAACTTAAACAAAGGTTTAAGGTACTTGTTGTTAAAACATTAATAATAATAGTACCTGGGTAACCGAGCTTTATTTTCTGATAAATTTTAAAATAAAAAAATAATCATAAAAATATTTATCTATACGAGATTCGAACCCAACCCACTACATTCCGAATAAAGCAAAATATGCAAAAATCAAAATCAAACTGCCAATCAAAATGACATAGTCATAGATATAACATAAATAACTTTACAATGCGCTGTTTCCCAGGGATAAAACGTAGCTAGATCAATTTTTCTCTCCCAAAACTCCCAGCATAAATCCTAGCTAAATTTCATATATACAGCAATACTTGCCGTTTTTGAGAAACCGATTATATGTACACAATATTGGATCGTTTAAAGCGGTGTTTTTCAACCTTTTTCATGATGCGACCTTGCATGAAAAAATATTTCGCGACCCCCCGACCCTTCGCTTTTTTACCCGACTGCGCAACGCAAAGGAGTGGTAATGTTTTTATCAGCCTATGTATGTATGTATGTTCCTTTGAAGCACTATAAATACCAAACACCTGGGCCGATTTTCATGATTCGCATGTCAATCGATTCCTCTTAGTCCGGCGAGTGTCACTAAAGACATGACGTTAGTGAAAATTCAATATGGTGACTACTGGACGCCATATTATGAAAATAAAAAAATGAAAGTCAACAAAATATATCAAGTTGGATATCGTTGAATAGGTATTTAAAAATTATTTTTAGGTTTCTCTCAACATTTTTCGATTCGACTGACCGTTTAGGATCTATATCGATTTAAAGTTGCGTAACAACCATTCTCACATATGGGTTTTTAGACAGTCTACTGTCTAAAAACCTATAGGTTTTTAGATATGTTATATTACATATAGATATGTTGATATTCTTATCATCGTATTTTTGCTTTAAATCGACCAAACGTGTGTTGGTTAAACTAAAAAAATCTATAATAAAATAAATAATAAAAAAAATAAAAACACCCGACTGCGAATGGGTCCCGCCTGCTACCAAACATAACGTCAATTATTTTACTTAGAATTCAGCTCGACATAGTGTAGTCTGTTTTCTCAACCTTGTTTCGGTCTTTTTAGTGCGTTGCTTAGTATCTGTCTTTTTTTGCAGTCGGGTGTTTTTTATTTTTATCATGTATGTATGTGGATGTTACAGTGTTACAAATATTCAGTCTCCATAATTAGGATTCGGATATAAGTACATAATATGTGTAGTACGTCAAACACATTATTTTACAATTACATACATCGATGATATCGATGATCGATTTATGAGTATTTCCATTTGTTAAAATTCTCTTACTTAATAAATCAATCTTTTTAATCTTTATTGTTTTTTTACTAAAGTTCTCTCGACCTCCGGCGACCCCCCTACAGAAGCTTCGCGACCCCCCAGGGGGTCGCGACCCATAGGTTGAAAAACACTGGTTTAAAGTATAAGATAGCTCAGTTGTGACCAATAGTTCCATAAAAAGTAGGTTTATGAATTTGCACTTCAATTTTAACCCTTAATGTCCGTATTTTATTGAATAAGAAATATGTCGAATAGAATATAACCTGACTGAATTTAAGTCTGACTAGAATGTTGGAAAATTTTCCTAAAAAAATGATTGTAAATTGTGTTTTCGGCCTCTCAAAAAAATACACGAAAGACTTTAGCAAGAAAGCTTCAAAATTATAATAAGCGTAGGAATACAACAAAATTTAAAGGTAAAGACGTATGTAGCATATAGCATTTAATGTAATATTAAACTAGTTAGGTACTAGACGATGGCTAAAAGTTCGTTGACGCGAAAGCTACTTATTTGAAATTAAACTTCAAAAAGAAAATGGAAAAGTATAAAGCTCGAGATGAAAGCAGCTTAGATAGATAATTCAAGAAATTTCTAAATAAGTAAACTAAAAGTTACATAACGAATATAATATCGCCAAAAAAATATTAATAATATTATGCTTTGAGTATCCAATATGGTTGGATACTCAAAGATATTATGAGAGTTGAAAAAAAACGTTAGTTACACCATAGATGTATTATTAAAAAGATTGAGTTACACAAATAAAAAAGCATATCGAACTATACATAGGTACGTGATAAAAGTGAAAGATATATTTTCCCCTTTAGTTTCAAAACAAAAAATCCTTCTTTCTCATTCTCTCGTACATTGAAATGTCAAACTACTTGTATTTTTAATTTATTCACACGTTTATCCTACCTACTAGAATAAACTAGATGTTGCCTGCAAAAGGAAATCCTGTGCAAACCGTACTTTTTGCCGCGTTAAAAATAAGCCTATGTCCTTCCCCGTGGTCTACTCTATCAGCTGTGCTATATCACCAAAATTTTGGTTCTGTAGTTTCGGAGCCTATTCAAATGCAATAAAATATACAAACAATCAAATCTTTCCTCTTTGTAAAATTAGTATAGGTACATAGAATATGTATCTATTTGTTATGTAACCTTCAATCTACATACTTATAGGTTAGTACCTAATTACCATTACCATTAGTATTGTGTTTGTTTCATCTCAAAGATGCTTTTTAAATAGTGTTCATTTAACCACAAACTTTTATCATTATGAAAAAATGAGAAATGAAAATTTTTATTTTTCCAAATAAAACTTAAAAAGCTATTTTCGGAAAGTCAACAAAAAAACCCTACCACCGGTTCAACCCTAACCCGCCGAAAAGAACCGGCGTAAGAAACTCGCAATAAATTATTCATCGTATATAAAATTGATTTTATTGGATGCATTATTGGATGCATTAACATTATACTGATAAGTACACCTAAAAATCGTTATTTCTAAAGGGCATCACATACTATATTATATTTTCATATTACGCAGGTACTGTAAAATGAAATATAAACAGGCATCTTAAGACAAAATATTAAAGTATATTCTCCGTCTGTGATGCCCTGAGAAAGCAGGAATTTTTGTATATTATTTACCAAGCAAATCATCAAAACTCCATTTTCTTTCGTGATATCTCCCGGAAGAGTAACTCAATAAAAACATCCCATCTCGCTGACGTGACAAGGATATTTTCTACTTAGTTCGGGAAAATTGAAAAAATGTCACCCGCGATGTAGATATCCCTTTTATTAGTTTTCTTTTGCAACTTACAAGGAATTTCTTATAACTGTAAATTCCACAGTCACAGCCACATAATATTATGGTAAAACTAGCTATTTTCGGCGGCTCCGCCCGCTTAAATATTACTTATACTATCGAGTATTCCGCGGGAATACTGTACTTTTCCGGGATAAAAATAGCCTATGTTTTAATCCAGAGCCTAAACTACTACTATACCAAATGTTATCAAAATCAGTTCAGTAGTTTTTGCGTGAAAGAGAAACAAATATCCATCCATCCACCCATACATCCATACATCCTCACATCCTCACAAACTTTCACTTTATAATATTAGCACAGTGTAATAAAGAGATACAGTGGTCCAACGCGTTTGAAGTCGCGCGAAATGCCGCTTTTGTGTAGGTATTCGTCATTGCTGCAGGGTTGTCACAATAATGTGTTTTATTATAATCTGTTCTACATTTTGTGTAGGTATTCGTAGTATGTGTATGTAGAGTACTAGGAATAAAACAAAAATATATATATATATATATATATATATATATATATATATATATATATATATATATATATATATATATATATATATATATATATATATATATAGAAGTATTAATGAAGAGTTTTATTATAAAAAATACAAATGCGTATACAAAAGCTCAGGGTTAGCATGATATATATCGTATATATATCATGATATATATCAATTGATATTTATGCTTGATATATTATATCAAAATTGATATTTATATTTAAAAATGTAAAAGAATGTTTTAAATGTAAAAAATCTTACATCAACACAGGTCTTATTTTCCGAGAGTTTCACAAGCCTAGGTCATCAAAAACTTGCTATTTGACACGACATTAACTAATCATAGCCGTCGACGCGGCTTGTAACGGCATATGACACCCACGTGACCCCCTGTTTTTCGGAAGAAAATTCCTTGTTTGTTATTATACTATTGTTATACCATTTATACCATGTGTCAAATTAATTCGACTGATAAAATTAATACACTTTTTTTCTTCTGGTTATAAACAAAAGTCATTTTATGGTTTTATGGTTTATTTAAATTGATACTCAAAAGTATTTATCGTTGATTTTTAATTGATTTGAAAACTTTTAATATCAATAATAAATAAATGAGTTTAATTTTACTTCCCTATCTTCAAATTATCAGACATACAAATTATTTCGATTCAACTAGTAGGGTAAATACGCCAAACGTCGGCCCCCCTCCAATCCTCGGCCGTCTGCACATTTTCAGCTTGCATTCATTCAAAAGGTAATTAAGTGGTAATTTTGCCACTGAAATTGCAAGCTTAGTTCATACTCTTCAAGTGCAAACCGTTACTATACGATTACGTCACTTGCTCTTCGCACACTGAGCGTCAGTAGCGATAGCGCCGTTGAAGCATTGAAGTTCGTAGTCAAAGCAGTTTACTTGCTGTGAATACCGACGATTCGGGGATTGATATTACATCGGTAAGACATTTCTTTTTTTGGTTTTTAGCTTTGCTATCACTAAAAAGATATTTTTACTATATTTTGAGATAGTTTTTTCAACGTTTTGCGTATTGGTTTTAGGGAAAAATAGGGCGCCGCCATTAGAATACCAGTTTCGACTTAAAATCGGAATCTCGGCCGGGGCCGACTTAAGATCAAATGCAGTCTGTATTATAAAGTCCAATACTACGAATTCCACTGTCTTAATAGTAAAATTTATAACGCTTTTATGTTAATAAATCTATTTTACGTTCAATCGCCAAATACCGGCCGGGGTGGTATTAGCTGAATCTCGAGAAATAAGCTATACGAAACAGGGGCCGACTTTGGAAATATTAAAGATCGTAATGTCGGCCAGCCTAAGAATCGAGTGCTACTTACAGGCTGATTACTTTTGTATTTTTCATTGTTTGTGTAGCTACACTACACATAAATAAATTGAAAAATGACTACCCAGTAGCTACTGGGTAGTCATTTTTCAATTTATTTATGAAATTTGCTTTCTCAAAATTGAATTATGTATTAATATAATTTATTAATATTATAATAGGCCCGGCCGACATTTGGGAAAAACGCGACCGACCATTGGGCCGTGAACGGCCGACTTTAAGGTTTTTTCGTTCTCGACGCATTTACACCTTAATACTTCTTCCGTTTAGTAGAAAAGTCAACCATATGCCTATAAATATATAATAGATTTATCAACCTGTCTAAAACCGTATAACAAGCTGTCCTTTCGTTGCAAACTGATGGATCCGGAGCGATCTAAAGTGAGAAAATCCGTAAGTGGCCGACATTTAGCGTATTTACCCTACGAAAAAACATATCAGAGTACCTATGAGATTTGTATGTAATTTTGAAAATATCAAAAAATCAAAAATATCGGATATATATTATAATCAAAGATATCTGATATTTTGATATTTATTATAAATATCGGATATTTACGAACCCTGCAAAAGCTACAAATGCGAAACTGAAAGGTATTTTCGACATTTGGATTTACTAGTTTTTAGATTGCGATTGTTGAATTTGACGATGTAGTTAGTAAATTCTCATACGTAGATACAATTTTATTAAAAATTCTGACGGGAAACAGGCGCATGGTTTTGTATTAAAATTAATCTTCTTTAGCTGTTCATATAATTGACCATTGTAAATAAGTACCTACATACAACTCAAACGAAACACTCGCAAACCACTTAAAACAATCAAATTAAAAAGCGTCAACCCCGGCTGACGTGTCCCAAGCGAGTGTATGGCAGCTTGGGCTCGCTACCGCCCCTCTCTCACCCCGCACGCCCCGCACGATTGCTCTGTCTAGACGTGTCCGTTGGACGACTGTAGGTAATAGTTCTATAGGCTGTGATATTAGTAGGATTGTACCTTTTATTTGTATTATGCTACCAGCTGTCCCGACACACGTTGTTCTGTCATAAATATGAACTGGAATGAATAAATGACTACACCTACACCTACTCCTAAATCCTACAACAATATTTCTCACTGTTTAAACCTTCCCTGAACTTCCACAATTATTTCACAACCTAAATTAGCCAAATCGGTCCGGTCGTTCTCGAGTTTGAGTCCCTTGGGAATGGGATAAAAATTATCCTATGTCCTTCTCCTGGTTTTAAAATACCTCCCCACCAGTATTCAGCCAAATCGGTTCAGCCATTCTTGAGTTATAAATTGTGTAACTAACATTTCCTTTTATATCTATACATATAAAATCCTTTGTCCTGAATGACTGACGGATCAACGCACAGCCTAAACCGCTGATCGTAGAGACCTGAAACTTGCAGGGCTTGCTCGTCGTAATGCGTAGGCATCCGATAAGAAGGGATTTTTCGAAATTCGACTCCTAAGGGGTTGAAAAGGGGGAAAATAGTTTGTATGGGGCAACGTGATTCCTTGGTCCAATCTTCTTCATATTTTGCACAAACATTATGTAACAGAATTGATGGAATTCGTGTATCATAGTTTATTGAAATTCGTCCCGTAACGGGGTTAAAAAAGGGGAAGAAAGTTGTTTGGGAGTGATTTGCTTTAAAGTTGATATAAATACTCCTTAGTGCTTTTGAATTAAAGCTCCCACTCACAAATGATCGATCGATTTAGTCTTTACAATTTAAACATTTACTAGATTCGTAGTTGCAAGTAAATCGGTTAAGATAAAAATTGAATATAGTCTGAGATCCTAGGACCACCTTACTACACGTCTTATTATATGAAACTCGTATATATACGCGTAAATTTTGTTCCAACTTTTGACGCCCACCGCAAAAACTAGCTGGTAGGTCTTACACTAATCATTTTGTGTAATAGTTTGTCGTTAGCAATTTACTTTCAAATATTAATTAATTTCCAATTTGATCGAAGCGATCAATCAAATCGATAGCCCGTGAGTGGGGAGCTTTATTTTTATTTTGACATAACATATTGTCATCATGTTTAAAAATAAATCTGACAAGTATGCGAAAGTTAAATCTGATGAAAATGTCTTTGAAAAACTAGGCACCTAAATATTTGCGATTGCTGCATTAATTATATTCATAATACTTATTATATTACATACTATTTCAGTAGAATATTTTGAGTGTAGGTATAATTAAATTTCTTTTTCTTTTGTTGTTATATGTAATATTTAATTTATTTGTGCTTAATTTATCATAGGTTTTTACAAAGGGTTTTTAGTTTTTAACCCACAACAATGACTCTTAAGATTTTCTTAAAATATTTTTGATCTGTACGTTTGTGCGCGCTAATCTCAGAAACTACGGAACGGATTTTTATAAAATTTGTTACTGTAGTAGTTTAGCCCTTGGATAAACACATAGGACTCGCTTTTTAACGCGGAAAATTTTTGGGTACCTTACCTACGGGTTCCACGCGGATAGGAATTAGGATAGCTCTGCTTATAATTTTGTGTAGATATTTCAATTCAATCGGTTCATACCTACAAAAAGTTTTATCAATCGAAAAAATAACGTAGTATAAAATGCTATAAAATAACCAGATATTTGAATTGGTTAAAACTTTACCTAGGTTAATCCTAATCATTAATGTGTATGATTATTATATGAGGAATAAGTGAGAAGCTAGATGGATTCGTGGTCGTACTGCTAACTCATCTCTCTCAAACTCTGTCGTTCAAAGTCCACAACGTCTTCCCATTCAAAACATTTTCGAAATCGTTAAAATACTAATTGTCGGCTACAAAGAAATCCTTACTTAATATTATACCTAAACGCGAAAGTTTGTATGTACATAATAATATGTTTAGTTTTTCATGCAATAAAGTAAAGTAAAGAAAACACGTAAAGAATTTTAATGCAATCAGGTATGGTAGTAGGTTAAGCAGAATTAACACAGAATACTTTTTCAGCTAATTAAATTTTATTAATGGTACCGTTCTCGGTAGATTTCTTGAGTGTGCCTACGAAGTGCAGTGCCTACACCATTATGTATTCAATTTTGGTATTGGTATTTTCCCGAACAAGCTTTCCCTCTGACGCGAGCGAAGCTGCGGGCAAAAGCTAGTATTATATAAAAGGAATATACCTAGATATAGATTTTGGCTCCCATTACTAACCTAACCTACCCAGAGAATATTTTTGGTTGTTTTCATAGCATAGAGTTGTTCGCCACTAGCGAAAGTACTTGACGTCGATTAATTGAACTTAATTACTATTAATTCATTTTAACTTAATATTTGTTTTCCAGTTTGTCGTAAGCAAGAGATTCTGGAAAATCGTCGCAAAAAACTTAACTTTTTTTAATGAAATTAACCGGGAAACGAGCAGACGGATCACCTGATGATAAGCGGTTACCACCGCCCATGGACACTCGCAACACCAGAGGAGTGATACTTATAACTCCTTTGGTGCTGCGACTTGCGTTCTTGGTACTTAAAATCCCCAATCCCTCCTCTGACCTCCGGTAACCTCACTCGGCGAAACACAACGCAAGCGTTATTTAACGCCGGTTTTCTATGAGGTCGTAGTATTTATCCGGCCCATTCGTGCCGAAGCGTGGCTCCAGGCTCTTCCACAGTTATCTAATTAGTGTTAAGGACGGAAATTATGTGATCAATCGGCCTCGTTCCGATTTTAGGGCTGTGCCAACGATTCTGAAGATATTCGAAATCGATATTGAAGAATATCGCAAAGATACCGAATACGATTAATAGCGTTCCACGTGAGTTCCACAAACTTACTCCGAACTTATTAGGTGGGTATTAGGTTTTACTGCATTAGTTTTTCTGTCCCCATAGTTAGAGTTTCAAGTGAATCGAGTTTAGGTATTCCGTTCCACGGTAAGACTTTATAGTCTTAGACGGCACTGAATATTATATTTTAAAAGTTTAAACAATAAATATCAACAAATTAAAGCTATTCACTACTCTGATACTAGTCTCTCAAATATTCTTCTTTTAAAAGTAGTAAAATATATAAAAAACTTACAAACAACACACAAACACTAAACACACATCGTCACACGGAACGCACAAACGTCAAACTTCCAAGATGGCGGATGACAGCTGCGTGCTCTCCCGCCACATGCTGAGGCCCGAGTGCGGCTGGCCAGGCCCGAGCATGTCAGGCGACGCGAGCTGTCAGCCGCCGATAGAATTTATGGCCACAATTGGGACCCTCCGGATGGTGTGATCGCCGATCTACCGGTTGACATTGCCTCGTTTCTATGAAACGCAATTTAACTATCAACTGACTCATGTACCAACGAACTGATTTTGCGAGCGTAAATCACATGACGCATCTTTCTCCAGAATCAATCCTCTCGCTGGTGCTTAAGCACCATACTGACCGTCCAGCCTGAAAATCCAATGCCACGGCCATGAAGCCGGCTTGTAGGCAAAAATTATAAATAATTGATAATAACTCCCCACACCGATCTTGGCGACGGTGGCCGGTTTCACTGAAACCAGGCCAGTTACGCAGGAGTAATTTTATAGTGCGCAGTAGGTACAAAGAGCACTCTCTCTTCTCTTACTCTGAAAATGCAATAGGACGGATAACCGACGGTCGACGCGACTGGTGAGAGATCAGGCGTAAGTCCGACTTTTTACATGCCCATCCGACGCATGGACCATCTTTCTTGTCAATCGGGTGATCAGCCTGCATTGTCCTAACCAAACTTGTCTAACCACTAGACCCAGAAGCTGTTTTTGACACTAATGACGGCCGGTGCTAGATTTGCAGGGTGGACCAGGATTATGCCGCATTATTCAATAATGGGTCCTATAACGCGGCCTGGCCTTGAGGTCTTCGGAATCGCAAACTTGAAGCAAGTTAGGTAGAAGTCAGTGAGCCCGAAAAATATCTGCAGGTCTATAATGGCCCCATTAAGTGAATCGTACCTACTATGAAACAATCGTACACAAACACTTCATGATTCTCTTAATTGACAATGAAGCAATTCTTATTATGTGTTCAATTTTACGAACTGTTAGAGGTTGATGGACTAGACTATTATTTTAACATAACATTTGATATAATAATTCCCTACACCGATTTCGGTGACGGTGGCCGGTTTCATTGGAACCCGGCCAGTTTTGAAGGAGTAATTTTATAGTGCCTGAGTGTGTGTGCAGTACACAAGAGCACTAACTCTTCCTCTTACTCTCATAACCCAGTGGGACGGAGAACCGACACGACTGGCGAGAGATCAGACGCTTTACATGCCCATCCGACGCATGGATCATCGTTCTTGTCAGATAATCAGGAGATCAGCCTGCATTGTCCTAACCAAACTTGGAAACAACATTTTTTCTTGTTCCAATGCGCGAATCGAACCCACGACCTCCGAGTCGAGAGCCAAGCTCTAACCACTAGACCACGGAGGCTGTTAACATTTGATAGATAGCTCATAAAGATGATGAATCTCTTAGCTTTATGAGGGCTAATCATGATGAATCTGTGGTAACAACGAGCTGATTACACTCCTAATAATAATAAGCGTAACATTGTATTCCTACGTCGTAGATGCGTCTATCACAATTCACGATTAATATAATCAGAAACGGCATTTAAGGAGTTTTTTTTTATAACTCAAGAAGTTTTAACATCAACATTTATTTGCCTTTTAAACATTTTTTTTTTTTAAATAATGATATCAAAAGTTTTTATTTATCTCGTTAAAAATGTACCTAATTAAAAGTTACAGGTAATGACTTAAGCAAAATATTCGAGTATTAATAAACGTAAATGTGATGTAGAAGTAAATCGCAATATCATTTCACACATAAAAAAATAATTTTCCCATTTCTATGCTAATGTAATTTTATATATTCGGTTGAATCGCCTATATTATAATCAAACCAATATAATAATCGTAATTTTATACAAATCTAATCATCATAAATTAAATTTTACAGAAAGTCGGTGAAAAATAACTTTTAAATAATAAAAGAGTAATTGTTATTGTAGTAAGCAATAGTAAATATTATGTACTCACGATGTTTACTTTGTCTGGTACAGTAGCGGCCGGGGAAGGCCGAGAGCTCGGTCTGAGGGTGGCAGGACCTGCACCCCGCGCACCCCGCGCACGCGTACTCACGGGGTAGTTACTACGTGTCCATAGTAAGCGGTGGCTATCGAAGGATAGTTGATAGTAAGGGCCAGGCCCTCTAGTCAAGACGCATTCGATAATTTCGACGGCGAAGTTTGAAATTAAAAATGTATAGGATTTGACGCAAATTATCGCTAAGTGACATGTTGCTTGCGATGCCTTACGTCAAAACTCAAATCCTATACATTTTGTTTTCGAACTTCGTCGTCGAAATTATCAAATGCATCTTGACTAAGGGCCCTGGGACCCAAATTTCGTACATTGTTGCACGACGAAAGATAAAACATAAATATTATTAGCATTTAGTATGCGCTGTTTCCAGGGATAAAACGTAGCTAGACCAATTTTTCTCCCCCAAAACTTCCAGCATACTAAATTTCATGGCAATACTTGCAGCCGCTTTCGAGAAACCGATCACAATATTGTCTCGTTTCAAGTATCAGATAACCCCGTTGTGACCAATAGTTCCAGAAAGTAGGTTTATGAATTTGCACTTCAATTTTACAACTATATGTACGTATTTTATTGAATAAGAAATACGTCGAATAGATAACATATATATGTATGTATGTCGGACTAGACCAAAAAATTGATTGTAAATTGAGTTTATGGCCTCTCAGAAAAATCCACGCGAGAGCGTGGCAAAAAAGCACGGAAATATATTTCTTATATATTTCCTAATAAATATAAATATACTTATAATATAATTATATAATACACACATTTAATACACAATATACAACCACGACCCAGGAACACAGAAACACATATAGGGAGAGAGCACCAATTATCAGCACTTTAAAAATGGTCCAATTATAACCTCGATTATTACAGAGGAAAATACTATATAGTTTAAAGTATGGTGTCGCTGGCAGTAGATTCCAGAAACGTTAAAGTTTTGTTTTCATTAAGTGGAAACAAAAATTAATTACAGAGAAGCTTATAGTTCTACTATTTATTCGGTAGCTCGGTGCTGATAATTACGTACAGTGCTAGCAATTGGGTGTGTTACCCTAAAACTAATAAAAATAAAGTTATACACACTAGGTACTTCACTCTCACTACCATGCATTTGTTACATACTCGTAATGACAGTAGGTGTTAGAGTTTAACACAATTATACATTAACATATTTTGTTGCGTATCTAAAGGCAAAATAACTCTAAAAGTTAAAATTAAAAAATATTTATATATATATATATATATATATATATTGTTGGATGAACCCCCCTTCCCCGTCAGACATGTTATGCCGAGTGACAGTATAAAACCCCATGCCCAAGCGTTGTTCGGCCTATTTGTTGCCTGGCAGCGCTCGGTGCGGAAGAAGTCACTCGGTATACGTGAGCCATTTTGTTTTTCCGTTCTTTATTTAATTTTCTTGTCCTTTTTTTATAATTATTGTGAAATTACTTGCTGATTAATTCATTATTTAAGTTGTAAATTGATTTAAATTGTTAACATGTAAATAAAAATGAAGTTTGCTCGTGTTGTTCTATTTTTTTAGATTTATTTCCGCTTTATTTGCTAAAATCAGAAGCGGGGATAAAGAATTCAATGCCCACACGGTTAGTGGTTTACTTTTTGTTATAACGCGGACAGCAAGTAATTTCTCCGACTACCCTCAGTTTTTGGTGAATAGTGTTAACAATGCCGCGAACTAAGTCTCGTAGGTACCATCAAAGTGGCTCGCGTAATCGGGACGCTTCTCGTTTTCGCGATAGGCGCGTTCGTAATAGATCGCGTACAAATTCTCGTACAAGTAGTGACGGTCGCTCGTCTTACCGTAGTACGTCACGACACTCGCGGAGCGTGTCACGTCGTTTGGATAAATCTACCCGCAAATCTCGTCGCTCATATCGATCTCGTAGCTTGTCTAGAACCCATGACCGTTCACGCAGACCGTCGCGTCGTCATGTACGAGACAATTGCAGTCAATCACGATTAGAAACGTCGAAGTTGGGTACGTTAGAACCAAGCTCGCTTGTAGATAACGGTCGTAATACAGACACGCTGTTACGCGGTTCGGAGGCCAGTAGCCTTACTCAAGCAATCGTGGACGCCGTAAGGGCAGTGCAACCGACGCACTCACACAATTATTTCGTTTCAAATTTTGACCCTACTATTAATAATATCGAGATATGGTGCGAGGAGGTAGACCGCGCTAGGGAGCTTAATAGATGGTCCGATCACGAGTGTCTCGCGTAGCAAATTGTTTAAAGGGCGACGCAAAGGTGTGGCTAAGCGAATGGGTTACTGCCGATAGGACCTGGTCTAATTTTAAAAATGAATTTAAATCTCTTTGTCCGGCAAAGCTTGACTACGCTAACATACTTTATGATGTTATGAACAATACCTCGGATAAATTCAATACGTACGCTGAATATGCCCGGCGAACTTTACTACGTTTGCGCATTGTGCAAGGCCTAAGCGATGAACTACGTATTCTTATAATTACAAGGGGAATTGTTAACCCTCAAGTGCGCGCGGCTGCCGCTAACGCCGATTTAACCCCAAATAACATTGTCCTTTTTGTCGATTTACACAAAACCAAACAATCATAATAATATGCGAGAACCACGTGGTGCGCCGTTATTGTCCTACAAAACCTGCGATTAGTAATAGCGTGAATAAACCATACGTAGATACATAATGGCGGTTCTCCTAATCTGTGTACGTTCTACAAAAAACTAGGAAAATAACTGCAAACCTTCTTAAAAAAGCATCATAAAACGATCCACATCTGAGTACGCTAGCCCAATCATACTGGTTAAGAAGCGCGATGGTTCGGACCGGCTTTGCGTCGACTTTCGGGCTCTCAATCGTATTACAATCAAGGATAGGTATCCTCTTCCATTGATTGAGGATCAAATAGATAGACCGGGAACGCACATATATTTCTCGAGTCTCGACATGGCGTTTATCTACTGGCGCAAGGTACTCGGAACCCTTACAAGCGCGGGTTTTTCTGTCAATTTACGAAAAATATTTATTTCTAGTGACTGAAGTTGAGTATCTTGGTAGGATCGTAAATAGGGGTCAGGTGAGGCCGAGTCCACGGAAAATCGAGGCATTGATCAACACAAAACCTCCCGAGAACGTCAAACGGGTGAGGCAACTGTTAGGGCTCGCAGGTTATTTTAGACGCTATATCAAAGGGTATGCCTCCAATACCGCTCCCACTGCTCGCCTCACTCGAAAGAACTGCGAATTTTCCTGGCATCTGAACGCGAGTCTATTCGCCAGGAGCTTATAGGGCTTTTGACAAACGAGCCAGTCCTAGCTATTTTTGATCCTAACTAACCTACCGGGGCACTAATATCTATTCTGTGACCGAGGTCCATGCAGCAGACGCCAGCAGTATAGGCTATGGAGCAGTCCTGCTACAGGTCCACCCCAATGGTAAAAAACACGCGATCACCTACCTCAGCAAGGTAACACAAGGTGCTGAAGGTAAGTACCATTCCACACCATGCACATGGATGCCCTGGGACCACTATCCCGATCCGGAGTATACAAGTATGTCTTAATTACCGTTGACAGTTTTAGCAAGTACTGCATGCTAACTCCCATGATTCGTCAAGATGCCGACGAGTTAAAAAAGGTAACTACACATACGATCTCGCTGTTCGGCGTGCCGAAGCTCATGATAACCGACAAGGGCCGCATGTTCGAGTCAAGCGTGTTTGTCAAAGTGAGTCAACGACATGGGCTGCGACCTACATCATATAACGCCCAGGATGCATCATGCTAATGCCCAGGTAGAACGGTATATGCGTACGATACTTAATATGATCAGAATAAAGACCAATCATAGAAAAACGTCGTGGGCAGACACACTATGGAAGATGCAGCTTGTCATTAACGTGACAAAACAGAAATCACCCAGGCATCACCACTCAATCTCCTAATAGGAATCAAAGCAGCCACCCCAGTCATCCGTGCCCTGGTCAGAGATGTTGCTGTTGAGGGAACTTCTGGAAAGAAACCAAGCGCAGCAAGATGTACGTGTCAATCAACAAAGACGTCCTTCACGGGAGTTTCAGGTTGATGATCTTGTGTTCGTAATTAAAACCTCTCAGTCCACAGGAAAGCTCGATTCTGGAATGCTATTTCATGTCATTTATGATCGTGGACATTTTGCCGAGTGGTCGCTACCGATTGAAACTTGTCAGTGGCGATTACGGAAAGACAACACAAGCAGCGGCTCAGCATATGGTGCCCTGGCGTGGCGAGTGGAGCCCAGAGACCTGCTCTGCATTCTTCGTTTGTGAGTATTGGCTGTTCGTAGCGAACCATCTCGCTAGTCGAACACGGGCGTTGAAGTACGATCAAGACACTTTTGTATATTCGTATTTCGTAGTAAGACAACTTGCTAGTCGAATACGAGCGTTGACGTATTTTCAAGTCGCCTTAATCTAACGAATGCGTTAGCACGTATATTATGTGCTAAGTCGTATTGGCGTTAGTTTGTCAAGTCGTATGTATCGTTGGTTATTTAACAATAACCAAGTCGTGCATAACGTTGACTGTTTGTCAAGTCGTATGTATCGTTGGTTATTTAACAATAACCAAGTCGTGCATAACGTTGACTATTTGTCAAGTCGTATGTATCGTTGGTTATTTAACAATAACCAAGTCGTGCATAACGTTGACTGTTAAAATTTGTTTGTCAAGTCGTATGTATCGTTGGGTATTTTAACAATAACCAAGTCGTGCATAACGTTGACTGTTAAAATTAGTTTGTCAAGTCGTATGTATCGTTGGGTATTTAACCAAGTCGTGCATAACGTTGACTGTTAAAAAAATGTCGGTTTAAACAAAAAATTGTGATAGACCGTCTAACGGGGATCATGTATGTTTTCAGGTGAAGCTGAGCTATCGGTATCTACTCTGCCACCGGAACGACGGTGACGCCAGGCAGAAACGACGACGTTGGTGACACAATGCCTGCTGCAACACCAACAGACGGAAGTGACAACGCCGCCAGCTCGCTCCTATCGCCCGTAGCCGGGATCCCTGGGGCATTGATGCCCCTACTGGACTGGACATCTCGGGGTCCCACACACCAGGATCGAGGACGACCAGCTGTCAGGAGAGGCCGTGTTGGATGAACCCCCCTTCCCCGTCAGACATGTTATGCCGAGTGACAGTATAAAACCCCATGCCCAAGCGTTGTTCGGCCTATTTGTTGCCTGGCAGCGCTCGGTGCGGAAGAAGTCACTCGGTATACGTGAGCCATTTTGTTTTTCCGTTCTTTATTTAATTTTCTTGTCCTTTTTTTATAATTATTGTGAAATTACTTGCTGATTAATTCATTATTTAAGTTGTAAATTGATTTAAATTGTTAACATGTAAATAAAAATGAAGTTTGCTCGTGTTGTTCTATTTTTTTAGATTTATTTCCGCTTTATTTGCTAAAAATATATATATATATATATATATATATATATATATATATATATATATATATATATATATATATATAAATTATAGTCGAATAGCAACCACTAGCCGACCTTTAGTTATCATTTGAATGCTGTAAGAACTTTTTTCGTCTCTATTATGATCTTCATAATATTAAAGAATAAAAAATCTATTTCTATAGCCAAAGATACAGAACTATTTATTCCTTAAACTGTATACAATATAGTTAAGATGTTACAGTGTATGGAATAGTATCAACTTAGCCCGTTCGCGCATGCAATAATTGAATGTTAGAACTTAGAATACATTATAAAATAGAGCATACATTAAAACTAATAGTGCAGTAGCCAGTATCAAATATATTTACGCAATAACCTCTGGGTTTTAAATTCAGTTTACGTTGAATATACTATTTTACGAGCATAACCGTATTATAACGGGTCACCTTACAGTGGCTGATAAGGATATGTCACCGTAAAATTGCAAAAACCGATAGATTGTAATATTACTAGAGATATTGTAATAAGTAGACAGATTGTCTAATAAAAATTTCTCCTTACAATGTCCTTAAAATGTACGCATTATTATTTCGTTATCATTAGTAATATGAAAAAGAAAACAAATATGGCGGCGCGGCGCGGGGCACTTGCCGTTTAACCAATCGGCATGGTAATTTTTATTGTAATATAACGCAAAATAACGTATAAATTGTAACAAGAAATTTTTATTTGAGAATCTGTCGACTTATTACAATATCTCTAGTAATATTACAATCTATCGGTTTTTGCAATTTTACGGTGACAGATACATCTTGAAATTCAGCTGAACGCACTCTGTGAATTAATAATTATAAAATCATTCATTCACTAACACCCCTGGATCGCTTATGCTAGATTTGTGTAAGTTTAGACTTATGTAAAGAGCTTAATATGTAGGTAAAGAGTAATAATTAGATTTAGTTCAAAAAATTATAATTTTATTTACTTTAAGCAACATATTAGGTTGGGGAAAAAGTTTCTTCGCATTTTATATAAAAATTCAAAAGGTTTTTTTATAAAGTTTATTTACAAGTGACTAAAGTATATAGGTGCCATTTTCTTCGATAACTTTTTGCCATCTTGTTGGTAGGTACATGATCCCATTGCTATAATATTTTTGGGGCTTCTGATGAAAAAACTGCGACAAGTGGTTTTGGCAGTCCTCTTGTGATGTCAACCTGACACTGCCTAAGGAATTCTGCAGCGACCGAAACAGGTGGAAATCTGAAGGTGCAAGGTCAGGACTATACGGCGGATGCATTAATACCTCCCAGCCAAACTCCCGTAATTTTTTCTGAGTGGCTAAAGATGTGTGAGGTCTAGCGTTATCATGGTGAAAAACCACACCCCTTCTGTTGATTAATTCCGGCCGCTTTCTCTCAACTTCTTGCTTTAATCTCATCAGTTGTTCGCAGTACAGTTCAGAATTGATGGCCCTGCCTGGCGGTAACAGCTCATAATGAATAATGCCCTTCCAATCCCACCACACACACAGCATCACCTTGTTGCGAGTTAAACCGGGTTTCGCCACAGTCTGTGAAGCCTGACCGGCCTTTGACCACGATCCTTTTCGCACGTTCTTGTCGTACGTGATCCACTTTTCATCACCAGTTATCAACTTCTTCAAAAATGGTTCGGTTTCATTACGTCGTAATAAAGAATCACAAATGAGTACACGGTTCATTAGGTTTCTTTCAGTGAGCTCATGAGGCACCCAAATATCGAGCTTTTTTGTGTACCCAGCTTTTTTCAAATGCGCCAAAACCGTTTTGTGGTCAATCCCCAGTTCTTCAGCTACATCGTAACTACTAATATGCCGATCCTGCTCCACTTTTTCAAAAATGGCAACAGTTTTGTCCGTAACAGGGCGACCAGAGCGACGTGCATCTTTTATATCAAAATTTCCGGATTGAAAACGCTTAAACCAAATTTGCGCTACTCTCACAGATACTGCATTAGGTCCATAAACATCACAAATTTTTTTCGCGGCTTGTGTTGCATTTTTACCTTTTTTGTAATAAAATTTTAAAATGTATCGAAGTTCTTCATAAGAATAACTCATTTTAACAATAAGAAAAACAAATGAAAATCTCAAATTTACCTAATTTGAATTTGGAATTGTCTTCTGTAAAATTAAAACTTTTTAATGATACCAAAATCAGCCAGATACAATTGGTATAGCCCAAGATATTTTATGACAAGTTCATACATACTATAATGCGAAAAGACTTTTTCCCCAACCTATTATTAATAGAGAGATATTGAAGGAGATTCTTGTAACGTAACTCTCCAGTGCGTCTGATGAAGATAGTTATTATATTTATTTATATATTTAAACATAATAAATATTATATAAAATATTTTGTATTGATACTTTCATTAAATTATACTTTTGCACATCGCCTATTTTCCTGTGCATTATTACTTCCAATATCATCCAAAAGGTTGCCTGAAAGAAACTGCTTTAACTAATAAGGGGCCATCCATAAATAACGTCACACGAATTTCACGATTTTTGACCCCCTCCCCCGTCCTTGTTACAGTTGGTCACATTTGTGAGACCCCCCCCCCTCCCTAGTGTGACGTCACATATTACAATTTTAGGTCTAGAAATAATTATCATATCATAGCTATTACTTAACACTTAGATTAAAATATATTTAGAAATGTGTGACGTCACAAAAATGAGGGCCCCTCCTACCCCCTTGTCACACAATGTCACACTTCGTCGATCCCCTACCTCCCCCTTAACGTGTGACGTAATTTATGGATGGCCCCTAAGGTCGCATTTGTGTGCATGTCTGATTTCTGTTTAATGTTATGTCTCTATGTTTTCTGTTAATTGTTTTGTGCACAATAAAGTATATTTGAATTGAATTGAATATGAAAATCAGTTTATTTGCTTGGGGCGTTAAAAAGTAGGTATAGTAAAAGCATCAAAATTTATTCGAACATATTAGAAGAAGCTTAAAGTAGGTATGTACTATTTTTTTATTATAAGTTCCCACAAACTCTACGAACTTATTCTACATTGAAGGATATTTAGGCTTATACATATAAAAATTATCTCATTTTCTTTTTTCTAAGCTTAATAACGCTATAAATACCCGCTTATCTCACCAATATAATAAAAAACTTTCTTAACCTTTTTTTCTTCGTTGATAAGAAAAAAAAAGAGAAATAAGCTAATCTACAGAACCTACTGGGTCTCCTCGACGCAACGCTCGATTAAGGGGCAAATAGCCCCTAAAGCTTAAAAATCGCTCAGTTTGAGTCGGAACTACTCCGAAAAATGGGAATAAAAAAATTCAAAAAAATATACATTTCACACTTCAATCCTTCATCTTTAATATCATCGTTAATTTTTTTAAAAAGACGAAGATTAATATTAAATAAATTAAAATTAAAAAGCCCTGTTTTCAGATTTCTTTTTCTATCTACTTACTACCTACTACGGCTATAAAGATGGTTCTTTTACGAAAATGTGAAGAATATATTTATCTAACATTTCATCGTTGGGTTTTTCGAAATACCGTTTTGTTTTCAAAATATACGTAAATAACTATTATTTTGTGAAAATATTTGTAAGCGGTGCGTGCGCGGGCGCGCGGGACAGTGAGCCGCTGACTTTCGTACGAGGAGGTTGTGTCACTCTCCGCGGTGCCGCTATTTCGCAATCGTTTATTTTACTCTTGAAATAATAGGAAACAACATGCCGTAAAAAATAAATTATGAAAACCTTAGCGAGCACTTTGCCTGCGATAGAATGAAAATGTTCGATCGTTGAATGTACTTTTTTGTTCCTTCAACTTCTTACTTGAAATTTTAATAATATATTAATATAATATTATATAGTATATATTATAGTATAATATTTTATTATATAATATGTACTTGTAAATTTCACAGAAAGAGTATAGTTCTATTTCTATGACGACCTCTGTGGCTCAGTTGGTTGAGCGTGTCGTTGCTCAAGCCGGGGGTCGCGGGTTCAAATCCCGCCGACGGAACAAAAAGTTTTCTGTGTTCCTGGGTCATGGATGTGTATTAAATATGTGTATAATATAATAAAAATCTTAATTATGTGTATAGTATAAAAGTATTAAATAAACTTCCGTTATCTGGTACCCGTAACACAAGTTCTTCGAGAACTTACCACGGGATCAGATTGACGTGGTGTGAAGCGTCCATAGATATATTATATTATTTCCGTTTTAATTGTCTATTTAGTATATCAACGTTTTGAGGTATATAGTATATGAGGTAAAAATGCCTAAGCGACATTTATTTATTTATTTAACACACATACAACTACCATTACAGACAAAACCAATTCGATAGCGTAGGAGAGCAAATTCATATTTTATATAATACATATTATGATATTTCCAGTTTAAATAATAATAATTGATAAAAAATAATAATTAAAGAAAATATAATAATTAAAGAAAGACACATATGACGCATAAATTTAGTAAACTTTATAGAAGAGTGATTTAACGTTAAAATTTTTAGAAAAAAGAAATCATTAAAAATTACAAAATAGTCGGATTTAGATGGTTTTAACATACATCTATATATCTATTTATCAATAAGATACAATCTGTATCTTATTTTTATAGCAATTTTTGATATTAAAACGAGTCATATAGCTTTCGAATTACAGGCAGTTTATGTCGCTTAGGTAAAAAAGTCCTAATTCGAAAAATAGGTAAAATTATCTAAGCTATCAACGAAAGTTATGTAATATCAAGTAAAATTGCCTACATTTTATTTTAAAGGTTTTCAGCAACATGTAAAAATAGATAAGCTATAGATACATTTTCTGTAATAACAGGTAAAAATAACTAATTCCAAACACTTTAAAAAAATTATAGGAGTATTCATCTAAATGGCCTAAGAGTTTATAAAATAAAACAAGATAAGTTACATAAATGTTGCTTACATTAAAAATTTTCTACGGCTAAAGTTATCTTAGTAAATTTATTATTCAATGACATTGTAAATTTTTGCTCCTAACTGACAATATTCTCCTTCTTCTTGTTTATAAACATTAATTGCAGTTCCCTTGTCTGACTAAAACGAGCTAAAACGTTAGCTAATTTTGATCTTGAAATAATAAAAAATATAGAAGTAAAAACTCAAGGCCTAGGATTTCAGCCCATTGCTTTATGCTTAAGCTGCGGCCCCATTCCTTGAGTTCTCTCTTGGTAGTGCTGGGAGATATTCCACATACCGATTCTGGGCATGACACCGTGACACAATTGGCCCAAAGCCTACCCAGCTCATCCGCGGTTTTGTTGCCGGAGATATTGCCGTTGCCTAGAACCCATACCAGACTGATGCTGTTATCTCGTCCTAGCATGTATAGCGTTTGAACACAAGCCATAACTAATTTAGATGAAAGAAGAAGGGGCAAAAAGTCCCCATCCTTGTAGCACTATAAGACATATTATATCAAATGAAAGGGCTTAAAAAAAGTGTCATTGTTTTGTATGACAAAAATCCTCTAAACCATGGGAGAAAAAAGTAAATGAGGGTTAAAAAAGTTTAAAAAAATCATTCTATATTATTGCACCGTTTCATAGTGTTGCTACTATGGAAAAATTTTTGGAAAGAAATGGTATACACTCAACTTTAGAAAAGTGTTATATTTTGATAAACTGCCTCATATTTTGATGAAATGTATGGAATGATAATAAAATACTAAAAATAAGCTCTTTCCTCAATTTTTTCGCACATACCTAATTACTTTCTGGAAATTGTTTCTTACTTACAACGCTATCGAATGGTGCAATAATACAAAATGTATTTTTTTCCTAATTTGCGGATTCGAATCCTGGCCTGGAAAAGTGGTTTATGTAAAATCAAATAATTCAGATAAAACAATTACATTAAAATACATATAATTAAATAGCAAAAATAATTTTAAAACGATTAGGTACAGAAAAAAAGTAAAAAAGATATTGTACATGGTGAATTATTCTTCTGGGCGTTGTAAGAGAAGTCAAAAAAAATTAGCAATAGCAATTTAGCCCTACGGAATATCGAGGCCGACTTGATGAAAACTTAAACTGCATCATTTTTGATAACTCATTTTTCCTAGACAGGATTCGAACCCATAAATTATGGAAAAAAAATACATCCTGTGTACTGCACCTTTAAATAGTATCGCAAGTAAGAAACAATTTCCATTGTGTAAGTATGTGACAAAATTGAGGAAAGAGCTTATTTTAGCATTTTATTATCATTCCATACATTTCTTCAAAATATGGGACAATTTATCAAAATATAACACTTTTCTGAAGCTTGCTGTATACCATTACTTCCCGAAAATTGTTCCTTATTAGCAACACTATGAAATGGTGCAATAATACAGGATGATTTTTAAACTTTTTTTCACTTATAACTCTCATTAACTTTTTTCTCCCATGGTTTAGAGATTTTTCGTCATACAAAAAAATTACACGCTTTTTAAGTCCTTTGATATATGTCTTGTAGTGCTACAGTAGTGGGGACGGGATCCATACAAAAATGCCCCTTCTTCTTTCTGCTGCTGTCAGTGCCTTCAGCGCAGTGTGATTGTTCTGACAGACTGCGCTGAAAGCATTGACAGTAGCAGAAATATCATCTAAATTATCCTAATCTTCTCTATAAGATTAGGATGTTTTATGGACAAGGACAATCTGTAGGCTCTGTAGTGAACAACTCATCACAGCCTCAAACATGGTTGTAAATTGTCCTAAGCAAGTATATAGGCAAGCCTGTAGGTGGCATGCCCCCGTAGAAGGTCCGTCCACCCGGTTGTCTTTCCTGGATCCGTCCGTGTACCAGACTATGTCATTGGAGTGAACATTGATTCCTATCCTCTTCTCTCCCTAGATGATAGGAAAACCTGGTGTTGCTTTGAGAAGCTATGCACCTTGATCATATCGTCTGATGGCATGGCCATGATAGGTGTCTTAAGAAGAGACTATTGCATCTGTCCATGAAGGGTGGAAGTCCATTTGGCTTCCTGGCCTTGAAAAACGCTACTATCGCCATACATTTGTCATTAAAAATGTACGGTGATAGCAGCTTTTGATGTAACAAAAGAGATGAACAATATTTGTTATATTCTGATAATTTTTTTATGAACATGAACTTGGCAAAATCGCTTTAAAATTTTATCATAGTAACATATTTTGTCGGCAGCGTTAATTCGTTAATCGTTGAAGTTAATTCTTAACCCCAGTTAACATAATTTTTCCAAGGAATCCACGGAAAACTTTTTATTCTCTTATGGATTCGAACCCACGCCCTCTGGCTTGAGCACTAAAGCGCTAACCACTGAGCCACAGATATCTTCATCTAAACTGATTCAATTTAAGTCTCTATAACTCCTGAATTTATGAAGTTTTTTGGACCGTTATAGTTTTCGTTCAAAGTTTATTACATGGACTACCATCATGAATTTTTCACATTTTTAGAACCAGCCATTTGGCTTTTAGAGGGGGGGACGCCGTATTTTAACAAGAAATGCGCTTAAAAGTGGAATATCGCGCAAACGGATACGTACGTACATCAAAATATAATCTCAGAAACCTCTTAGGCCCACTTGCGCCAATCCGGGTTAAAGTTAACCCTGGGTTAAAAATCATGTTATCTCTATCGTTCTTCGTATTTGTGAAAGAGAAAGCATGATATTTTAACCCAAGGTTAACTTTAACCCGGATTGGCGCAAGTGGGCCTCAATGTTCTTATAATGTCTATGTACCTAATTATATCTCCCCTTTTCGTGTAGGTGTAACCAAAAATTATCTTCATTTATTTTAGCACTATGTCGACGTGATAAATAAACTTATCCATTCAAAGTTTCATATTTCAAGCACCACCGTTTGGATGGACAGACGGACGGGCGGACGGTCGGTCGAATGGAAGGACATGACGAAACTATAAGGATTCCGAGACATGAACTACGGAACCTTAAAAAAGGAATAATAATGAAACCACACCGATTTCAGTGACTGTTGCCAATTTAATTGAAAATAGACCAGCTATAGGAGCTATTTTATTATGTCCAAGTATGTGCGCAAAGTTTACTCCCATAACCTAGTATATTGATATTTTCTACTACCGATAGGACTAACTAGCGAAACATGAGGCGCATAAATATAGAAATATATTTAGCAATGTTTGCGTTCATTAAGGTTCCCACACACTGTAAATTTAATACTTTTAGTTACATTTTATCTAACCGACGACAAAAAAAAATATCTAACCGACATACTTAAAAACAAAAGTTTTCAAGTAAAAATATCTACATAGCACGAATAGTTATTGTGTCAAATATGTAAAACTATCTTTACGCCAATATTGTTTTATTTCACTATGGGTAAAATTCTACAAGTTGCACTTTCGTAAAATAATGGTATCAAATTAAATGCACTGTAAGGACAATTCACAAATAATTTGTATGGAGAAAATGTACAAAGTGTTCACGAAAAGAATTTTTTAAACAAGTAAAAATATTTTTGTGCAAACAAAAGAAAAGTAAAAACATGAAAAATAGACAGTAGATTTTTAAAATTCTTCAAAATATTCAAATGATTTTTTTTATAAATAGCTTTTTGTTGTCGCTTAGTGAACATAACATTCATGATTTTGTATAAATTTCACTATATCTAAGCGACAAAAAAATCGTCGTAGGAAGACGACGATTAGACCAATCGACGCAGAAAAAAATAATACAAACTCATTGATATAACTCATTTTCGGTATTTTTGTCGCTTAGGAAAGCGAAAAAACACCTAGTGGATATTTTAGTGATTCTGTCAATAGCACTAAGTATTGCATTTTGGTGGGCGTAGAGGTGGAAAATGAAATCGAAAGTGATGGGTTGGAAGCCGCATTGCCTACCAAATAATTTCTAGATTTCGGGAATAACCTCGACCGGCTTCTACAGAAGAAGGAGAAGCGGCTTATACATTCTACGTTTTTTCTTTGCTCATAGACCAGAAATAAATTAATATTTTCAAGTTGCATTTAAATCAATCCTAAAGTCGTATAAAAGGGCCGTTCCTCAGTTTATAATTTGAGTCGCGGCGCGGCCGCGCGCGGAGATCGCGAGCGCTGCGGGGTGTATGCGGGTGGCGCGGCGGGAAGTGTTAGGCCACGCCCGAATCTGTGACGTCATCTACGTATATTTTCGCCTTAAGTTCAGAATTAGATCAATCATGTGTTATTACGGAGAGCCAGACTTCAACTCCGATGGGCCAGCTCAACCAAAAACTTACAGCTCCTTCCTCGCAGAAAACCGGCATATTGGACAACATTGAGATTTTTATTTCGTATCCAAGATAAGAGGCAAGAGAAACCTTATAAAAGTTTAAACTTAAAAATTAAATTAATTATCGGTTCAATTACGACCACTAGTCGACCTTAGTGAAAAGCTTTTAAAGTGAAAATTTGTAAATTATTTATTAGTAAATTAGTTGCCTTCATCCGTCACTTTGTAACTGCCATTTTGTAGTTAAGCTTCAACTACTAATTAACAACTTACTTGACATCACTAATTATTATAATATAGTAATATAAAGATATTATAATATACTAATATAAATAATTTGAAAGAATGAAAGAACCTGCGTTACTTTCTCATGTGTTTCAAATGTAAACGACAATTTAAAAACCTCAAAGTAGTGCTCTTAAAAATTACTTGTTGTATGAAATACCACACATGACACAACACGTAAATATAATAAGTACATATAAAGAAATTTCGTAGGCATACGCTGTTCAGTCTCTTTATTCAATATTCTTGTTAACAAAAAGACATCACTACAATATAATGCTACGAATTTAAATATAACTTATTTGCAATGTAATAAAGAAAGACAATGACACATTAATTCCTTCAAATCAAATCTTTACCAAAAGATTAAATTTGATATGAACAGAGTATGCGTATTTCCTAAGAAACTTATTTTTGCCCATAAAATTATATTTAATCTTTAAATTGCTCGCATTTAGTACAGATCTGATTGTATTGTTACGAAAGGAAGAAATATTGTTGTTATTAGGGAACATTTCTAGCTCCAGGGCCCAGGGTCCCGATTTTCGGCCCTTGAAATCCCGGTATCGATCCCATGACCTACATTCCATGATGCTGCGTTAAGGCCAAGTCCATGGGGTCCATGGGGAATTAATTTTGTTGTTTATGATAAAATAATTAGCTAGGGAAATGTGATTTAGTTTAATTTAGTTATTTTTAATTTAGTTACCTAACTAATTTATTGTTTATATAAGGTTCATATTAGCTTTAGGTAAAGTATTAATAAACTTTACAAATGTAGTAAGTTAAAACCTTTAGTTATGGCTGTATTCAGTTGAAGACCTCCGTGGCCTAGTGGGTAGACCGTTTGATTCACACTCGAGAGAGAGAGCAGGTTCGATTCGCAGGTTGTGGCGTGTACCAATGAGACTTTTTCAGATCTCATTATACGAAATGAGAAATACATTATACGGACGCTCTAACGGTGAAAGAAAACATCTCAAGGAAACCCGCACATGGTTGGCCCCAGACGTATTGACCAGACTATAATGTGAGAATGCCGTATGTGGTTAGGCGACCATACAACATTTGAAAACCGACTGTCCCGGGCACTACAGTATTCCAAGAGTGGTTACTTTATAAATCACCTAATAACGGATGAAAAGGTCTAAGTTATTCAGTAGTGAAATCTCTACAAAACCTTCGCGAAAAATGTACTACACTAATTACCGAAGTGTGATTCTGCTTACCATATTTGTTGTCCTGATATTTTATCCCTTTTGTAATAATTAGTATTTCCTAGACTGTAAATAATCTACTTAGCATAAAAATAATAATATGTTATCTGTACATAAGTAACATTGTAGAATTATATGAGTATGAACAATTTACGAAATTAAAAATTAAAACAGAATATTAAATCTCTGTAGGTATTTACTTTCTGAAACTTTTAAGAAATTGAAAAGCTCAGAACATACCTATGATATGATGATAGAAAATATTATCACTTAGCCTAATTGGTACTTGGTAGGTTATATAAAAATAATATTTTCCGCGAAAGTGCTTCGCCTTAACTGCCAAAACCAATAAAACACTGTGGCTTATTAATCCCTTAAATTTTGGATTCACAGCCGCTATTGTTTTACAGCTCTTTTATATTTATTAAAAATTATATTTAAAATCGTATTTCAATTTGTGTTGTATATTATACAATACAAATTGAAATTGTAGATTATTTCTTCTAGGTAGGTAGGTTCTAGGTTCTACGCACTCACACCAAAGTAACTTTTCCGTCTCGATATTTTTTTATAATCATTAGAAGTCTAGGTGACCAAAATCGTTGCACCATGTACTATCGAACAAGTTGCCGGTCGACCAGACATATGAGATGAAAATCGCGTAACAGCGCTCGTACTCACGTATAATTACGACATGTAGTGCGACCACATCTGCCATCGTTGCGGTCACTTTCTTTGTGTTTAAATATTTTGAGACGTTCTAGTCCAAAGAAAAGGAAATGTTTAGGAACTGGTCCAGCAAGAACTTTGTCGATTCTACGTCTGCTAATCTCTACCCATGTACTTAGATACCCAGCAAATTATTTATTTTAGTCTTTAAGCATAAGGCAAATTTTATAAGTGCATAAAGATTAAATAAAAATAAACAATACGTGAAGCAAAAACATTCAGTAGGTACAGATTTACGGGAATTGTGCGAACTGAGAAGTATGATATTTGTCACAGTTAAAGTTTATGTAGAGGAAGGTGTGTAAACAAATAAAAACTTAGGCCTTTTCATCCGTTATTGGATGATTTATACAGTATTCTCCTAGCGAAGTACCCACTCTTGAAATACCTACTGTAGTGTCTGGGACAGTCGGTTTTTAAATGTCGTATGGTTGTCCAAGCTCATACGGCATTCTCACAACATAGTCAGCCTAGTCCAGAGGAATAACTGGTCGATACGTCTGGGGCCAACCATGTGCGGATTTCATCACGATGTTTTCCTTCGCCGTTAGAGCGTCCGTATAATGTAGGTACTTGAGATGAGAAAAAGAAAAAAAAAACCTGGGAATCGAGTGCGAATCAAACAGTCTACCCACTAGACCACGGAGCCCTTTTTAGGGTTCCGTACCTCGAAAGGAAAAAACGGAACCCTTAAAGAATCACTTTGTTGTCCGTCCGTCTGTCTGTCAAGACCCTTTTTCTCAGGAACGCGTGGAGGTATAACGCTGGAATTTATATCAAATAATCTACTGTCCCTTAGATCTGTGAAAAAAACAAACTTCTAAGCCAACGCAATCAAAAGATACAGCTGTTACCTAATGCCGCAAATTTCTGCAAATTTTCGACACTCGCAAACTCAAAACCTACAGGGAGTACTTCCCGTGAACTCAGAATCTTGAAATTTGGTACGAAGCAACGTCTTATAGCACAGATAAAGGAAAAATTGCGAAAACCGTATTTTTTGTTACATGATATATCATATAATAAAAAGATTTTTAATAATTTTTAATATTTTTTTAATAATTTTGACGACCTCTGTGGCTCAGTGGTTAAGCGTGTTGGTGCTAAGCCGGGGGTCGCGGGTTTGAATACCGCCGAAGAAACAAAAAGTTTTTCTGTGTTCCTGGGTCATGGATAATATAATAAAAATCTTAAATATGTGTAGATATAGTATAAAAGTATTAAATTTCCTCATAATGCGTAGAGGTATTAAGTTGAAATTCATATCAAATACTGAGGTCTATAATACATTTAAGCTGTAACAAAATCACTACAGGTTTGTACGGAACCCTCGGTGCGCGAGTCTGACTCGTACTTGGCCGGGGTTTTTTTTATTACCGATTAATATTACGGTATTTATCAGAGTAATCGAGCTTTTAGGCATTAATGGGCGAATTTTGACCACAGGACGATCTCTAGTAAATAAAAATGTTATAGACATATAACATTTCTATGTACCTACCTGTGCTATTTGAGTGCTTAGTTATTTATAAAGATCTATTTGACGTCCTAAACGGTCCAGGAACTGCTGGAAGTAAGTCACGGCATTAATGACCGCTTCCCCACAGCAAAGTGTGAACGCATGCCATATATCTTTGTGATACACATGAGATGAGTGAATATTTTGTCTGAAGATTTATCCGACGATAATAATTTTATGGATTTGAGGATTGTGAGCAGTCTCTTAACTGTACGTAAGTAGGTAGGTATCTATCCAAATATGTGTAGTAACTAAATTGGGCAGAATTTATTTCTTTACTGGGATCAATAAATTTCTGAGCAGTGTACATTAGATTTATCTACAAAATATAGACAAATCAGAAAGTAATTTAAAATTATTAATGTAGGTACTACAATATTGCAAAATATTAAAACGCAAAAAATAAAAAGGCAAGTAATTGCTTTTAAATCGCCTGTTTCTGGCCTAATAAATTAAAACATAGGTAGGTACCTAAATACACTAAATAGATTTTTGAACCATTACATACGTATGTATTTTATTTTACTAAGGGGATTGGGTTGGATTTGATAACGAGTCGCCTGAATTTGAGAGTATTGATGGTGTACGGGGCTTAAGCAAAGAATATATATAACTAAATGGCTTAAGGGAGTTAGTCTCAAACCCCCCAAAGAAATTTTGGCTGCCGGAGTTGCGTCTAAATATTTTTAAACAATTTTCAAAAAATCTTAAATATTATTGCAATTATGCAAAACGGAACGTAATCTTTATGCTAAAGTACAAGGAAATGAGCCAAGATCTTTTCTTTATCGCTTCTTTAAATAATCGCCGATCAAAATGTATGGAATTGAAATTTGGAAAAAGAAAATACAATCGAGGTAATTATATTTTATACTAGCTAAGGCTCGCAACTTCGTTTGCGCAGAACTAACGAAAGCAGAACCCTATTTTTTTAAACGGAACCCTAAAATAAAAGTAACCTATGTTAGACCTTATAACATAAGCTATCTGCTAGTGAAAGTCCCGTGAAAATCGTTCCAGCCGTTTCATAGATTAGCCGGACCAAACAGACAGACAGACCGACAGACAGACAGACAGACGGACAGACAAAAATTTAAAAAATTGGTATTTTATTATAAGTACCGAATATACTTTCAGATTCATTTTGTGAAAAGCTGTTAATTTGAAGTTACAAACAGACACTTCAATTTTATTTATCTGTATAGATATTATAATGTGATATAGGTAATGTATGAGAACAGTATATAATTCTTAGGTAATTAATAGCAATGTATTACTCCGAGTTGGCCCAATACGACTTCATTGGGTTAGGTTAGATGGCTAAGGCGGGAGCGTAGCGCAGCGAAGCTACCGCCTTAGCCATCGTGGTTATTTCTTTGTAAACCACCCAGAAGTAGGAGCCCCGCGTAGCGGGGCTCCGTCGACTCATAATTGAAGCCAGTTGTTATTGAGGACCATTGGGTTCTAGGTATGATTGAGGATGGATCTGAAGATTTGAAGTTGGAAGTGTGTCCAGACAAAATTCGGTCTGCTGAGGTTTTGGTGCCCATTGGCGTAGCTAGGGATTTTGTCTAGGGGGGGCAGCCGACCGTGACGGGGGGGGGTTAAATAACCAGGGCCGTCTTTAACCTATTAGAAGCCCTGGGCACATTAGAATAATAGGCCCCCATTTTTTTTTTCGTTTTTATCTGTCTAAGCTTTAAACAGCGATACTAAATAATATGTTTTTTATGTTTAATGCGAGCGAGCGAAGCGAGCGAGGAAAATTCTTTTTCATATTAGGTTAAATCTGTTCAAATTTGAAACCCTAAAAGACTGAAAATAGGGTCATTTTGTAATATACATTACAACAATAGGCCCCCATGAAAGACTGTGTAATTCTTCGTAGTACATTATTACAAAATTTTGTGATCAGTGACGTGCCCAAAATATGTGTCGCATGCTATAGGTTCGAAGATTCGATAGGCACGTGTGCCATAGGTTCGCGATCCCTGTTTTAGACTTTTGATTTTATTGTTGTTTTTTTTTCTAAAGTACCTACAACAATCTTTTAGGGCTTAAAGTTACACAAGCTTGTAGTTAAACAAGCAAAAGAGAAAAAACAATTGCTCGCTTTCTTAGTTAGAACGCATATATTTATTAAAAAGAGTATTATAGTGTTACGTGTTGGGGTTCGAAGGATTTGGAGATAAAGACCTGCTAACTCTTTTGAAGACTTTATTCACTAGCACTAGGTCCGACACAAAGCACTAGTTCCAACACCAAGCATTAGATCCAAACACTAAGCACTAACGGTGTCCTTAATCGTAGCCAAGTCGTAAGTTTCACTCACTGGTATCACTCTTGATCACCAGTTTTCACTTCGATATCGCCTGTTTCGCTGTTCAACTCGAACTCCCGATCACTAGTTTTCACTTATCGCCTGTTTCGCTTCGATGGAAGCTCAAACTGAACTCAACTCGTTCCCATCCGTGTTGCGTATTTATACTAGCCGACACGAGTCCCAGACCACTCCAGAAGGTTCCCGACTCGCGTGACCGAACTGGATTTATTCTGGAATGTTCGCACAGTAGCGCCATCTAGTATTGAGTAGGGGACCCCACGCTGTCCCTTTTCACACCAAGTGGTTTCATTGGTTGACGCTAGACGGCGCTAGTCCCTTTGTGTGTTCGCAACAATAGTATCTACTTTGTATCAACATTCTGTTTTAGGCTGTTGATCTTTTTTTAAATAGCTTTCAGATGGGGTTTGAAGTATAATTACTTAGATGTTAACCTGTAGAAGAAGATAGTGAAAAAGTCCACCACTGCTCCATGGGGCCGCAAAATATGTTAATTGGCCTAGGGCAGAAAATGATTTTCGCGGTTAAACAGTTAGTGATTCATCAATACTGTCTAGGGTCTAGGGTGGGCAAAGTCGTTTCTAGGGTGGGCATTGCCCACCCTTGCCCCCCCCTAGCTACGCCTATGTTGGTGCCACTTATATTAAAGAATGTGGAAATTGGCACCACCATCCACACTGATTTTTGGAAAGCATATGATTGCTTGTCAGAACATGGCTACATACACAAAAAAGTCAACCACTCGAATCGTGACCGAATCCAACCCCCACCCCCGCAACCACTCGCAACCCCTTAAAATGGCGACGTATTTTAAAATTTTTACCAGGGGATTTTTACTATTTGTAGTTATATTGTAGTACTAATACTACAGTGTAGTACACACTAATGTGTACATAGCATACCCGCTAGTCTATTCCTCAGGTACAGTAATTAGTAGTAGGAACCTCACGCCACTTATTAGTGGCGTAAGTTATAGGAACCTCACGCCACTTATTAGTGGCGTGAGGTTCCTATAACTTCATTCCTATCGGCTTCACTTACCACTTAGCCAATTACCACTTACCTTTTGAAGACCATCATCCAAATCCCTACCTATTATACAGGCTAGGGCTTCCCTATGAAGAATCAGCCTTCGCCACTGCATTACAAATTACAATATGATATATATTATGTCACCGTAAAATTGTAAAAACCGTTAGATTGTAAAATAACTAACGAGATTATAAAAATATGTCGAAAGTTTAATAACTATATAATTATAATCGAACGAAAAATAATATGTTAAATTATAGACAGCATATTCGCGTCCGAAGTCTATCAACATTTTACAATTTCACTAGTTATATTACAATCTAACGGTTTTTACGGTCACATTCATTTTATTAGTAAGAATATAAGAGTAGTATGGGGGGCGGCTAGCCTGGGATTTCAGTCCAGTACGAAGCATGACAATTGACATCACGTGCAATCCCACATATATCTCGGGATCTATCCCGCGTGCCTTGCGCACTTGCGCACGACACCGGAACGTCGACATCCGCGCGGCGGCGGATGCGGTACGGCTCCCGTGGGACCGCCCGGCGCCCGCCCCTCGCCCGCCCCTCGCCCGCCCCTCGCCTGTACAACTTGCTGAAACCGTATACAACTTACCACTTGTACAACATTGTACAAGTTAATAACATAAGGCTTAATATATAAATTAAGTATAATTATTTTTTTATAAATAATACTGATTGTACTTTTTAGGGCTCCGTAGTTTACGTCTCGGAACCCTTATGGTTTCTATCTGTCCGTCTTTGGCTTACCCCCAAAACGGTTATACATATATCTAGATATAACGGATATGTGTACCTATATATGACGTCGACAAAGTGCTAAAATAAACTCACGATTTCTTTTTTTGGTATGAAGTAGGGTTGATTTTTCTCGCGCCTACCCCAAAATGTAGGGTATCATTAGAGAGATCTTATATAAACACTGAAAGGTCGCTAAGACGGAAAAAAGGAAAACCATAACGGCTTGTATAACTTTGTAAGTTCAGGAGTTCATTATCAACTCTAATAGCATATAGACCTAGCCTTATCGTAATTAATGAAACACAATATCTATATTTTGATGCGTGTTATTTTTAATGAAATTAACCAGGAAACGAGCAGACGGATCTCCTGATGGTAAGCGATTACCACCGCCCATGGACAGTCGCAACACCAGAAGAGTTACGCTTGTAACTCCTCTGGTGCGACTTGCGTTCCCAGTCTTTAAAATCCCGAACCCCCTCGAACCTCACTCACTCTTCGAAACACAACGCATACGTTATTTCACGCCGGTTTTCCGTGAGGCCGTGGTATTTACCCGATCGAGTCGGCCCATTCATGGCGAAGCATGGCTCTCGCACATTTAAACTGGTTTGTAATATAAGGGAATTTAGTTAATAAGCAGGTAGACTGATCAATGATCATAATATTTTGTTCACGATATTTGTTTATGGTTGCCCTATTTTTAGATAGTGAATAGATATAGGTACAATTCATTTACAAATTGTACCAAGATAAACACGTCACGTTCTGCGCTGCTGTAGGTTCCCTTTTCACAAACAGGGCCCTGCAGCTACATACTGTTAAGGCGGGTCCAGATATGTATAATTTGCCCGATCCGATCACCGTATCCGTATCAACGTATCACGTACCAAGTTATGGACGCCTCGATTTGCTTCGTATCCGTATCTTCACAATAGTCATCTAAAGGGGGGTCCACATTTGTATCAAGTAGTCGTATCCGTATCAGGCGTATCGTATCGAGTATGCGTATCCTAAGTGTGGACGGCCATTTTGACCATAGCGTATCTTTTATCGCGTGAGCCACAGTTCGGCCAAAAACCACGTCCACACTTATAGATACTATATCTTGATCGCGTATCGTCTCGCCGATCCTCGTATCGATCTCGTGATTCATTCAGTCAAGACCTCCCAGAGTGCAGACCCAGAACTCATCTCCGTTATAGCTCAGAGTGTAGCTATGACATGTGCTTGTTTTATTGTGATAAATAAACACAGGATACAAAAAGGGCAGAGCCAATCAATTGTATCACACTATCGTTATCCCAACCCATGATTACAAAAGCATCCACGCAGGAACTAGGTACCTACTTAGGAGTAGCGTTCCGTGCGTTCAACTGCACACGCGAGAATGCAAACTTGTCTAATCGTGTATTGGTATTGCGTGTCGCTTTTGATGATCGGGGAAAAACCGCCTCGAGATGGATCGCGGCGTATCACGTATCAAATTACATAGCCGTATCATGACACCGTATCAAAATGCGTCCACACTAGATCATTCTGGCGATCATGATACGCGTATCCGAAACGACACGAATCAGATACGAGGTTTAATAGCGATCGGGGTGTATCATGATATGAAGTGTATCATGATCGCGATCATTTTGCGTCCACACTAGCAAACATGATACGCTTCGATGTTACGCGACGGAGATCTGATACGCGAAAATGATCAAGTGTGGACCCACCTTTTTGATGATCGGACTAAAAACCGACACGGCATGGGACGGGTCGTATCATAACGGCGTATCGAGATTAGAGGTGGGATATAACAGGTTAAATACGATACCTGTTATACCTGTTACTGTTATACATAACTACCTGTTTCGGATACCTGTTAAAAAATAACAGTCATGTTAGTAGGTATGTAGTATACGTACTCAATTCGATTACTAGGTACTTCCACAACGTTTACATAAATTCCTGATATTGTAAATGTATTTGTTCTTAATATTTAGCGTAATGTTAGAATTTATAACACTGTAGTAGTCTGTAAATTTAATTATAATTTTTAATTAATAAGTAGAATTTTATCGTAATATGAAGTCCTTTTTATTTTTGTTATATTATATACCCCTATCTTCCTCCATAGAACAGGCTGCGCCTAGTTTGGGGGATAGAACAAATAGTCAATATTTGTAAACTACTTTGATATACATTAAACTATTTATTTATATATTATCAAGATAATTTAAAAAAATGTTTTTTTTTTGTTTACAGAATTTACAAAAACAGTACTTGTCAGCTGTTATTTGGCTATTGTCAATGTCAAATATCAACTGTCAACTGCTGTCCTAAGAAAGCGAAAAAGGAAAGTCACTTATTTATATTATTAAAATAAATGACATCGACTTTTAACCATTTGCCAGTGTCAAGTTAAAAAGGCGGGAAATAGAATATTCGTTCCAATTTTCATCACCGTATTTCTAAATCGTCAAGTCCAAGTCAAAGTCCAAGTAAATAGTCAGGGTAGTCAACGAGTCGTCAGTCGATTCAGTAAAGTGGTAGACGCTTTACTGAAACTTCCTGTGGAGTTTTGGCGGAAAACCCCAAAATAGCACGTATTTTGTAATTGTATCACTTGCCCACATTTGTACACGACAACGAATATCTAATAGTAAATATTCTACCAATATTAGGCATTAAAAACCGAAATAACAATAATTTTGAAAGAAACACAAATACACAACTTTGCTGATTGACTTTAGAATTTTTAAATTGATTAGTTGATAGTTCAAAGCTAAGGTTTAAAGAGCTCCCTAGGAACTTTCAGTATTAAGCTTTTACTACTTTACTGAATCGACTGACTTGACTTTGAGTGCACTGACTGTTTATTTGGACTTTGGACTTGACTACGGTGTTGAAAATTTAAAAGAAAATTAAATTTCCCGCTCTTTCAACTTGACACTGGCAAATGGTTTGAAGCCGCAACGCGTATAAAAAAAAAAGACAGAACTCGTGACAAATGACGTCTGTCTATAACCCGCCCATATGTAATGGCACGTAGTGTATATGGGATTTGTTCTTGATTGACTACAACCTGAATTTTTTACTAAAAAAATACTAATTATTTCTCATTCTAGCAAGTAATAGATGCATATAAGTGTAAGGGAGACATACAGAGTATTTAAATACTAAGTGCCTTTCGTTTTTGCATATGGAGTCGTTGTATGTGTAACAGAGAGACAAGATCGGACTATAGTATATCGGTAACACGTACTCACGTACGCAGTACTCAGGTTGTTATTTTTTACTTGCTAGTATCTGACGTATTCTGTTATGTTATTTATTACCTGTTAATTTAATAACTGGATATCGACTGTTATGTGTTATTTCTAATTACCTGTTCCTTTTTACCTGTTACGTTAAATACGTCTCACCTCTAATCGAGATCGCGTATCATGATACGCGTATCACCCGTCCATTTATGCGATCATGATACACGTCGGCGATACGGATACGGTGATCGGATCGGGCAAATGATACATATCTGGACCCGCCTTTACACATATTATTGGTTCCGTGCTACTAAATAGATAGGTACAAGGGAGATTCGTTATTGTGTATGTCGCAATGACTTGGGTTGTTGAATTAAATTTCAATTAATTTATTATTTCAATTATTAACTTAGTAATGGGATAATAATTGTGAAAAATATAAAAAATATGACCAAATTCTAAAATGACTAACATAGAATTTCAAATAAATTAGTGTTCTATTCAAATAATATCTATCATCTATGTTCATTGAATTAATCTACACAACGATATCAGCAGGTTGATGTAACGTTTTTAACGAAGGCATTTGCCAACACCACCAAGGCAATGACAACACCATCGCCAACGCCAATGCAAACGTCAAAGCCAACGACGTGTTGCCAATAATGCCAGCGCTAACGCCGCCAGTGACAACGCAGCCAACGCTAATGCCGACTCCAAAGCCAACACCAATTACAGCGCGAACGCCGCCAACACCAACGCCAACGCAAACGTAATAGTCAACGCCGTGTTGTCAATAATGCCAACACCAATACCAATGCAAACATCAAAGCTATCACCAACATCAACGCCAATGCCAACACTATCGCCAACGTCAATGCAAACGTAAAACCCAACGCCGTGTTCCCAATAATGCCGACGCCAACACCAATACCAATGCCAACACCAACGTGTTGAGTTTTGAAATGAGTCGGTACATAATGCACTTGTTACTGATGATGTGCGCGAGGCGGACAGTTATCGTCATGTGCTCATCATTTGAAATTAAACTACCAAATTTTACAAAAACAACTTTATATTAATGTCGACTAGTGAAGTATACAAAACAACTCAGGTAGGTAATATAATATCTTAAATAATATGAACATTTTTACAAACACATTATTTACAAACCAAAGTGTCTCATTCTTAACTTATATGTTTTTTTTTTACAAAATTCGTTACATTCAGAAAACAATTCTTATTTTAAAAAGATTTTATTCACGCTTTTTCACTTAATCCACCTAATATTAGTAACCTTCAACTACTTTTTAGTGTCCCTCGGTAATCATTGTATTTCTATGGCAGTGACAAACAATGATAAAAAACCTAGTTTCCTAAAAGTGGCTACTCGGTACCGAATATTCCGGACAATTGCCGACTTGCCTACTTCACAGCCACGGAGCTCTTGGGCCGGCCGTCTCTAGCGAGCTTGAGGTGTACCAGCTTGATGTGCGTGTTCCGGACACCCACCTGTCCGAACTCGGCCGGAAACTTCGGGCACCTGTACGGCCGCTCGCCACTACTTCACACCCACGGAGCTCTTGGGCCGGCCGTCTCTAGTGAGCTTGAGGTGTACCAGCTTGATGTGCGTGTTCCGGACGCCCGCCTGGCTGAACTCGGCCGGACACTTCGGGCACCTGTACGGCCGCTCGCCTGTGTGCGTCCGAATGTGCATCCTCATTGTTGTGCTACGCTAAAAATTAATATTGCTATTAAATTATATTGATTGATTTGATTGACTAAAAAAAGTTTATTTCAATTTTAAACACAAATATTATTATGCTTAAACAAAGCTACAGTACCCAGCTAAAAAGAATGCACATCGACCTTTCTAGGTTGAATTTTATACTATATCAACTAGAATGGTTGAATTTTCTTTTTTTAATTAGCGCATTCGCGTCGGTATGGCGTGCTGTAAATCACTCCAGAGAAGTATGGCATGACACTACCGCCTCTTCTTTTTTTATGGACTATCGGAAAATACTAGTATTTTTGTGGAACAAATTGTTTGACATTCGTAATTAATCCGACGAGTTCGACTAACGCCCACGCGATTGGGCCGCCGGTACGAGCGCTATGACCATCATTTTTCTTTTTGGCATTGCGTCACCCCTGAAGAACCGCCATACTGGTACAAATGACCCAATATTTTGTGTCACTATCAAATTACATTCATTCTGGCTGGCTTTTTCAATCGGACCGTACAACATCTATACTAATATTATAAAGAGGAAAGACTTTGTTTGTTTGTTTATTTTTTGCATTGAAAGTATTGGACCGATTTAGATGAAATTTGGCACAGATATAGAGTAGACCACGGGGAAGGACATAGGCTACTTTTTACTGCGGCAAAATATACGGTTCCCGCGAGATTTCCTTTAGCGTGCACGTAGTCGCGGGGAACATCTAGTATTTTATAAAGTAGGTACTCACGTCGAACACCTTGTCGCACATAGGGCAGTGGTGGTTAAACGGCCGCTTGTAGCCCTCGTGCGTGCGCCGCTTGTGGTCGGTCAGGCTCCACAAGGTCAGGTAACTCTGTACAACAATACAATACAATACAATACTATTGGCCTGACCATTACGAGCAAACGGATCGCCTGGTGGTAAGCAACACCTGCTACAACTGAAGAGTGCGTTGCCAGTCATTAAACCCCCGCTGGGTCTCTAATAATAATAACTTCCCACACCGATTTCGATGACGGTGACCGGTTTCATTCAGTTACGCAGGAGTAATTTTATAGTGACCAAGTGTGTGCGCAGTACACAAGAGCACCCTCTTTTCCTTTACTCTCGAAACCCAATGAGACGGATGACCGACACGACTGGCGAGAGATCAGGCGTAGGACCGACTTTTTATATGCCCATCCGACGCATGGATCATCTTTCTTGTCAGACAATTAGGTGATCAGCCTGCACTGTCCTAACCAAACTTGGAAACAACATTTTTTTTGTTGTTCCAATGCGGGAATCGAACCCACGACCTCCGAGTCGCGAGCCAAGCTCTAACCACTAGACCCGGAGAAAGACAACACAAGCGCTATCATTTCACGCTAGTTTTCTGTGCCGTGGTAGGTACCTGTCAGGTCGACACGGCCTATTCGTACAAGCTTAACCCTATTATCTAAAATAATCTAAATGACTTGTAACAAATCAAACTCGCTTCTTTCATGCCCGGTTTCTAAATATTTTACATGAACTCTAGATAAACTAAGTTTATTCGGCGGTCTACCCAGTACCCACTAGGCCACGGACGCTCATCAGTTCGTCACACTAAAGTATATCCATCAAAGATTTCAAACTCAAGATAGGGTACGACGTACATTTGACAGAACAAATCTTCATACAGTAAAAAGTTACGCCATCTTGGTTTTCACTATACTTTAAATATCAAAATGATCCCACAGTGGTGCCCACGAAGTATAGATACCAGCAGTCCAAACGTAATATTAAAAATAATGGTCTCAATTTAGGGGACAGATTTATTGCCTTTGATTTTTCAAGAAGTACCAAGCGCGATTCAGGACTGTGTGCTGATTGGTCCGCCACAATAGCATCGGTACGTCCAAAATTCTAGCGCAGCCAGTGGCAGAAAAGAGAACTAAGATCTGGGTTTATTATTGTGTACATGAATACTATGGAAAAGCCTATACCGATCGGACTCCTGGTATCTATGTCACCGTAAAATTTTAAAAACCGTTAGATTGTAATAAAACTAGTGAAATTGTAAAATGTTAATAGACTTCCGACACGAATATGATGCCTATAATTTAACACATTATTTTTCGTTAGATTATAAATATATAGTTTTTAATCTTTCGACATATTTTTACGATTTCGTTAGTTTTTTTTACAATTCAACGATTTTTACAATTTTACGGTGACATCTATACTTCGTGGTGGGGCCATTTAACTGGAGACACATTCTGCCTCAACATGCCTCGTACCTTCTCACACTTGTCGCACTGGAACGGGCGCACGTTGAGGTGTTCTCTGTTCCTGTGCCGGTCCAGGTTACGTCGGTTGCCGAACCTCTTGTCGCACAGGTCGCACGCGAACCTGCAACCGATTGAAGATGTGTCAAATTCCTCAGTTGGCGTCATCAATTCTTTGACGATTTACGGATTTACAATTTAGTAAATAACATATCTATCACTATCCCGCAAATAAATTCTCATAATAGTGGATTCACAAGATATATTTCAGTGAATTTCTGTCCAAGGGCGCCGAAAATGATGATCCAGGGCTCATTCGATGACCTCTAGAAACTATTTGAAAAATTTCAAGAGGGGCTCGAAAAAATTGCAAAAACCATACCTATTTTTGTTTTTTACTAAATTGTTTTGTAATTTTAACGAGCCCCTCTTGAAATTTTTCAAAAAGTTTCTAGAGCCATTCCGAATCGAATGAGCCCGGATCATCATTTTCGGTGCCCTTGGACAGTTATTCACTGAAATGGATCTTGTGACTCGGACTACAACATGCAAGAAAAATATAATATGTGAGTACACGCATAACAATGCGTTAAGCACCTCCCACACTGCATGTGTGTACACTCATAAACATTCTTCAATAATTTTCTTAGCTGATGCACTTGTGCGATCGAATTTTGGATAGAAATGATAATAACACCTAATTATACCTATATCCCCCAATATTATTATTTTCGTTATATAATAAACCCTCTTCGTTCATTGCAAAATTTAATATACGCTACCACAAAAATTAAATAAACTTGGACGGATATTTTATAAACAGTTTAAAAGAGGTTATTTTTTTATCTCAGTCAATGAAATAAGATTTTCATGTATTTCATATCTCTTTCTTTCTTTGTCAATTAGTAGAGACGGGATGATATCTGTGTAATTTTACTAACTGAGATACAAATTTATAGATAAAATATATTATAAACATTATAAACGCCACTCACGATAATTCCTTATAGTTGACGTGTGGCGCTGCAATCTTGTAATGCTGCTTCAGTGCCGTTTCCGATTTGAAACTCCTGAAAATGCATAATTATGAATAACTTCATAACTTCAAAAACATTACTCGTAGAACAGCTGAAATGCCTACAAGTGAGCTTCAGCCTGACCGAGCATACCACCTCGCTCGGTCGGAGATCTCCCTTTGCGGCTTTCCACTAGTCCCACACTGTAATTGATTTTGAGAAACGTTGTTAAGTGTCTCACTTGTCGCACTCCACGCAGTAGTGGTCCCTGGCGGCGGAGTGTGTGGTCATGTGCAGGCGCAGCAGCGACGGCGCGGGGAACGTCTTGCCGCACTGCGCACACTCGTACTGCCGGCACGGAACCTGCCCGCCCGTCAGCTCGGACCGGTGCTTCCTGCAGGGGTAGTCGAATTTGTATAAATGACCTTGGATCAAAAAGGGGGCAGTACGGTGCGACAAGAATGGCGATATTTCAATATATCGCTCTCTGTCTTACAAGGTTAATGTTACATAAAAGTTACTTAAAAACCACAACAGATGACAATATGCCGCTTCTACCTAGCGCTATCGAAAACACTATCGTATGTATAAGACGCTCACGAACATTATGTAATGTAGTAATGATTTGTTCATGGAGATAGTTGAACGGTTTTGTTGGAATGTAAAATATAATTCGAAAGAATAAGAATAAAGAATAATGTAAAATAAATATAATTTAACGTTAACATAAACTTTTATTTCCTATCTTAAATTTCCCGCCATATTCATATAATCAAATATATAGACACTTTGATTTACAACTCGCAATCCGGTCAGCGAATATTTCAGAACACTAAAACTCTGCCCTAATACAATACAGTTGACACTTTATTTAGAGAGAAGTTTAAAGAAACTGGAATCTTAACTGTAGCTTCTCAGTATGTTCTATCAAATGTATTATATTATCTTACAAGACGGGGAGGCGCGCGGCGACGGCCTTTGAATCGTTTACTCGAGAACGGGAAGTTATCATCACTAAATTGCTCTTGTGAAAATAATAGCACGCTTGGTTTCTATATAGACGCTGAGACTTGCGTTAGTCTTGTCAATAGATGTCTAAGGTATAAATAGTAAAATTCATATTAATCATTTATTTTCTTCGCATTTTTTAAATAAAACTGTTACTTTATTTTTTTGTGTTTAGAAAAGAATCTTGCTAACGTAAAATTGGATGTTATAATATCTTTTATGAGAGTAAATTATTATTTATAACTTCCTCGTCTTCGTCTTACCTAATAAGATGTGATTTTAAGCTCATTTTACACTTGTAAATCTTCTTGCACAGGTCACATTGCGCCGGAGAGTTGTTGCGGTGAGCGTAGTATATGTGTTTAGTTAAAGATCCTTGCTGTCTGAAAAGTACAACATTTATTCAAATCGCCAAAAATGTAATCAGTATAAAATCTTAATATCTCATACATATTTCCAAATACCTACTTGTGACAATAGATGATGCTGTGGGAGCCGCATTATTCTGATATTCGAATAATAAAAGTCTGAGTCACAAGATCCATTTCAGTGAATTTGTGTCCAAGGGCACCGAAAATTATGATCCAGGGCTCATTCGATACTGAATGACATTTAGAAACTTTTTGAAAAATTTCAAGAGGGGCTCGAAAAAAATGCAAAAGTTATAAACAATTTAGTAAATTGGTAAATAATATGGTTTTTACGACCCATTGACCTGTGATAGTTCATAGTACGGACCCGCGCGCCGCGGCACATCACCTATAAAAGATCAGTCTTTTAAAAAAGGTTGACTAGTTTGAACAAAATATCATATATTTAGATATTCATTTTATCAAGACCACCATAGTTGTAAGACTAGGTGAGTACATTTTTGTTATGGCCATAAAAAACAGCTTTAAACCGCATCAAAGAAGTTTTTGCCGACTCTGGGTTTTTTGTGTATGAGTTTTTGGCCATCTCTTTTAAATGGTGTTAGAGTTCCGGGAGTTGGGACTTTTTTAGGAAATTTCCTCCTCTTTAAGGATTTATTTTTTCAAAATTCGGATATCTTTAATAGTTTCCGAGATATTTTCAAAAAACCATACCCATTTTTTTACTAAATTGTTAAATTTTGCAAATTTCCGAGCCCCTCTTGAAATTTTTCAAAAAGTTTCTACAGATCATTCCGAATCGAATGAGCCCTGGATCATAATTTTCGGTGCATTTGGACATAAACTCACTGAAATTGATCTTGTGAATCGGACTATAGGTAAGCACAGATTAAAACATCCATAGGTAAAAAATAGTCTAAGACGTGAAACTCACTTGAAAGTCTTCCGGCAGTGCGGACAAGTGAACTGATCTCTGGGTACGGCTGCATGGTTGGCGACGTAGTGGTCTCTGATAATCCTGTAGCTGCTTCGCGTGAGATCACAGACAGTACATTTGTACCTTCTGAAACAGAATCTATTAATATAGCAGTGCCATGCAAAAAATTTGCTGGCGTCAAAATTACTTGTGACTAGCTGATGTTGTGACTATTGACTACTTAGGCGCAGGGATGGCGAACCTTTAAGTATTAACGTGCCGTTTTTGCAACGAAATGTTTAATGAAGTCATAGACGTGCCATAAAACTTTTCATTTCATTTATCTTTGTGATTTAGAAGCGTATTAAACATTTGTCGCCCCGGCCCAATTAAATATTTTGCCGCCCATTAAGCAGTCACGGATTATCAACTTTAAAGACTGTATGCTTCGGGAAAAGATATAAAAATAAATAGGCCAAAATCGAACGTTGATAATATTAATAACTAATAATAATAAATAATAAAATAATAATAATAGTTTATGAATATGATACATAGCCGCAAGACCGTTAAAACCGGCGCAGCGTGCATCAGTACGAGGATGTAGGGGAAAAATACGTCAAATTTTTGGGAATGTATTATATGATTTTCTGTAAATTACGAAGTTTTATTTATGCACACTGACCACTGTCATTCTTACGTATTTAATATTGAAGCCTAATTTTGGGTAAATATATTATCGTTCTAGTGGGTAGACCGTTTGGTTCGCACTCGAGAGAGTGCAGGTTCAAATCCCAGGTTGTGGCGTGTACCAATGAGACTTTTTCAGATCTCAAGTACGGACGCTCTAACGGTGAAGGAAAACATCGTGAGGAAACCCGCACATGGTTGGCCCCAGACGTATTGACCAGTCATTCCTCTGGACTAGGCTGACTGTGTTGTGAGAATGCCGTATGTACGTGCAACCATTCGACATTTAAAAACCGACTGTCCCAGGCACTACAGTATTTCAAGAGTGGTTACTTCGCTCGGAGAATACTGTATAAATCATCCATAATAACGGATGAATAGGCCTAAGTTGAAGTAGTTGTATATTATCGTTGTGTCAACGCCATCTGTCGGCGCATCCCATCACTTATATCGGCGCCATCTATTAGCGCCATTCGCAACATCAACGCGCCGATCGACCAGCAACAAGTGGGATACACACTGCACCGGTGCGCGCGCGAACTTCACCGTCACCACCCAAGACTGCACTTTAAATTTTGAATATACGCTTGTTAACTTTCGTACGAGAATATTCTTATTTTTTCACCCTCATAACCCAATAAATACATTAAAAGCACAACACATTGGGATAAAAATACACCTGTATACTTACACGGTATGGTATGTTTTGTGATGCATTAGTTTGTGAGCGGATTCGCATCGTTGTTTGCAGATGTCACACTTGTATTCGCCATTCACCTAAAAAATAATGTTTCTAAGGGCCGATTTTTCAATCGTCAGATAACTCTTAGGGGTCGTCCATTAATCACGTGATGCCTAAAGGGGGAGGGGGGGTCCGAAAAAAAATCACCAAATATCACCAAGGGGAGGAGGGGGTATAAGGAGACATCACGTGTATTAATTTTCGAATCTAGTCTATGCATACCGAAATTATTATCGGTTGTAGATTCGTAGTGTTGTTTCAATACTTACAAGACAAATGACTCGTATAGTTTTTAATTGCTTAAATTATTCAATTAAATTGTTTTTAAGTTAAAGTTTTTCTTCAAACATGACCTGCTTACTATGTAAAAAAAATACACGTGATCTTAGGTGGGGGAGGGGGGGTAGTATAAAACCTCACCACGTATCACCAGGGGGAGGGGAGGGGTCTAAAAAGTTGTTAAAAACATCACGTGATTAATGGACGGTCCCTTACCTGAGGAATAAATATGTGACATTGACATATTCTTCATACAAAATCTGCCAGTCACATATTTATTCCTCAGGTAGGAGTTATCTGACGATTGAAAAATCAGCCCTTAGTCATAAAAGTTATTCATATTGTTATTATTATGTAACCGTGGGAAAGCCACGCTTCGGCATGAATGGACCTCACAGAAAACCGGCGTGAAATAACGCTTGCATCGTGTTTTGCCGAGTGACTGTGGTTACCGGAGTCCTAAGATTAACTATCTTCTTAACCATTCTATACAAATAAATAAAAATGAGGTGTCTGTTTGTAATTTCAAACTAACAGCAATTCACTTAATGCATACGAAAATAAATACGGTACTAACAATAAAAAACTATTTTTAAAATATTCGTCTGTGCGTCTGTCTGTTTGTTCCTAATCTCTATGTGTAATCTCTGAAACGGTTGGAACGATTTTCACAAAACTTTCTCTGGCAGATAGCTGATGTTATGTGGCATAACTTTCATCATCTCTTTATCATCATCATCAAATATATATAAAGATAATTTTTATCATCATCAAAAAATGTTTAGCGCCCAACAAAGTGAGCATGGGTCAGCTAGTTTTATATAAAGAAAAGATCAGTTTTTTTTTTTAATATGAAACTACATGTTGAGAGTACCGAGTAAAAATCTGTTCATACTAAATTCATATTTTAACTTGTAAGGGCGCGTGTCGATGTGCCGGTTTCTACCCGGCACGGCGCCGAACCGGTTCAAATTATTAAACCGGTCATACAGTGTCGACGCACCGGCACTAGCGCCGGTCTAACTCGAAGCCGGTTTCATACATAACTGGCGCCGTGTCGGGTAGAAACCGTCGCGTCGACACGCGCCCTTAGGGGATATTTACTTTATCATGTTTAACCATATGTTTTTCGTAGCCATCCCGATAGAGAAACCATTTAATGCAGTCTGTGCATTTGTATGTTGCAGATTTGTACTGTGCGTCGTTTGCCAGAGTTCTCCGCTCCTCCATACATTGCTCCTTAGTTAACTTTAATCTAATGTATTCTATTGAATCTGTAAAATATGTAATGAAAATGTTAGTGATGTAGGTAGCATATTTATAAGTATAGGGAACCCGCGACTTTGTTACAAATGCAATAAAAAATATATAATTATTGTCTTTCCTGTGGTTTACCTACTCTATATTGGTACCAAATTTCATCAAAATCGGTGGAGCAGGTTCAGTGTTCCTATTCAAACTAAACAAACATACATACAAAGGAACAATCAAATCTTTCCTCTTTATTATCCGTATCAGATGTAAAACATTTAATTGTGTACAAAATGCAACATATTCTTCTGCTTATTGAAGTGGCAATGCTGAACAAGAAAAATGTTTCATCTTTTTGTAGTCTACCTCGATAAAAAGTAATGAAAAAGAAAATTACACAGCAACAATTATGTCCCCCACTACCGTCCACCACGCAAATGCGATGTTAATACATACTTTTATAACACTTAATGAAGTTGCAGTCGACTTTTAATTTAATATTTTTCTTTTTTTTCTTGACATTCTTCGAATTCTTTGTACTCCTTTTCGTTAATTGTATCAATGGCACATCGAGTTCCTCTTCTTTGATGTGTGTTTCTAAATCTGTTGATTAAAGGCCTTTTTCACAATTTTATATTATGAATCACATTGATCAAGGTAAGTACATACCTACCCATATTTAACGTGAATTGTTTGGGGTCTTCAAAATACTATGTTTGGTTTTTATAATTTTAAAAATTTTAAAAGCTTCGAGTAAAATCTAAAATCGAAAGGAAACAAAGGATGACTTGGCATTATATATGCTACCGTAAAATTGTAAAAACCGTTAGATTGTAAAAAAACTAACGAGATTGTAAAAATATGTCGAAAGATTCATAACTAAAATATATATATATATATATATATAATAAAAAGATTGTAAAGATTCAGAAGGGAATTATCAAAGTACACATTGGCCATAAACGCGTTTAAGCGAGCACTGCAAATTAGGTGAGCGCGGGGAGTTGCTGATGTGAACATGCAACGACTTAAATAGGCGCAATCCCCACTTATCGACTCTTTGTTCCCAATGTTATTAGTGTTCTATCTTAACAGTATGGCCATATTCTTCAACAATATATTGTATTTATAATCTAACGAAAAATAATGTGTTAAATTATAGGCAGCATATTCGCGTCCGAAGTCTATCAACATTTTACAATTTCACTAGTTATATTACAATATATCGGTTTTCACAATTTTACAGTTACATAGGTATTTATACCTACTACGGACATTCACTGTTGGTTTATCCCAGGAGGGGTAAAAATGGCTAAAAGTGGTCACATAATATGGGCCATTCCCTCATTTGGAAGTTTTATTGATGCTTACTTTATGTCGAGCGACAGAGAAAAAAATGCAATAAATCTATCTGTCACTTATCAGTAAATTGTGCAACAGGCACTTGAAATCATTTATCAAACTACTTAGGTCTTTACATCCGTTAATGGATGATTTATACAGTATTCTCCGAGCGAAGTAACCACTCTATACTGTAGTGCCTGGGACAGTCGGTTTTTAAATGTCGTATGGTTGCCTAAGCACATGCGGCATTCTCACAACATAGTCAGCCTAGTCCAGAGAATGACTAGTCAATACGTCTAGGGCCAACTATGTGCGGGTTTCCTCACGATGTTTTCCTTCACCGTTAGAGCGTCCGTATAATGTACTTGAGATCTGATAAAGTCTCATTGGTACACGCCACAACCTGGGATTTGAACCTGCTCTCTATCGAGTGCGAACCAAACGGTGACACCCACTAGGCCACGCAGCTCATATAAAAAAAAAACACTAAAAATATGAATAGAATTGGAAGGAAAAAAAAATTTAAAGTGTTGAAATTTCGTATAGAATTTTTTTGGAGCCTCACTCTTACGAGAGCCTTCTTATTTTATGTTTCCAATACTTACATAAGTATTTTTTTTATATAAATTTGAATGATGTACGGTGGAGGTCAGATCCGGTGTACCACTTTTCGACATTATTGCCAAGTAATAAGGTCGAAAAGTGGTACACCAAATCTGACCTCGACCGTACATACAATCATTCAAAAGAGATGTCCAAGAAATGTATGAGGCCTGGACCAGCCCTATGTAAATATAGCTACATAATATAGTAACCATTTCCTATTCTTTATTTTGTTTAATTTCACTTCGTTTCCATGTACATTTAAATTAACTTCGTCAAGGAGAGCAACACAAAGTAAAATAAAACATGGCGGATCAGATCAGAATTAACTGAAGAATGTCATTTTGTCAATGACATAAGACGTATGACATTCAAGACGACATCTCTTCGTAAAACTGTCTACTACGTCAAAAGTCAAGTCAAAACAACTGTCATGGCCGCCCTAAAAATAGTGTTCTCGCAATAAAAAAGTCTTCAAATAATCATTTTTGTACGCATGTACCCTTCTTCAAATTAATTTCTTCGTATTTTTATAATATTCCCATATTTTTTTCCTATTTACCTATGTAGTGTACATAGAACTGGCCCAAAATCAAACATCTCTTTTGCACCAAAGTAATTCTTAAGATAATGTATATAGGTAATTTTCTAGTTACAAACAAAGAAAACAAGTGTAAATCAGTTTAATTAAAAAATAAAAAATAAACTCACCACTATTTTGTGCAAAATCTTCATTTAAATCATCTAATACCTCATTCTTTACCTCAAGTTTCGCAGGATCTCTTACATTGCCTGTGCCGTAGATCACAAATGACTCATCTTCCACATAATCATCAGGATCTATTTCTAGAACATTGTGCCATTGAGATAATGTGATGACAGGCTGAGACTGTGATTTTGTCGCTTGTATTACTGATTCTGTAATCTATTAATATTTTATTTTATTATATACCTAGATAATCTCGAGATTTGCGCTTAGCAACACATTCAGTGATTCATTTTTGTATTATAGAATACAAAAATGAATCACTGAATGTGTTGCTAAGCGCAAATCTCGAGAACAGCTGAACCAATTTCGCTAATTCTTTTTTGAGAATATTCCTTGAAGTACGTAGATGGTTCTTATGGAGAGAAAAATTTAAAACATTACCTGAAAAAGTCTAAAAACAACACTTTTCTATACTCCCATACAAACGATTCGTAATATACTTAAAAATCAATTTGAACTTTAATACCATACTATAAAGTTCAAGTGTTAGTGGAGAGGTTCCGTGAAGGGAAAACAATTGAGTGACGTTAGTATCGTATAAATATACTATGTATAGGTTTTTGGACTTTTTTTTTATATTGGAAAATGTGTTAGATGTAGGAGTAGACGTAGGCATAGGTGTAGGCGTAGGAGTATTTGTAGGAGTAGGTGTATGAGTTTGTGTAGTTAAGGTGTAGTCATTTATTAATTTTAGTTTATATTTAAGACAGAACCATGTCTGTTGGGGTCAGCTAGTTACCTATAATTTTTTTATAAGTTTATTATTTTGGGATAAGATTTTTTTAAGCATTTGCATCTCTATTCTACTATTTTTTTAGTATATTGTATCAACCTGCTTGTATTGGAAAATATAAGTAAGTTTGCATCAACACTCAATTCTAAGTACAGCTAACAGCACAACCATGATCTTAATGCCAGTTGACAATCGTAATTTTTCATACATCTGTCATTTCCATAGAAAAACAAAGTTTGCCCCAGGCCATTAGCAATGTGGTTTTACTGTACAGTAAAACCATGTTATATTTCTCATACATTGTCTGTTACTACTTTTAAAAACCAAATATTGATGAGAGACAATACATACAGAGATAACAAGGTGGTTGTACTATAAAATTCTAATAAATAACATTAATTATTTATTAAAAATTATAAATTATAAAAAAAACTTACGGCTTGGTGATTTTGCAAGTTCTTTTGATTGTTGTAAACATTCTGAATAAATACCTCCGTGTTGTATATTATTTTTGAGCAAAGGTAGCAAACATTCAAGATCTCCGTCTAAAAAAGGCTTAAGATGATATTCAACCAAATTGATTTAGGATGATTAAAGTGAAAAAAAGTGCTGCAAAGTTTGCGAAAAAAATCACGGAAATCTCTTTATATCAATACCAACCTGAAATAAAGTTTTCAATGTAGCATTTCTTAATTCATAGCATTTTAAAGACGCATTTTCATCTACTGTTAAACAATTTATGCACAAATTATTGATTTTCATGGTATTGAAATCCATAATTCATTTCTTTCTTGAAGTCGGTAAAGTACTAAGCAAATTTAGTCAGTACTTCGAACTACTGTTATAGATTTTAGATAGGTAGACAATTTTTCAAGAAGTGAAGAATGGATTTATTAAATTAGTCTAATTTAACCCATTAGTTACAAATAACTATAATATTTTTATTTTATGTTAATATTATCATGGTTCAGTGTGTTCATCATAATTTTATTTCTGCTCTTCTTCTTCTCCTTCCTTTTTATTAATTGATAGTTGACAACCAAAGAAATTGGAGTTTCATAGAACTAAAACAAAAATCGAAGCCGTAGGCAGCTATTTGTCTCACAAAACATCAAAGTCAAAACCAATAAGAGTGAAAGAGAAAGCCATCTCTATGTCTATACGTTTTTTTCGAAGGTTGCTCCAATTTGGAGTCCAAATTGGAGTCCAATTTTAGACGTTGGAATTACGACTTTATTGCTATAACAATAAGTGACATTTTGAATTAGTAGCAGTAGATGTGGCCTGAAGTTAACTACTGACAGCTAATGTCATTTGTTTACGTGTGCATTATGATACAAGAAGAAGAAGAAGCAAATCATGAATTTATAGTGTGTTATTTGGTAAAAATCTCAGTTTATATTAAAAAGTCTTATTAGAAAACAAAGCTGTGCTCAAATTAATATGGCCCGTTTGGTGGAGGGCTGTAAATCACACTCTGCGAGGAAAGAAAATCGTGAAGAAGTGTTAACTTTTCACCAGTATGCTGAGAATTGTTTCAGGTTATATAAATACAAGCAATTACTCTGAAGTTATTATATTCTTGTAGATAAATGTGTTTATTGTCCATTATATGCGGATTTCAACAATATATAATAGAAATTTTGTATAAATTTCAGAGGTTGTGTATTTACATAGTGATGTTTTGGATATCGATAAACCTTCGAAAGGGAAAATATGTTAATCTGAAAGAAAAATGTTTTGCCTACTTTATGTTTACCAAACACCATACAATTATACAAATTAGTAAGATCCAAAATATAAACTAAGTGATAATATATAATATAAAATAGTGTGGTGTATTTTTTAATTATTATAATTATTAATTAATAATTCCTGTATATTATAATGGAGTGACGGTTGTACATAATCACAAAAACATGTCACAAATTTTCAAATTTAGCTTTGCTTTTTGGTTTTGCAGGGAATTAGGTGGCCTTTTGCAAGGATACTTCTATGTACTTTTTTAATTGACCAGAAAACGGGCAGACTGATCGCCAGATGGAGAGCGATCATCGCCACCTATACATACTCGCAATAGGAGGAGTCACAAGTACGATCCCGGTCTTAAAATCCGCAACTACTCCTTGAGTACCTACCCGGAGGCCGTGGTATTTATCTGGTCCAGGTGGACCGTTCGTGCCAAAGCATGCCTCTCCCACGTAAACGGACTGCTGTGCTCTATTTTCTTCACATATTTAGCTCCATGCTGACAATCTGAGAGCTTTTTGGTGTTGTCGTAACGTGTAAGCTAATATAGCCCAAGAGCTACTAAGAAATTTTGAGTAGGTATTTGAGGCACGTGGAAACCTTGTCCTGTACTTCTCCTATTGTAACTCAACACGAGAATGCAGGCCTGGCTGGTCAGAAGCGGAACTTAGCCAAAATACAAATTTTTGAAAAGTAGATTTTTTTATGCCCGAAAAACATGTTTGAGGCATTATGAAATTTTAATATACTGTTAGTATAATGTATAAGGAGTTGGGAAAAAAAAAGCCCCGTAATTTAGTCGGAACTTTAACCTAGCCATGTCAGTTTAAAAGTAAATAGTTTAAAGGTTAAAAATAGGTGTGTGAGGCACTTCGAAATTTGAGTAGGGTATTATTTATTATTTTAAAAAAATACTGTAAAAAATACAGATAATTTTATGGGAACTTTCCACCTGCCATGTGACTTAGAAAATCGAGAAAATCTGGCTTTTAATTCATGATTTTGTGACATCTATCGGTCATTTTATGAACTGCAATATACGTTTGAAAGGAGATGCGACATCTAGGAAGCTCTCAAAGAACTGCGTGGTCAAAAAATAAAATTGCGTATTGTGCAATAAACTAACACACTTACTACGTCAAAATGTATTTATAAAACGAATAGGTATTAATTAAATAGAAATGGCATACGAACCAGCCTAATCTACTTACCATTTACATTAAGTACATAAACGTAAAAGCGACATCTAGGAAGGCATCAAGGAACTACGTGGTCTTGATAATTTTCGCAAAGTCGATATGAGTCGTTTTTAATTGATTTTCCTATAAAAATCGAAGACATCCATTCGTTGTTTATACAATATTGTGTGCAATAAAATTACATATTGTGCAATAGTCTAATTTACTCGACAAATTGATCACACTGATCGTTTTAATTGCAACTAGGTATAAAGTTTTTAACGCCTGCGCGTATGTATCTGTATAATCTATGGCATGCGTTATAAAATACCAATTACAAAACTTTATTTTTGCTTTAAATAATTAACCTTATTACCGTGCCATAGAGATGAAAACGGACTGTAACGAGAACATCGAAACTCATGTTTTTACCCTGATAGGCGGTGATTTCTTTGATGCCTTCCTAGATGTCGCTTTTACTTTGGTAGGTAATGTAGACCGTAGCCTGTTATTCGTATGCTATTTCTATTTATTTAATACCTATTCGTTTTACGAATACAATTTGTCGAGTAAATTAGACTCTATTGCACAATACGTATTTAATTTTATTGCACACAACATCGTATAAACAACGAATGGAAATTTTCAATTTTTATAAGAAAATCAATTAAACTACTCATAATATCGACTTTACCAAGATTATATTTTATCAAGACCACAAAGTTATTTGATGCCTCCGCACAGTGTTTTATTTGGCCCAAACATCGTACATCGCCGTTTTATCGGTTAATTCGAAAGAGTATTTAATAACAAATGCCCGAGTAAAACACCCATGAAGTTCACTTGCATAGTTTTTAAACTATCTCAAAAAGAAAATTCGAATCCCGCTTTGATAAAAAGGAGAAAAAAATTATATTTAAAAATTCTTAAGAAATAGCCAAAAATATGTTAGACATTATTTGAAGAACATACAAAAAGCTATATTATGAACCCTTTTGAAGTCGGCTACGACTTATGGGGGCCATAAAAACAAAGAAAATAGAATTTTAGTTTTTATTTTTTTATGATTAAGTTCCACTGTATGCGTAGCTGCAACTTACATTAAGAGAAAGCTAATGATTACCACTATCATTGATAAAATAATCAAAATCATAAACCGCGGAACTTCGTGAAAAAATAGTTTTGAAAATTTGCGGTATTCGCGGGATTCGTATTAAATTCGAAAACAATTTTATATACTTTTTTTGAAACAGTAACACTATTCAGGCTTATCAGGACTTGAATAAAAACAATAAAAATCGATAAAATAGTTAACAAGTCACATTTGTGGCTAATAAAATAAAACTGGAATAAATAACAAACAAAATAGACTTTTGAACGCAACAAAAACAGATATTGTTAATATAGCTTTCGACCGTTGGGCGTCAACATTACTATAATAACTATCATCATTATCATCGTCACTGCTATCGTCGCGGCATGGAGGTTCAAAGGTGATTAATAAATTCCACTGTGTTTCCATCATTAAATGATGGAAACACCGTGGAATTTATTAATCAAGTGGAATAATTTTGTCGTACCCGACTTTGGCCGAACGATGTCTCGACGAGCTAGATGTACCTGTGATCAGTCTTCGCAAAGTAACTAAAAAATCTATTAAGATCCCAGAAAACGTTAAAAATCTTTTTATTACTAAATTAAATTCAAGGAACGTTTATGTGCTAAAGCTTGCTATAGTAAAGAATGTTTGACATGTTTTTTGTTAGGGTAATTCAAGGTAGTATTACAAGTGACTGAAAATCTTCATTCAACTTTGAGAGAGATGGCTGCCGAACTTTCTATATCTCACGAGTCAATCCGTACCGTTTTAACTAATCATTGGGGTATGAAACATGTTACCTCACGTTACCTCGGTTAGTCCTAAAAGACCTGAATTTTCTCCAAAAACTCAATCGCATGAGAGTCGTTGAGGACATGCTGGAATTAGTCAATTCCGACCCAACATTCATGAAACGGTAACTGGTGACGAAACGTGGGTTTACGAGTTTGACATGCAAACTATTCAATAAGCTTCCGACAGAACCGAAACTGAAAAAAACACGCCAACATCGATCAAAAGTCAACGTCATGTTGACTGTGTTCTTTGACTATCGCGGTCACCAGATATGGATCCAGCCGACTTCTTTCTTTTTCGTAAAATCAAATTACCACTTCGTGGCACCCGTCTTCGTTCGGTACAAGACATAAAGGAGTATTCGCGACGTGAACTGAACTTATTTCCAGAAACAGCGTTTAAAAATGTTTTTATGATTGGATTATTCGTTGGTGTAAGTGTATCGTTTCTGAAGGAGCATACTTTGAAGGTGTTAAAATATTTGGATAAATAACAAACATTTATGTATTAATGATCTTTTCCCGGTACTTTCTTGACAGAGTAGCATTATTTTTCTTATTTCATGGAATTTTCAAGAATATTTTGACATGTTTATTGTTAGGATAATTCAAGATAATATCTTTTAAAAATTCCACGCGGGCGAATAATATAGAGTAAGAAGATAAAATAAAATGTCATCTTTTTGCGTATCCATTTCAATAATGGCTAACTATTTTATTATATTCCTTATTTTATGGATTTTTTCCAGTGAAGAGTAATATGTGATACGGGAAGGGGTCCACCCTCGTAAAGCGTATGCAAAAACCCTGTATTTATACATATTATTCAGAGGAAACGGGGGTGAGGCATCATGGAGCCGCTCATGACCCATGACGCCAATTTGCCTCGGCAGAGGCTGACCCAATCTGCCGGGGGATGTCCTTCTGGGCCCCGACCAGAGGACTTAATGCTAGGGGGGAACAGGGCAGGGATTTCTTAATCATCTTATGAGGCGAAAGTTGTCGAGGAACGTAAAAAGTTGACACAGGCTAAAATAAAAGACCAGATGGGCATTTTAGTCGACATAGTTCGACCAAATTCTGGTACGACGAATGATGGAAACACCGCTCGACGCATTTTTGCTACAAGCGAAAGTCGTCATATGTTTTCTCAAATTTTAGGGATTGAAAAGTGGCTCGTTGACGACTTAAGTACTATTTTAGTCACAACCAATTAGTTCAGAAAATTTTGCTTTTTTTTGTACAAACTTAGCGTATAGATATGTTGCTGAATACGGATGGCACCCTATGACTGTTACTCTGCATAAACTGTTAGTCCACAGTCGAAATATAATAGAAGAATCGGCTTTACCTGTAGGAGTTCTCTCAGAACAGGCTGGAGAATCAAGAAACAAATATTGGCGCTATGACCGGGAGCACCACACTCGTAAAATAGCAGAATTTAGACTATGACTGATTTGTTTCATCGAGCACTAGAGTCATCCGATCCAATAATTTCGCATTTAAATCTTAGTTCCAGACAAAAACATAAAAAAACGAGTACCATTTCCACCTGAAGTAATAAATTTATTATTACCATTTGAATCTCCATGCCACGAAGATAATGATAGCAGTGATGATGATGATGATAATTATAATAATGACGACCTCGAAAACTACATTTCCAATTATACCATCATTGTTTCATATGAAAATGAGTTTGATTAGACATTTTTACCGTTATTTTTACATTTTTATTTTTTTACACATTGATTAAGCACTTCCTGTACAACTATTTAGTTTCGTTTCCTTCAATTTAACTTAATTTTATAAGTAATTTAATATCCGTTTTTGTTGCGTTCAAAAGTCCTAAGAGTCAGGGCTTCGGCCTGGCCGAGCATAGCACCTCGCTCGGTCGGAGATCTCCCTTACATGTCAGGAATACTCATCCCTGCTTACCTGTCTGGTAGTTGTGGTACCGGTATGTGACCCCGGCTCCCGGCTATTACTGTCCTATCTCTTACCCTCCAGGGCGGTAATATCCTACATTTCCTATTTCCCACTCTAACTTACCAATCATCCTTTCCACACCACCTATCCTTCCCTTTCCCTATTCCTACCCTCTCCACCAATCCGCGGGAACGCAATGGATAATCATAGAAATAGTTTCATTATCCAAAATGGCGGTGTTGTGGTTCGCCACCCATCACGTCTCATTCTCGTGGAGGTGAAAAGTGGCCCATGGAGAGCCGCTTCGCTACGTTGAATGTAAGAAGAGAAATGGATGGTAAGAAAGAAAGTGGATGAAACCAAAGAAGTATGTAAGTATGTAAAGATAGCAAGTGAAAAGAAGTGGTCTCTGCCTACCCCTACGGGAGAGGCGTGATTATAGGTATGTATGTATGTAAAAGCCCTAAAAAGGATACAAAAAACATTATTACGAAACAACATAAGTAGTATCTTGTTTGTCGTATACTAGCTTTTGCCCGCAGCTTTGCCCGCGTGGAATTCTTGGAGAAAAAAATATTCAGTAAATAACTCTACTCACTACGGTATACAATATTAAAATGTTTTTAGGGTTTCGTACACAATGGGAAAGAACAGGACCCTATCATCTCGACGCGACGTGTGAGACGGTTTGATATTTTTTGCGCTTGAATATAAATTTTACGGTATCTCTTAAATATATTATTAATATCATTCAGTTGTAGGTTTAAACGAATACAATATGTATAAAATTCTTAAAGTGAGTAACGTATTTAATTTGAAGAGGATCATATTGCAACCGTCTAAATAGCTTCTGAAAATGCCATACATAACATTAAGTATGAACTGCATGCCCAGTTTCATTATATGTATCTGCATTTTAAATATGTAATATCTTCTTTAATTAATCATTTAAACTACATGTTGTAAAGGGTCACATTAATCTATATTAAATGCACAATGTACTTAAGATGCTTAATTGGATAAGGATTATTGCTGTATTGCTTGAAATCGCTTCGTAAATAAGCCATTATTACTCGTAAAAAGTAAACAGATAAAAAATGGTTATCCTTAAGAGATCGACATATACTATCGCGGAGTTTATAGACTTTTTGAGGTGTAGAATACGGTAATACATTATTTTGATCTATCTCGTAGGAGTCAGGCAGCGTTTGCAATGTAAGCGCAAATGTTTATTTACGACATTAGAAACTTCAGTTATTAGTGTTTCTTTACCATAACGTGCATGTTATAATATACATATAAACCTTCCTCTTGAATCACTCTACCTATGAAAAACTCGCATCAGAATCCGTTGCGTACGCAAGTTTTAAAGATGTAAGCATACATATGGACAATCAGTTAAGGCTACTTTGTTTTATACTATGTAGTCATTATTTTATTGTACTAGCTAAAAATGTGACTTTTTATATATATTATCTATTTCTATTGTTCTTATTCAAGTCCTGACCAACCTGAATAGTGTTACTGTTTCAAAAAAAGTATATAAAATTGTTTTCGTATTTAAGACGAATCCCGCAAATACCGCAAATTTTTAAAACTATTTTTCCACGAAGTTCCGCGGTTAATGATTTTGATTATTTTATCAGTGATAGTGGTGGCTATTAGCTTTCTATTAATGTAAGTTGCAGCTACGCATTCAGTGGAACTTAGTCAGAAAAAAATAAAAACTAAAATTCGATTTTCTATGTTTTTATGGCCCCCATAAGTCGTAGCCGACTTCAAAAGGGTTCATAATGTAGCTTTTTGTATGTTCTTCGAATAATGTCTAACATATTTTTGGCTATTCCTTAAGAATTTTTAAATATATATTTTTTTTCCTTTTTATCAAAGCGGGATTCGAATTTTCTTTTTGAGATAGTTTAAAAACTATACAAGTGAACTTCATGGGTGTTTTAACTCGGGCATTTGTTATTAAATACTCTTTTGAATTAACCGATAAAACGGCGATGTCCGATGTTTGGGCCAAAAAAAAAAAAAAACAGTGTGCTCCGTGGTCTAGTGGTTCGAGATTTGGCTCTCGACTCGGAGGTCGTGGGTTCGATTCCCACAAGGGAACAACAAAAAATGTTGTTTCCAAGTTTGGTTAGGACAATGCAGGCTGATCACCTGATTGTCTGACAAGAAAGATGATCCATGCGTCGGATGGGCATGTAAAAAATCGGTCCTGCGCCTGATCTCTCGCCAGTCGTGTCGGTCATCCGTCTCACTGGGTTACGAGAGTAAAAAGGAAGAGAGAATGCTCTTATGTACCGCGCACACACTTGGGCACTATAAAATTATTCCTGCGTAACTAGCCTGGTTTCAATGAAACAGGCCACCGTCACCGAGATCGGTGTGGGAGTTATTATTATTGATGCCTCCCTAGATATCGCTTTTAGGTAGATAGGTAGTGTAAATCAGCGTAGGTCAAGCTGGTTCGTATGCCGTTAATAAATACCTATTTATTTTATAAATTTGTCGAGTAAATTAGACTATTGCACAATATGTAATTTTATTGCATACAATATTGTATAAACAACGAATGGATGTCTTCGACTTTTATAGGAAAATCAATTAAAAACGACTCATATCGACTTTGCGAAAATTATCAAGACCACGTAGTTCCTTGATGCCTTCCTAGATGTCGCTTTTACGTTTATGTACTTAATGTAAATGGTAGATTAGGCTGGTTCGTATGCCATTTCTATTTAAACGAATAGGTATTAACCTATTCGTTTTATAAATACATTTTGACGTAGTAAGTGAGTTAGTTTATTGCACAATACGCAATTTTATTTTTTGACCACGTAGTTCTTTTAGAGCTTCCTAGATGTCGCATCTCCTTTCAAACGTATATTGCAGTTCATAAAATGACCGATAGATGTCACAAAATCATGAATTAAAAGCCAGATTTTCTCGATTTTCTAAGTCACATGGCAGGTGGAAAGTTCCCATAAAATTATCTGTATTTTTTACAGTATTTTTTTTAAATAATAAATAATACCCTACTCAAATTTCGAAGTGCCTCACACACCTATTTTTAACCTTTAAACTATTTACTTTTAAACTGACATGGCTAGGTTAAAGTTCCGACTAAATTACGGGGCTTTTTTTTTCCCAACTCCTTATACATTATACTAACAGTATATCAAAATTTCATAATGCCTCAAACATGTTTTTCGGGCATAAAAAAATCTACTTTTCAAAAATTTGTATTTTGGCTAAGTTCCGCTTCTGACCAGCCAGGCCTGCATTCTCGTGTTGAGGTACAATAGGAGAAGTACAGGACAAGGTTTCAACGTGCCTCAAATACCTACTCAAAATTTCTCAGTAGCTCTCCAGCTAATAAATGATGTCCAATTGTTAATAAATAATAAATATATCTATTAAAATTTCCTTTTTTCATTTGTCTTTCCACGTAGGTACCCCAACTCAAGGGAGAAATGCATAAAGACATAAAAAGTCTATACATCTACTGTTTATATATTTACCAGCTGTATCCAAGGGAAAAGTATCCTATGTAGTAGGATTAAATCCAGAGCTTAAACTACTGCCATACCAAATTTCATTGAAATCTGGTCAATAGTTTTTGCGTGAAAGAGTAACAAACATCCATCCATACATCCAGCCATCCTCACGAACTTTCATGTTTATAATAGTAGTAGGATATAGAACTGACAAGTCGATCGGACGATAGCCTGCATAGTGTGTGGGTGTATAGTTCAAGAGACTAGCTTCCCCAACATACTTCTGTTTGTTGTAGACAATACTGCATAGATTCGTTTTTGATCGACTGATAATAATTTATAAATCACAAAGGTGCATAGATCATTACGCATAAATCTTCCACTTTAATCATTCTATCTATTGGCTGCAAACTGCATTTAAATTCATTTAATAGTTTAAAACAGTGTTTTTCAACCTTTTTCATGATGCGACCCCCTTTGTATGAAAAATTATTTCGCGATTCCCCGACCCTTCGCTTTTTTATCATGTATCCCGTTTTTCAAAAAATATGTACATTTGCGAATTTGGGGTGTCCAAGACTTTAGCTATTTTTTATAATTTTTGTATGCACCATACTGTAACAAGCTGCACATTTATTTAATAGTTACACATTTAAGTTACAAAATTGACAATAATATGCAATTTTACTATCACTGACGTTAAAATATCGTAAAACTAACAACAAAAAAGTGTAAAATATGCATGTCCCACCTACATGTTTGAAACTTTCAAGCCTTAGGTACGATTAGATTAATTAAAAAACGTCACTATTTTGGGCTCTGTGGACGTATGATAAACTCATAGTAAGTTTAGAGCTTTGTATTATACCGAATTTGGGCTTGAAATATCTCAAATTAATTTATTATTGTTATCCCAGGAATACGACAAAACCGGAATTCCGGTTATCGTCACGGTAAAATTTTCATACTTTGATGCAATATTCCCCTAAAATATGGTATTTTTTCATTTCTGACAACATTTATCTCGTCTCTGGTCTAACCGCCATTTTAAAACAAATGTCAGTGTCTTCAAAATCCGTGACGAAATTGGGCGCATTGCGGTGGTGCCGATTTGGAGTTCAGGATAGTAACAGGATTTTATGAGGAATGTCGCAGTTTATTATGTTATTTGCCGTAACACTATCACATTTATGTTTATGAAATATCATAAAATAAGTCGAAAGTAATCATAAAATTAACACAACAGCTTCGATTATTGTTTGAAAGTTTGTTCATATGAATTCGTCACATCAGGTTCGTCACGTATTGTACAGCCGGAATATTTTTGTGACGCACCGGAACTATAAGGCTGAGGCTACATTTTGGTAATGAATATTAATAAAATAAATATTCTTTCGGAAAAAAAAGATTACCTTATGATTATGGTTATAGACTGCTAAATTAAAATGTTCGACCAAATATTATTAATTTATTTATGTAAACTAAGCTTAGTTTTTTCCAGTTTGTCACTTACATTTCCAGATAGTCACTGTCCCATATTTTTACCGAGATAAATCTTAGTATTATTTAAAAAATATTTAGTCATTTAAAAATATTAGTGTAGTTGTAGTTAGCTCTGGATTTGCTATTTATTTTATTCGTTACTTTGTTCAATTTTATTTTAAGTAGTTGGTAGAAATGCATAGTATGAATGGTCGAAAGTTCCTACTGTGACGATCTCGAAAGAAAAACGATTGTTCAGCAATGATTATAGTGATTTTTTTATAACTAGATTTTTTTGTTCAAAGATTTGAATGTTTTTTACTAAATAATAAAAGCAAATTGACACACAAACTTATATATTTTATTTTATTTACATATTTCCTTTGTGACGAACCGGAACGCTTTCCTTTGAACTGTTCCATAAAAATTGAGATTATCACGTTGCTTTTAATAATACTGTCCGGAATCTTTTTTATCTTTATTTAAACAATATATAAGATAAAAATTTACATTAAAATGTATCTAAATCAAAAACCTGTTCCGGTTCGTCACGTGTACATCTTTTTTGAAAAACGCTCTAATAATGTATCAAATCAAATATTCATTCCATACGACGTTTTTACACGTCTCCATAATTAGGATTCGGATATAAGTATATATTAAAGTACGTCAAACACATTATTTTACAATTACATACATTGATGATATCGACGATCGATTTATGAGTAGGTATATCCTTTTGTTAAAATTATCTTCCTTAATAAATCAATCTTTATCTTTTTTTTTACTAAAGTTCTCTCGACCTCCGGCGACCCCCCTACAGAAGCTTCGCGACCCCCCAGGGGGTCGCGACCCACAGGTTGAAAAACACTGGTTTAAAAGATCTAAGCAACCATAAAGCGTAATAAAAGACTTCATTTTATGCTATGAAAAGATTAACATTTTCATCATTATTTTGATTTTTATCGACACAAAATGCCGACTAGGGACTTCACTGGCGGACGGGAATATATTTACATATGAAGTTGCTGATAAATACGAGCAATGCAACTTGTAACCAACTTCAGACAGCTGATCTGTCTGAAGTTGGTTACATATGTTCAAAACCTGTAACCGTCTACAAAAAACGAAACTAACGAACAACTAGATATCTCTTTCTTTCTCATTGGCATGTGTCATATAGGGGGATAAGGTACGATATATATAATTTTGCTCTTGCTCATGAAGCATAGATACCAGGAGTCCGAACGGTATAGGCTTTTTAATAATAATTATGTACACAATAATAGGACCAGATCTTAGTTCTCTTTTCTGCCGCTAGGCGTGCGAGACCGACGAGTACCGAGTGTTGCCAATACTATTATACCGAGTGTTGCCAATACTATTATTTATTACAATTATTTTTAAATTACCGTTAGGCAATTACCGTGTTCTACGGTATCTATTTTTCGAGAACAGCCCCCTGATTACCTAACTTCGTTGGACTTCAATTCCAACGATGTCCAAGCTTGTATAAATTCTTGATGTCGGGGTATTACGCAACTCATTGGTCATCAAGAGCGAACTAGAGTGAACTAGAATGAACTAAATGCTAATATTATGTAGTTCAAATTCGTTGGTCATGGTCATCATTTTGACATTACAATTTTTTAAAAACAAAATTTAAAAAGTTAAAATGTCAAAAAAGATTGCGCGAGCCTACGTTTATGTCAAATTTTAAAGTCCGCCATTTTGCGTTTCAGAGATCGAATGAAACGCTCTTTCGACCAATCAAATCGTGTGACGTAGGTAAGCCACGAAGTTAGTAATGAAATGAGAACTATCAAACGAAGAAGGGACCTATTGTGCTCCCGGCTTCATGTTCAACATTTTTAACCGACTTCCAAAAAAGGAGGCGGTTATCCTATGTAGACTTCATATTATCACAGATTAGTAATATGTAGCTAGCTACTTCATAATATTACTACTTACTAGGGTAGGTACACAATAGTCTGCGCTTTAAAGAAATGTGTAAGGTGCACTCTGTGTGCCACTTCGATCGCAATTTATAATGCATCACGCTCTTATTTATTCGTTCTTAAAATAATTATTGTGGTACATATATATTGTTGCCTGTGAGTTTTTCTTGGTGCCATCTTGAACTCTGATGAGGAAGAATGCGTGTAAGAACCCACCCGGTTGAACTCAGACAATGTGGGAGAAATTCTCATAAATTACTGCAGTAGAAAGATGCATACCAATGCAGCAGTCCACAGACTGGAGTGCTTTCTAAACCCTTTGCAGTTGGATGTGATGTAAGGCATACGGATTGGAAAATTACATTGTTGAGGTTATTAACATCTATATCTCTAGGCATAAGTGATAGGGATTCTTAAAAAGAATGCTAGATAATTTTAGGAATACCCTCTTTTTAATATTATATATCTATGTAGGAATACATATTAATTAATGTAACATGAGAAAATGATATGATTTTTATCTCGATGGTTTACTTCGTTATTAGAAGTGTTATAAAGTTTGGTGTGTCTAATGTATATTACATCTGTCTGTAGTATAGTAGAGCCCAAACAGCAGAACCGATTTTAATCTTGTTTAGATAAACATAGAAAGATTTCTATGCAAAGGAATTTAATAGAAAATGTTAAAAGTTAACATCTATTTACTACTTGACAACCATAGTAACCATAAAAAAGGTAATGCTTACTATGCATAAATTGGTAAAAAAAACTCACTTAAAAACATAATAACTGAAAAGTCATAATTTCTAAATATTTATTGGTGGTATATATGTTATATTATTATTATTATTATAGTACAAATTCTAAAACATTTATGGCATATAGGCTATAATAACACTTATAAGTTGCAAATTCAATTTTTTTTCACTACAATGCATGTATGTGTATAGTTTAATAATAATAATCTTTACTGACATAATAATTGTTCATTACACAAATCCTATGAAGACTGACACCTAAACTAGGCTATAAAGTCCGTATCTCAGGAGTCAGTGGCTTCTCCCGATATTGGTAACAAGTGTTAAGAGAACTTAATCAAAATTTTACAATGCTATAATTACTTCATATGAATATTTTTAAATTTTAGGTATTATATCTAATTATCTTTTCACAAATCACACATAATAGGTATATTAAGTATATAAATACATAATATTTATTAAAAATGTTTCAGTATATAAATTATAATGAATATATTATGTACATACACACACAAAATATTATAATACATAAATATACATATATTTATGTATTATAATATTATAACGGAGCCTATAAATTTACAACATTAACCAAACTTAGTTTAATCAAATCATAAATTAATCTCTAATCTTAATATTAATTATTATCACCCACTATCTCATTACTTGGAAGTACATAATAATATTAAGTTCTTTTTACAAGAATAGTTCAGTTGTTGGAGGAGGATCTGATAAAATTTGTTGTGCGGTGCTGTATGTTTGCCACCAAGGCCGATACAATATATACTCCATCCATCACAACATTCTGGCCATCTACTCCACACTGCATGCACTGAAAGTCACCTGCAACTTCTCAGCCGCACACCTCTTGGTAGAAATTTATGTTTCACAGTAATAGCACACATGACTCCTTGCACTGTTTCCATTTTAATAAGTATTTTATTCCTTCATTATATAGCTGATGACCTGATGATGACTTTGTCAAAATCGATTGTGTGATTGTGATTCAATTAAAATTAATGTAAAATACTATTAAAGTGGAAACAGTGTAAGAAGTCCTGTATTATTCCTGTATGTCTAGAATGTTAAAATTTATCAAATAAAAGTGAGTATCCCTTCCTAATTTAGTTCAAGCTTCCTAAGGCAAATCATATCTGGGAGTCAACTAACAGCACTTTTAACAAATATATTTACACAACAGTTTATGCGAATCAATGTTCCTGTCTTTATCTGATAGTCGAAAAAAGGACGAGGACACGGATTGTCGAATCCAATAGTTAATATTTTTATTAGTCAGGGAGTAAATACATATAATTTATGTAGGTTATAAGTTAGAATGTAGGTATAGGTAGTGTAGTAAGTATACATATGTGCAACATTTCCATACTCTGACCAAAGAAGTTATAATGAAAAAAACAAAAAGGAATAAACATAAAAATACTGCAAATGTTTGGGGAAACGTTTTATTTCAACTTTAGTCTCGACAACAACAAATTATAACAATTCAATCATGGAATCTCATAAGTCATAGGTCTGAAATTGGGTCCGAACATCAAAAAGAATCAAACAAATTTTTGTATTGTATCAAAACTTACTCCTTTTCTATAAAAATCTAAATCTAAACTTAATTTGAAAAGCGAAAACTTTAACATAGGTTATGTTATTGATTCTTCTTCTTCTTCCTAGGGATGCTCGGTGATCATCGATTTTCGAAGATCATCGATGTTTTAACATCGATATTGCATTATTCAAAACATCGTAACATCGATGTCACGGACGGACCCACGGGAACCTTATATGTCCCGCGATAAAAAGTAGCATATGTCTTTCCCCATGTGCTACTTTATATCTGTGCCAAATTTCATGATAATCGGTTAAGTAATTTTTACACGAAATCGTAAATAAAGTATCCCATGGGAACCGTACATTTCCTGGCGATAAAAAGTAGACAATTACCATATTTCCTTTCCCGTGGTCCACTTTATATCTGTGCCAAATTTAATGATAATTGGCTTAGTAGTTTTTACATCAAACTGTAAATAAAGTATCCCACAGGAACCGTACAATTCCCTGCGATAAAAAGTAGCCTATGTCCTTTGTACCTCATTTAAATCGGTTCAGTAGTTTTGGCGTGAAAGACGGACAAACACACACTTTCCCATTTATAATAATAGTAGTATAGATGTATTGATGACGGACGGCCGTGAAGAGTTGAAGACGTTTGCAAAAAAACATCAGCTATGTTGCCTGACATCGATGTTTAGAGCTCGATAAACATCGAACATCGATGATAAGCTATCGATGTCACTATCGATGCCAACATCGATGTTTTTGCAACATCGAGCATTCCAACTCGGGCCTCCCCTGCTGGTAAAACGGGGTGAATAGAATTTATGTATTGAAATTTGAATAGAAATATTCTTAGGAAAAAGTTTAAAATCCTCTGATCCAAAAACTACTTCAGATGTCACAAATATAAGTATTTTATTTACATTTGCAATATTTTTTCTTTGTTCTGTCAACATTTTAATAGTTTAAAGTTAGCAATTTACGTGACAAAGTCACTATAAAGTACAGCGGTTTTTTACATGCGATTTACGCCCTTGCCAACTTCAAAAAATGTAATAATTAAAGGCGTATCTTAATTATTAAAATTACTTTAACCGAAAGTGAAGTCTATACAGCATATATTGGCATTTTCTGATTTGCTTGTTTTTTATGGTTAAATCATGGATATAGTACCTATGGATAGAAGACTCCGAATTTTGTAATTGCTAAAAAGAACTGTATTACCTTAGTAATAGAGTGTATTTCACAATGCACGTATCATAGAGGCAAATCCGAGCCGAGCGAGATAGCCAGGAGAGAGGCTGTGTGTCTCGTTCTTGCATGTTGCCAACCAGAAAAATGTTGGTATTTATAAAAAGTAACTTGAAAAATCTTAGATAAAACGAGTGTACTATATTATTATTTTAACAAATGTTTATAACTATATCATATTCTAATTAAAAAAGTTAGAAATAGTCATTTAATACTAAATAAAAATGCAGTTTACATTAAATCCTTTTCCTTCTTTTTTTATTAGATGGTATCATTCGCAAGACAATAGATACGCCATTACACATATTTTATGCTGAACACCGGATAATATTAAATTTGAAAATAGTTTTTATTTCTTACTTCATGTATCTCCGTAACTATGTTTATATTATTTGTTTGATGATTTAACAGTCAAAATGGTGAAAAAAATGTTGTATATATTCTTGTCGAAGTGAAAGTTCTGCTGGTTGCAATATTTCGTTTATTAGTAACATTAGTAAGTTAATTGTTAATGTTAATCTAGTTATTCTAGTATAAAAGTGTTAACATTATAGCAACTGACGTTATTAAGAGTTATAATTGTATTACGTTTTGTTATAAACTAGTCAGTAGCGATAGCGACTCGCCTAGATTCGTAGTAAGCTGTAAGTACCTAGTTACTGAGAAAAAACGTGTGAAGTCGAGTAATGCCTTTAATGATAATATAATACAGTTTTTATAGATTTTCCAACAATAAAGAAATGCGACAAAAATGGCTCAATCGTGTTTAAGTAAGGCAGAGAAAATCTGTTATAATACATATTAATGCAGCCGTCACTTCAAACCTTCTTGATTTTACACTATTCAATCTAGTCGACTTTTAAAGCCTCAGCTGTATGTCATTCAGTGTTTCACAATTTGTCTCATACAGCTTTGCAGTTTGCCACAGCAGAAAATATTATTGTCACCCTACTAGAAAGGGACACACGGCCTCTCTTCCAACCTCTCGCTCGGCTCGTTTTTTTGCTCACAGTAGTCTGTCCTGTTGTTATACTAGGTCCATTGGTTAAATAAATAAAAATTCAACACTCATAAATATTTTTTTATAAAGAGGTGAATAGAGACAACTGAGGGGTAAATAGAAACGCCTTGAGAGGTGAATAGAAACAGGTAAGGGGTGAATAAAAACGGGAAAGCGTTTATCAGAAACGTGGAAGGGGTTATTACAACCACCTTCGTTAAGGTTGGCAGAACTTTTATGTTATGTTTTATGTTTGTTGGTATCTTCTAACTTTGTAACCACACCCACTTTTGTATATATTTATGTAAGTAAAATATGTAGTAATAATATAATAAAATAAAGTAGGTATCCTCTGAAAAACTTTTTCTTCTTTTAAGTTATAAAATATTTTGACAACCCTATCACTTTTCTCTATTAACTCCATTTGTCGTATCTATTGACCCCGCATTCCAGGCAAATAGAAACTGAACATTTAATTGGCTTTTTCTCGTAAGGAAATAAAAATTCAGAATTAAAACTACATATATCAAGGTTGTAAAATATCATAAGACTCCCACGATGAAAGCAGCTTTATTGCCAGAAGCATAGAATTTATATTGTTAAAGTTGGTTTGAAAGTCAGGATCCTTTCTATTAACCCCGTTTTACGGTATTTGATTAAAGGACTGTAATGACTGATTGTAATATTTAATTTAATCAATGATCTTCTTATTTCTTTTTTTTTTGTAGTGAAAACTTATTTTAGCGCGGTACGCATATTTTTAGATAAGATAAAATTTCTGGACTCGCGACACTGTTACCGTAACGTACCGAACCGAGACGCAGTTTGACGTATGGTGAAAACACTATGGAGAAAAAGTGTCTCCAGTTAAATGGCCTCACTTTTGAGATTTTTAAGGCCATTTTGAAATTCGACGTATGGCGAAAACACTATGGAGAAAAAGTGTCTACAGTTAAATGGCTCCATTTTTTAGATTTTTGGGGCCATTTTGAAATTTGACGTATGACAGGCCTGTCCCACTCCCCGTGTAGGTATTAAAAATGTAAGTACGTGCGGCGGCCTCCCTAAACGGGCCAATTACGAGGGACTCGCGCGCGAGCAGTGAGCGACGTATGCGTGAGATTTGTTCGTCACAATGTTTTATAGATTGGATTTAATACCTTGCAATCTGTGCATATAATATTACGATAGGTACTGTGTAAGTTAGGTAAAAATCACCCGGCCAGCTATAACTATAACACCATATAACATAATGTATAACAATATTTAAAAATATAGTTTGAGCTACTACTGCTACTGCAATTACTTGATAACCAATATTTAGTGTTTAGGTGTTGGCTCCACAGTCCACTTGAAATATCTGTTCGCGTCTTATGTTATTCCGATGTGATACGATTTGAAGAATCATTTATTGACAAAAGTACCTAGTAGTACATAGTAGTAAATATAAATAAAAATAAGGCGGCGTGATTCAACTTCTTCGAGTAATATCAGGCCGTGAAGGTATAAAAAATGCTTACGTTTACGCATAAGTATGTATATACTTATAGGTATGCGCAAATTTATTATAATAATAATAATAATATCTATGGACGCTTCACACCACGTCAATCTGATCCCGTGGTAAGTTCTCGAAGAACTTGTGTTACTGGTACCAGACAACGGAAATATATTTAACACTTATTTAAGATTTTTATTATATTATACATATATTTAATACACACCCATGACCCAGGAACACAGAAAAACTCTTTGTTCCTTCGGCGGGATTTGAACCCGCGACCCCCGGCTTGAGCACCAACACGCTCAACCAACTGAGCCACAGAGGTCGTCAAATTATTACAGTACTATTAACACCTACCTTAGGTTTATTTGGAAAGCAATTTGTTCAGTAAAGTACAGTAGGTAGGTACTAGAAAGTAGGTAAAAAAAGTTGTAATTAAATATAAAGAATAAATATATATATAATACGTATAACCGCCTCCTTTTTTGGAAGTCGGTTAATATTTTTCTAAAATGAGACAACCCTAATGTCATTAGAAAGGATAAGAATTACGCGATAGAAAGAGACGCAACTTCTAGGTAAATATAATCGTAGGTAATCAAGCGTTGTGTTAGCTGAATTGAACCTTATCGCATCGCAGAAAGAGTCCCTATTTCTTCTAACCATTTGTCGGAGTGGTTCTTCTGTACCTTTAGGTACTATTATTTATTCTGTGCGTATGATGAAAACACTATGGAGCAAAAAGTGTCTCCAGTTAAATAGCCCCATTTTTGACATTTTTCACTTCTACCGGAGTGTTTTTTTTTACTATTATTGGCAAACCATTTTTATTGTTCATAATTTTGAGGTAAAGTGACACTTATTGCATTTCGAAATTATTACACATGATGGCTTTTCAACCGACTTCAAAAAAAGGAGGCGGTTATACGTTCGGCTGATTTTTTTTTTATTATTATTAATATTTTTATGTTTAACGATTATTGTACTTTATCAACTTTTGCCCGCGGCTTCGCCCGCGTGGAATAGTAAATAACTTTGGCGAATAATACAGCAATATTCTTCTGATACAATATTGAAAATATTTTTGGGTTTACCCAATGCAAATGGTTAAAAATGGGACTCTATAACCTCGACATGACATGTGCGACCGCATACATACACACATATATTTAAATATATGAAATGACGAACTGTCAAACGAAATAGTATAAACGAAAAACGAAAACAAACGAAAAGATAATTCTTATCACTTATGCCTAGAGATAATAAACAAAATTGAAATTATGCACATAGGCAACTCACTGAGACCTCCTTGTATAAAAAAAGAAGAAGGTAACTATTTCGTTTGATAGTTTGTCATTTCATGGCTTACGTCAAAATGCACTACGTCTCACGATTTGATTGGTCGAAAAAGCGTTTCGTTCGTTCTCTCAAGGAAAAAATGGCGGACTATTTAGTTGGACATGACCGTAGCCTTGCGCAATCTTTTTTGACATTTTAACTTTTTAAATTGTGTTTTTAAAAAGTTGTAATGTCAAAATGATGTCCATGACCAACCAAGCAAAATTGCGTAGTAGGCCCCCAGTTTCTAAGAATTTCTTAAAACTTTTATATAATAAGATTTCAATCTTTCCAGAGCTGTCAATAGCAACTTTAAACTTCCCGCGTAATTTCAAACGAGTGCATGTCGGACCGTCGCTCGCTCTACCGGCAAAAATCTGTCCCCGTAATTGAGACCATTATTTTAACATTACGTTCGGACTCCTTGTTATCTATACTTCGTGCTCTTGCTAATAGCCTTTACTCTTTATACTCTATGGAATTCCATAAATTCCAGTAAAACGGGCTTTTTTAACTCGACACTGGCAAACTTCAATGGTCTAAGCTGGCTAAAGGGTTTTAAGCCGTAATGCCAGCAATAAAAAAAACTGATTGTCTATTTTGTAAACAAAACTACACAAACGGCAAACACAATAGATATTACAAATTTACAAATACGATATAATATAGGTATTTAAAATCATTAATTCAGTTTTTATTTCCCTGTGGTGTATAATTTTCTTTGAATATGAAGGAAATAATGTGTCGATTGTGTTTAATCCATCCCCCCAAAGATGCAATACATTTGCTGTCGGTGGGGTGTGATATTATTAATAAATTGTCTTTTTGTTTATCTCATCAAGTAAGTTTTAGATGTTTTGCTATGAAAATTTGCAAAAATTAAACAATACTGTTTATTTGTTCGTATGAGCCTGAAATCTACTAAGAAATTGCACGTCATATAAATATCTTTGTACATAAATAAATGAAAGTTCACGAAGCTTTCACATACAAATACCTATTTATTATTTATGTATAAAGTGTATCTTTATAATGTGCACATATCGAAATGAGGGAATCTATGCTTCATTTTATCGACAGAAAAATATTTAAAAAAGTCTAAATACCTATTTTATTCTTATTTTTATGGAATTTTTAAAATTTTTGTTCGCTACTGTTGGTTGGAGTGTAGCAAAGGGTGTGCAAGGCGAAAAGACTGGAAACAGTAGCGAACAAAAATTTTAAAAATTTCATAAAAATAAGAATAAAATATTTAGACTTTATAAAATATTTTTCCGTCAATAAAATGAAGCATAGATTCCCTCATTTTGATATGTGCACATTATAAAGACTCACACTGTATAATTTTAAAGTGACTAATATGTGGAGTTGTTATCCTCCAAAGTTATAATAAACCTCCCTTATTTAATATAAAATGCATATCCTTCTTACATTAAAGATGTACAACTCGGGCGAATTAACTTGACACCTGGTTCGACTGACTTGCATAAAGTACCTACTGAGTGCAAAAAAAAAATTTCAATAAATGAAGAATATCAATATTTACGAAAGACTAAATTTTTGTAACTGTGCACTTCCAGCTGTCAAAAATACATATATATGTGTCACCGTAAAATTGTAAAAACCGTTAGATTGTAATAAAACTAGTGAAATTGTAAAATGTTGATAGATTTCCGACGCGAATATTCTGCCTATAATAATTTCACACATCATTTTTTGTTAGATTATAAATATATAGTTTTTAATCTTTTGTCACATTTTACAATGTAACGGTTTTTACAATCTTACGGTGACATATACAAAGATAACAAAAATCCAAAAACATTAACAAATAATAGCTAATAAATGAATTTGAAATGCAAACTGACAGATACGTGCACTGGTAGGCGGTAACAGATATGCTAACGCTACTGGTCCTGCATGGCGGGAGCGGGGCCTGTGTGGGGAAGCAGGAGGGAGGTTGAGTTTCGAGCCAGGTGCCCAGTTAATTGATTGAGTCTGAATATAAGATAAATCTATCTTGCTTAAATAATTCTAGTAAGATATATTTATTTTTTGTGGTAATGAAGTCCTGGGAAACATCTAAAAAATAATTCACTGATTTCTTTTATGTTACAGATAGACATTACTCCAGATTTACCAAGTGTAATTTGTGAGTTATGTTTTAAAATAGTTGAAGATATATTTATTTTTAGAGAGAAAATAATAAAAAATGAGTATTTATTACAGAACAAATTGCATGATCCAATAAGTGAAATTAAAAATGAATATTTAGAGAACACAGATATCAAAACCATAACTTATGAACAGACAGAAAGAAAAGTTAAATGTGATAAAGAAAATATAGAAAATAGAGTAGATTTATCTGAAGATGAAGTAAGAAAAGATGAATCAGAAGACTCAAAATCTAACGCAAAAAATGAGGATGACATTTCTGATTATTTAAACTCTGAAGAGACTTTTTCTGAAAAAGTGGTTGAAGTTTTACATCAAAATAACTCAAATTATTTAGAAAACAATATGTGTCTGACTTGTTTTAGTAAATTTCCTAGCAGGTTAGAACTTTTACATCACTACCAAAATGAGGAAAGACTTAAACATAATACCAATGATACAGAAAATAAAAAACAATTAAAGTATAGGGTTCTAAATGTAAATGGAAATATATTTTACAAATGTGAACAATGCAGCAAGGAATATAGAAGTCAAAAGTTTATTAAAAGACATTTTCTAACTCATAAAGATAGACCGTTTTTATGTAAATTGTGTGGTAAATATTATTTTGTTCTGTCGCTTCTCACAGAAAACTGGCTTGAAATAATGCTTGCTTTTGTGTTTCACTTAATTAGTAAATGTACCAGACTCCCAATGTTTAAAATATTTTCAACACACTTGTAACTCTTTTAGCAGTTACAGGTGTTGATGGGCAAGCAATCACATGCTTGTTTTACATTCTTTGTCCATAAAAAATGGTGAAACTTTACATAAAAATCACATATTTTTAGGCAGGACATACAGAACAGCAATAGAAATTTTAAACCATGCTAAGATACATGGAGGCGAAGTATTTGTGTGTTCCTTCAAGTGTGGCTATAGTTCTGTTCACAAACATGTTGTCAAAGACCATGAGAGGCGTCATAGAAACGAATTTAAGGTAATGTTAAAAAAGGTAAATTCTCTACTGAAGTTGGGCAACTTTCACATATGTAACAGAATATCTAAACCGTAATTTTGTAGGGATAAAAAGAAACCTATGTGTTAAACTAGGGCCCACCATACCAAATTTTATTACAATCGATTAAGACAGTAATATATAATATAAACAAACACACTCACAAACTTTCACATCATACTATAATCCTACTAATATTATAAATGTTAAAGCTTGTGAGGATGGATGGATGTATGGATGTTTGTTACTCTTTCACGTAAAAACTACTGAACGAATGTTGATGAAATTTGGTATGGTAGTAGTTTAGGCTCTGGATTAAAACATAGGCTACTTTTATCCTAGAAAATTACAGTGTTCTCGCGGGATACTCGATAGTATATTTACGCGGGCGGAGCCGCGGGAAACAGCTCGTATTCGTAATATTTATAAATGCGAAAGTTTGTCATGTTTGAATGTTTGACGACCTCTGTGGCTCAGTTGGTTGAGCGTGTTGGTGCTCAAGCCGGGGGTCGCGGGTTCGAATCCCGCCGAAGGAACAAAAAGTTTTTCTGTGTTCCTGGGTCATGGATGTGTATTAAATATGTGTATAAATAGTATAAAAGTATTAAATATATTTCCATTGTGTGATACCCGTAACACAAGTTCTTCGAGAACTTACCACGGGGTCAGATTGACGTGGTGTGAAGCGTCCATAGATATTATATTATATTATTAATGTCATCCATGTTAAAACAGCTTTTGGGTGGTATTTGGCACACCAATAATTTGTTCTAATAAGAATTGTAATAACAAAGGATTAATAATTATTAATACATAGGCTATTTTTACTATGGAAACATCTAAAAAAGAATCTACTATATATATGAACTATCCTCAAAGCTTCACATCTACTTTATAAAACTCTGTCTACTTGGCAATCTGTGTTACACAATAAACCATTTTATGGAGGGTTGTTCCACTTCTTTAGAGTAGACTTCCATAAAGTAGCTCTTTAAATGGTTGCTGCGTTGATTTAATATACTCGTTAGGTTGCTGCCTTGCTTAACTGGTTCTCAAAGAATGAAGATACTATTAATTATTATAATTGTTTTCAGTACACGTGTGAGACATGCGGTAAACAGTTTCAAGTGAAGACCTGGTATTTGCAACACCAAAATATACATACAGGCGCCAAACCGTACGTCTGTAAATTCTGTGGCATGACATTTCATTTGGATAGGTAAATATTTCATTTATAATTTAAAATTGTTAATGCCCAGTATGGGCGTTATTAAAGTGAAAACTACTTTAGCGGCGGTGTGCACATTTTTTGGGATGGGTAAAAAAAGTGAAACTCGCGTCAGGACACGTGACCTGATCAAAAATTCGTAAGACGGAGAGAGAGTAGACCGCCGACGCGCGCGGCGAAAATGTATGCCTGCTCCTGCTGTTTATCACTTCTGCCGGCACACCCGGAGTGCAACCCGTTTTTTTTTTGTTTGTTTCAAATATTAATATGAAATCGGCGTTTTGTAAAGAGGGAACATCGGTCGATTTTCTTAAAACATAATATATTTATTTAATCAAAGTATATACTATATAATATCATTGCTATCTATGCACTTTTGCCATCTCATAGGTAGTTCATTGATTCATATACTAAAAAACCATTCGGACATGAATCAATAAAATCTTTTAAGACGCTTTGGTCTGCCCCATCGGAGTTGAATTTTTTCCCTTGCAAGATGTTATGCAAATTTCGAAAAAAAAAAGTAATCTGTTGGAGCAAGGTCCGGGGAGTACGGTGGATGTCTAGACATTCCAATTGAAGTTCCTCTAATTTAGTAGCCATCTGTTGTGCAGTGTGTTTGCATTATATCGATACAAATGCGTTTATGTGATGTTGATGATGATTCGTTATTTTGCGACTAAGTACATCACTTAAAGAGATTATAATTTAAGGTTTGGTAAAATCAATTACGGATATTTTGGGTATATGATCTACTGCTTATTTTAAAGACGTTTAGGCAAAAAAATATAATGTCATACTCAAAGTAAAAAAATCGTCTCGTTTAAGGGTGACTCTTCGCTCAACGCAAACTCGTCCATATAAATGAAGATTTTATTTCGAGTATGACAATTATTTTTCTGCCTAAACGTCTCTAAACAAGCAGTATATCATATGCCCAAAATTACGAAAAGTCTAAGTCTATTCTTGCTAGTCGCTACGAAATGTCTTTATTTTGTTTGACCTAAGATTTCAGAAAGAATAGACTCGTTTCCTAGTGGTAAATAAAATTTTAAACTTGTTAATAAAAAATGGTGGACAAATAAAAATACTTTCCATCTCTTCTTCGGCAAAACTATTTGTTATATTACAAACTGTTATTATATATTTTTCAAAAATATATATGCACTTTTTCTTTTTCACACTCGTAAAATGTGCCATTGACAACCCAATTTTTATAAGACAATCCATCTATACATTATATATGTATAGAAGTAAAACATGTTATTCTTTAATTTCAGATACTTAACACAGCACAGGAACACCGTACATCCGAAAGAAGTGACACAGAAGCGATACCTTTGTATACATTGCTCTATACCGTGTAGTTCAAAACATGGGCTTGCGTTACATTTGAAGGTATGTTAAAGTGTATGTAAAAGATAAATATACTTTGGACATTATCGCATTTCAAATTTGTTGTGTTATACCCTATTTGGCACTGCGGCCGTAAAAATGGAACTGACCGCAGCCCTACCTGTATTAAGTATAAATAAAAGTATTAAATATACTTCCCGTTTTCTGGTACCAGTAACACAAGTTCTTCGGATAATAATTAGCACGGGGCCAGATTGACGTGGTGTGAAGCGTCCATAGAAAAAAATATGTCCTGCTAAATACTTTCGAGGAAAATTATTTTGAACTGTATCGGAAAAAAATCTGTAGCGCGTTGCTAGTTACGGAACGCTCTTTAGATTGTCCTGACAGTCTCTTGGTTATATTTTTGATATAAGAAATAAAAATACAGAGTGCTTTAACATTTGTGTTAGTAGATATTTATCTGTATAAATGTAGAAACCTTTGTTTACATAATATAAGGTTTGGTAAAATCAATTACGGATATTTTGGGCATATTATGATCTATTGCTTATGTAAAGACATTTAAGCAGAAAAATAATTGTCATACTAGATTTTTTTTTCTTTATATAAGCGAGTTTGCGTTTTGTGGCAAGTCACCCATACATGAGATGATTTTTTACTTTGAGTATGACAATAATTTTTATGCCTAAACGTCTTTAAATAAGCAGTGGATCATGTGCCCGTATCTCGCATATACCAGTGTATTAGTGACTGACCATATCTTACTGCGTGTATTTACTTCCTTTACATAAGACTTTTAATATTTTCACAGGAGCATGATATAGACAGTTCTTTGGTGGAGTCCCTGTGCGACGAATGTGGGAAGGTGCTGAAGAACGCGCGTCAGCTGAAGTGCCATAAACGTATACACATGGATCCCAAGCCGTATGTGTGTAGGTGAGTGACAACTTCCACGGCCTCACGGAAGACCGGCGAGGAATAACACTTGCGTCAGAAGGCTGAGTGTAACGTTGCGGCCCAAGTGCTTTAGGCTCAATAGGCAACGCAATTGTGACTCGTCGAGTGTTGCAGATCCGCCGGCTTGTTTGCCGGGCCAATTAGAGCCAGAATCTTGAATCGCGCTATCGAAGTTTTCACAGTTTGGCGCTATATATATAACATCTGAAACGCTTACAAGTGGGGCTTCGGCCTGACCGAGCATACCACCTCGCTCGGTCGGAGGATCTCCCTTTGGGACTTCCACTATTACATTTAAAAAAAACTCTTCAAGTCAAATATAATGACAAAAATATTTTCTTTTTTCAGGACATGCGACAAGTCATTCACGAAGAAATGTAATTTGGTGGTACACGAGTTGAGTCACACAGATACAAAGTTCCCCTGTGACAAGTGTACCAAGAGATTCACGCAACGCAGCAGTCTAAATAGACATTTACTGAGGTAGGTATTTATAAATATTCAACGTTTTACGAAATTAATTACGGAAAGGACAATAGGAAGAAATGTCCCAATCATTCAACAGATTTGAAACAGGTGTCATTTGAAATATCTATATTATGCATGTTGCTTACTTTTTTTCGTCTATTCAATGTAAGACAACATGATAATAAACAATCTAGAACCCATTTTCGTATAGGTACATATCTTAAAAAATAACGAAGATCCAAACAATTTAAATTTACAATATGAATAATTAAGAGCGTTAATCGGCGCGCGACTCAGATTTCACAAAAACGCTACTTTTCAAAAGCAAAAATATCTAACAAAAACTGGTTATTCTGATTTTTACATGTAAAAAAACACTAGAAAATATTGTGTTCTAATTTTTCCCGTATCATTTATTTTAAAATAATTTCAAACTTTTGAATAAAACTGACAAAACTAACCAGACGTTTTGACAACTTTAGGTTCAGGGGCATTTTCAAAACATATAATAGCTAATACCACTTACATTTTTTAAAAACAAAAAATCTTTACAAACTTGTTGGATCCTCTTGTAGATTATCTCTTTGTCAGATTATTTTTATATACGTTTCTATCTCATAAAAATAAAATTTAAAGAATGCGAAATTATCAGGAATTATAGTTATTTAAAATGATGATATTTATGTATTTCACTTGCTCTTTCTCTTTCTTACTTACATAATCTAAAAGCAGCGGCGTGCACAGGATTATGATACTGGGTATGCGGCGGAGTACTCGGTCACAAAAACTTTTTCTTTTATAGATTTTTAGCATAGCCACAGCCAAGCGACGGATCTCTAAGTCGGAAATCATGACAACAGAACAAGTCTTAGATGTATTCATGTACATCTTCTACGGCAACGCAGATAAAACAGCGATCGCGGCGGAAGAAATTCTATTAAGTAAAATGATCAAAGTTTAACTCTTAAAGGTATTGCACTAGGATTTTCGCCAAATAAAACCAGGTAACCAAATTGACTCTCGGTTTCGGATTTGTTGTGCCGACAAGGATCATTATTTAACATCAAATATCATGGCCTAAATATATGGTCGGGAAAAGTTTTTAATAGCGCGATCTAGCCAGCGACGGCAACATTGCTAGCGCCATCTATCGAGAATATTAGGAACTAAATACAAAAGTTTTTAATAGCGCGATCTAGCCAGCGACGGCAACGCAGCTAGCGACATCTATTGACAACATTAAGAACTTAATACTTAACAAAAATCATAAGCAAAAATATCATAAGTATCATAACTACTCACCTAGTCAGCTTCCATTTTCTTCAAGGTTCCGGTTACTTGAGATGATTATATCACGTTGTAAATAAACGCAAGATTTCGGCCACCTCAAATATCTTATCCAAGTGAGTGATAGTTACAGAACACGTCCCTTGCAAGATATCCGATGTGGCCTTTAAAAAGGCCGATTTTCATGTGATTCGCAAAATATATAAATAAATTTAATAATAAAACTACGGGTTAGTAAAAAAAAAAAAAAACTACTCATTCATTTATAGATTAAATCTATGCGCCTATCCTTTTTTAAATATGATTTTAGGATATCGTCATAGAAAGTTGGATTACGTTTTAATTCTATCATTAATGCTTTTTCTATAGAAATCATGGAAAGCTCTGTGAGTCGTTGTTGATTTTGTGTGTTTCTCAAATATGTGTGGATACGTTTTAAACACGAAAATGAACGCTCTGCCGATGCGCTGCTTGCTGGGATAGTCACAATGAATTTCGCTAATCGTAACACTTCAGAAAAAACTTTATTTAAATTGTCCTTATACAAATTTTGAATAATACTAAATACACAACTATTTGCAAATTGAGGTGATCTATAAATACAGCGCAATTCATTTTTCAATTTATCAAAATTAAAATTTGCCTGATAATTATTAGTGAACTCTCTGATTTCATTTTCAGGGAAACGTTCACTATATTTTTTAAAATTCTCACAAGAAAGTAGCTCAATAAACTTTAAATCTTTAATGTTTTTATAGCGATTTCTTAATTCACTGACTACATTATCAATTATTTCAACAAAAATTCGCCGATAATGTATTTTTACATCATCGACATTGCGCTTTCTTTTAGGTGGTCCGGTAATGTGAACGGCAGCATCATAATAGATCTCGAACTTCTCTCTGAAACGTTCTAAAAATGACTCTAACTCTTTTATCTTTGTTACACAATACGCGACGTCACTAGTTTTTTTTTGCAAAATATCGTACAGAATATCCGTTTCTGCAAAAATATCTGCGAAAGATTTTAAAAGGAAATTAAATTCAAATTCTTTCATAATAAATAAAAATGAACTGACTTGTGTCAGTGTTTCACCATCCCAGTCTTGTGTATTTTCGTTCATATTTTCAAACAATTCTAGGAGGTGGGTGGACGCATTATTAATTACATTAACCGTGCGCGAGTGATATGTCCACCTTGTTTCCGCGACACGAGGCAGCTTTTTCATATCGGCAAAGTTGTTGTAATGGGCCATTCGCTTTGTACTGGTGTGAAAAAAAGCCGCGATTGATTTTATAATACTAAAAAAGCGTTTTGTTTCAGCAACTCGTTCGAACGATTTCGATAAAACTAAATTTAATATATGTGCTGAACACCAAACGTACATAGCTTGTGGACATTTTTGTCTCACCAAAGCCTGCACGCCATTAATTTGTGAGGATAAAACTGCTGCCCCGTCGTAAGTTTGTGCAACTAATTTTGATACACAATCGAACTCTTCTAAAATTTCCAAAATTATAGAACTCAAGGTTACAGCGGTCCGATCCGCGCTGACATCAACGTATTTGATAAATCGATCTACTACTTCAGAATCACGAAAATATCTCAAAACTAATACTAATTGTTCACGGCCGCTAACATCAGGCGTCTCATCTACCATGACGGCGACAAAATCGGACTGTTTAATTTCGGCTTTAACGCGATCGATCATCACAGATGCAACGCTCGAGATCAAATCATTCTGCGTACGGTTCGACATGCCCGTGAATGAGGTACTTGCACTCTGTAAATGGGTTTCTAAAACTCCATCATACCTGGCTAATAAATCTACTATTTCTAAATAATTACCCCTATTCAACGACGATACTGACTCGTCGTGACCGCGAAAAGATAATTCTTGTTTTCCCAGGAAGCAAACAACATCGATCAGTCTTTGAAAAATGTTTCTATTGCGATCGACTTTAGCATTATGCCTCTCAACATCTAATCGTAACTGACTGTTGATACTCATTTCAATACGAGATTTACCAAAAGTATTTAAATTTAAGCAGGCCTCCAGATGTTTTTCTGTATGGTCATGCTTCTTTGCCGCGGAATAGAAATTATTTAAATCTGAATATCCCGAATCAGTCCACACTGTACTAGAATTACTAAACAATATGCAAGGGAAACAATATAATTTAATCGTGTGTACACAACCACACAGCCAGTTATACGTTTCATAACTTTTAACATGAAACTTTCGAGTTACATTTCCTTTTTGCTGATTTAATTGTTGTAACTCGGGTACACACCTACCTTTGGACACAATTTGAATCTTTTCACTGAATGACAATTGTGAGAACTTATTATTTTTAATTTTTAATAGACACACATTATCAACACAAACATCACAGTCAAATAACATTTTTAAAAATCAAATCAAAACGTAAATCACTACAGTTTTTATAGAATTTCAATAATAAACTGTTAAATGAACACACTTTCAAATGTTAAAATGAAAAATCTTTTAAGAAAACTATGAATATTAAATATAATGGCAAACGCAAAATAACAATGCGTTTTCACATGAAAAAATGGCTTCCGTGAAACAACATATTTTCTGATGCATAAACAAATAAAACCTTACTAATCAAAAATGCATAATGTTCATACGTGATTTATCAGTTTTTACGTCAATTTTTTTTAGTCGGATTATAGTAGTACGAAGTAGTCGGCCACACGAATATTTCCGATTACTCCCGATTCGCTACAACTGCCGCGGGAGCCCGGCGAGTCGCGTCTCCGAATATTCATAGGTGTGTGCGTTTGCGAACTGTGTATGGACACGAAAATTACTACACACATGCGAACAAAAGTCCTGCCAGCCATCACGGCATTAGTTCAATGTTAGAACTTGACGCGAAACACCTGGCAAACATAATGTGCTTGCAATTTTAAAATATTAGGCGTTTAATAAAAAACTATTTTAAAATATTAGGCGTTTTTAAATTATTATATTTCGTTTATTCATTTATTTACTATTAATTAAAGTCATCTAAAACGTACGAACGTTTTATTTAAATATCAGCAAATGACAAGTAATGCACTGCATTTCTGCCTTTATGGAGCGCACGCCACTGTCTAAAAGAACAACGTTTTATCTTTAATGTGCCATTTAAATTTTTAAGTAAGTTAGCTTGACGAATTTTATATGAATTTTTAAAACTAGTGTATAAAACCAGGCGCACGAGCGTTTACAAATCAGACGGCCGTGAGCCTTTCCAGAGGGTGGACGTATCTGTCCGCGCTCTGCACTGAACTCTGTTGACCTTTGCAGTGCGTACGAGAACCACCCCGATAAAAAGATTTTGATATTTGGAAAATATATTTTTTAATTTAATAATAAATATTGTTATTTAAGTTAATATTTTTTTATTGTAATAACAAATTATTTTACATATATAATAGATAATATAATGGGAGATAAAAATAAGTTCGCACGAAAAAGAAAACATACACATTTTGAAAACTTGGCAAAGGCAAGAGCTGCTAAAAGTTTAGTACATTTTAACATAATTAGACCCAGTAGGTGGCGCTGTTGTTAGTCTACATTTATTTATTCTAGCGCTAGTCAACGGCTGGAACTCAGTGCGGTGCGAGGGGAAAATGCTTGTTATTTCACCTAATATCTGGGAAAAAAGGATACTTATACCCATAAAATAGTTATCTATACTTATATGAGAAACTATAGTGCACACATTTATACTGTTTTGTAAAGTATTTTAGAAAAGGTATCCTCAAATTACCCAAATCGGCTGTTCGTGTTTTATGAAAAATCTATATAATATTTTTGTCCGAATTTAAGTCATCTCAGTTGCTGAACAATAAAACTGTGTCGGTATGTACTTGCTTTTTTATTTTCATTCTTGATTTGTTTTATATTTACGTTCAAAGTTGCGCTAAACATCCGATGTTTGGAGGCTATTATTTTCTTAACTAATAGGCAATCGGCCTAATTTTTTTTATTACATAAATGAATAGTACTCTTAAATATGAGTAACTTCTCAGAAGAAACTGTATATCAAAAGTCAATATTTTCAAAGGTACAGCGATTTGTATAAAATTTTCGCGAGCCTCCTAAAGTCGACCTACAAATGACGTCACTTGTAGGTTAAGGTGTATGAAGTATATGGCCGCCGGAATATATTTGTAAAAATCTGCCATATTTGTGCGTTTAAGTTCATACTTACCATAATTAATGTTTTTGTATATGATGTGAGTAAACTAATGTGTTTACCAATTTAGCAAAAAAAAAATTTGTTTTGGTACTTTTTAAATGTATTTAATTAGTAAACTACACATAAAATATTTTTTTACATTTACCAAGTAGTAATGCCTCGAATATTTCTGAATATATTAATGAAACTAAATATTTCAGATGTAGTCCGATCCCCTATTTGAATTTTAGAAATATAAGCACATACCGACCAAGATAAGTGTAATAAAAATCGATATTACATAAACTTTGGGTCTATAATGTTTGACTTTAAAGTAAATCACCAATAACGTTTGCATGGAGACAAAACCGACTAGCGCAGCCATAATAACAATATACTACTTTGCATGTTCATTTTGTTGTTAATATGCATCTGCTTTCAAATAACAAAATTCTTGTGTTTACGGCTTTGTGGTTTAACTTCAGACAATGTGCAAAACACTCAAATAAAGTAAAACAGAAGAAGTAGAACTTCGAAATGAAGAGGTACGTATTTAATAATCCATATAATCCCCTCAGATAGCAGTAGATTCTTAATTTGTATGTACAAAGTAAACTTCTTAAACTTCTAACTCGAAGCTGCGTACAATCAGAAGCCAAGATGGGAGCATTATAAAAGGAGAAGAACGTGTGTTAAAGAGATGTAAAGAGTATTTTGAAAGTTTTTTTTAAAGAGAGGAAGTGCAGGTACAACATCCGGCACCTTCCATGGAAACTAATATGAATGTTGATGAACATGTATGAAGGGAATAATTAAAGTGGGCGAAGCGAAACAAGTATGTAAGGATCGTAGCAAGTGGAAAGAATAGTGTTACCTGCCTGCCCCTACGGGAAAAAGGCGTGATTATATTTATGTATGTATGTACAAAGTAAAAACTACTAACTACTTAATTACCAAGTTTTATCTAGGTACATATATGCGGCAAACGGTAGTCTGGATTTCGAGCTTATGATTTAGAAACAAAATTGTTTCCAAATCATTTTGCCTCGAAAAGAAACAACTTATATAATATGTCACCGTAAAATTGTAAAAACCGTTAAATTGTAAAAAAAACTAACGAGATTGTAAAAATATGTCGAAAGATTCATAACTATATAATAATTTATTATCTAACTATAAATAATGTGTTAAATTATAGGCAGCATATTCACGTCCGAAGTCTATTAACATTTTACAATTTCACTAGTTTTTTTACAATCTAACGGTTTTTACAATTTTACGGTGACATATATAAATGATAAGTACATCTAGATACGTATTAGTAACTAATACTTTTCTTCTTTAAAATAGCACCTAAATTGGTAATTTCGTTTTTAATTTTTAAAACACAAATATTTTGACGTCTTGATATAAGATGTTAGTACCTGGGAGACTGAGCTTTGTCCGGAATTTTAGTAGTGAAAACAATTAAAAATTATAGAGGAACAATTATTAGTCATAAAAAATAACAAATATAAAAAAGTATATAAAATTGTCTTGTTTAAAATATAAAATGTTTATTTTGTGTTCCAGAATCTATGTAGTGTAATGTATGCATACATGCATACATTTATACATGCAAGATACTCGCGAACAAAGAGTAATTAATATCACAAGTGAAGAGGATTCACTCGTATAAAACATTCTAGGCAATAAAAACTCTATTTACCAGTAATAAGGTGCAATTTAACTCGTGGCGGAAATCAATGCGAACCGGTTTAGATGCCTACAGAGTTGTTCAACATGCGAATTTCAACCTTAAGGGGCCCCATACATGGTCCGGTCTACCTTCAGTTCGGCCTGAACGGATGCAAAATCGTATCGTGTGTGTGCAATTTCGAGATCGCATCAGGCGGCCGTACGGACTGAAGCGATCCGTTCCAGTGTTGCCAGCTCTTTTTTTGTGAAACTACTAAACTCGTATCGATTTCTACTAAAACTACTAAAAACTACTAAAGACACTACTTAACTTAGGAATTCCTGAAGCCCCCCAAAAACCACTGCATTTTAGGTTTTATTATATTAAATTTTTTTCATTAATTGAATTTGATTATAAATTTTACCATTAAATTAAAATATACTAGGAAATATTACGTATTTAGTAGCTATTTTGCATATCATTACTGTCTGGCTCTTTCCTACTTAAACACTACTAATAACTAAATTTCTACCAAGGAGGGAATAAAATACTCAATTTAGTAAAATTTTGTAAAATAACTAAGTTGGCAACATTAATTCTGGCCTGACCGATCGGCCTGAACGCGCGGCCTGTCCTGACCGTGTGTGGACAAATCGCTTCAGTTCTTGCCCGACCCGCTGCCGTGCGGGCGTGTATCTTGTACAAGCGTTGTATGAGTTTTCGCGGTGTTTAAATACAAAATTGATAAACACGACCGAAGCGCGCGGCAAACCAGAATGGACTGATGCGACTGTTCCGTGTGTGGGCACGAATCAGATCAGGCCGAACTGACGTAAATTGGATTGGATGCGATTTTTTCCGTGTGTGTGCTCGAATCCGTTCAGGCCGAACTGACGTCAGTTCCAGCTGAAACGATCGGCCTCTCGTCTGTGGGGGCCTTAACGCTGTAAACTACGATTCATATTTCGTTAACGGATGCGCGAGGTGTTTCTAAGTAGACGTGTAGTACAGCGTGTAGGGCTAGCATCATTATACTTTTATTTAATTACCATTAGTCAGAAACATATTCTTTTATGGGTAAACGTCACTAACGTGTATAAAGTTTGTATCATAAATTCAGCTTCATATGTATATTTATTATACCCAACCAACTAACGAATATTTTACAAGCTAGTGGTCACAGTTAAACTGAACCGCTTTTCCTAAGAACATAGATCGGAATGCGTTTGCAATAAGTATATTATTAACAATATTTTAAGTAAATACCTACCTATTTGAATTTTTCCTCATTCGTTAGCACGGAACTTACTTTAGCTTTGTAAGTAAAATTAATGTTCAAAATGTATTGGTCATCTGAATACCAGCGCTGTATTAGTCTTCATGGCTAACACACTTTTGCTGAGCTGGTAACCTTTGCAGAAATATTTTTATAACTATTTTAGCATTAACTAAGAATAACATTGTGTTGTTATTTATGAGTAAACTATTTCTATTTAATTAAAAAAAAACTCAAATTTGGATCGTTATCCTTGTTTAAACAGTTAAATACTGCACAGTATCTTTTTATTAGTAGTAGTATCTTTTTGCCGTTTTTTTATCCATTTTTAAAATAATACGATAAAATATAAATAATACGAACAAATCTCGCGCGTACGTCGCTCACTACTCGCGCGTGATTCCCTCAGGGGTGGTCGACTTTGTATGAATGACCTTGGACCAAAAAGGGGGCAGTTCGATGCGACAAGAATGGTTATATTTCAATATATCGCTTTCTGTCTTACATGGTTAATATTACATAAACGTTACTTAAAAATCACAACAGATGGCGCACAACAGATACTATGCCGCTTCTAGATCGCGCTATCGAAAACATTACACGTATGTATTTAGGGCTCACGAACGATTCACTACGTAGTAGTTATGATCTGGTCGTGGAGGTGGTTGCTCGGTTTTGTTGGAATGTAAAATTTAACTCTAAAGAGAAACTTAACGATAACTTAAACTTTAATTACGTATCTTCAATTTCCCGCCATATTCATATAATCAAATATATAGTCCTCCTTTGATGGAAGGCGGTTAAAAGTTTGAGGGGGTAGCTCACTAGAGGCGCTAATTTGGTCCCAATTTTTTTGTATGAAGTCGACCTTCTTCTCCGCGAGTAATAGTGTTCTGTGGATTCCCTACTGATTTCCCGCTCTAGTGGGGCGCCGCACGTACTTGCATTTTCTATACCTACACGGGGAGTGAGACAGGCCTGGCGCGAAAAACATAACCGGGCGAAAAGCATAACGTCTTGACAGTCGGGTAAAAATCAAAGAGATTTAAATAAACACATTTCAGCTGTATAACTAAATTATATTAATTAAAATAGTATAAAAGTATTATTTCAAGGTATTTTTATTTTCCATAATATTATGTTAGTATTACATTACCTACTGATATTGTATGTTTTGTGTAGATAATATGTTATATTATATATTAAGTAATATGACACAGAATATAATTATTATTATGATATTATGTATACCATAATCAAAATTCAATAATAATTATTATCGTTATTATTATTATCGTAAAGTAATTAAAGTAAGGCAAGTATCAATGTGGGTTAGTTGGCTTACAGTCGTCGAGCTATTCACGCACACAAAGACGCTCGCTGCAGGCTGCAGCTGTGTGCGTATTTTTCACCAAAGTTGACTTCACGCGCTATGCGTTAATGCTCTTAAGAGAGTGATACCAGCTCCCGCCATACATAATTGTAATAAAAAAATGTATAATGATAGCATCTTGTGACGTAACAAATCGTTTTGCGAGAAAGAGATGGGCAATATTTTTAACTCCTAAACGGCTGGACCGATTTTGTTGAAACTTTTTGTATGTGTTCATGTGAATTTGAGAATGGTTTAGATTTACAATTAGACCCGGTAGATGGCTCTGCTGTCAGTGCGTCAACAAATTTAATTCTAACTTCTTAGGCGGTACGAAGTTTGCCGGGACAGCTAGTTTGCTTATAACTTTTAATTGTGTCAACCTAAATACCTATTTCTTTTAGATTTAAGTATCTCTATTCAACAATTTAAAAATTTAATTTGTAAAAAGGTATTATATATTTGTAAAGGTATTACTACATACAGGGAGAAATTTTTTCAAGTAGGCATTATCCGAAACTATAAGGAAAACTGAAAATGCTGAAAGAAGTTGCGAGCCCAATTTTGGACTTTCAATGTCCGGATGGCGTTAATCATATTATCATCAAGCAATCCGTCTGCTCGTTTGCCGATCCTATTCTATATCATATTATAATACCTCTCGAATCTTCGATTAATTATTACATAGAACACTTATAAAACTGGCAATATTTCTGTGCCGCGACATACATTGACATTTTCCAATATTGTGTAACAACACATCAAAATTTTGTGAAAGAGATGGCATTCTTAATTCAATAGCAAAGAAAAAGATGGCAGGTGTAATACTGTGTGCTACTCGTCGACCGGTTCGTCGCATACTAACCAAAATCGGCCCGACTTGCGAATTATGACTGAAAGATAACCTATTTTTGTTTTATCAACAGATGTCGTGAATTTATTCAAAAGTGTGGAAAATGTTCCAGAACATTCTACAACAAGAAAGACTTTATGAAACACAATAAAACTTGCAACTGACTGTGGTTTATCATTCATCACTACTTTCCTTTCGCTTCTTCGTGTAAGTTTCTCTGTTATTCCTAAAGTACAGTACAACTACAATCTTAATGGCTTTTAGGTAACTTCGTTTTCCTTACGTGTGTCGTCGTCATAAAAATACGAAGATTGCCGAGGGAGATTGAGAAAGTAGTTGTACTGTTATAGCATAATATACTCTGTTCAGATATTTGCATCTTGGCATTATTTTACATGAAAATGTTTTGTGGGATACATATTTCTTCAATTATTGTACTACTTGATTACTATTCTTAGGCCCACGTGCGCAGATTTGGGTTAAAGTTGTGGTGGACCAATCAGCGCACAGTCCTGAATCGCGCTATCGAAGTTTCTGAAGCTTGGAACTAAAAACACAACATCTGAAAACCACTATAGTGGGCTTCGGCCTTACCGAGCATACCACCTTGCTCGGTCGGAGACCTCCCTTTGGGGTCTCCAATGTGTGAAAACTGAAAAGTGAAACTTTTCAGTTTTCACACATTGGTGAACCCGACGTGACGTGGTCCGCCACAAAGTTACCCCTGGGTTAAATATCATGTTATCTCTCGTTCTTCGTATTTGTGAAAGAGAAGGCATTATATTTTAATCTTGAGTTAACTTTAACCCAAATCTGCGCAAACCCAAATCTGGGCCTTAGAAGTATTTATTTGGTAAAAGCCTCCGTGACTCTCGGACTCGAAGGTCGTGGGTTCGATTCCCGCATTGGAACAACAAAAACGTTTCCAAGTTTGGTTTGTACAGTGCAGGCTGATAACTTGTCTAACAAGAAAGATGATCCATGCGTCGGATGGGCATGTAAAAAGTCGGTCCTGCGCCTGATCTCTCGTCAGTCGTGTCGATTATCCGTCCCACTGGGTTACGAGAGTAAAAGAAGAGGGAGTGATCTTGACTCTTGGGTACCTACTGACCACACACTTGGGCACTATGAAGTAACTTCTGCGTACCTGGCCTGGTTCCAATGAAATCGGCCACCGTCACCGAAATCGGTGTGGGAGTATTATTATTATTATTTATATAGTGGGGAGTATTATCTAGGCGTAATTTAGATAGACTAGGTATATAATATATTATTTATTATCCATCTATACTATCTATACTCAATATTATAAATGCGAAAGTGTGTTTGTCTGTTACCTCTTCACGCTGAACCGAGTTTTATGAAATTTGGTATAGACATACTTTGGGTCCCGGGTAAGGACCTAGGTTATTTTTTATCCCGAAAAAGTAGTGTTCCTGCGGTATAATGTATTTACGCGGGCGGAGCCGCGCGCAGAAACTAGTATAAAATAAATGGAAAATACGAGAATACATTATAACGCATTGACATTAAAAACTAATTTATAACTTTTAATAATTGCAAAATTGTTGGTCAACTGATAACGTGATAACTGATAAGGCCACACCAGCAAGCTTCGATTCATTTGAACTTATAGTGAGTCAGTTGATTTTTTTTGCGTGAATCACTGATGGGGGTGAATTTTGGTGATAAGGAAGCTTTGTTAATCTGTTTGTTACAACAATTACGTAGGCAGCAGATATCATTCATTAATATATCGGTGGAAAGTCAGCTTCCTCTGATAGATATGACATCCCGTCCGCAACCAAAGATTAGTTAGCGGCAAACAAACTGTTTGATGCCTACTTTTTAACCGACTTCCAAAAATGGAGGCAGTTATACGTTCGACTGTATGTATATGTATTTTTTTCTGTATGTTAGACCATAATTCCGCCGTCTGTGGACCGATTTTCAAAATTCTTTTTTGATGAAAAAGTCAATGGAGATTTTTGGAATAAGTTTTAAGAACACTAAGAGAAAACTGTTATTATAAAATGCATGTATATGGTAATGTAATGTAGTACATTTTACATAGTAGACTTAACTTATAAAGGAATTTTCGATCCGTAACTAAAACCCGTGAGTTAGTTATATTATATTCTTTGCCGTGAGTGAATTCAGTAGGTACATGTAAAAATCCATATAATAAAAAATATATTTCAAATGATTTTCCTCTATTTTATGGGAAGTTATAAATTTTTATGTCAGGTTTCCATATACCCAAAAATTCGCATATCAATGTTATTACTTATTAGTTATGTAGTATCCTTAGATAGTTTTTTTTTTTTTTTTTTTTTTTTTTGATATCGCAGGGGAAAGGTCGTTACGCCTTCCCCGGGAGGGGTATCCCGGGGATATGTGGGACTCCCGACGCGACTCGCCGGTTTACCCACTAAAACTGAACCTGCGGATTGCCATCAGCCGCTATAATGGGAAGTGTCCCGGATCTGTCTAACACAGGACACCCCCCGCGACCGGCCGGTCTACCTCTATAGGGACCGGACTTCCACCACAATTAGGGGCCACTCCGACATCCTTAGATAGTCAGTTACTACTAGTTAGTTCCTAATAACAATGCGTGTCACTTCTACCCTTCTCTAATCTATGATCAATTCAACAATGTATATTTAGTTATTTTAAAAGAGTTCTTCAGTTACATTTGAGTGCGTTAAAGCTTTACAACGATTTTATACTAATGTAAAATATTTAATGTTAATTAAATAAGTGTTAAATATGTTTCTTAAGTGTTTGTTGTTATTGTTATACTTAGGATTATTAGAAGGATTAAGAGGTAACAAAAATTTTATAGTTATTATATTATAGTAAAATAAATACGGCAAATATATATTATTTTATTTTGACCAACGCGCTACAGAGGCCGTCAAATTATAATTTGACGGCCTCTGTAGCGCGTTGGCGTGTAACCCGGAGATCGCGGGTTTGAATCCCGGCGAAGGGACAAAAGTTTTTCTATGTTCCTGGGTCTTGGATGTATATTAAATATATGTACAATATAAATATATGTATAATATAAAAGTATTAAATAGGTATATTTCCGTTGTCTGGTACTTACATGTGATACAAGTTCTTCGGATACTTAGTACAGGACCAGATTGACGTGGTGTGGAACCGTCTATAGATATCGGGACTTGATTGTAAGAAAGTCGTGTTAGTTACACTATTAATTATAACTCAAAAACCGCTGCCGATTTGACTGGTAGGGTAGCTAGCTTAGAACCAGGAGACGGACATAGGATATTTTTACCTCGTTCCCGAGGGACTTGAAATAAAATGTGGCTGAACGGATTTGGGTAATTTTGGTCTTGAAATAACTGTGGAAGTTCAGGGAAGGTTTAAACGGTGAGAAATATTGGAAAAGGTGTAGGTTGTAGGAGTAGGTGTAGGACTAGGACGTAGGTTGCATTGTAGGTGTAGTTATTTATTCATTCCAGTTGATATTTAAGACAACAACGTGTGTCGGGACAGCTAGTATTATTATAGGAATAAGAGACAAAAAAAAATAATTAATATTGTATTGTATAAGTATGCAGGTTGTGGGTATTATTTGGCGGAAAAACTGCTATAAATACAATATTAATTAATTTTATGCTATGGATTTCCGCAAAGTAACGCCTGATTCTATTAACGAAATAAGAGAGAATAAATCGAAAGGAGTGTCCGTGGTCTAAACTCTAGGCAGCTCAAGCTGTCGTCCATCTAGGACCTAGACCAGGAGGGTAGACAGCTTGAGTTGCAATTTTTATATTTATCTTTTATATAAATTCTTGTGACACAGTGCTTGTAAGAAAAATCCTCCAATAGGATTGATCGATTTTTTTTTAATTTGCAGGTATATTTGATATTCTGTGAATTATACCTCAATTCTCGTCATTTATATTATGTACCGTTTGGCAGTTTGAGCGTATCGGGACTTGATTGTAATTGTATTAGTGCAGGTTTTATTTAGAAAAATTGATTTTCTAGTATAGCGTTGCAGTCATATATATAATATAGCGGCGTAATACAGCGATGAATGAACATTTTCCTGGCAAAAAAACGGTGATAATAATAATTACCGCTCCTAGAATAGCGAGCTATTTTGTTTACATTCGTTACGTTCATTTATCGCAACGTAATCCTAGAAAAAATAGCCCAAAAACCTTTTTTATTTTTGAAAAATTTTTGGCATTAAAACTATATCTAACGTATAATATCCCTCAATTTTCACACTTCTCGTATCAACCCCTATTTTTCAGTTTAATAGCGATATTAGTTCTGGTATAGTCTTCAACCCTCAGTGGTCTCAATTATAAGTATGAGTACTCTTTCACACATCGCCTGCAGGTTGTAGGTGTAGGTTGTTGGTGTCGGCTGTAGGTAGTAGGTGTAGGTTATAGATGTAGGTAGCATGCTGAGGGTGTAGGTAGTAGGTGTAGAAACTTTAGGTGCATACACCTAAATTAATAACCATCTTAGTAAGCAGTAAATACCTACATATATTTACCTAGGTAGTAATTTATTTATTCCAGTTTATGGTTAAGACAGAACAACGTATGTTGGATCGGCTACTAAACTAATTTAAGCCTTTTTTAAATCACTTAATAGGTGTCTAACAGCTTTTTACATTTCATTTTATTAATATAACCCCAACGCAAAAATTGGGGTGTTTGACGTACGTAGTATCTATCTGTGTAATTGTGTCCGTCTGTGGCATCGTAGCTACTAAAGATAGGGACAACTGATTATGATGTCATTATTTTAAATTTCTGATAGGTGTATGGCAGCTTACATGTTTACATATCAAGTGATCAAGGGTTGATTTATGGATCATCCATTCGATAGCCGAAACTTATCGAAAGATTGTGACACACCATAAAAGCCCCTAGTCAGGGACCTATATTTCATGTACATATATTTATAAATTATATATATCTATGGACGCTTCACACCACGTCAATCTGGCTCAATGCTGAGTATCCGAAGAACTTGTGTTACAGGTACCAGAAAACGGGAAGTATAATTAATACTTTTATACTATACAATATACATATATTTAAGATTTTTGTTATACACATATTTAATAAACATCCATGATCCAAGAACAGAAAAACTTTTTGTTCCATCGGCAGGATTCGAACCTGCGACCCCCGGCTTGAGCACCAAAGCAACTGGTTTCTTAATATACCTCGGCAGTCATCGTATTTTTATGCTGGTGGTTATGGAAAATGAACTTTATCTTAGTTTCGTTTAGAACAGATTCGCAAATCGCAATACGACAGATTCGCATGAGGACGACAGATTCGCTTCAGGACAGAGTCGACAGATTCACCTTTAAGGACAAATTCGTCTTTAAACAGATACCTACGCTTTAAGGCAGAAGTAGGTATAGGCAACTTGAAAATGTAATGAAACATATTTTATTTACAAGTTACAACTAACCAAAGAACGAAGTTCCCGATAAACATCAAGAACGAAGGTGTATCTACTGTACGAATAAAATATAATATTTTTCAAATTAGCAGTGAATCATCAGTGCAAATGTGAAAATTGACCAATAACGCCGTGTTCACAATTCATATTAACCATTTGAAGTAAGCTATTTTTGGCATTTCTACTGATGACACACTGTAAACTTAACTCGAATGGACCACAGTATCATCAGTAGGTACAGTAGTACAATGTATAAAATACAGTTTTTATTTCAATGTATTTCACAGTAAACAAAGTTTATCGGTCGGAAGTGGAGGTTTGCCCTCGTGTGGGATTTCCGCCAACGGCCAGCGTAGGTGGAACCTTCAGTGACCTCACACTTGAAAGAAGACGTTGCTACTAGATTATATTGTAAAAAAAACGTATAATACGGGACCTTGGTACCATGGTTTTAGGTGATTGAGACAAAATCTCATGTTAGTACATGATTTTTTACACAATTTTCATAGTAGGTTACGTACCTACTATCAAAATTGTGTAAAAAATAATGTGCTAATCCGTCCGTTCAGTTAACATACATCTGACAGTTGCAGGTCTAAAATCTGTTGAAATTCAAAAGCAGATGTTTCATAATACGATTCACTTAATGTAGCCATTGGAGATCTGGTGGTCTGCTGGACCTTTATGCTAACGTCATTTCTCATAGAAATTAATACCTAAATCCGAGGTAAAATAAGACTGAACAGAGTGGAGTTAGGCGTATAGATCTAAGTGCATCAAATGGTTTATACAACAGCATGAAACAGCAACGGAACACTGACAATGTATTATAAAATATAATCTATACTAATATTATAAATGCGAGAGTGTGTCTATCTGTCTGTTACCTCTTCACGCTTTAATCGCTGAACCAATTTTGATGAAATTTGGTACAGATATACTTTGAGTCCTGGGAAAAGACATAGAATACTTTTTATCCCGAAAAAGTACAATGTTCCCGAGGGATACTGTATTTACGGGTGGAGCCGCGGGCAACAGCTAGTTATAAATAATGCATTGTCAGTGTTAAACACGGGATTATAAATGCATTATAAATAATGCATTGTCAGTGTTTCACAGTTCACACCTATGCAGCAAAATAATATTCAGCCTCATTCCACAGCGTCAAACTACCCTGTGCGGTCTAGACCGTCAGCGACGTGTTCTTTACCTAGCCTGGCTAACGGCAAGGTGAAGATGCGACAGCGCGGCAGGCTAGCGAGGTTCCAGTGCAACGCGCAGTACACGCTCTTCGGCAGCCGCTACGCCAGCTGCGTCAACGGCCGCTGGGACGAACCGCTACCGGTTTGTATACGTAAGTGTGTGTTCGAGAATATTCTTAAGAAGCCAGTACACAATTGCTTATGTTGAGCCATGCTTTGCAATGCACAAATGTAGGCCACGATTACTTGGTGTTCACACAATGGCGCATGGCTCATTGCTGTCCGGCGAAACACTCACGATGGACGTGGAAGTAGTTCGGCGGCGGCTGTTTATTTATATACTGCTTACAAGTATTAGTAAGGCGATGGTGGGTTCGTATGTCATCTAGTGATTTAGAATATATTTTGAAAAAAATATCGCTGGGCCATTGTGTGGACACCACTGGCCACACTACGCTTCGATTTCTTTGAAGTGTGCCTAAAAAACCGACAACTTTCCGAATGCGCGCCACGATGGGCTATTGTCCGTCGTTCTTAAGCTCTTTTCAGACCACGCTATATGATATCGCTTATAGCGCGCGATAATGTGAGAGGCAGCTATAATATATTTTACATTTTAACATAATATAGCTATCTTTGTCATTACATTAGGTACATAATCGGAACTAATTAATGTAGAAACGCTCTTATGCCCACGACATAAAAGCGTGCCTCTCACATCATCGAGTGCTATAAGCGATATCGTATAGACTATAGCGTAATGTGAAAAACGCTTAAGTGTTGCAGCTACATATCATAGCTATATGTAAGTACCTACTTACCTACATACACTTTTGCAATCCCCTTGGTCACATTGACGTCACACGCTTGACATCAATGAACCAATGTAGCTATATGATTAATAATTATAGAGCCTAGAGGTTATAGGGGAAGGGGGGGCATGACGGGGTAGCTAGGTAAGACGGGGTACCGCATATATAGAAGAAACTAGACATTTGTGAATATAAAACAATGAGCCAATAGGAAGTCTCATTCAACCGACGATGAGTGCTAGAGAAATTGTGAGTGAGAGTGCACGCGTTTTTTGTTTACAAACAAAAAACTGATTTAGCGATTCGTCGATCTAATTTTTTGTGGGATTAAACGTCATTATTTTAAGGTAATTATGATCACCCCATTTATGTTTTTTTGATCTTTGGTTACTAGTGTCATTTATTTTGATATGGTATGTTGTTTGTAGGAATCCGTTAAACATTTTATTAGTTTTTTTTTTGTTCAGAGTGACCTTATGAGGCAAGATGGGGTATTGGGTGTGGGGTCGTCAGAACCTTGGGTAGACTGCCAGCTCTGTGGGCGTTGGGCTCACAACGCTTGTGCTGCCGTGGACGATGAAGATCTGGAGGAAATACACATTTTGTTTGTTTTGTGAGAACGACTACCCTTCCCCATCATGCCCCAATTTCATAACCCCATCATACCCCATAGTATGGGGCAAGATGGTTTTTTATAATGTTCCTATTAATTATTAATTATTAAAAAATGTGATATGTTGACTCTCCAAAGACTGTACCAAATCATAGATAGATTAATGACATAACGTGCCATTAATTAATGAGACTAATAAACATAGTGATTATGCTGTATTTTTGTTATCTTCCTTAGCTACCCCATCATGCCCCCCCTTCCCCTACTTATTTTGCCGCGAATGGAGGAAAATACGTGAGTAAGATTTTTACGACGCATGCGTAAACCAACAGCCAAAAAGCTACTTAATGAAGTTAGCTTTATAACTGTACCTCAATTTTCCGTGAAATCTCGTAGCTAACTTAATGTATTATTAATTTACACTTTTTATTTTGATGTATTATTAACTTAAAACATACAATATTGATATTGTACGCTCCATAAGCCACAGACTTGTCCGGGGGGTAAGTTACCAACAAGAATTACATTCATTTGAACATAAAAACTTTTAAAAATTAACATAATTTAAATACTTTTAAAAACTTATTAGTTACTTATAACTTTTAAACTTAACATAAGAAATATGTCAGTACCTACTCAATCCCATTAATTTAATATTTTATCATAATACAGAGGCTCTGTTAGAGGCATAACTTATTTTAAATATTTTGTTTATTTGTTTTGTCTACTAATGAAGTGTAAGTATCTAATTAGTCGATTGTTAATTAGTCGAGGTAAGTACTACTATGAATTCGGTAGTTCTTTCTCCATAATCATTATTTGCCCTTGTTATTGTTATTTGATTGCACGTTTTAGGTTTATACCTGTGGGAAAAGTGGCAGGCCCCAAAGGGGGGGGGGGGGGGAACTTCAATAGCGCGATTCAGGACTGGACGTCCCAGTGGGTCGGAACTGTGTTGCTGCTGCACGGGCTCCAGTGAGTCGGAGTACTGCCGTGCGGGGCCGATGCTACGTGCTGACCAGGAGAGATGTGCTCTGCTTGCTGACCGGTCGTTGTAGTGAGAGTGCCCGTTGAAGCCGATGAGGGTTCGACCAGGCCGCGGTGTGTTGAGGCTGGTGGTGGAGATACCCGAAGAGGCTGAAGCTGGCTGGCGTGGTGCGGTGGGGTGGGGAGTGATGATGATGATGTCCAGAAGGAGGCGTGTGCTGTCGAGGGTCACCAATGTGGGAAAAGTGGCAGGCCCCAAAAGGAGATCTCCGACCGAGCGAGGTGGTATGCCCGGTCAGGCCGAAGCCCACTTGTTATCATTTCAGCTGTCGTATATATATTTCCGAACTACCGAAACTTCGATAGCACGATTCAGGACTGTGCGCTGATTGGTCCGCCACATACCTATAATACTTATCATCTATTGCAGGTCCCGGTTGCCAAATCATACCCATAGCAAACGGCCTGTACTTAGAACATTCTTACGACGCGTGGATAGTGTACTTCTGTCTGCCCGGCTACTCGCTGGTCGGCTCGCAGGTCTTGTACTGTGATGGCAGCAAGTGGAACGCCACGGCGCCTACGTGTGTCGTCGGTAAGTGGGTCAAACGAGCACATGGGTGCCTAATGGGAAGCGATTACCTCCCATGGGCACCTTCGACACCAGCGGTGAGCGAGAAAGTGACGCTAACGGGATATGGTTACCACCGTTACTCATCTGTCAAAATAAAACAACACAAGTATTTTACGCCGGTTTCCAGCATGGCCCTGTCTGGGACTCATAAGCCGGTCTTAGCCACAGTAAAAAAAACATCAAATATTTGAACTTAAAATTGTCAACAGAAAAAAGACGAATCTTAACTTCTTATTCTTCTTCTTCTTTCTTCTTCTTATATATAAAAATGAATTTCTGTTCGTTAGTCTCGCTAAAACTCGAGAACGGCTGGACCGATTTGGCCAATTTTGATCTTAAAATAAAAGGTAATAGGTTATATTCAGGGAAGGTTTAAACGGTGAGAAATTTCAGTTCATAGTTAAGGCAGAACAGCTTGTCGGGACTCGGGACAGCTAGTATTTTAGGTTCCCTATTTTTTCGCATAAAATCATATGTTATTATTTTACTTGGCATAATTTCATTTGACCTAATACTAGTTTCGCATAATATTCATTTGGCATAACTTTCTTAGCATATTTTTTTGGCGCATAATTACTAAAAGCATAATAACTGTTAGGCATACTTATCGTAAGGCATACATTTTTTACGCATAATACTAATTAAGCATAAATATATTTACGCATAATGATATTTAAGCAATTATATTTACGCATACTTCTTTGTAGCATTTTTTTTACATACTAATGAATGACGTAATCAGTTGAAAATTACAATTGCAATTGTTATTTCATCTTAATCATCATCTTAACTCGCACACCCTCTACTGGGTGTGCGAGTTAAGATGAAATAACAATTGCAATTGTAATTTTCAACTGATTACGAAACAACACGAACTGCTATCTAAGAACATGCCGAGCCATAACCAAGCCCAATGCACTTAAGGATAGAGTTGGTTTTGTTTTTTCACTAAATAACCTTTTGTATTAATTATTTTAAACATGTTAGTCCGCCGCAACATAACCTACTGTTACACATGTTACACAAGGTTTAGTGAGTGTAATACCTGCTTTTATAGTTTCATAAATATGCGTTTATTTACCTTAACCGTATTTTAATGATGTCCTTCCATTTTATGCATATTTGTGCCTTGTGACAGAATGCCTTGAATTTATTATGACACAAAAATATGCATAACGAGTTTATGCCAAAAACAATTATGCCAAAGTATGATTATGACAAAAAAATTATGCCTAATGATGTAGTATGCCAAGACACCGTTATGCCAAAATAATATTATGCGTAATAAAATTATGCCCAGTGAGGTATGCCAAATGAAATAATGATAAATAAAATTATGCGAAAAAAGAGGATCCCAGTATTTTTTTATTTTTCCTTTACTTTGGAACTGCTCGTGGTGAAAGTTAAGTTGATTTTTCAGACAAAAACCAGCAGACTAAGCTGAGCTGCGACTTCGAGTCGGACGACCTGTGCGGCTGGATGCAGGACGAGCTGCACAACTTCGACTGGGAGAGGAAGTCCAGGAGGACCCCCAGTAGCTTTCTGTTCACGGGACCGTCTTGGGACCATACCTTGGGCAGCGGCAATGATGGTATAATTTTGTTCATCTTTCCACTAGCGTCGCCCTGACAATACTCTATTAGACAAGACGCTTATTTATATAAGATCTCATTCACCAAGCAACATTAAATTTTTACCTGACTGCGCCGGAAAGAGGCTTAAGTTTTTCGAGTGTATGTATGTACTATGTATATTTCTTTGGCACGCTCTAGAGCAGCGGTTCCCAAATTTATTCCGTCTAACACCCACTTTGCAAATCAGTTATTTTGTAGCCTTTAAAACTTCAATAACATTAGTCACGCCCGGAGAGTATCTGTTTGTTGATTTAAAGTTAACCAATAAACAACATTGAATATTACTCACATCAGTACCCCCAATTTTTTCTGGGCCCCTTACCGCCCATCTCTAGGCCTTCAGCGCCCACAAGGGGGCGTTATTGCCCACTTTGGGAAAGACTGCTCTAGAGCCTAAAGAGTTCGTCGCATTTGAGCTTAAGATGTATCATTAGATTCGTCTTATGGCTCCTCTTCAAGTTGGCCAGGATATTGTCGCCAAGGTACTGGCTAAGAGTTTGTGATGGCGTGGCGAGTAACTCGTTGCCACGCCAGTAGATAAAAATGTTACAGCCTACGTGGTCCAGGAGCTTGGCTCTCGATTCGAAAGTTGTGGGTTCGATTCCCGCGTTGGAGCAACAAAAAATGTTGTTTCCAAGTTTTGTCTGATAAGAAAAATGATCCATGCGAATTACAATTATTTACGGATAGGCATGTAAAAAGTCGTTCATGCGCCTGATTTTTCGTCAGTCGTGTCGGTCATCCGTCCCACTGGGTTGGCAAAGTACCAAAAGGACGAGAGAGAGTGCTCTTGCCTCTTGTGAACTGCGCTCACACTTGGGCACTATAAATATAACTGGCCAGGTTTCAGTGAAACTGGCCACCGTCACCTAAATCGTTGTGGGGAGCTTTAGAACTTAAATATTAATCAGTCGCACAACTTCATATTATCACATTATTGTTTATCAAGTATATGTGTCACCGTAAAATTGTAAAAACCGTTAGATTGTAATATAACTAGTAAAATTGTAAAATGTTGATAGACTTCTGACGCGAATATTCTGCCTATAATTTAACATATTATTTTATATTATATAGTAATGAATCTTTCGACATATGTTTACAGTCTCGTTAGTTATTTTACAATCTAACGGTTTTTACAATTTTACGGTGACATATAAAACTCAAATTCACACGGAGGATTAATTGTACAAAAATAAAATAAAATAATTATTTGCAGGTCATTACATGTACATTGAGAGTTCTTCCAAGTTGGAGAACGAAACGGCGCGATTGATATCACCCGTATACGACAAAGCTCTGGCCAAAAACGGATGTTTCTCGTTCTATTACCACATGTATGGAGTGTGAGTAGCGTTGATACTAAACTTTTTTTTATTTAAAAAATCGGCCAAGTGCGACATGCGCACGTAGAGTTCCGTACCATTATCTATTGGTACTAATATCGAGCAAAAAACTAAAAAAATCGAGTGCTTTGTATGGAAAATGTTTTGTATAGTAACGCTTAATAAACTTTTAAAGCCATGAAAGGATTCGTATGCGGTAAGAGGTTAAAAATTTATTAAATTTTATATTTATTATGTATTTTAAAACCTAACCAAGAGCATGTCAGGACATGTCTAAGGAGGGTTCCGTAACTTTAAACGCGTAATATGCTTTTTTTTAATTACTCCAAAAGTTACTGTCCGATTTGGTTCACAATAATTTTTCTAAAGAGTTTTTAACATGATATATCAGCATAGAAATTTGCAAGTTTCTATCTCCTATAGTTTAAAAATGCTAGGGGGTGGGGACCAACTTACAAACTACTTTGGAGGCCGATTACTCGAAAATGGTCAACTTTATAAAAAAGTAACGTACGAAACCTTGCCTTTATTTTAAAAGACCTATTCTACGATACCCCACACGATGGGGGTAGAGTGAAAAATATATTTCATCCCCACTTCACATGTATGGAGAGCCACCCCTAAAATATAAAATTATTATTTTTTTATGATCCCGAAACCGTGATCTATACACAATCTATAACTGCATCAAAATTCATCAATTTATATTCATAATTACAGGAGCTAGAGGCGCGGACAGACAGACAGACAGACAGACAGACAGACGGACAGAGCGAAACTATAAGGGTTCCTTAAGTATTACGGAACCCTAAAAAGGAATATACAACGCAATATTCACTGAATATTTCAAATTGCCGTTATTAATACCAAGCAGAAAACGGCAAAAAACACGTTTGTTGTATAGGAGCCCCCCCCCCCTCCCTAAATATTTATTTTCTTCTGTTTTAGTATTTTTTGTTGAAGTGGCAACATAAACACATCTTTATTAATATAAATCTTCTATGTGTTTTTATAATTGAACTCCTAAACGACTGGACTGATTTTAATGAAATTTTATTTAACTATGTGTTTCAAGTGGATTCGAGAATGGTTTATATTTGCAATTTGGTCTACTACACAACATCATTACATTTTTGTATATTTTGTCGTTTGTAACATATTTTTACCTCATAAAGTACTTATATTATACTTACTAAGGTACACATCTATGGTATCACTCTACAATGGTGTAACCAAGTAGACAAAATATTATGTAAATCTTTTTATTCACTTCGACTTCCAAAGATTAAATATAAATATTTATTTGAAAAGAAAATAAATTAAAACTTGTCTAAAATATACATACTAGTTGTAGACAAACAAAAATATAGGTATACCTAGGTGTAATTTTTTTCACGGCCCATGGGGGGATTGGGGATTTTAAGGACCAGGAACGCAAGTCGCAACACCACAGGAGTTACAACTGTAACTCCTCTGGTGTTGCGAGTGTCCATGGGCGGCGGTAATCGCTTACCATCAGGCGATCCGTCTGCTCGTTTCCTGGTTCATTACATTAAAAAAATGCGATTTTTTTTTAGGACCTGCGGCGGGTTAAGGGTTTATCAGAAACCTGATACAATGACTCTAGACGATTTGCTTCTTCTGGCAGATGTTTACAAGAAGAATTACATTCTCTTCGAAAGATGGGGCAATATCGGGGACATCTGGTTACAATCTGTGACCAACTTGACAGATTACGAAGACAATTTTCAGGTATCTATTCAAATTACAATTATACAAATAGTTTGATATAAATTTACGTGTATTAATACGTAAATATATCGTAGTAACCACAGCAGTTGCGTAGGGTAGTAGGGGCGGGGGGGGGGGGGGAAGTTAACTTCGCAGAAACCGTATATTCTTCCGCAGTAGCCTATGTTCTTTCCCATGGTCAATTCTACATCTGTGCCAAATTTCATCAAAATCGATCCAGTAGTTTCGGAGCATATTCAATGCAAACAAGCAAGCAAAAAAAGAAACTTTTCCTCTTTAATATAATTATAAGGTTCGGTAAAATCATTGGAAAATAATTGGAAAAAATAAAACAGGCGATCAAACTCCTTAATTCCGTATTTTAATTCAGTTGATGGTCAAATACGTTTTATTTACAGATTATCATAGAGGGCATTCGTGGCAGAAGTTACACGAGTGACATTGCTATAGACGACGTGGCTATCTTACAGGGGGAGAATTGTACCCTACCTGACAACCCAGCCACACCTGCTATGCGTAAGTAAATAATTTTTGAAGTGGAAATTTCTTTAGCGGCGTTGTGCACTTTTTTGGGACGGGTAAAAAACGTTAAAGTCGCGTCAGAATACGTGACCTGATTATTATTATTATATCCATGACACAGCCAACATTTTTAATTTTTAGCCGATTCCTGCGCCGGCCGCTGCGACCGTCCGAACGTGGAGGACGCCATGTGCGGTTGTTCCGCCGAATGCTTCGAGACCCACAACTGTTGCCCCGACTATTTTGACGTCTGCATCTTCGGCAACGGTAAGCAACTACATTATAAACAACATCATCAACGTAGCATCGGCACCCCCGCACGGCAGCCTTGTGACATCTGTAGACTGTATCTTCTGTAACAGTAAGCTCATAAGCAACTACATTATGTACTATGACGGGAACTCTCAGTACAACAACCGGTGCAGTCTCGCTACAACGACCGGTCATCAACGTAGCGTCGGCCCCGCGCGGCCTTGTGACGTCTGCGTCTTCGGTAACGGTAAGTAACTACATTATATACTATGGCGGGCAGTCTCGCTACAACGATCGGTCATCAACGTAGCCTCGGCCCCGCGCGGCAGCCTTGTGACGTCTGCGTCTTCGGTAACGGTAAGCAACTACATTATGTACTATGACGGGAACTCTCAGTACAACGACCGGTGCAGTCTCGCTACAACGATCGGTCATCAACGTAGCATCAGCCCCGCGCGGCAGCCTTGTGACGTCTGCGTCTTCGGTAACGGTAAACAACTACATTATGTACTATGACGGGAACTCTCAGTACAACGACCGGTGCAGTCTCGCTACAACGATCGGTCATCAATGTAGCATCGGCCCCGCACGGCAGCCCTCCGACTCGCTGGAGCTTGGCAGCAGTAGCACAGTTCGGCTCACTGGGACTTCACCTGTCCGGTAGGGGATCCCTTCTTTTCGCATAATTTTATTTGTCATAATTTCATTTGGCATACCTCACTTGGCATAATTTTGATACGCATAATATTACTTTAGCATAATGGTTTCTTGGCATACTAACATCATTAGGCATAAATATCATTAGACTAATCTTTTTTGTCGTAATTTAATGAGGCATAACTGGGCGGTAATATCCTACATTTCCTATTTCCCACTCTAACTTACCAATCTTACTTTCCACACCACCTATCCTTCTCTTTCCTTATTCCTACCCTCTCCGCCAATCCGTGGGAACGCAATGGATAATCATAAAAATAATTTAATTATCCAAAATTGCGGCGATGTGGTTCGCCACCCATCACGTCTCGTTCTCGCGGAGGCGAAAAGAGGACCATTGAGAGCCGCTTCGCTACGTTGAATGTAAGAGGAGGAATGAATGGTAAGAATGAAAGTGAACGAAGCGAAATAAGTATGTAAGGATCGTAGCAAGTGGAAAGAAGTGGTATCTGCCTATCCCTACGGGAAAAAGGCGCGATTATATGTATGTATGTAGGTCCTGGGTCATGGATGTGTATTATTATAAAAATCTTAATTAAATGTATAGTATAAAAGTATTCAATATATTTTCGATTTCTGGTACCCGTAACACAATATCTTCTAGAACTTACCACGGGACCAGAATGACGTGGAGTGAAAGCGTCCATAGATATAAATATTATTATTATGAAAAATGTAGGTATCGTTCTTACATAAAAAAAACCATTTTTAAAATTTCTGACCGTCCGTTCGTCTGTCAGTATGTCTCTTTCTCTCTCTACGCAAACGAAGTGGCGGGTACCAGCTAGTGTATAAAATATATATTCTGTGCTTGTAGCATAGTGTCTCACTCTTAAGTCTGAATAGCGGTCAAGTGCTCTCTCCTAACTTTTAAAAAGAATATAAGAATTCGATAACATTAAATACTATCACTTTTTAACCGACTTCCAAAAAAAGGAGGCGGTTATACGTTCGGCTGTATATATATATATTTTTTTTGTATGTTCGCGGATAACTCCGCCGTCTGTTGGCCGATTTTCAAAATTCTATTTTTGATGTAAAAGGTATAATCCGAAGTTGGTCCCATTTTCAGAAAATTGGTGACCTGATGATGGGATCCATGAGGAAACGAGGGAACTCCTCAAAATTTATATGGACACATATGGTGATTTCGACTTTTTCTGAAGTAGTCCAAGCATATGCTACCAAAAAGTAAGATTTTGCTCCAAGGTATACCCTGGATCCAAAAGTACAGAACAGAACTCCTGACTCCTTATACATAGATACATGTTTGGGGATTTTGGCGTTGTTTAAAGAACTGCAAGCATATGCCACTTTGTCAATTAGAGTAATCATCATCATCACCACCACTATCACAGCATACATCATCAAATTATGATGATAAATAATGTACTTCTCATAGTCTTTTATACTAACACGGAGATCTTTGAACATTACTCTGCCGTTTATGGACCTACTTGCAAAATTATTTTGTTGTTGTAAAGGGTTTTATTCGAAATTGGTCATTTATTCACTAAAGTGGAAACGTGATGATGCGATCCATGAGGAATCGAGGGAACTCCTCGAAATTTATATCGACACATATAGTGATTTTGACTTTTACTGAAGTAACACAAGCATATGCTACCAAAGAATAAGACGTTGTACCAAGGTATATCCTGAATCCAAAAGCACTGAACAGAACTCCTCAGTCTTTAAAGATATGCGTTAGGAAATTTCGGAATTGTTTAAAAAACTGCAAGCATATGCCACTTTGTAACTTACAGTAATCATCATCATCATCATCTTAATAACAATACCTAATGGAAGCTTGGCGCGTATTCAGTTATACATTCGATTGTTTATTTTAGACGTTTTAAGACGTATTAATTAATAATATCTTAACAAGATATATCACTAAAAAGGGTGAAATTATTATTTTTAAACAAAAAATTAAACCGGCTTCCAAAGTAAAAATATACAAAAAAGTATGAAATAAAACTTATTTTATAAATAATTCCCCTTTTAAATTTGTCTATTTCTCTACTTAATCTTCTTAATTTTGAAGTCGGTACCAGCAAATATGAACGTGAGTTCTATAAAATACTGTAGGATATAGTTTGGGCTGGTAGCGACTTCAAAGTTAAGAAGATTAAGTAGAGAAATAGACAAATTTAAAAGGGGAATTATTTATAAAATAAGTTTTATTTCATACTTTTTTGTATATTTTTACTTTGGAGGTCGGTTTAATTTTTTGTTTAAAAATAATAATTAAATAGGTACTATCACTTTGACGACCTCTGTGGCTCAGTGGTTAGGTTAGTTGGCGTTAGCGCTCAAGCCGAAGGTCGCGGGTTCGTTATTAACATCGGATCAGTAGTTTAGGTGCTAAGGTGGAACAAATATTCCGACATACAGTAACTGCTAAAATCATTACACTTCCTTTTGGCTTTGCCGTAGTCGGGTAAAAATTCAGTCGCTGCCTCTTCTATCTCTATCTAATCTTCTAAACACTCGAACGGAATTTAATGCAGTTTTCAGCAATAGATAGAGTGATTCAAGAGGAAGGTTTACGTGTAAAATACATTGCACCCATGCGGGGCCGGGGCTAGTTATTTATATTTTTAAGTTTTTTGTAATCATTTTCATTTTCTGATGATACCTTTTTATTGATTTTTTTAGATCCATTACCTGTGCCAAAAGTGACAAGTGAGATACCACCACATACACAGAAGCTAATAAATTCTTCTTCTACTGATGCCACGGAGTCTAATAGAGTTATAACGTTGACTACAACATCGTCAACTACCACAACTACACCGAAACCCACGACAACAACACCAAAACCCACGACAACAACACCAAAACCCACGACAACAACACCGAAACCCACAACAACAACACCAAAACCCACGACAACCACACCAAAACCCACGACAACCACACCAAAACCCACGACTACAACAACGAAACCCACGACAACAACTATAAAACCCACAACAACGAAAACAACTACGACGCAAAAAGCAAAAAGTCAGAAACCACCCACCCAAAAACCGACTACTAAAAAAATAATTACCACAAAACCTATCGTGAAAACGACACAAATACCTACAAAAGTTACATTTACAACAATCACTACTAAAACAACAATAATTACAACAACTGCAAGAACGACTACAGATAAACGCACAATTCATGATGAAGCTATGGGCAAAGAAAGAAAAGAGAAGACTATAGAACTGAAGAAATTGGTCAAAGATGAACGGAAAGGTAAAATCTATTTGTATTATATTATAGAAATAGCTGTCTTTATACTGCTTAATGTATTTTAGGTAACTCAAAAAAAAAAAAATTACGATGTATCGAAGACAACTTTTATGTAAGTACATATTAGGCAAAGTGACACGACCGACATTTATAACTAGGTTGTGACTCGTTAAAACACGGATCCACTTATATCCAGTATGGGCATGCCCACAACCCTATCTGACTTGTAGCGCCATTATTTTGGAGTCTGTTGATATCGATAATCTTTCAGAAAAATCTTTTGAGCGTAAAATTGGAAAAAATATTACTCATGAACTCGTATATATCTATATAATTATATAAAAATGTTATGTTGGTTTGTGTACGCTTCAAAAACTCAAAAAGTTCTGCACCGATCGAGCTGAAATTTTAGCATGATATATAATCCGCATCAAAGATTGTTTTTATCTATTTTTTGCATCAGTCACATATCCGCGACCGCGAAAATCTATATTTACGCTGGCGGAGCCGCGGGCAACAGCTAGTAATAGATATTTTACGACTTTGACATAAGCCTCCGGATCGATTTTAACAGGTAAAATATCAAGAAAGTTTTGCTCGCTCGCTCCGCTCGTTTGCTTTTAACATAAAGAGTTTTAGTACTTAGTATTGACATTCTGTTTTAGGTTGTTGATTTTATTGCTATTTTTTGAAGTGAACCTATTACATGATTAGGGTTTAAAGTATACAGAAAGTTTTGATACTTAAAAATCCGAGAGTGCTTAATGGGGCGGCAAAATTAATTGGCCCCGGCCGTCAAATCTTTAAATGCGCCTGTTGGTGACGGTCGTGTCTATTAATTTTTTGCTATTCCTTATAATTTCAGATTTCGCCTACAAAACTCACTTAAAAAAATTAGTACACAAGGTTTATATCGGGGGCCGAATTTTAGGTGACTTAAGCCTCATTTACACAAGGAGAGTTTCTCGAACGGGTGCAGGCGACAATGTCAGGCGAGAATATTCTTGCATAGTGTAAACAACCTTTGAGGGCGAAAATCGTATGGCGAGTCTCGTATACGAGAATATGATACGATATTCTCGCCCAAATCGTACGATAAACTCTCCTTGTGTAAACCAGGACTAAGGGATCCCGCAACTCCAAGCGACAGTCTTGCGTCGTTTTTTGGCCGTGTCCGTAATCGCCATAAAATCCTAAGTTTTATTTACATACCTATTTTTTTAGGGTCCAAGCCCGGCATGAGCGGATGGACGGTTGCTTTTATAACGTTTGGTGTTCTCGTGAGTTTGGTCGCGGTCGTCTGGTTTGCGCTGGCGTCCAGGACAGAACGGGGCAGGATAGTCCTGTCCCGGTTACAAGGCAGGATAAGGAACGACGCCGAAGTCAGATTCCTGTCCGCGAACATGGATGAAGATTAGAAATAAATATGATAAGACTACATTTCTTTTCACTGCCTATTCCCACTCTACTTGGTATTTATTTATTTTTATACTATAAAAAGTTGTCGACTGCAATTGTTTTTCTCAAAGTACTAGAAGTATTTGTAGTAGTTGGTCTGAAAACCCAGGCCTGCCTGACTACACGTGGGCCTCTAGTCAAGATGCATATCAAATGCATAGTCAAAAATGTATGGGATTTGACAAAAGTCATCGCTAAGTGATATTTCGCTTGCGATGGCAGTCAAATCCCATACATTTTGTTTTCGAAGTTCGCTGTCGAAATTATCGAATGCATCTTGACTAGACTTACTGAGAAAATGTATGTCATATTGTTGTATTTGTGTGTGTACTGAATTTATATACCCGCTAGTTTGCGCGGTGGGACAATTCTTAGATACAGAACGCTAAAGGTACGAAAAACTGTACTAACTTTTTTTCTAACAGCCTTTGAACTGTTTTTATGTCACGATTGACGATTTAATATATTAATATGAAAGTTAAACCGACTAAGTACTTATTTATGTAGAAATAAAAATCATTAAATTTCTGAGCCTTATCTCTGTTCAAACTATGTTTAGAGAAAAATAACTTTGAAAAGTTTGGTTCCTTACATTATTCTAAAACCAAAAAATAAGATTGATACGCTATCAGAATTAAAGTGAAGTAGTTAAGTACAGTTTTCCGCAACTTTAGCGCCTTGTGCCTAGAAATTGGCCTTTTTTTATGTAGTTAATAGAATCAGGCGTTACTTTGCGGAAATCCATAACATAAAATTAATAAATATTATTATTTTTAGCTATCTTCCGCCAAATAATACCCACAACCTGCAAGCAAATGTGTGAGTGCACGCATAAGCATGCGTAACGCACCTCCCTCCTCCCACACTGCTTATGCGTGCACTCAGATGCAAGATCGTGCAAATCTCGTCAAAAGTCCTCAGGAAGTGGACCTGCGAACAAAGTTCTTTGTTCGCAGGTCCACTTCCTGAGGATGCTCCGGGTTCGGGGCGAAACGCGCGTCGAGTTTTGCAACCTGCATGGTGGTGTGGGGCTTTGCACGATCTTGCTGACATTGTTGCTTGTGTGGTGGTGGTGTTTGCACGATCTTGCATCTGAGTGCACGCATAAGCAGTGAGGGAGGAGGGAGGTGCGTTACGCATGCTTATGCGTGCACTCACACATTTGATTGCAGGTTGTGGGTATTATTTGGCGGAAGATAGCTAAAAATAATAATATTTATTAACTTTTTTTTATGCGTTTAAGCATCTCACGGGGGGATGGGGGTCCTACCCGTTAGTATGTGAGACTCTACTGCGCCCGAAAAGATGGCGTATGGGCACAGCCCCTACTCACTAAAAACTCGGCGGTACTCCACTGTAGTAAGACATGTAAATTAACCTAACCTACTCTATAACTCTACATTTTATTAATGATTATTTTGAAAAGATTCAAATATACCTAATGTGAACCAAATTCATAACTTGTAACAGTTTTCTTTCAATGTTTCTTTTAAAAATAGGAGTTAATAATACTTAAATAATAATCAACTAGCTGTTACCCGCGGCTCCGCCCACGAAAATAAAGTATCCCTCGGATGTTCCTCAAAATATGGCGGCGCGGGGCATATTATGCCGTTTAACCAATCAGCGCGCGAGTTGCAATTTAACGAGTTTCAGTTCGTTATGTATAATATAACGAAAAATGATACGTTAAATTGTAAGCGGAATGTTTATTTGACAATCTGTCGTCATTTTACAATTCCCTAGTTATATTACAGCCTAACGGTTTTTACAATTTTACGGTATATGCAGATTTGTATCTTACGCGTCTCGTTGATAGTCGTCGTCGTTAAATATTCACATTTTAGTACCTACCGATTAATAATACTCTGATAGTGTTATATGTAGGTACAGTAAGTTGACATAGCAAACTTCCCGCAAGGACAAATTTTCAAGTGTTATTAATTACTGTTTTACAAGTGCTTGCTTAGGATAAAATTTATGATATTGAGGCACATAATATATCAATTGACTAGACCACGCAAGTGTATGTACTTCCCGTGTAACTTCGCGTGTAAAGAGGAGTGAAAGTCACTTCCTTCAGCGCCATTTCCTCTCGATTATTATTCTCGGTCCCAAACGTCAAACGAAAACTAAAAAACGCGACGGGGCGGCGCGTGGCGACGGCCTTTGAATCGTGTACTCGGGGACGGGGAGTTAGCTCTATAAAATCGCTCTTGTGACGTCACAGTAGGTAGAAAAATAATGGCACGCACGGTATACAGACGATGAGACTTGCGTGGTCTAGTATATTTTTTTGCATTATAATTATTGTCTTACCAACAAATCAATTGTTAAGCATTCGCTACTAAGCTATATCAGCACAAGTAACCGAGACATAAATGAAGTAATATTATTACTTCATTTATGTCTTGGTATTAGGATTTTTTATTAGGAAAAGTTTTTAGAAAATACCTCAAAAGGAAAGAACGGAACCCTTATTAAATCACATTGTTGTCCGTCCGTCCGTCCGTACGAATAGGTACAGTAAAATAATTGTCTGTTCTGCCATCTAAATTAGCATTCTTTCTTATAAAAAATTGTTTATGAACTATCCTCAGACCTACCGAATATATACAAAAATGGTTAATAGAATCAGGCGTTACTTTGCGGAAATCCATAGCATAAAATTAATTTATATTATGTTTATAGCAGTTTTCCGCTAAATTTTATTTTATTTAAATATTTAGCGGAAAACTGCTATAAACATAATATACATTAATTTATATACAAAAATGTACATACAATTCGGTTAAGCCGTTTTGGAGGAGTTTGTTTACACAATTATTTTATATAGATACCTGCTACCTACACCTATAATCTATACCAACTACCTACCCCTACAACCTACAGGCTACAGGTAATGTGTGAAATAGTTCTCGACCACTGATGGTTAAAGACAGTACTAATATTGCTAGTAAACAATGGGGATTGATGTTAGAAGGGGAACATTAATGGTTGTAGTAATATGATTTTTTAAAGATAAACGATAAAATAATTTTAATAAGTCAGTAAGAGGTACAAAAATAGCTTTCTATTCTCATACCTACAGGATACACAGACCTACAAAATTGGTCAAGCTGTTTCGGAGGAGTTCTGTAACAAACGCTGTGACACGAGAATTTTATATTCATATAAGATCTTAAATACGAACACAAAAGAACAGACTGTTTTGAAACTTACACAACTACAATATAATTTTTCATGTTGGCAACACTGCGTAACAGCTGGCAACCCGAACCGGAAGCGCGGGCTAATATGAACTGGTGACCTCGATTCTAAACATTACCCCCATTTTCACAATGTCATCCGGCATGGGGGCGCAGCCTTCAGCCTTATCAAGCGGCGGCTATCGACCGTCGCCGCCATCTTGTCCTGCGCATGCGTAAAAAATATGCGACAGTTTGAAGTTTGCCAGCCAGTACCACGGGTACTGCCGTGGAATCTGTAAATACGGACATTAAAATACATTTTGTTCCCCACATCTGACATGTACATACGGTGTATAATTAAATAAAAGACGAGAGGTAAGTAATTATTTAATTCAATTAAATGCCACAAGTAAATAAATTGCGTTTTCGATGCATTTAAATGTTTTACGTAACAGCGTATTGATTAGTTATTTATATTAGCGCTTTAATATTTAAGTGTATGTGCTAACTTATTTTTGCCACGTAGAGACAGTTTTTTTTTTCATTTATTTATTTATTATTCTATATTTTTATAACCAGTTTTATTTACGTTCCTGGTTACGTCATAACATTATTTAACATATACTTACAAATTGAAAGAGTACATTGTCAGATAAGTATTTAAATAATGCCAATAAAATTTAAATGTAGAGTTTGACTTAAGTATCGTAGTTAATAAAGATACGTATAACTAAGTGAAACATTTTTTTGCTGTTACATACGTAAGCCAATATAAATATCGATCTCTTGATAAAACCAAATACATTAACGTTAATATAAGTAGCTATGAAGTAATAACTTTAACACACACTGCTAATTCTAGAAACATAATTCACTTTATGAATGAACTCTATGCAAGGCTTTTCGACTCGCTCTAATAGAGTAGGTAAGGAGTTTTATCATTCTGTGTGCTTTAAAATACATTGAATTAAAAGATTATAAAAATAATAAAGACATCTGAATCGTATAAACCAAAAGAAATCACTTTTATTATGGTTGAAGTAATCATCAGTGTTATAATTAGAAAACGAATTCAGTCTTGAGTTTCATAAATAGGTACCTATTTATGAAACTAAATATTTCTATTTTTAGCTCTCTGATAAAAATAACATTTTAAATTAAACTTACATGTTGTGATTCGTGAACTTTAAAAGTTAAAATTAACGCTTACACAACAAACATCTAAATTACTTCTTCGCTCTTGATTATGTTATGTGTAAATTATGATATACTAGATTTTGCCCGCGACTTCGTGCGTTTTAATAGAAATTTCGCGGGAACTGTACATTTTGCCGCAATAAAAAGTAGCCTATGTCCTTCCCCGTGGTCTACTCTACATCTGTGCCAAATTTCATCAATCGGTCCAGTAGTTTTGGAGCCTATTCGATGCAAAAAACAAACAAACTTTCTTTTTATTATATTAGTATAGATATAGATAAGATGGTGGTTTCTGTGTTGCTGTTCAAAAGTTTCATTATTTCATCAAAGAAAAAAATGATTGGGTAGTTAGGTTACGAAAAATGATGAAAATAATTCAGTATTGAGAAGTAACTAATGTATGAACTAAGATAATATAAACGGTATCCCGTTTCTAAGTAATTTCCGCAATGTTGATTGAAAAAGATAATGGATTTCTTTATATGTTTTGTATTTCCTTCCATCCCTCGTTCGTACATTGTCTCTTTGAAAAGTCGAGGAAAAGAAAACTAAAAATAACATAAATGCTATTTACAGTTTAGTTAATCAAGTTATGTTCCTTTCGCAACAACAATTTTGTTTAAATAATTGGGGCATCCCTATAAATATATCAATTATATTATAATATTAATTAGGCCATTCGACTCCAAAGTAAAATAAAACAAGAGGAAAAGCGTTTTCACATTACGCGATAACCGTGGTCTAGTGGTTAGAGCATTGGCTCTCGACTCGGAGGTCGTGGGTTCGATTCCCGCATTGGAACAACAAAAAATGTTGTTTCCAAGTTTGGTTAGGACAATGCAGGCTGATCACCTGATTGTCTGACAAGAAAGATGATCCATGCGTCGGATGGGCATGTAAAGTTCGGTCCTGCGCCTGATCTCTCGTCAGTCGTGTCGGTTATCCGTCCCACTGGATTACGAGAGTAAAGGAAGAGAGAATGCCTTTGTGTACTGCGCACACACTCGGGCACTATAAAATTACTCCTGCGTAACTTGCCTGGTTTCAATGAAACCGGCCACCGTCACCGATATCGGTGTGGGGGAGTTTATTATCCGATTAATATATCTGTCTTTGTCATTACATGACATAACGGCGCGATATCGGATATGTCAACGTGTAACATGAAAACGCTCACGCATAAGCGAGTGATATCGAAATTACTGTCGCAAAATTGTTTTCATTTCTCATAATCGGAAAGTAGTGTTGTTTTGATCTGATTATTGGGTGGAAAATGCTGCTTTCCTTTCATAGGGAGGGAAAAACTTCATAAATAAAACCTTCTGTCAGCTGTGAAGAGTTTTATTTAAAAAAAAAACTATTAAAAAATGACATGACTTTCTAAACAGCCAGTGTGAATTTCTTTGAGCGGAATAAGCCGCGAGTGCCGCGACAATTACGCGGCGAGCGGCAAGTTCCATATTTAAAATTTAAAAAGTCAACACAAATTAGCGGGATACTAAAATCTGTTATGTATGTATCTGTGACGGACTTTTGTGCTAAGATTTGAATTGAATTTAGGTTTATTTTCCATATATTCTAAATGAATAGTAGAGTGTATGCCACGGGTAAAAGAATGAATTCCTACTCGGACTATAGCCTAACTCTCTATAGTCTAACTACCTCGGGAATTGATTCTTTTCAACCCTAGGCTAACAATCTACTATTCAATGTTGGCAGCTGTCACACAATATGTGTCACATTACACATACGAAAAGCATACGAATTACTTATTTTGAATATGTAAATGTTTGTCTCCTTTTGTAAGAACCTAATAACTTCTTTCAGTTTAGTTGGGTTAAGATAGGAATACTTTATTTGCCTTTCCGAATTTCGGGTCAAGGGAAACAATATTATCTCCATGTTCTATGGCGCATGCTGAAATGAAAAAAAAAATGGCGCATGCTAACCCGTACATTACTTTGCCCCATCTAACAATATTGAATTATTCTTGTGACATCAGCCATTAATCTACTTTTCTTACGAAGAACTTTTGATTCTTGCATGTCACTAGTTATAGTTAAATATTTTTTGGTATGGTATACCTTGACTAGGTAGTTGAGGTAAGGAACCCTACAAAATCTTATACAAGATTTTTTAGGGTCTGTACCCAAGAATTATGTACGTATACGTACCGCAACAAACAATATAATTATATTTTTAATATTAATAAATACTCTTTCTGAGGTAATATAGTAAGAAAAATAATTAGAAATGTTCTTTTTTTGGCATTAATTAAATTATTATTATATTATGATACTACTAAACTAATTACTAACTATAATCATAGACGTATACAGAATGTCCCAGAAGTCGACGTCGTCCCTTCGAAGGCTGATAGACCAGCTCATGACTCACCAGAATATCGTAATATGACCTTAGTAAAAAATCTTTACTTTTCGAGATATTGGCACTTTTAATAATTTCTTAAAAATTACACCTCATGTCAGTGTTTAGGCTGCCGCAACTACAATTTCCCGTATTGTGGGATACAAATTGGTATTACGGAATCCTGACCAGTTCTGCTATTGATCACGGTTATAAACAAAGCTAATAGAGTTTGAACTTTGTAGAAAAAAAGAAAACTTTCCCTAATCGTGATTTCAAAAACTTTTTCTCCTAACTTTCACTATCCATACTGAACAAAAAATATACCACACTAACCTGGGTTGTTACTTTAAAAAGTTGCTCATTTTATGTAGTTTTCGAAATAGTAAAATAGTTGCTATTAAGCTAAGTCAAACATTTTTTTTGCTATTATAAGTGCACAGAGAAGAAACATAAAAGTCTATAAGAGAGCCATGTCAGTTCTTTACTGTCTCCAAGCACACTTAAGTCCGAGTCACTATGCAAAAGAAGTCCAAATTACAATGCAAAATCCGTTAAAAGTAAGAAAACAACAAAACGATGCACATCAATAGCGTAACGTACTTGTAACTAATAAACAAACTCATGGATAGAACAAACAAAAGACGTGCTAGGCGTCACCTATTCTCTCACTCTAATGAGTCTAACTCGTTAAATTATATTATTAATGTGTTCTCCTTCTTTGCATTTCTCCTTTCAGTTTAAAAAAAATCCTTGTATTCTGTTTAGTTTCTAAGTTTAGTAAGCATCTTACACTTCAACGTACAATTTTTAAGTAAACATCTGGGTGATTTCAATGTAACGAGTGTTTTTGTTCGAAATTCTAACGAAAGAAAAACATTCAAAATGTGTTCTCTGTGCACTTATAATAGCAAAAAAATTTTTTGACGTAGCTTAATAGCAACTATTTTACTATTTCGAAAACTACATAAAATGAGCAACTTTTTAAAGTAACAACCCAGGTTAGTGTGGTATATTTTTTGTTCAGTATGGATAGTGAAAGTTAGGAGAAAAAGTTTTTGAAATCACGATTAGGGAAAAGTTTTCTTTTTTTCTACAAAGTTCAAACTCTATTAGCTTTGTTTATAACCGTGATCAATAGCAGAACTGGTCAGGATTCCGTAATACCAATTTGTATCCCACAATACGGGAAATTGTAGTTGCGGCAGCCTAAAAACTGACATGAGGTGTAATTTTTAAGAAATTATTAAAAGTGCCAATATCTCGAAAAATAAAGATTTTTTACTAAGGTCATATTACGATATTCTGGTGAGTCATGAGCTGGTCTATCAGCCTTCGAAGGGACGACGTCGACTTCTGGGACACCTGTATATTATAGACAAGGCATGTTGAGGCAAAAAGTGTCTCCAGTTAAATGGCCCCTTTAACTTAAACTTTTAAGATTTTTGGGGCCATTTTGACATTTGAAGTATCTATGGTGAAAACCAAGGTCGCGTAACTTTTTCTTGTATGAAGATTTTATTCTGTCAAATACACGTCGTAGCTCATCTTGAGTTTTGAAATCATTGACTATAATCAATACTTTTATAAACGCGAAAGTGTCTATCTGTCTGCCTGTCTCTTACCTCTTCACGCTTTAACCGCTGAACCGATTTTTATGAAATTTGGTATAAACATACTTTGGGTCCCGGGAAAGGACATAGGATAATGTATTTACGCGGGCGGAGCCGTGGGCAAAAGCTAGTACTTTATAATTTTAAAATTAACTACTCCAATGATATATTCAGTCATCTAGTTAGGAAGCCAAATCCCTATACTAGTTGTTGATTGTAAATTAAAAGTACTTAAGTAACTGCTAAAACTTTTAATTTTAACGAGATCAATATTTTTACTTATTTTGGTATTTTTCAGTCTTCCCAATTTTCTATAAAATATTTTGCCATGTCTTTTTAATGCAATATAATGAATTAATTTTTAACTAAAATTTATTTCTATTTACCGCTTATCTATAAAAAAATTGGAATTCCCTGACAAAAAAGTGTCCGGGTTATACCCAGACACTGTAAAAACCCCTGCCGGACGGCCCCCGGACGCCCTTCAAACTAGGACAAATCCGGGGAATTCCGGACGGATGGCAGCCCTAAATTTGTAAAACACCTTCATCACTATTTTACTTACATCTTAAACATTCATCACAGTAAGTATGAACTTAAACGCACAAATTTCGGAGATATTAACAAATATGTACTGCGGCCTTATATCTCATACACTTTTACCTAATAGTGACGTCACAGTTAGGTTCAACTTTTATATCATGGAGAGTTTTCTCGAGACAATAAAAAAATCAGAGTAATATGGACTCTAGCATCTATGGTAGGTATATGGCAAAGAGAATATAATCACTACGTGGTATATGGATAATTATAGTTTCTACTCTCTATAGTCTCTATGTATAGAGAGCTCGTCCCTGTTTACTTCAGTAATCCCATTAGACTACTGTTTGTGCTGCCCTCGTGTTAATCGCCTCAAGTGCTTCTTAATAGACTGTATTAGTATCGTCTTAGAGTTTCACGGAAAATACATTATCTTTATTTCGATTCTTGAAATCATTTTGATGCGACACTTCGTTCCTTACGAACAGAAAGTTTTTTAATAGATTTTGGTGTTTTGTAAGCCTAATTTATTGTTTAAATTATGATTTAGGTTAGGTAAGCTTTGCTGGAGCAAGAGGAACATATTTTTTCTCACTTAGCCCGTCACAGACGTAGCTATAATATATATTAATATATAGAGATTATATATTATATAATTATAGTATAGCAAGCTACTAAACACGGGAGCTATACCTACTATAAATATATTATATTTTGCCCTCACTCGGCCTGCGGTCGTCCATACCAAAATATATATTAATATGCCAAAATATACCGAGATATATCCGTCGACATATTTCGGTGACGTATATATCTTGAAAATATATCGTAATATGCCTTGCTATGATTTATATTAATATATAGTATAGCTACGTCTTGACGGGATTCAATCTCATAGACTATTATGCCCCAGCTGTAGCTGCAAATGACAATACTTTTATTTCGTCTCGGCGATATCTAAGATGGTATGCGAATGGTTGTGGGCCTAATCAAATAAAATCCATACAAATAAAAAATGGAAATGTCTGTTAGTAATTTTAAATTAACAGCCTTTCAACCTTATGCATATATGCAAGTATACAATGTACTTACAATAAAAATAATTTCGAAAAAATGTTGTATGTTTGTTCCGGCTAATCTCTGAAACGGCTGGGCTGATTTTCACGGGATTTTCTCTGGCAGATAGCTAAAAAGTAAAAATATAAGGTATAACATAGGCTACTTTATCTTAGGGCTCCGTTAAAAAAACAAGGTTCCGTTTCCGTTAGTTCTACGCAAACGAAGTTCTAGTACAGTCGCTCGTGTAATTCGTATTTCGTAGACAGACAGAGTCATCGCTAAGTGACATTTATTTTCAAACTTCGCAGTCGAAATTATCGAATGCATCTTGACTAAAGGCCCCGTTGTGCCACTTTTAGATCCTACTGCGCCGGGTTTGTTGCAACCGGATATTACCCATCTATACTATTTATACTAATACTAGCTTTTGCCCGCGACTTCGTCCGCGTGGAGTTCAGTTTCCATACAAAGTTTTAACCCCTTTTTCATCCCCTTAGGAGGCGAATTTTCAAAAATTCTTATCAGATGCCTAGGTCATTACAACTTTCAGCAAAATCCGTTCAGTAGTAGTAGTTGGTTGGCTTTTATTTATTTAGAATAAAAAAGAATAAAATTTGTTTGTTTGTATGATTGATTGTTTGTTTGTAATAGACTCCGAAACTTCTTGATTGATATTGATTAAATTTGGCACAGATATAGAGTAGACTACGGGAAAGGATATAGGCTACTTTTTATCGCGGAAAAATGTACGGTAACCACCCCAACAAGCAAAATCAGTACTTGAAGTACTCTCCAACACTACTTTTTCTTGTGCCTATAAGATACTTATAGTTTACTACATTGCTGGATTTGGGTGCAGTTATAGGAGCATTGTTTTCTTATAACTCTCTTATAATCAACTTATAGAATGTCAATTAGCCCTATAGTATACTTAAGGAAGCGCAATTATTTCTATAATGTTCTGAGACTACTCATTCTTAAGTACAAACACTCTTATTAGTATCTGACATAAATATCTTACTAAAGCAATCTTGTTTGTAATGCTCTAGTAATATACTTAGTTAAGTTATTAGTTATAAGGACATTTTATAAACTTTGGTTATTGCTTGTGATAAAACGAAATATTAAATATGTAAGTATTCTTCATTCTAATTTATAGTAACTGCATAACGTAAACACTCGTAATAATATATATACGATGTGGGAACTCGACGGGGAAGTCATTTTTATTGTAAATGTGGGCTAAGATTTGATTAATTTTACAACGCGCTTTGAAAACTAGCAGTTATAGTATTTACTGTAAAATAATTTTTTAATGATTTTTACAAACATTCGCCATTTTCTTTAAATACTCTGCGTTGAGTATGTTATAGAACAATTTTAAGTAAATTAGTACTTATAGTAGTTTCGATTAAGATACATTTCCTCCATATTTAAACAAGTTTAGGGTTCCTCATGTATTCGGACTACTTACTAATTTTTCAATTTACATTGCTAGAAATCAATTCCATATCTATAATAAACTGATAATAAACTATTTTCTCAGGACAAATTAGAACAGCTAGAAGTATAATGTTTATTAATTATGTGATTGATCAAGTAGCTTATAAGGTTGTTTGATTTTATAACGCTCTTATTAAGCACTATTACATTTAAAAGAGTCTTAAACAAGACAGTAACGAGACTAACTTATAATTATCTTCGATAAGAGTGTTATAACATCATCCTTTCTTACAAAATGCTACTATAAGATTTCAAGACTATTTAATCTTTCTGCAGACAATTATAGGATACATATTCCTATTAGTGGTTTATAAGGTAATCTTGTAGTTAACTATAAGATTGAGTAATAAAAACAAATGCTCTTGAGAATATATACACTTGTGAAATGTTATTATAAGTAAAAAAGTCCTATAACTGTTTTGTAAGTAGTCGTGTAGCAAACTATAAGACTGAGATATAAATCCTAATGCTCTTGAGTATGTTAGAGCTTATCTTATGATATTATAAGAGACACAGTCTGCACCAATGCCTTAATAAGAACATTATAAGAAGAGGTAGACTTATAATCTTTCGTTATAGGATTACTTTGCTTGTTGGGACGAGATTAACTTTTGCGCGCACAATGTCGCGGGCAACATATTGTATTGCATAATTTCATGTTCGTAGTTCTTTAAATAAATAGATCTCATCTGTGTAGTTCGTAGATAATGTAAGCTCAAGCACTAGCGGCTCTTCATTACACAAGCCCTCTTGTAGGGTTAATTAATCTGTCTACACACCGGACGGGTTAGATCTTGTGGCGGGTAAAATATACCGCAGTTGTGCAGGGTTAGATATCTTGTAGCTAAGTAAAATGTACCTACCGCAGCTGTATGGATTCAATTAAAATAAATGTGTAATATGCAAATACATCTATATCTAAATAAATAAATAAACTTATTTATTTATTTATTTAGATATAGATGTGTTTGGGTAATCCTAGGTAAAGTCTGGCCTTAAATGGCCCCGCTTTTGGAGTTTTTTGGCCATTTTGACATTTCAAGTATGGTGAAATCAAGATGGCTAACATTTCAGGTATGGTTAAAACCAAGATGGCGTAACTTTTTCTTGTATGAAGATTTGTTCTATCAAATGTACGTCATAGGCCATAGCCTATCTTTCTTTTGAAATCTTTGGTTTTATCCAAATTTTTAATTTAATTTTTTTTTTTATAGCACTGTAATTAATAAAGTGCCAGTGCTAAGTGTGTATATAATACACACATAGCACACATACACACTTAGCACTGGCCCTTTACCCATAGGCCCTCAACATCAATTGCATCAACCGAGAGTACCTAATAATAGCCTACGTGATTGCTAAATTACATACCACGGCACAAATCAACTTAGATATTAGCACAGAATAGAAAATATATAATATACTAAATAGCTTTCATAGGACGACGACGAAGTCGATCCAAATTTTAATTTTGACGTCTCTTTCAACGGTCCCCACAATTTTTCCACACAATCGTGGACACACCGTATGCTTGTAGTGGTCAAATCAAACCGAAAGCTGACTATGTAGCTGTTTAACTATTTAATTAGGCCTGGGTAATATTAATTTCAAATTATACATTATTAGCTGTCCCGACTCCCGTGGCCACTTCGCTGTTCGTCGTTATAAAAAATATATTAATAAAACATCATCCAGTGGACTAAATTATATTAATTATTTCTCAAATCCACAATATACACACAAAAATGTCATCAAAATCGATCCAGTCGTTTAGAAGGAGTTCAATTACAAACACACGCACATAATATTTAAATATAGGTATAAAGATAGGATAGTTCCACAGATGGTTCCACAAACCCATTTTTTTGTCCCCGCAAAATTCGAGGTATCATACGTAGTGCGTACCTGCTGTTAGTAGGTAATGTTGGTTTCTTCCATTTCCTCTAATTTATTCTGGGGATTTTCCTTTTGTTTGGTTAATTTGCTTTTATTTCGTGAGTGATCTTTTAAAAAACATTTTCTTGGAGATTTTCTTTTGCAGTCGTATATTATATGCCTTTAATATGTAGGTATTGTTGTTTGAAATAAACAGTAAATTTATTGTGTACTAGATGTTGCCCGCGAATTCGTGCGCTCAAAAGTTAATCTTGCGAAAACTGTAATTTTTCCGCAATAAAATGAGACGGGCGTAGAACAAAACAAACAAACTTTTCCTCTTTATAATATTAGTATAGACATAATATTTTTTTTATTAACATGGTGCAATTCATCTGTGAAGATAGTGGAAACCGTACTTTCGAAATAATAAATACCCTAATTCCTTATCTAGGTTATGAACTATGTCTTACATGAAAATCGGTTTAGTGATATTATACGGGGGTCGGGGACAGACGGACAGAGAGAAACTATAAGGGTTCCTTGTAGTACGTAACCCTAAAAAGCTACTCTAGCAACACTTAACAAGCGCGTATCAACAAAAAACTGCTAATTAGAGTCCAATCACTAAACTAAATGAAATATGTTCCAAGTTTTCACTTTCGTGACAGAGTTATTAAATATAGGTTTTAATTAATGATTTTAGCGCGTGTTTCCATTAGTGAAGTAATAAGTAAGAGGGTTGTTCGAGCAAGGTCGGTTGAAGGTCGTTAGAAAAGAGAAAAGTGCACTGGGTGAAACGTTGTTTGGATCGATACGTGCATTGTTTTAAACAATTTTATGTACGAAGACGTAGGTACTTTATTTAAAACAACTGCATGATATTGTGCTTCTCTTGTCAGACACCCGAGTCCCAGCAATGGGGATAGCGCTCTACTATTATTTACCTGCTCATAGGTAAATAATAGTAGATACTTTATACTAGTTATTATAATATAAAGATTATAGAAGTCATGTGTACCTCAAAAGCGAGCTTTTTCAACTTTAATACCGCGTTTGCGTTTAGATCAATTTGAATAAGATTTGTAACCGAAACGTTTCTGCCACGGGCGCTGTTTAATAGCACATACAAATGGAATTCGCCCTAGAGTAGGTACGGTCTACTGCGCAAACTACCATTCATATAAGTTCATATAATTCATTAACTCATTCATATAACATAAATACATATTACATAATACATACATATTAAATATATGTTATCATCCTCTAATACCCTTTCTATTTATAATTTTAGCCCTTGCCCTCACAAGGTCATAAGGGTTAAGCGGCTTATATTATTGTGAAATCATAACAGACATGCGTATGTACTATTACATGACATAGATTCTTCTTAAACAATGTTTAGTTTTAAAATTGTAAGAATTGCAAATAGATAGGTACATTTTAATAATAATTGATTTTACTCTACATTCTCGAATCTGTCAATAGTCAAAAGGTAGTTAATTACATAATCTTACTACTATTAAAGTTTATGAGGAGGGATGAATGGATGCTTGTTTTGTCTTTCACGCAGAAACTACTGAACGGATTTTGATATGGTAGTACTTTAAGCTCTGGATTAACACAGGCTATTTTTATCCCGAAAAAATACAGAGTTCCCGTGGTATTCTGTATTTACGCGGGCGGAGTCGCAGGCAAAAGCTAGTTAGTATTAAAGCCTTCAGGTTCAGATGAAGTGGCCAATTATGGTTATCATAAAATAGTCAAGAATTAACCGTTTTCTTATCTTCGTAAGCGTTATTTCACTGATAACTCATGATATCTCTCCGTTCGAGCTGGTCCATTCTTCTTTTTGGGGCCTAGATTTAAGAAACAATATCTATACTAATATAATTATATTATAAAGCTAAGGAATTTGTTTGTTTGTCCGCGCTACTCTCAGTACTTAACAACTGGTTCAAATTGAAAAAATATTTTTGTGTTGGATAGTCCATTTATAGAGGGCAGGCTTCAGGCTATATAACATCACGCTGCGACGAATAGGAGCGAAGAATCAGTGGAAAATGTGGAAAAAACGGAGAAAATTATTCATCTTTGAGGGCATCCGTTGTTTGAACTGAGATCAGTGCTCAGTAACTGCTAGAACTGCTAGAATTGAAAAATTAATTTTTGTGTTGGATAGTTCATTTGTCGAGGAAGGCTTTCAACTATAATAACATTACGCGATATCAGTGCAAAATCAGTGCATCAAAATCATTTATATTTTACTAGAAGTTCTCCGTGACGTCGTACGCGCAAAAAGAAATCCCATGGGAACCATGCAGTTGCCCACAATAAAAAATAGTCCCTGTCCTTCCCCGTGGTGTACTCTATAACTGTGCCAAGCTTCATCAAAATCGTTCCAGTAGTTTCGGAGCCTATTCGATACAAACAAACAAACACATGTTTCTTCTTTATAATATTAGTATAGATAGGTTCCGGATCAGGCTGAAGTTGTAGCATTAGATATTGTTGGTTTTTACAGTATGCGCTTGCTAGAAATTAGAAATTCAGTAGTAATATTATAACTGTTTTTATAACTTGACTTTTATAACTTCTTTCAAGGCCAAAATTAGCCAAATCAGTACAGCCTTTCTCGAGTTTTAGCGATACCTAATACCTAATTGGAATTGCAATCCATTTTATATAATATAAGAAGATTGTATTTTATATTTGAGTTGCCTACTTTTATAACTATTATAATTAGAAGCACAAATTAAAAGAGTTGATCTGATAACGGCTAATCTATTATGTAGTATAATAATGGTTATAATAATGTAAGCCACGTCAGGCAATATTTTCTCTTGCGTGTGAATGGCTAACGAATAAACATAAATCAATTTGAAATGACCTAGTTATATAGGGTTAACTTGCATCGCAACCTTTTTGTTGTTAATCCTTAGGTATTTCTTACTAATATCAGTATCAGGGAGACCGATCTTTGCTCGCAGTTTTAATAATAATATAATAATAACTCCCCACATTGATTTCGGTGACGGTAGCTGGTTTCATTGAAACCAGGCCGGTCACGCAGGAGTAATTTTATAGTGCCCAAGTGTGTGCGTAATACACAAGAGCACTCTTTCTTCCTTTACTCTCACAAGTTACAATCCAGTGGGACAGATAACCGACACGACTGGGGAGAGATGAGGCGCAGATCCGACTTTTTACATGCCCATCCGACGCATGGATCATCTTTCTTGTCAGACAATCGGGTGATCAGCCTGCATTGTCCTAACCAAACTTGGAAACAACATCTTTTGTTGTTCCAACGCGGGAATCGAACCCATGACTTACGAGTCGAGACATGAGGCTTATATTATAGCCTAATTTTATGCCAAATTTTAATATTTTAAAGATCATTTCAAATGCTATAACATATACGCTTATGTTTTATTCCCAATCTCGCCTCATTCTCGTTCTCGTCCTCGTTCAAAGACTAGCTTTGAACTTTTGGCACATCTGATACAGTGACTGTACAGAGTACAAAATATTATTTTCTTAAGTAATGATGCACGATTAAAATAGTTCTTTCAAGTTGCTCCAAAACATGACGTCTTCGTGTGACCTCCGACATTTCGCCATCTAAATATATACTTAAAAGGTTGAGAAACTTCTCCCAATTTTCAGGTTCAGAAATAAATTTCGTTCTCCATTTGAAAATAAGTTCGCTTTTAAGCCCACGCTTTATCCTTTTTAAACGGATTGTATTTATAACTTTGAAAAGCTCTTTTTAGGGTTCCGTAATACTTAAGAAACCCTTATAGTTTTATTTTTTTAGTCTTAATTATTAGGTAATATTTGGCGTTAATTGGGATTTTGAAAAAAAAAATTGATTTTTTATGTACTTGTTTTAAAACTTTATTAAGTAATAATAATATTAATATTTAATGCGAAAAACTTGATTTATTTTTTTAAATTATAAACAATTAAAAATGGATAACATTTCGCATTTCAAAAAAAGTCACGTGACTTCAAACGCGCCACAATCGATCACCATAGTTGTGAACTCATATTGTTAAAATAGCTGTAATATTATATAATTTTGAATTTCGAACGCTAATACTTACGACCGCCAGTTGCGATACCTTGGAGTGAAACTATTAACTAACAATTTGACATCACAACTCATATGCGCTCGGATTTGTTCGAGAGCTGTCCTCGGCATGTTGTCGGTACTGGATTCAAAAATTTATTTTTATTTTGATATTACATGGATATTACTAATTAAATTGGTAGCAGTCGGGTAGCAGATAAAGTTATTAATAGGTTTGTTTTTAAACATTAAATTAATATCAGTTATAATAACTTTAAATTAAAGTTATTATTACTGCTATTAAGCATTGGAGACTGTTTATTAAATATTGTGAATAATCTAAATTAAAAGTGTATTTGAATGAGAGTAAAATTAGGTTAAGCGCCTCTTTTCATTATCTAAATTCTCAACGTGATGCGCTCTCTCACTTTATAAAATTACTGCAAGAGTATTATAACGTATTTATTCTTATTTCATCTTATTTTTCATGTCTAACATCTTTATTTTTTACTAGAAATTGCCCGCAACTTCGTGCGCGCAAAATTTAATCTTGCACAAACCGTACATTTTTTTTGTAATATAAAGTAGTAGGTATATGTCCTTACCCGTGATCTACTATACCTATCTCTGCCAAATTTGATAAAAATCGATCCAGAAGTTTCGAAGCCTATTTAATGCAAACAAATAAACGAACAAACTTTTTCTCTTTATAATATTAGTACTATATATTTTTATTCTCTGACATTGATTTCGTGAAAATCAAGCTAATCCGTCCCGGATTAGCTTGATCCTTCCCGTCCAGCGAGCGGTGGTAAAGTTGGAATTATGGTATTTTATAATACCGGGGATCAAAAAAGGTCGATGCAGAGTTGCTAAGTGATAGGTAGGTGGTCATGGTGGTCCATCGAATGCAACGATGTGTAGAAAGGAACGGAGATTACTTCGAAAAACAAAAGTATTGGCATCTTTCTACATTAAGCTGTTTTTCATTTTCTTAACATTGTTAGTGTTACCTAGGTATAAGTGAAGCGATATATTATCATAAACTACACTTATCATAAACTACACTTATCATAAACTACACCTACACTTTGCCGATTTGCTGGGACACTTAGCCAGGCCGTAAATTGGTTGATTACGGTGATGATGATGATTTTGTTTCAGGAGCAGCAAGATGATCGACCCCAGCTCGTCAGAGGAGGACAGTGAGGATGAACACAAGAAACAAACTTCAAAACTACCTGGTGAGTTTCTCAATGACTTTATTTATTTATTCCCCCGTCTCTCATTTATAGGGTCCCGTACCTAAAGGGTAAAAACGGGACCCTATTACTGAGACATCGATGTCCGTCTTTCCGTCTGTCTGTCAACAGGCTGTAGATGTAGGTATCTCGTGCACCGTGATAGCTAGACAGATGTTTTTTTTTTGTTTTATTGCCAACTAACTATTTTTTTATTTATTTGCTATAATAAAAAAAGAGACATATCTATTACTACTTATAAGTAATAAAAGGTTATTTGTACTATTAGGGAATCTAATTCATAAGCATTGACTGTTGTCATAATTTGTGCGTATTATAATAAATTGCTATTAATAATTTATGAAATCAACAAACTTTGAAAAAATAAATAAGAGAACACTCTACCTGCTTATACCTTCTCTGATACTACATAGAACGGCTGTATTGTATAGTAGATATAAGCAGGCGGCGGCTCTTTAGACGAATTACGCAGGCTATCCCGAGCGGTAAATTACCAGAAGATACTTCAGACGGTAAACGCAGCCGTGATTTCCGTCTTATAACGTTGGTCTTTCCTGAAACTTTCTTGTTTTCCCCGTTATTAAATTATCAAATAATATAACTTTGGACAAGTAGTGTGCGTAACTTTATGAATATGGTCTCCATAAAAAACCATAGTCGCGGGAAAGAAGAAAAAAAATTGTTTTGACACCATTATAACCTGGGTGGAGATATGTTACTCGCCAAGTTCAATACACCGTTTAGGTCCAAATTAATTTAAACGTAAACAAAGTAAAAAAAAGTGCGTGTTAGCTCTAGCTCTAGCTAGACGCCATAACTTAGGTAGTACCTACCTATTGATTTATCTGTGGCACGACTTGAGATTACTCTTAAAAGTAAAATTTGGTGTGCAATACAAAGCGACCGACGCATCTTCGGCTAACGTCGTGTGACACCGTACCGTGTGCGGTGTGACCGTGTGACGTCGTGAATTCGATTTTACTCACATAGATTTATATATTCCGGGCTTATATTATTATTTTTTTATTTAAAAGGCTTATATATAAAAAATAAAAATCGTTTCTTCAGGAGCGTTATTCGTTCATTATAGGGCGTTATTCCAACAATAACGCCCTATAATGCCAACAATTTAAAAGTCACTCATTATTTACAGTGCAATAAAGAAATATAATATTAATTTGATCAAATGTAATCAAAAGTTTACGTTTATATTAACGGATACACCAAACTTTTTGTATTTTTTCAATTCTAAAAGAAAGGTTTGGCCCTTAGTAGAAAGGCTACATATGAGAAAGTTATTAAAATAATAAACTTTATAATCTGTAAGATTTAAGACTCTACCGACCTTTATTATTCTGTAAGAGAATAAATTAAAACAGCAAGCGTGAAGTTATGAATACTTTATTGGCTTGCCCTGGGAGACTGGGCGTAAATATTCTAAATATAATTTCCATTCCAGTATTATGGCCTTAGAGGCTTTAAAGTTAGATATTTTCTATACTATATATAAATAATATAATATAATAAAGAGGAAAAGTTTGTTTGTTTGTTTGCATTGAATGGACTCCGAAACTACTGGACTGGTTTTGATACAATTTTGCACAGATGTAGAGTAGACCACGGGGAAGAAACATAGGCTACTTTTTATCGCGGAAATATGTACGGTTTCTGCGAAATTAACTTTTGCGTGCACGAAATCGCGGGCAACATTTAGTTAGTTAAATTAATTTAAACCATCATCAATATTGTTGTTCATTTACTTAGGGAAAATTATATATAATGCGTGTTGCGTGCGTGTTGAAAATTTTAATTTTTACAAAAACAATCGATTAATAGCGAATGACTAGTACCAATGGATCTATCTTATGGCCTAATATAAGCCCACGAAGTTATCGGGACTGGTCTGAATATACCCTATAATTATAATAGGTACATAAATAAATGTCCATTCATACAATTACAATGCTTACGTTTAAAACTACTTCCCTGAATGGTATATTTGATTAAAGAGCTCTAAATATAATTTCCATTGCAGTGGTGCCTCCGGGCGGGTTGGCGGGGGGCCGGCCCTCCGTGCGGGGAAAGCCGGAAATTCCCCGCGGCTCCACCGCCGGTCTACCAGGTAAGTCATACCCAAGTTGTAGTTTATACTTTATACAATACGCCATGTATAAGGCTGAGTTTATAAGGTTCGGTAAAATCAATTACGGATATTTTAGGCATAATAATATGATATGCTGCTTATGTAAAATGTTTAAGCAGAAAAATAATTGTAATACTCGAAAAACAATTTTTTTCTTCATATGGGCGTTTTGCGGAGAGTCACCCATACAAAAGATGATTTTTTACTTTGAGTATGACAAATATTTTTTTGCTTAAACGTCTTTACATAAGCAGTGGATCACGTGCGCGAAGACGTGATATTATATTATGATCCGACATCGGGTAGGCCGTTGAAAATAAAACTCTGGATTAATATAAATAGAGCTGAAAATTGAACACACCAGTGTCGAGTCATATGTGAAAATTTATGACAGCTCGACACTCGATTCGATTTTCAACTCTATTAATCAGTGCTCTGATTTTTTTTGTGCCCGCCGGATTTCGGATCTTATAGGCGACCTGATAGAGAAATTGATATTTTGTTATTGGCCATTTATTTGCGGCTGGTGTACTTCCCGAACACCGGTTATTTCCTATTTGATTTTGTGTTACTTAATATTATGCATGCTTGCTGCCTCAGTGGCTTAGAGCTTGGATCTCGAATCCAGCGGTCGTGGGTTCGATTCCCGTGATGAAACAACATAAAGATGTCGTTTTCAAGACTTCTGGTTCAATCAATCACCTGATTGTCTGACAATAAAGATGATCCATGCGTCGAAAAGTCCTGCGCCTGATCTTACGCCAGTCGTGTCAGTTATTCGGCCACACTTTGCTATGAGAAAAACAGGAAGAAAAAGTGCCCTTGTGTACTGCGCACACACTTGGGCGCCACAAAATAACTCTTGCGTAGGCGGACTGATTTCAACGAAACCAGCCACCAGTCACCACCACCGAAATTGGTGTTGGGAGCTATTATTGTTATAAATTTCGAATAGATTAAACTACAGAGACATAAAACAAAAGTGAAATTGTACGAAAAGTCATTATTATCAACATAGTTAAAACGTTCAATAGTTTTTTTACCTGACTACCGTGAAGCCAAAGGAAGGGTAATAATTTCAACAGTCTATGTATGTATGTACGTATGTAGGTTTGTTTCATTGTAGCGTCTTAATTACTGGCCTGATTGTAATGAATGAGGTGATTAATATTTAGTGAATGGATTCATAGGTACAGCCCGGATAAATATAGGATAAATCGTTTGCATATTTTTCAACTATTGATTAAATTATTTATTTGTTAGTGTTCAGAGGAAGACCATCAATGTCTACAATTTATTTTTCTCATATTGACAATAATATTCCTTGTGTACCGTTTTTTTTTGTATGTGTTGACTAGTATTGACAAAATTCTGTCAATAATATTGTACGTGTGCGGCTACATCAAAGAATAATATATTACTAACGTAGGTAGTGTATATGTCACCGTAAAATTGTAAAAACCGTTAGATTGTAATAAAACTAGTGAAATTGTAAAATGTTGATAGACTTCCGACGCGAATATGCTGTCTATAATTTCACACATTATTTTTATATTTCGACATATTTTTACAATCTCGTTAGTTATTTTACAATCTAACGGTTTTTACAATTTTACAGTGACATGTATACTATATACAATTTAGTATTGACTGTGAAAGCAGGGGCGAGTCCGCTGACGACCGGCCCGGTGTCAGCGCCGCTGCACCCCGCGACCCGCCAGCGGGAGCAAACCGCCCTAGCACCCCCGCAGCACGCGTGAGTATTAAACAAATACAAAGACAGGGAGACAAAATATAAGGTCCACGTATGATATGTCAACAGAGGGGTAAGCACCAGTGGCGAAGAGTTCCTATAACTCCATTCCAATCGGCTTCCCTTGTCACTTACCTTTTGCAAACCTTCATAGAAATCCTTACCTATTATACAGGCTCCGGCTTCCCTATGAAGGAGAAGCAGCCTTCGCCACTGGTAAGCACGAACAATTGACAAGTACGTATTCGTAATGTTATCTAAAGAGTTGTGACAGCTCACAGCGCCCATACAATAGGCAAGCAGACTGATTTTTGAAGTGAAAACCTCTTTAGCAGCGTTGTGTACTTTTATTAGGATGGTAGCCCAAGAGCTACTAAGAAATTTTGAGTAGGTATTTGAGGCACGTTGAAACCTTGTCCTGTACTTCTCCTATTGTACCTCAACACGAGAATGCAGGCCTGGCTGGTCAGAAGCGGAACTTAGCCAAAATACAAATTTTTGAAAAGTAGATTTTTTTATGCCCGAAAAACATGTTTGAGGCATTATGAAATTTTGATATACTGTTAGTTTAATGTATAAGGAGTTGGGAAAAAAAAAAGCCCCGTAATTTAGTCGGAACTTTAACCTAGCCATGTCAGTTTAAAAGTAAATAGTTTAAAGGTTAAAAATAGGTGTGTGAGGCACTTCGAAATTTGAGTAGGGTATTATTTATTATTTAAAAAAAATACTGTAAAAAATACAGATAATTTTATGGGAACTTTCCACCTGCCATGTGACTTAGAAAATCGAGAAAATCTGGCTTTTAATTCATGATTTTGTGACATCTATCGGTCATTTTATGAACTGCAATATACGTTTGAAAAGAGATGCGACATCTAGGAAGCTCTCAAAGAACTACGTGGTCAAAAAATAAAATTGCGTATTGTGCAATAAACTAACACACTTACTACGTCAAAAATATGTATTTATAAAACGAATAGGTATTAATTAAATAGAAATGGCATACGAACCAGCCTAATCTACTTACCATTTACATTAAGTACATAAACGTAAAAGCGACATCTAGGAAGGCATCAAGGAACTACATGGTCTTGATAATTTTCGCAAAGTCGGTATGAGTCGTTTTTAATTGATTTTCCTATAAAAATCGAAGACATCCATTCGTTGTTTATACAATATTGTGTGCAATAAAATTACATATTGTGCAATAGTCTAATTTACTCGACAAATTTATAAAATAAATAGGTATTTATTAACGGCATACGAACCAGCTTGACCTACGCTGATTTACATTACCTATCTACGTAAAAGCGATATCTAGGGAGGCATCAATAATAATAACTCCCACACCGATCTCGGTGACGGTGGCCTGTTTCATTGAAACCAGGCTAGTTACGCAGTCCTTGAGTTCAGATTTATTTTAGACTTAAGAACATCCAACATCAACATCAACATTCCTGTAGGGAAATACCTCTACACTTTTATTATTACAATATCTAACATTAATTCTTACTAGATTTTAGTAAATAGTAAAAACAGTATCCCACGGGAATACTGAATATTTACTGTAATTTTCGGGATAAAAATTATCCTATGTATTTATACAGAGCTCAAACTACTACCATACCAAATTTCATCAAAATCCGTTCAGTAGTTACTGCGTGAAAGAGTAATCAAACATCCATCCATCCATCCTCATATACTGTTACGTTTATAGTAGGCAAGCGGACTGATTTTTTTTAATTGCATACCTACATGAATTACACTCTTAAAATATATGAGTAACTTTTCAGAAGAAACCGTATATCAAAAGTCAATATTTTCAAAGGTACAGCGATTTGTTTAAAAAAATCCGCGAGTCTCGTAAAAACGCTCCATACTAAATTTAACCTACAAGTGACGTCACTTGTAGGTTAAAGTGTATGAAGTATACGGCCACAGGAATATATTTGTAAATATCTCCGATGTCTCTGCGTTTAAGTTCATACTTACCATAATGAATGTTTTTGTATATGATGTAAGTAAACTAATGACGTAGGTTTTGTTTACTAATTTAGAAAAAAAAAAACTTTCTTGTACATTTTACATTTACCAAGTGGTAATGGCTCAATATTTCTGTGTATACTAATTAAACTTAATATTTTAGATGTAGTCTTATCCCCCTATTGAAATTCGACAACGTTACAAATACTTACTTGTCAATTGTTCCTGCTTGGGCTGCTCATCGTATACGTAGACATTTCTCTCAAATACCTACGTTTAAATAAAGGTTTTATTATTTAATTTTTTAAAGAGGCTTTTAGTGCTTAAGGCAAGGTCCAAGCTCAAAAACAAAATGATTTACAATACGCTTTTGCACATGGCAATAAGATTAGTTTTCAATAAGATTATTTTTTATATTTTTAATTATATTTAATAAGGTCATTTTATAATTTTTTAAGTCAAGAAATATATTTTTTTAAATGTGTACGGTTCAGTTCAGTTAAATGTGTCAAGGATTGTGTACTTTATCCCATATTTTTTTCCACTTCGTAATCGAACTTTGACTAGGTAGACTAGGTGATGGAAAATGACAAAGTTGGCTTGGACCTCGCCTTAAGTGTTGATGCCTCACCAGGTTTAGGGGTTGAGATAAATTATCGCCCAAAATTAATACCGTGTCTAAAATCTTAGATTGACTTCAATCTTATATTCTCAAACAAAAATTGGCGTAAATTGACGTGAAGTTAATCGAAGGATCATTCAAATATATTGAAATCTTGATCTCAGATAGCTTAAATGAGATTAAGATTGATTAATTATTACTATAGGTATTAATATCGGGTGTAAATCTACATACAATTTGATAAGTGATCATATGTAGCCATCATTTGTCTCCTCTGTATTTATGTAATACGAACGTATAGAGTAGACATGAGAATCATGAAGTAAAGATTCTAGCAATATATTTCTTAAAAGTAAAAGCACTAAGAGGACTCAGATTAAATAAAAAAGTGAAGACAAAGTTCAGCGAACCACACAGTGGAGCCGGTCTAAACTACGGCTAGCCGTGTAATTACACAGTGTCACGCACGAAACTACGCCTTACCTAGTAAATCAAGCTGTCAAGGTGTGAGATTTTTTTATCTACACGAGCACTACATACATAAATAACCTAACCAAGTGCATGTCAGAACATGTCTAAGGAGGGTTCCGTAACTGTAAGCGCCTTATATGTTTTTTTTTTCAAATTACTTCAAAATTTAATGTCCGATTTCGTTCAAAATATTTTTCCTAAATTTTGGCATGATCTATCAGCACAAAAAATTGCAATTTTCTAAGTCTTATAGTTTAGAAATGCCAGAGGGGAACCCAACTTATAAATCACTTTGGAGGTCGATTACTCGAAACTGGTAAACTTTATAAAAATGTTATGTGTGATACCCCACACGATGTGGGGTAGAAAGAAAAAAAAATCGCCACTTCATAAATATGGAGAGCCACCCCTAGATTATAAAATTATTATTATTTTATGATGCCAAATTCGAGATCTATGCACAATCTAGAACTATACCAAATTTCATCAATTTAAATTCATAATTACCGACGCTAGAAGCGCGGACAGGCAGACAGACAAGACAGACGGACAGAGCGAAACTCTAATAGGGGTTCCTCAAGTATTACAGAACCCTAAAAACTGGTCTCAGATTTTGAAAGCTCAGTCTTCACTTTATTATTTGGTCTGACTAGTAGCATGTATAAAACGGTTGACAAATATTTTTACGATGAAACTAATATTAATATAACTTTCATATAATTTTCGAGTTCTAAAATGTCTACTCTATACATTTATTTTATCAAAATATTTCAAGTCTAGTAATAGGTATGATACTTAGGTCGGAGCTATATTGTCTGGAAACCATATGGCAGGGGAAAAATTGCACAAGCACTGGAAATAGAACTCTGCTCTGATACAATAGAGCTGAAAATCGAACACACAAGTGTCGAGTCAAATTCCAATCTGTACTTCTATCCTAATATAATAGAGGAAAAGTTTGTTTGTTTGCATTGAACAGGCTCCGAAACTACTGGACCGATTTTGATGAAATTTTGCACAGATGTAAAGTAGACCACGGGGAAGGACATAGGCTATAGGCTATTATCGCCGAAAAATGTACGGTTTCTGCGTAAATAACTTTATCGCGCACGAAATAACATCCAGTGTTACATATTATGACAGCTCGACACTCGACACTTCCATTTTCAACTCTATTGTATTAGCTCAGAGTTCTATTTTCAGTGCTCTACATTTTCCCAGGCCCGCTGGATTCCCGATCATATTCCCAGCTTTAGCTGTTTGAAAGTATACTCATAGTCATTTCGTTTCACTGAACATCGTAGAGGTTATAGAGTTAAGGTAATTGGTAGACCGCTGAAGTATTAATATTTTTACCTCTAATATGCCTTATTAGTTTTGATATAAGGTTATTTTGTTATATAATATATTAGTATAGTATAACATACATATATACCTAACTTTTTAACGGAGACAAAACCTTATACCAAACTGTTTATTACGTATTTAGTGCTAAAATAAGCTAGTTTAGTATCATTACATAATACATTAGTTGACATATACTAACCAAAATATACAAAAGAAGTGCCAGCAAAATGGCATGCTTCAGACAAGAATAAACGCTAAGGAATGGTTAACAGAGGAGTTCAAGATGTTGCTCTTACAATAACTCTATTTTCACGATTTTCAATAGAAATGCGTGAAATGGTACAAATTATATGAATGGTTTCATTGTTAAAGTCTTTTTCAGTACGATTCATTTAATGCGGCTATTTTAGTCCTACAAAGCATATTATACCTTTATTTTTATTGTATTTAATAATTATAGTATAGTGCGATTCAAATGAGAATAGGATAGAGTCGGCGCCATATTGTTTCGTATTTAGACTGTTATGATAGTTAAATTTACGTTTAGTTATTTGATTACTATTTAACGTTTTTATTTAAATTCGTTGCAAGACTATTAATATTTATATGCACATAAGTTTTTCTGAAAATCGCACTTTTCAAGTGATATTTGACAGAAAAAGGTCATTGACGTTCCTATAATTCTCATTTAAAAATGTTATTTCCGTTATATTTGCATAAAACGATGACGTAGGATGAATATTTTTCGATCTTTAAAAATGCTTTGCCGATTTGGTTTGGAGAAGACCATTATAGCACGGCGCTCGTGTGTTCGATTTTCAGCTCTATTGTTTAAGCACATAGTTTTATTTACAGTGCATTCCGATTTTTGTGCAGTATTCCAACTCTCAAGAATACTTATTCCCAAACTTAAATAAACTAATAAGCAAATAACAAAAATGACATCTTATATTATTTTGTCCTTACTTACATACTTACTTACTGTACATTAAAATATACTTCCAAATGTTTATTTTCTACAGGTTGACTTTTCAAATCGCTTGTCGACGTTATGTCGATCAATAGCTTAATTTAATTTCAAACAAGAAAATACATACCATTTAAATAACCAAAATCCTAGAGGATTTATTCCCTAATTTTAGAATGAAACCCCTAAGTTGACAACCAAATCCGTGGTCTGCTGCGGAGCAAATCCGAACATGTGTTAATAATTATTCCAAATTACTGTCAAAACGATATAAAAATCGATGCATCAAGTTTGACAGGTATCACCCAAGATATTTTCATATGGGTCTTTTCTTTTCTGCGGGGTAATTCTCCTAAATAAAACGTGCATTAATACAATAGGCAATCGGACAAATTTTTTTTTATTGCATAAATGAATAGTACTCTTAAATATGAGTAACTTCTCAGAAGAAACCGTATATCAAAAGTCAATATTTTCAAAGGTACAGCGATTTGTATAAAAAATTTCGCGAGCCTCCTAAAAACGCTCCATACTAAAATCGATATACACATGACGTCACTTGAATATGAAGTAGTATGAAGTAGTATATGAAGTATATGGCCGCAGGAATATATTTGTAAATATCTCCGATATTTGTGCGTTTAAGTTCATACTTACCATAATGAATGTTTTTGTATATGATGTGAGTAAACTAATGATGTAGGTTTTGTTTACCAATTTCGCAAAAAAAAAAAATTTTTTTTTGGTATAAAGACTCGAAGAAATTTTGTATACAAATCGCTGTACCTTTGAAAATATTGACTTTTGATATACGGTTTCTTCTGAGAAGTTACTCATATTTAAGAGTACTATTCATCTATGTAATAAAAAAAAATCAGTCCGCTTGCCTATTACAATCAAGTTTCAATACACTAAAACTATTTATCAAACGGTGTTTTTATAAACGTTAAAAAACGTGAAGCGCGCTCTGATTGGTCGAAACGTCATAAAATCCGTTCATGGTAACATGTCGCTACACTTACAATACAATTAAAGTAAAGTGAAAGTCTACTTTAAATACGAGAATTGAGGTTCTGGCTTCCTTCTATTCCCCCGTTTATTCTTGTCCAAGAGTGAGAGTGAGGTATCTCCCAAGATTTTTTATAAGGGTCTTTTCTTTTCTGGCTTCCTTCTATTCCCCCGTTTATTCTTGTTCTCTGCCCGGGTTAGTCTGTGTCACCGCCGCAGTACATTTCACTCAAACGTCCGCGATCGTGTAGATCGTTCTTACGCAGGACGTCGACGGGCAGCGCCAGCTCGGGGGAGGCGCCCGCCCCCTCCCCCTCGCCCTCCGGCACCAGTCACTCCGACAAGGATCAGGACCCACAGGTAAACTATGATAATATCTATGGACGCTTTTACACCACGTCAATCCCGTGGTAAGTTCTCAAAGAACTTACGTTACGGGTACCAGACAACGGAAATATATTGATTACTTTTATACTATATCCCCCTTACAAATAAACGCTGTGTAAGCTTTGAATAGTTATACAGTGTTTTGTCTTCTTTTATCGAATTAAAAATGTCACTTGTGTGACGTGAACAAAACACTGTATAACTATTCAAAGCTTATACAGCGTTTATTAGTAAGGGGGTTAATATTTAAGATTTTTATTATATAATACATAAATTGAATACACATCCATGTAACGTTTTTGAGCGCTGAGCGTACGGAATCATTACTCCCTTATTTAAGTAATATAATAATAATATAATATCTATGGACGCTTCACACCACGTCAATCTGATCCCGTGGTAAGTTCTCGAAGAACTTGTGTTACGGGTACCAGACAACGGAAATATATTTAATACTTTTATACTATACACATATTTAAGATTTTTATTATATTTTACACATATTTAATACACATCCATGACCCAGGAACACAGAAAAACTTTTTGTTCCTTCGGCGGGATTTGAACCCGCGACCCCCGGCTTGAGCACCAACACGCTCAACCAACTGAGCCACAGAGGTCGTCAAAAGTCGTCAAAAGTAATGTTTGGATATGTAACGTTATATTACACTCGAATGCTCCAGGTGTATCTTATGTTTGTATTTTTTTCATAATTACACTAATAAACGGACCAGAAAAATATTCTTAAATAAAAAAATCCAGCGACATTTTTAAGCTTTATTATTGCTCGATGTTTCTTTATTATGGTGAGATATTATTGTCATTACCAAATTGTAATTAAATAACTAAAATTCACACGTTAAAAACATACTTCTTTACAATTCGGTGATTAAAAACCCATGTAAAAGTACTATGATTAATGTAATCAAAACAATATTTTTTTAATATTTTTTTCAATGGTTTCTTAATATATAAGGTCTTAAACGACACCACTCTCATCTTTTTACATCTAGGCCCAAGAATGTATGAAAGCGTATCCGTCTCCTTTGTATTTTCATAGTATTTTAATAAAAAAGAATTAAAAAAATATATTTATTCTTAATTTTAAACCTTCCAAAGTTTTGCCGAAAACTTGTCAGAACAGATTAATAGTAGCACAAAGTACAGATACCAGGAGTTCGAACATAATGTTAAAATAATGGTCTCAATTTAGGGGACAGATTTTTTGCCGGTAGAGCGCGTTCCAGTAAGAGAAAAACTCGTTTGAAATTATGCGGGAAGTTATGTTGCTATTGACAGCTCTGGAAAAAAATATTATGAGAAACGTGGATTTAAATCGAATTAAATAAAAGTTTTAGGAAATTCTTAGAAACTGTTCACGAAGTATAGATACCGTAGAATACGGTAATTTCCTAACGGTAATTTAAAAATAATTGTAATAATTATTAGTATTGGTAACACTCGGTATGTAACAAATTCTAGCACAGCCAGTGGCAGAAAAGAGAACTAAGATCTGGTCCTATTATTGTGTACATAAATACTATGGAAACGCCTTTACCGTTCGGACTCCTGGTATCTATACTTCGTGAATACTCGTAGTAGTATCAACTAGCGACACGATATTTCACGGCAAACTTTTCGTCGTAGCCGCTACGGAAAACTTTGCGCGTCGTAGCAGCTACGAAATTCGTAGCACGCTCGTAGCCTAACTTCGTAGACCCGGTCAAACTTGAATTCCCTCGGTTCTTACCTATTTTTCATAAGCTGCTACGAATAATGTTTTTTGTTTTTCATAACTTTTTAAATACAGGCCATACCTATATGGAAATAGAATATTTAAGGTGGACATTTTGAAGCTTGAAGTTTGATTTGTATTACTTTACTCACTACCTAAATTAAACATTTTACTGCTGTTCGATCAACGCGATGTATTAAAATTATCTTCTTCATTTAACCAAACTAGGAGGTTTGCGATACTTATGTAATTAGCAGTTTACGCTGGATAACATAACATATACGTTGTTGACGACCTCTGTGGCTCAGTGGTTCAGCGCGTTGGTGCTCAAGCCGGAGGTTGTGAGTTTGAATCCCGCCGAAGAAACAAAAAAATTTTCTGTATTCCTGGGTGTGTGGCTGTGTGTATAAAATATAATAAAAATCTTAAATATATGTATAGTATAAAAGTATTAAATATACTATTCTGGTACCTGTAACATAAGTTCTTCGGATATTTAGCACGAGGCCAGATTAACGTGGTGTGAAGCGTCCATAGATATTATAAATAAAAAAAAATGAATTTGTATTAACTGAGACGAAAAAAGTGTGTCAGGATCACTTTACATCGATGGTCTCTGCCAGTAGGCAAAGAAGTATCTTTGGGAAATAGGCGGCGTGAGAATATTAACTAAGTGTAGATCTCCAACACAAACTAACACTAACTAATGGTACAGGAAAAGATCGAGAAGCTGGAAGAGGATAAAAAGAAGCGTCTCCAGCTGTACGTGTTCGTGTCGCGGTGTATAGCGCACCCGTTCAACGCGAAACAGCCCACAGACATGACGCGTCGCCACACCAAACTCACGCCGCACCAGCTCGAGACCATACAAGCGCGGTTTCAGGTAATTATAAAATGTACATACACTAATATTACTAAGAGATAAGATTTGTTTGTTTGTTTCGTACTTTAATTGATCAATGCATATTCCCTACTCTTCGGCTAATAAACGAGGTAAAATTTGTTTAAAAAATATTGTAGTAATAAAACTTTAAAATGTAAAAGACAGAGCATGTACTAGACGCCAGTAAATTTGTGTAAAACGCCAGTAAAAATGTTTTAGTCATTACAGAAATTAAGGACTAATGTTTGGTGAATGTTATGTGGGTAATGGTGTCTTAAAATATACGAAAAGTGAATAAATAATGGAATTAAAACAATGCTAGATGAGAAAATTGGAGACCTTACTAGTGATGTTTCAGGCGATTACATCACAGATGATAAGGATTAGTGTTACTATGTATGTTTGTATAGTGATGTAGGTTATGTAAGAAATATAAGATTGATGTTTGTGACTCTTTCATGCAAAAGTACCAAAAAGGATTTTGATGAAATTTTGTATAGTAATAGGGTCTGGATTAAAAAAATTGTGCTCTCGTAGGATACTGTATTTACACGTGCGGTGTCGCGGGTAAAAGCTAGTGTAGATATAAATTTTTAAGTGAACCTTTAAGTAATATTATATCAGCATAATATTAAAGGTACCTATTGTTCGTCGAGCAGCTGACCAAATCTGTGAGATGCCATATACGAGCAGTAAAAAACTTAAAGAAGAAGGGGCAAACCGTCCCCACCCTTGTAGCACTACAGGACATATGTCAAATGAAAGGGCTTAAAAAGTGTATCATTTTATTGTATGACGAAAAATCTCTAAACCATGGGAGAAAAGAGGTAAAAAAAAAGTTTAAAAAATTATCCTGTATTATTGCATTATTTTATAGTGTTGCTTATATGGAACAATTTTTGGAAAGTAATGGTATACAGCAAATTTAATAAAAGTGATATATTTTGATAAACTGCCTCATATTTTGACGAAATGTATGAAATAATAATAAAATGCTAAGAAAAGCTATTTCCTTAATTTATTCGCACATAATTACTGTCTAGAAATTGTTTCTTACTTGCGACGCTATCGAATGGTGCAATAATACAGAATGTATCTTTTTCCGGGTTCGAATCTGGCCTGGAAAATAGGTTTATGTAAAATCTAATGATGTAGATTAAACAATTCCATTAAAATACATATAATTAAAGCAAAAATTATTTTAAAACGATTATGCACTGAAAAAAGTAAAAAAGACGTTTTACATGGTGAACTATTCTTCTGGGCGTTGTAAGAGAAGTCTAAAACAAATTAGGAATAGGTAGCAATTTAGCCCTATGGAGTGTCGAGTCCGACTTGATGAAAACTTAAACTGCATTATTAGATTTTTAATAACTCAATTTTCCTAGCCAGGATTCGAATCCATAGATTGTAAAAAAAATCAGCCTGTATATTGCACCATTTGATAGTGTCGCAAGTAAGAAACAATTTTCAGAAAGTAATTATGTGCGAAAAAATTAAGGAAATAGCTTTTTTTAGCATTTTATTGTTATTCCATACATTTCTTCAAAATAAGAGGCAGGTTATCAAAATATACCACGTTTATAAAGTTTGCTGTATATCATTATTTCCCAAAAATTGCTCCTTGTTAGCAACACTATAAAATGGTACAATTAAACAGGTGACTTTTTAAACTTTTTTCTCCCGTGGTTTAGATAATAAAGTTTGCTGTATAGGTATCATTATTTCCCAAAAATTGCTCCTTGTTAGCAACACTATAAAATGGTACAATTAAACAGGTGATTTTTTAAACTTTTTTCTCCCGTGGTTTAGATATTTTTCGTCATACAATAAAATTACACATTTTAAGCCCTTTCATTTGATATATAATGTTTTATAGTGCTACAATAGTAGGGACGGGCTCCATAAAAATTCCCCTTCTTCTTTAAAATTATCTGTACGCAGGCTTTCCTGAAAGGCGAGACACAAATTTTAGCAGACGAAGCATTCCAAAACGCAGTCCAGTCTTATTACGATGTGTTCCTGAAATCGGAGAGGGTGGAGCAAATGGTCAAAGCGGGAGCGTGTTCTCATCACGACTTCCGCGAAGTGTTCAGGAACAACATCGAGAAGAGAGTCAGGTTAAAACATTTCGTATTATCTAATATTAATATCTATTATATTAGCAGTATACGAAAACCTCTGCTTATCTTATTTTTGTACGACTGAATTTTCAGGCTCTTCTTTATTCCCTTTTTTATGTACTGTCACTGACAGAACCGATGTTATATTTCGATCACATCACTCCGGCAATAAGGTCCAAAAGTGGTCTACCAGGGCCCCAATTCTCGTACTTCGAACATCGGTTCGATTGTCAGTCTGTCCCGTACGATTTGGTGCCTATGGGAATGAGTCAGCGCGATAATAGAACCGAGACTCGTCACTCGAGGTGGAGAATTGGGAGGAAAATTTAATATTCGCGGAATAAAATAATCAAATCATTGACATAGATTCGTTGGTAAGTATTACATAATGTATGAGCTATTTTATAAAAGTATCAGTAAATTGGCAGGTCTTTACCCGAAATTGATGGACTTAGCAAAGAAACTGTGTTGACAACGTGGCTCGCAAAATTAGACTGCATCATGAAAGGGACAGGTGAGTTACTAACATTAGATCTATAATTATGAAAGAAATGAAATCGGGAAGCCTTATAATATGAAAGTAACGTAATCATGACTTTTAAGGTTTACCTAATCTTTAAAAATATCTAACGTTAAAACCCTTAGTAAAGTAACTGGGCTGTCTCATTTTAGATATATTTTTAAGATAACCCGTTTTAATTGATAATAAGTAGGTAACACAATTGCAATCTATTTACTATAAAGATGAAAAAATTAACTTCAAGTTATTATTTGATCATAAGCGGAAGTAATTTAATTCAGTTACATCTTTTGATATACCCATAAACATGCTCTTATTCTCAACCGATGGATCAAAAGGCTTCCTGTTTTTAGTTCTTTAGCATAGGCTCTAGAGAATGTTATTAAAAGGAACAGGGCCTTGTTTCATACCCTCAAAATTCCATTCAAGTGAATACACATTGCTGAGAATTTTATGGAAAATTATTCGGCCATTTTGAAGATATTTATGAAACACGGTCAAGCATGCCGCTGTGTGTTTTAAGCGTAATATGCTTGAGTCTGCAACGCCTTTGAATGTGTGTAAAAACATCGGTGTGCTCATTAAGTTTTCACTTACAAATACTAAATGTAACTTTAAGTCGTCGGGGACAAAAATAACGTCGCGTCGACATAAAAGTTAGAGAAGAGGTAGAATACCTTACAATTGCTTAACTAACTGCTAAGTTAATTAGAAACCGAAATGTTAAAAGGCAAAACGATAAAGTGAGGAGCTCCTGTAGACTTAATTACACTAACAAGTTTTAGAAGTTAGATATTAATTATTTCTTTGAAAGCAAACTTCAAACTGAAATTAGTTAAGCTGTTTCACGCGATAACAACTACACAAAATTTATAGAACATTCAACAGTTAGTAGTAAATGATTTTAATATATTTAAAACGTTGAAATATGTGTTGAAGAAATAAACACCTATGTTCGAGAGTTCGAGCAGTAAATGCAAAATATATTTCCAAAGTCATAACACATGTATATGGAGAACTTTTATATAAGATCCAATCCCAAATGCCATAAGATTCTCCCAGGCGTATAAGAAATTGATCGCTTTCAGAATTTATTGCCCACAAAATTTCTTATTCATATACAACAGCAGCGTGTCTAAAGATGTAAAATTTGGAAATAAAAACGTTTAATAAGTATTTTTATTACAAAACATTCTTGACTATTTTTTCTTTTCCCATTTTATTCGGAATTTAGATATTCTATTTAGATTTTACAGTAGGTAAGTATTGATTAAAAATTAACAAGACAACATTTGAAGGTATAATTTTATGGAACAATAATAAAATAAATAAATCCATGTACTTAAGTTATTATATTAAATTCGTCAAAGTTTTCATGATTTAGAATATAAATGTCTTCATCTACATGAAGTAACTCTTCGTCTTAACCAATCGTATATTAATTAAAACTTACAATATCTTTCAACTAAACCACCTACATTACTGTAGGTATAGTCTATCGGCTATCCTTTGTATAATGCGGGATTTACATCGGTCGATTTTCGCCGAGTGGCACGTCGCTTAACAAATCGCCACAGCGTTGTTGTCCTAGCCAAATGAGGGTTTTTACATTTTAAATTCGTGACATCTGACAGCTTTTTGATACAAACCAAAACAAGGACCGTCGTGCTATCAATCGCCACCTAGTGACAGAATAATAATCGACCACCACCACCACCACCCATCGAATACCATCAGGTGACGCTTTGTGTGCGTTGGGTTTGCCCCTTAACGGCAGAAAAAATATCAAACACCCTCATTCTAATTTACGTGAGCGATTTTCGCCGTGCAGCGGAAATCGTGTGGTAAAACTCGACCCATATTGATCCCGCATAACACAGAGACTTATTAAGTTGTGTTATGTTGTTATTTACCTTTCCTTTTTAAGTATTAACAGTGCTACGTATTAATATTAGCATTGTTTTCCACGAATTTTTAATCCATATTTTTTTCTGTCAAGTAAATTGTAAAGTAAGTTTTGATTAGTATACCTATAAAACATTGTGTGTCTAATAATTAAGTGTGTGTTGCTTGCATCTATCTCACTGTCTGTATTTCTCTCCCTACACACCCCAGGGATAACAGGTATCACTCGAAACATTTTCCTTCAGACAATTCAGCTTATGTCTCGTGATATTGCTTGTTTATTTGTATGTAGGTATGATGCACACGAATGCTGTAATACAATACAGATTCAGCTTTTTACATTGACAATTTGATATTGCATTATACTTTACAGAACAAAATATATTTACTACAGGTACTTTTAAGGATATATTTATGTTGCAGCTAATGTTGTTTTCTTATTATTAACACCAATATTGTACGTCGATTCAAATACGCATAAGATTATAAAGCCTCGTCCAGACTCGCGAAGTAGGCCGAGTTTGATCGAATAAGTGTGGGGACGCACTTCGCTTCGCCTTTTGATACTTCGGGTAACTTCGCGGAGCACTTCCTCAGTATACTTCGCGAGCAGTCTGGACGGGGCATAACATATCAATTTTTTTATAATTATCCGTGCGTTATCGATATTTGAATATTGTTCAAAGTTTCACGACTCAGTTATGTAATATTTTGAATCCTGTGAAAACAAACGGTTATTCACTGTTAATTAAGTAATATATAGATATTTAATTCAATCGTTCATCGTCAGCAGCAGCATTAGTTTCAACATACATTTCACAACACTGCTTTATTTTGTACTTCTCACGTAACAAATAGAGCTTAGAATAATATTTACTTTTATGAAACAGATATACTTAGAAAGGTAAGATTGCATAAAGTTGAGTATTTCCATACTGACAAATTTACTAACAATACATAATATACGTAATTACATTTTCGTATATATTACCTAGTTTGCCATATATTTACTAATATTTTCAGCACTGGTGATGGTATTGTTAGTGTAATATTTAACATTACAGATTTAAATCTTTTTAAAGCTTAACATTATTTGATTCAAATCCTATACTAATTTAACAACACAGTTTTTCTCGATGCTTACATATTTTGGGAACCATACATACTCAATCGTTTACTCATATATTATGCATTATACACCACAAGCACTTTACAGCATGTCCATGCGAAGTTTCTAACTTCTATTTGGGTTTCTGTAGGAATACCAGGTGATGATGAAACGAAGCGGCCATCTCGTGCTCAACAACAAAGCCTCAACGCTGAATGTATCCTGAGCAAAGAACAACTCTACGATATGTTCCAGCAAATTCTGGGTGTCAAGAAGTTTGAACATCAGCTGCTCTTCAATGCTTTGCTTGTAAGTTTTCTGTCAATATTTCTAAAAAGGAATAACTAGGAAACTTTGGGTTTCATTACATTCTAAAGATTAACTGCCATAATTTCTTTGATTGGCATTAGAAATGTCGATAAATATATTGATTTTTCTCTTCCACTAAACAGTCCTTAAGTTTACAATGACAACTAAATTAAATAGTATACCATTATATTTACAGTTAGATTCGGCTGATGAACAAGCTGCTGCGATCAGAAGAGAACTTGATGGTAGAATGCAGAAAGTCAACGAAATGGAGAAGGTAATTATTTAAAACTAATTCGTGCTATTTTTGAATGTTTCTTATAGCAATTAATGATTTCATACTAACTATCTACTAAGACATAAGAAAAAGAGACCTAATATATGACCATGTGGAATACCGTTTAGTTTTTGAGAATGTCCATTCAATTTGATGAAAGATGAATGAAAATTAGATATCGGTTAGCCGTTATAGTTTAGACGCTTTGGACTAAAGTTTTTTTTTTGTTACTTACAGAATAGGAAGCTGATGCCGAAATTCGTTCTCAAGGAGATGGAATCGCTGTACATCGAAGAGCTCAAGTCATCCATCAATCTGTTAATGGCCAATTTAGAATCACTACCCGTGTCCAAGGGTGGTGCTGACTCTAAATATGGCCTTCATAAAATCAAGCGGTATAATCACAGGTCAGTTGTAAATCAAAGAAGGAAGCAATCATAATGAATTTTTTAAGAATATTAAGATGAGTATTAGATCAAAATCAAATAGAATATAAATCATTGATCGAAAATAAATTAAATGTTGACAGTTAAGAACAATAAGCTTACAAATTACATTTTCCAAAAACAAATTCTTCCAAAAGTAAAGATGCAAAGAGGTACTCTTGAAAACTGACTAAGGAAACGACTCATTTTCTAGGTGAAATATGATTATCATGAAGCGTAAGATCATAATATTGGATAAAGGAGATATAAATGTCTACATATTGCCTTTAGTTTTAACTCGTTACATCATACATGTTTTAAGTTCGATACTTATCCATATTAATGAAACTAAATAGTTATATTTAGAATTACATCATAAAACGTTACCTACACCAATACAATAAAATTCTGAATAGTTTTCTTATAATTAACTTACATTTTAAAATAATTGATACATGTTATTAATATTTCGTCGTTAATATTTTGTAACTTTTTTAATAAATTATGATGTTCAGGACTTATTTCAAAATATCACCTGAATACTACCAAAATAACTATAGCGAGGGAAAAATCTACTTACATCTGACAGGATCTACTTTTGTTACAACTAAACCTTCAACTTCATCTTCTATACTTATTATTTTATGTTTGACTTTTCCCTTGCACAAAACCGGATGGTATGAAGGAAGTACAAGTAATAAATCCATTATATGATTTTGTTTGCGCACGTGTCTTGTGTCTTGTGTAGAGGGAATCCTACACCTCGCCTGACACTTACAATGGGGAAGAACATGATTTTATTCTACCTACTTATAACAAACAATATACTTTTTTGTTTTCCATTTCAATTAAATTCGAAATACTGATAATTTTTTCATTATCATTTGAAATGAAATGAAATGAAATGATTTTTTTATTTCCAAAGTTACATACATATATTTGAAGAATTTATAATATATTTGAAGGTTTAAAAGAAATTTAAATTTGACTTAATCACTACTTCAACTCGATCGTATTTAAAAAGGTATTTAACACTTCTGATTATGCCCCAATTGGAATCCTTAAAACCAAGTGAGAGTAAACAAAATTACACAAATAAAAAAACATCAAAATTCTAGAGGAAAACAAAAAAAAATAGTTAGTTTTGTTCTACCTCATTTCTTTATACACAGCCGTAGATAGTTCCGATTTAGTGTAGTGCTAGACACAAAGTAACTTATGAAGATACAAACCAACAATCACAAACCAAAAATACAATCAGGCCCAATTACTTTCAAATTTATTTTACCATTGATTTCTTATTTTCATTTCTTATCTTGTTTCTTCATTAGTTTATCTTTATTAAAGATAGAAACAATATAGTATGTTCGCTTATAAACGTAAAATATACGAGAAAGCTAAATGCTTTAACACGATTTGTTTAAGCTTATTCAAATAGAATATTAGCTCATGTAACGCTAATAAGTGATAGATAGATATTTAGAATAATAGAAGTATTAGCACAACATGTCTTATTACTAGTAGGCTTACTAATACATCTTAAAGAGATATACCAAAGTTTATCAGAATATCTACACGTCAAAGATTGTATGTATTGCATTGTTTACTGTTTTATGGGTATAATTACTAAATGTATTATTACTATTATTATTTTCAAAAATCATTTCTGTAATAACAATTTTTACATTATTCCATAAAATAGAAAATTTAATGTTAATAACGAAATGCTTATGCTTATACAAGCTTTTAATAACCTCACTCCCACCTGACTAAATCCCTGACCATAACCCTGTAAGATATTCCATTTTTATACTTACATTTGTATGTTTATAATCATTTAACATGTCATATTTGTTATGCTTAATCATTCTTGGTATCGGTGATGGATCCAATGTATGCCACCTCATCCCTAACGGCTTGTGTATTTTCTCTATTATATCAACATACCTTTCCATATTGAATTTTATTATAAAATTCCATATGATATTTATGGATATAATTTATATTTAAATCACTTTCACATTTGATATTACTAATATATTTTTTACTAACTATGCTACCTTTTTTGTCTTTGTCATCAATGTTTAAATTAAATGATTTACTTGTTTGTATGGTTCGGTGGTGGTTTTGATATAGATCGAATGCTGGACCAGACCCGAGTCCAAGGTTGAGTAAGCAGCTATGTTTCAGATCGCAAGGCTCTTTAGCGAATAAATTAACCGGTGGTGAATCAGATGGGACTGACGTGGATACACAACTGACGAAAATGGATGTTGTTCTGACATTCCAAATAGAGGTAATTAGTGTACAACGCTTTCGGTGTTTTTCTTTAACAGTTTTTGTGCCTATCTGTGGTTTGTTGTATACAATGGTAAGTAACTAGTTAAGAATGTTGGATTCACGCAGTATAATATAATACAAGGCTGCTCAACCAACGTATTTTTAAACCATACTTGCCGGGCCACTTAAATTTTTTGGGCCTGGGTTTGAGCAGCCTTGATATAATATGTCAAAATGTTCACCTATCAGTGTTAATGTATTTTCAATTAGATATTTATTTTATGTTGCGTCAAAATGTTCAATTCTCTGTTCAATTAGACCTTTTTTATTCGCTTTTAATGTGTTTATTTCACTTGTTTGCTGCAACGTACTTAAAATGGTATATTCCAGTTGTCTACACTTGTTATTACTAATTAGTAACAAAATTTTGTAGTTCTACTACGTAGCTATTGAATTTTATTAACATATTTTATTTATATACATATTATAGGTTGTAGTAATGGAAGTGAAAGGTTTGAAATCCTTAGCTCCCAACAGAATTGTCTACTGTACGATGGAAGTTGAAGGTGGCGATAAGTTGCAAACTGACCAAGCTGAAGCTTCAAAACCTATGTAAGTAATACCTTCAGCAAGAATAATTTCTTATGATGTTATTATTTTGTTATAAAATAAGGATGTTAATTTATAAAACTTTATAACAAGGTGGGATACACAAGGTGACTTTAGTACAACCCAACCGCTACCAGCAGTGAAAGTAAAGTTGTACACTGAAAACCCTGGAGTTCTAGCTTTAGAAGATAAGGAACTCGGGAAGGTTGTACTACGACCGACGCCGTTATCTAATAAGGTAAATGTGAAAAGTAGTCCCACTAATATTGAAAAAAACCTAATTTAAATTACAAAGTTTTAACTACGAAAGCCAATTATTTTAAATGCAATTGTACAACATGAGGCAATTTCACAATTAAGAAATACAGTTTAAAAATTTCTGAGCAATAATTTAAGCACAATAAGAGGCAATTTTACATTTAGAAATATAGTTTTTTTTTAATTTTTAACACTAATTTAGGCACCGGAATGGCATCGTATGAATGTACCGAAGAATTCGGCAGATCAAGACCTAAGGATCAAAATTGTATGTCGAATGGATAAACCACTGAACATGAAACATTGCGGGTGAGAATAATATCGGTAGTTTTTGTGATTTTACCGGACGTCTTTTACATTAGTTATCGTACCTTTATTTTTAAGATCATTTATTTAGCTTTTCATTGTAGGTATAATTTTATTACTTAAACCCAGATTTTAAATATTTATTACCTATATATTTAATGATTTTCAGATATTTGCACGTAATTGGGAAGGCAGTATGGCGAAAATGGAAGAGACGGTACATGGTATTGGTTCAAGTGAGCCAGTACACGTTCGCGCTTTGCTCGTACAAAGACAAGAAGTCCGAACCGGCAGAAATGATGCAGCTCGATGGATTCACCGTGGACTACATCGAGTTAGCTAGCGGTAAGAACATTAGTAGAAACAACCTATAAGTATGTATTAAACGGGCTTAACGCAGGTCCTTATAAACCATTAACAAAAGGCAGTCGTAAGGAAGAATGCTTCTTTTTTGTTTTGTGCTCTTCACAGTTCAAGAATAGTTTTTTCTCTGCTGAAAGAAAAGGATGGAATAACAACAGATACATTCGTTTCAATGTGATTTGAATTACAGTAATTGCTGTCATATCAGATTGAGGCATTTTATCTAAGCCCGCAATACGATATTCCATATGATAGACTATGTTAATTTTCGCAGCATCACGTGGACCATATTATGCTTGTTTATTTCGAAGTTCCAGTGAAAAGCCTTTTTCATATTTCCATTTGTTTATATCTTTATTTGATATATTTTAGATATGACCTGTAAGTTTCCCTAGCGATTGTTTAAATCTTCGATTTTAACTTAATACATTTTTAAATGTTTATGCTTTCTGCTTGCACAATCTCACGCTTTTAAGTTATCATAAATGGATTTTCTATGTTTTTACAATTAATAATTTAACTGTTCTTCTATATTAAGATTACCTTCTATCTAGATCCCAAGATACACTTTAAAATATTCTAATAAAGTGTTGCTTTTTTTTCAGCTCAATTAATGGTTGGACAAGGTAAGCAAAAGGCAGGTAGGCATTACTTGATTTTTTATTTTACTAGTTTGTAAGTGACATAGAATTATTACACATAAAAATATCGCCGTGTTAAGGAGCTTCAAGCAGTGTTATTCTAATAAGAGATTTTTAGATTATATAATGTTATAGTTAATTAAGTAGCGTACTACTCATATTATGTCTGTGTTTCCTTTTGTTTTTTCTTCAAGTGGTCTTTTTTTACGTTTCGTGGATTTCCAAATTCTCTATCTTTATGTGTAGTAATCCTTTAAATTACATTACCATTAGGTATTCCGTTTGACGTACTCTCATCGTATTTCATTACTGGACACGTAAAAATTTTTGTTTACCGTAAAATTCACTACTATTGATATGATATTTCATTTAATACAATTATAACATGTTGCAATATACGGTGATGTTACGTCTGAAGGGTCGTTAGGTAAATTAAAACACTTACCTATAATTGCTTTGCAAATTACTATTTTCACGAAGGCCGTTATTTTAATTGCAAAATGTATAAATATTTAAGGCAGAACTTGCCTGTAGAGTATTCAATAGAAGTCAATGACATAATACTAAATACCTATATAATAAAGTGCGTAATACCTACATACTGCATGGAATATGAATGGTTAAATATTATTTAATTAATTTCTTCTTATCAGTCACAGTCGATAGTGAAATCTATTACCAAAGCTTTTCGATATTTGATTTTTCAAAATATTGACATCAAATGTTTCAGAATTGGAAGGGGCAAAGTATTTCATGAACGCCGTAAGGGATGGGGAATCGGTTCTGATGGGAGTAAGTGATGAAAACGAATGTCATCTATGGGTGATGGCGTTATACCGGGCGACCGGGCAGAGTCACAAACCGACACCACCTACAACATCAGACACACACATCAAGATCATGGGAGGTATGTATCCTACTAATGTTATAAATGTGAAAGTTTGTGAGAATGTATGGATGGATGTTTGTTACTCTTTCACGCAAAAACTACAGAACGGATGTTGATGAAATTTGGTATCTTAGTAGTTAAGGCTCTGGATTAAAACATAGGCTACTTTTTATCCCGAAAAAATACAGTGTTTCGAGGGATCAGTTATTTACGCGGGCGAAGCCGCGGACAACAGCTAGTTGATACATAAATATTTAGAATTCATTTCAGGAAACGCTAGAACAACGAAAGGGAAACATAATGCATTGTGAATGTTGCTTGTGATACGAGTGATTTGATTGCTATTCAATGATATCTAAGACAACACCAATAATAAAAAAAATTACGACCTCTGTGGCTCAGTGGTAGAGCGTGTTGGTGCTCAAGCCGGAGGTCGCGGGTTCGAATCCCGCCGAAGGAACAAAAATACTTTCGGTGTTACTGGGTCATGGATGTGTATTAAACATGTGTATAATATAATAAAAATCATAAATATGTGTATGATATAAAATTATTAAATATATTTCCGTTGTCTGGTACCCGTAACAAAAGTTCTTCGAGAACTTACCACGGGACCAGATTGACGTGGTGTGAAGGGTCCATAGATAATAATTATTTTAATATAAAAAAAACAGTAATGTGTGCAAGCATTTTTTTCTTAAATTCTAAATCAATTTAAATTTTGTAGATGCAGACAAAGCTCGCAAGCATGGCATGGAAGATTACATTCAGGCCGATCCTTGCCAATTTGACCATCACCAACTCTTTACAGTATTGCAATCTTTGACGCTCAAGTATCGATTGCAAGACCCCTACTGTTCTTTGGTAAGAATTTATTTTGTATTAACTATTGCATTGCTTCATCTAGATAACACCTTTATTGTTGTTAGTCTATATCCTCCGAAAGAAAGCTAGAAATAGCCTGTCATTTATCTTTATTTAAAATACTAAACCTATTTATATAAAAATTAACAGGGTTGGTTTTCGCCTGGTCAAGTGTTTGTTTTGGATGAGTATTGCGCTCGCTATGGCGTCCGTGGCTGCTACCGTCACCTCGGCTACCTTTCGGACTTACTGGATGTGGCCGAAAGTGGATCCCAAACAGTCGATCCGACGCTCATGCACTATTCCTTCGCGTTCTGCGCCAGTCACGTACACGGTAACAGGTAATGGGCCTACTACTTCTCCTTGTGGTACACCAAAGTATAATACGGCAAAATATCAAAAATGAAAAAGATTTGTTGTTCCAGTTATAAATTTATAATTAATGTTAATATGATATGCATTATTTAATACCGTTAGGATGATAAAACTTTTCCGAATATATTTTCAAAATAAATAAAGTAAAGCATTAAATCTTTGCCAAAACTGTTTGATTATCAATCTTAATTTAGTTTCAATCTTATACCCCTAACGTTGTATCGTAACGGTTTAACGGTGTAAGCAGAACATTGCAGTTTTTTAGATCGTGTGTATGGCAAATCGTTTCGATATTTCGCGAAGAATAAAACTACGCAGATCGGCTTACACCGTTAAATAGTTCCTATAAATTATTAGGTGTGTACAATCTTATTCTAGTATTATTAAAAGATTTGTTAGAAACGTAGTTGTTTCAATTGTATTATGGTCTCCCGAGACAAAACTGTTGAAAGATTTGTTAAAAGCGTTGTCGTAACTGTGTTATGGTCCCCCTCGAATGTTTGTGTAGACCTCAATTATAAAACACCATTTCAACAAACTTATACCTACTACTACACTTTCTCAAAGCATCAGGTACCAATCCCAAAATTAGACCCTACATTTTGTATCTAAGAATATACTTTCCCAAAATATACTTCGTAATGATAACTAAAGTATACCTACTTCGTAATGAGAACTTAAACATACTTCGTAATAATAACTGTACACTTTTATAAATAGCTGTTTACTCTATAGTAGTGAATATATTTAAAATTTCTTACCTACTCCTTCGTTATTTATTATATTTTTCTACTACTAACATTCTATGCCTACTAACATTTCCTGGAAGAAAGAAGTTGCTATCAATTAGTATAAATCTTTCTTCGCTATTGAATATAGCTTGGAAAATTCTTAAGCAAATCCGAGGTAAAAAATACACGATCGACAAAAAACTTATATATAATGTCTCCGAAAATCAATTACGGATTCTTCGGGCACATAATCCACTGCTTATGTAAAGACATTTAGGCAAAATAAAATTGTCATACTCAAAGTAAAAAATCATCTCATGTATGGATGACTCTCCGCAAAATGCAAACTCGCCTATATAAAGAAAAAAATTTTTTTTTTCTAGTATGACAATTATTTTTCTGCTTAAACGTATTTATATAAGCAATAGATCATATGCCCAAAATATCCGTAATTGATTTTACCGAACCTTATATATAACTGAAATCACGAATATTGTAGTACCTACTGCCACTATACAGAGACCCAGTTTCAATCTTTCAAGCCATTTATAAAATACGTCGGTTATCCAGCTTGAGTCAACAAAGAATTTGAATTTTTTCCTATTCACGTATTTCATAAGTGGTATCTCTCAGTAGTAACTTTGAACTCTGTTATGCAACCTCTTTTTCCGTGTCCTGCTTGCATCCTTCTAGAGTAAGCACACTTTTCACAGTACGGCCACATTGCCTGGCAGGCCCGATGGTGTTGGCAGCATCACGGTGCAAGAGAAGGAAAAGTTCGCTGAGATCAAAGAACGCCTTAAGACCTTACTCCAGCATCAAATCACAAACTTCCGATATGCGTTCCCATTTGGTAGACCTGAGGGTGCGCTTAAGGTAAATCCAGAAAAACATTATGTTTTAATTGATACTTAATGAGAGTTAGTAGTTGAAATATCACGTTCTCTAAATAATTAGGTTCAAGATTTTCTTTGCAATTTTTCGTCTTAATGAAAAATAATATCAGAATGATTTGTAAATAATAATGATTATTAAAGGAATAAAGCACTTTCATTAGTATTTAAATCTTTAACTATAAAAATATGTAATTATTGTATAACGTACAATTTTGAAAAAACAGTATTTTAATTCACCTCTAGGCAACTTTGTCGCTTTTGGAGCGTGTTCTGATGAAGGATGTGGTAACACCTGTCGCACCAGAGGACGTCCGTACCATGATTCAAACAAGCTTGGAGAATGCTGCGTTACTCAATTATCAGACGCTAAGTCAAAAGGCAAATATTGAAGGTAAATAATAGTATTATATTAATACAAATTAAACATCACATATATCCAGAAAAATCATAATTGCCAATTAATTTATTGGGAGTGCCTTAAGGATTTGTCCTAGGACCATTATTTTTTTACTTTAATGAAAAATGCAATAATATAGAACAACCAGATTAAAGAATTTCCAATAAGAAGTTTTAAAAAAATACTCCAGATTGTATAAAGTGTTGAAGTGGATACTTCAATATATCACTAGACAAAAATTTTACAAGGTGATATTAATTGCAAAATGTGTTATCCAGAGGACCTTCGAGGTGAAACGATGGTGACTCCCGCTAAGAAATTAGAGGATCTAATCCATCTCGCCGAACTATGCGTTGATCTGTTACAGCAGAACGAAGAACACTATGCCGAGGTAAAAGATGAAGATAACAAAGACAGCTTTGGTGATATTAGTCGAGTTATTGTTGCAATTCAGAAAAATTATATAGAAAACTGACTTTCAGAGTAGTTTCAGCTACCAGTATGATAAAAAACCGTTTTTTTTTTTTACTTGAATCATTGCAATTCATCTTATTAATGGCCGTTTATAATGAAATATTTTTCTGAATTCAACATAATAGTTCATCATAATAAATGAACTTCAAATACGAATACATAATATTCTGCTTAGCTATTTTTAACGAAACATTAAAATTGAGTAAGTTCATTTGTTATGTATTTCCGTATGTAAAAATATGTGTCGTGGTTGTATTCGGTAAGGCATCTTAAGGGTTATAAATGAATCAGAGGTATGCCTTTAGTCGACAACAATGATTTCTACATTTTTTCTACCATCAAGTTGCCAGAATTTAAAATTATACGCAAAAGTCCTAGGTGTAAACATTACAAACATAACAGAATTTTTCTTTGGCAGTACAGGATTTGTTACTGAAACATCCTTAGATTTAAATTAACTTATTTTTATTAAAATAACAATAACAATAATAAAAATATCAAAGTGCTCATATAGATCTAAGCATTAATTTGGTACAAATTTAAAGAAATATGTTAGAAGACAGAGACAAGGTTGCAGCTTAAGATGCTTTACTGAAGGTTGTCAGTGTTCTCTGAAATATAGCACCCTATTATCCTGTCGCCATTAGTGTGAGAAGCAATAAAATGAATTTTATCTTAACAGAGTCAATTTGAGTATATTTGGCTATTTCTCTAGACACTACTATTTTTTCTAAAATATGACCAATCATTGATTTATTAAATTTTACTTGTGTCTCCTCGCTAAAATTCAAAACATTGATGTTTGCATAATCAAACACATTTTAAATCAATAAATTGTTAATACTATTATAGTAATTCCCAATGGAGATATCCAACTTTAGTGATAATAAAAACATAACCAAATATGTTTTTGTACTAACAATAACATATATGTTTAAAACATGAAACAAATTCTTTATTTTGCAAAGTAAAACTTCAAATAATCTAATTAATCTTACTTGTTACCTAATAGAACGTACAGGAGAACAGTTTTATTTAATAATCGAGCAAGATGGTCTTATTAATAAAAAAATAGTAGACCCATGAGAACACTGCCAACAATTATATCCATAAAGTTAAACTCTGTTATTATAAAGGTCAAATTTAAATTAATAAAATATTGGCATTTTTATTTTCTTCGTAGTGTATTCGTTTGATTAGTGCCGATAAAATTTTTGCCAAAAGTTTAAGATGTAAAGCGGCATATTCAATCGACTAATAATTTTTGTGACTGACTATGTATTATGTAGCTTTAACACAAGTGAAATTCTCAAAAGAAACCAATTGTTAAATGTATTTTGTATAAGATTTTTCATGTTTGCTTCAAAATCTTTGAGATATATCTTTCGTGCGTTTTTTACGTTAAATTTAAAGTTATGTATATTATTGTCGTTGTGAATTCTCATTTACTTTATTAGTGCAGAAATTTACTTGTGTTTGCTCAATATTTTGTGACTTTATTAAATTCTGTCTTATTTTTTGTTTTTCCGCAGGTTTATAACACTAAACCCGATTCTAATGGACAGCCAAACGTAAATAAATTGTTCCACAAATCAATTAGATGCATTCATTAGATCTTGATCATTACTCACTTAAATTCGATCACAGATCTTTTTGTTGCAACATAATGTAAAGTTAGTAAAACACAAATGCTTCAGCAAATCAATGTTATTAGATTTTGCATACAACGAATGCATGATTTCATATCATGATACATAAAGTATTATACTAGTTAAAGTTAGTTAATAGATAGATGTTCATTGAATGTTAAAAAAAGCAGCTGAAACTGAAACAAATTATTACGATGAGTTGAAATTTACCTTTTATAGAAGGGACTAGGATTTAGTTGTTTTCGAGGAATGCGCAAGAAAATAAAGAAAATCAAATAAAACTTACTTATATTTACTATACTATATATTATAACTAAGAACAATATTTTAAATGTAAAAAATTAGTTAGAAAACAAACAAATAAACTATTTCTCGATAGACATTTGAAATAAAAAAGAGATCTTAAAAAGGCTGTCTATTTATAAAAAAAATCTTTAACGAGGTAAATATCAACTGCTCGAAAAACAATGCCATGAACTATCTGTGAAAAGAACGTCCACATATAGGTGTTTAGTTTGTGCTGCAAAAACTACGACCTTTTCATTCTAGGCTTTCACAAAATTGTTTTGGAAACTTTTAAAAGTGTATTACGAAATTGGCAGACTTTTAAATTTACGTCTGAAATGAAAAGAGTTATACATCTTTCTTAATGATTAAACATCACATTTTCCATGCAAATCACACGAAACATTTTTTGATTATGTTATTTGGTTTCGCTTTGGTTGCGCTGTTAGATAATTCACGGATGTTTAGTTAGAAATATTGGACCATTTTGCAGATCATACAGATTGTTTGGTAGAAGTTTCAATAAAGGAATAATTACACTATTATATATTCAGTGTATTTTCTTACACCTCCAAAATATTTAATTGTATAGATACAGTGTGGATACTTAAAATGAATTTACATATTCCAATCCATGGAGGTGTTAAAATACATAGTGACATAATATTATTATTATAGCACTCACTGGAAATGTGGATGGAAATGAGGAAACACAAGAAACTTTAAAATTGTAGATTTTATAATAATCAAATCCTAATTAACTAATCTTAACTAAGCTTACCATTCATTCTGTATGAAAAACTTAGTTAAGCACTTATATTCTTTTGACTATTTTAAGCACTAGCACATAAATACATTCGTAGGTAGACTTTGTAGTACAGATAATTCGATGGGAACATTATATTTTGGAGCTTCCACGTAAAACGGAATTGATTTATTACATACTATTATAATAGCTTCTGCAGAATATTTTAATCCTCTATTACTCGTGTCTGGAAGTTCCAATTGGTAGAATGCATGATCTGAAAGAAATTAGATACGGGAACTTTGACTAAGACTTTCCGACGCATAAATTATATTCATGTGGAAATATTTCAATACAGGTTTATCGAAAATGAATTGAAATTGAGCTTAAATTCCCTAATTTTCCCACATAATTCTTCAAAAGTCTTGGGTCAATGTTTCAAAACAACTTCATACTCTGTAATACATAGTGATTTGCATGATCATGTGATTCGCAGGCGTTCGCGTGGTTCTCGGAACTGCTCGTGGAGCACGCGGAGATATTCTGGGCACTGTTCGCCGTTGATATGGACCGAGTGCTGTCAGAGCAACCACCCGACACATGGGACTCGTTCCCGCTGTTCCAAATTCTCAACGACTATCTTAGGACTGATGGTGAGATATAACAGACTTCTTTCACTCATAATTAACTTATGCAATGTTTTTATGTGACGCATCCATTGAAGTAGGTTAGAGACAATTAAAAAGCCAAAGCATATTATTTTTAAAATTGATAAAATAATTGTTCAATGTTTTATGTTTATGTTTTGTCGTTTCAATGTTTTAGATAACCTTAAAGGTGGCAGATTCCATGAACATTTGCGAGAAACTTTTGCACCTTTGGTGGTCAGATATGTTGATCTGATGGAGTCTTCTATCGCGCAGTCCTTACACAAAGGCTTCGAAAAGGAACGTTGGGAGATCAAAGGGTAAGGAATATAAATATTTTACTTCCTTTATTGACAGTAGACCTAAGTTAAAAGTAATTTAATCGATAGGACATTCAAATGATGACTTTTATCACTTGATTCTAAGGTTATATGATATTTTTTAGAAATGGATGCTCTACTAGCGAGGAGCTGTTCTGGAAACTTGATGCCTTGCAATGCTTCATCAGAGATTTGCATTGGCCAGAGCCAGAGTTCCGATCGCATTTGGAGCAGCGACTAAAACTTATGGCCAGCGACATGATGGAAACTTGTATTCAAAAAACTGAAGCGTCTTTTCAGGTATGTCCATTTAATGAAGAGTAGCAAAAGTATTGTATAATATTGAATTTCTTTAGAATTAATTTGTTTTAAAATATAATCAATTTGTAAACCACCCGATTATTACGCACCGCCAAATATAATAACGACCAAAAGTAGTAGGATCCATAAGTTATAGAAAATTTAAACATTATGCAATATAATATTAATTTAAAACCATTAGGCGTGGTTAAAGAAAAGCGTTACGTTCATGTCGACGGATTACATTCTGCCAGCTGAAATTTGCGCAATGGTGAACGTCGCTTTAGACGCCAAGAATCAAGCGCTAAAGCTGTGCGCTGTTGAGGGAGTGGACATCGTAAGTAACACTTTCAATAATATCGACAAAGCAATAATAAGTTACATGGGTTACTTAAAAGTAAAGTTACTTAAAGTTCTTGAATGCCTTAAGTTAATTGCCTAAACCTAATTCTAATAGCTTCAACCGTTGACGTGCATGGCTTGAATAGGGAACATAGTGATAGCGTAGAGATACCTTACGTCTCTGAAACAATTTTCTCTGTAAATACAATAATAATACTCAAAACAAAAAATAGATTAGATGATTTCTTACTTAGAAATTATCAAAATTTTACTGCAACAACATAACCTTTTTAGCATAAATAGATTATTTTAAATGTAAATGTAAATAAATTAACTATTAGTAACCAACGTAATTTATCATTGCCGATGAAATGAAAATTTAATTGATTTATTATTACTTGAAAACTTGAAGTTTCATTAAATAACGCCTGATAATGAATTATCAATATTAAAAAAGCATTTTAGTGAACCTACGATTAAGAAAATAGAACAAACGTAAAGTAAACTTCAAGTTTTAAGTAACACTGTTAACAAAATATATGAATGTAGTGTAAGATATTAATGATGCACAGAAAATATGCAATATGTATCTTAATGCATCTGCAAAAAATAGTATTAGGTACTGATTTTGCACTCAAAAACTGATTGCATTAAATTTAAAGATTCTTACCATATTCTTCTTTTTTCTTAGTTCTCGTCTTAAATCTTTTGTCTTTTAATTATAAAAATTTTAGTGCAATTAGTTTGAGGAATGATTTTCAAAATATTGTTTGTTTGACTGTATGCAACTGTACAAAGTCCGTTATGCATGACTCGGCAGAAATTGTGACGTCATCACACTCATAGTGACTCCAACGCCTGTTTTGAAGGAGATTTTTGCATGAATTACAATATTCTTTGCTGATTATAATTCATTTTTACATCATCATTTGAATGCACAAGCTGATGCGTTATGCATGAGCGGGGATAATCAGTTACCAACAGACGTCGACTGTTTTATAAAACTGTTGAAAAAGATCTAAATACTTTTAGTAGCATCCATTATCTATTTACCCACACGATTGAAAATTATATACACTGTTGCAAACAAAATTACACACTACGTTTGGTTTTAAGCAAATACACATTCTTATGTTTATCATAATATGGTTAATTATTTAATTACTATTACTATCACAATGTGCTACTGCAAAACAATTGGTTCACTTCAGATTTATGAACTTTACACATTTCTGCATTAACGTCTTGCATCCCAATATTAAAATCTTCGATTATTATACTCTACAATTATATGCTCTATTTGCACTGTTGCACCAATGTTTACAAAAACTAAAATTCTATTTATGAATTAATTTTTAAATCCTGTATACTATGGCCAAAATAAGAAAAAATATTTTTTATAGATTCTCTTTTTTGGATTCAATTATTTTTTTATTAATTCAAATGAAATCATCGACATTAGATTTCTAACAATTCACAGCAAACAGAATCTGCAAACTTGATTATCATGAAATTATTTTTTCCTCAGGCATGTTTTTCAACATCATCCTTTTCGAAAATTAGATTAAATTAATCTACATTAGAGTATTATCTAATTTTAAACATTTCGGTCGCCCTTTTAATTTTTCAAATTTTCCTTATTTTTTCCGATGTTAGTTTTTTTTCACCTCGATGCTAATAAAAGTATCTAGATCATCTAGGAACCTGCGAGGACGACTGGTATGTCAAAGGGTATGGGAGGCTTGTAGCTTTAAATGTTAACACCCACAATCTCTCACAGTACCAGTACCATGCTAAAATGGATGCTCAGATCGAGGCGTGCCTGTCGGCGATGCTGACGGGTATGACGTCACGGCTGTCGGCGGTCCTCGAGGCGACCCTGGCTAAGATCGCCCGCTTCGACGAGGGAAGGTGAGGCCAACCCCAAATAATTCGCTGGCGAATTTTCCGAAATATTTTTTTATAATACTAGGGGGCACACGGATCGATCGATCAGGTGATCGAAAGCGATTACCGTCGCCCATGGACACCCGCAATATCAGAGGAGTTGCAAGTGCGTTGCCAGCCTTTTTGGAGGGAATACGGGGAGCGTATCGTCGCGTCGTGAAGGTCGTAATGGTCCGGAAATACAGTGCGCGCCTGAAAGCTTCGGGCAAAGCGTACGGTGGAGGACTGCCACTCATCAAGGTGATGAGGATGATAAATATTTTGTCGCTCGGAATGGTGGCGAAACGTTGCAGCAGGTATAAGTCCGAACAATCCCTCGGAGCACTCCCCGTAATATAACCGATAGAGGATGCAGAGCGATGCTACATCTCTACGTATCTCTAAGGAGTCAAGCCTGTTTGAAACACTATGGCAGTCGACAATTCGAGCAGCCCTTCGTTGGATACGATCATTTATGTAACTGACAGTTACAGCTACATAAATGTTACAGACAAGATTGTTACAGCTACATAAATGTTACAGTTACTAACTGTAACATTTATGTAGCTGTAACAACCTTATCGTCCTAGAAAAGGATTCACTTATGCCGTATGCGTCATTCGAAATTAATGATCTTTTTTTATGATCTATCCATCATTTTAACTATATACAATACATACGGGTTTTTCCTATATTATATTGGCCCGTAAAATTTATTATCATAGAGTTTTTCTAAATACATCAAAAGAAAACACTGATTGTTACAACTCAGTGATGTTAGCTGCGAAAATAAAATCATTTAATTGTTCGCATTAAATCTTTTAATCATATTTTAATGGATGCAGAATTTTCTCAGATACCGGGACCAGGGTACTTTAACGATAGTCGATAAATCACGATGAACTAAAATGAGAAGCATTACCACACACAGTGAGACGAGAAGAAAAATTGCATTTACAATAGTTTTACAGCAATTTATATTAATTTTCGGAAAAGTGAAGAAGAAGAAAGGAAACAGAAGTGAAAGAGAAGCAAAATTGCATTTGATAGTTTTACAGCAAATATTAATTTTCAGAAAAGTGAAGAAGAAGAAATGAAAGAGAAGCAAAATTGCATTTAATAGTTTTACAGCAAATATTAATTTTCGGAAAAGTGAAGAGCTGTGCATAGTTTCCTTTACGGAGACATGGTGGAATATGGCATTTCTTTTTATTTTAAACCAAAGTCAGACCTTTTCGAAATATGATTTCAGTTTGATCGGGTCGATCCTGACGATCGCCAACGTGTCCGGCTCGGGCAAGGACATCGGCCAGGGATACGTCAACTTCATGAGAAATTCCATCGATCAGATTAGATCCAAGGTAGGCTTTATTGTAAAATTAAGTACCTACCTATACATTTAAACGATTAATTCTTCTGCTGTTTTCATATATTCAGTGCCGGATTTAGAGGTCTGGAGGCCTCTTGATACAAAGGAGTGGAGGCCCCAAATTATTTTCCAAATAAAATGGTAAATTTTTAACTCGACTTTCCCAATAAATAATATATTGTGAAACCAAGTATCTATTATTTTATTATTTAACAAACATCTTATACATATTTGGTCGACCACTGGGATAAAGGCGGATGCTTCGGTGACAGATTTGCGTCTTTTACTTTCCCGTAATTGAGCAGTTTTTTCTCTAGTGTCTAACAAGTCTCTACTGTGGAGGCCTCTCTTTTGTGGAGGCCTCCCCTAAATCCGGCTCTGCTTATATAACGAAGCAAGCAGCAATAAGTAGCATTTCATTAAAAGAAGATGCTAAGTGCGAAGTTGATGTCGATAGAAACACTATCAAATATGTAAAACCGTACCTATTAGCAGCTATTTATTCTGTTGGTTTTAGTCCGTACTCCATTTTGTTGTGTAGGTACTTAGCGCCTTTCTCATGAGACCACATTTACCACATTTATAACCTCAGTATCTCCGATGCGTATGTGTAAACTCCTCCTCCCTTACTAATAATCGCTGTATAAGCTTTGAATAGTTATACAGTGTTTTGTCTCCTTCTATCGAATTAAAAATGTCAGTTGTGTGACGTGAACAAAACACTGTATAACTATTCATAGCTTATACAGCGTTTATTAGTAAGGGGGTTAGAGTTTAAATAAAATAGTGTTTAGTAGATTCAGTGCCGGATGAACGATACGATGATGACGCTGGCTTAATCCGGCACTGAATAGAATGGGTGCAGTAAATTTCGCTACCAATTTGCTATAAGAGTATTTTTTTCAATTCACATGGACCATTAAGTTGATTGAAGTAATTTTTCTGTACCGTCAATTAAGAAGGGTATATTTTTGTTTCTTAAAAGTATTCCTCTCATAGTGTTCTTAAACACATTATCCTTATTTCCAGGTGACAGATGAGCTGTGGATTCTGCAGCTGTTCGAGCACTGGTACGGCGTGCAGATAGACCTCATCAACACCTGGCTGACCGAGCGGCCGGCGCTGCACCCGCAGCAGGTCGCCTGCCTGTCTATTGTGCTGAAAGTGAGTGATGGAAATTTCCATAAAACCGGTATGAATTATAGTTGCTATGTTGCTCTAGAAATGTCCAATTTCAACTACCTACCCTTAGGGCCGTATTACGGTGAAATGTTGAACAGTTACGATTTACGCGACTTTGGAAGTTGAACAGATTACATCATCGTGGTTGCATTGAGCAGTCGCCATCTTGCAACAGTGAACGTCGTTTCCCCTGAGTGTATATGAGATATACCATATAGTAGCATGCATTTCTTTTATAATATCCTTGGTATTTTCAGAAAATGTACGGAGACTTTGAGCTGCAGGGCGTGATTGACGACAAACTGAACTCCAAGTCGTACCAGGCGGTGGCGGCGCGTATGCACACTGAGGAGGCCACATGCAGCTTACTCTTGGCTCAACAAGATGCTGGGTAAGCCAACACAGTTAAAATATTTACCCACTAAAATATACTATAAATATAAAAATATACCAAAAAAAGTTTGGTATATTTCCAATAAAAAGCCTTATTTCATGTTATTGAGTATTGGAACTTGCAGACTTGTCAGTAATTAATAAATGAGGGAGTTAAGCAAATTAAAATGGGAACTGCCTGTTTATTTTTCAGTGGTAGCGAGGAGGGTGGTTCCGAAGAAGGCTCCAAAAGCGGCAAATCGAAATTGGAATCACTTACTGAGGATGCTAAACTTGGAAACGTTACTGCTGTTGTCGGAAAGGTATCACAAGGATTATATATTTTAAATTGAACTAAATAAAAAAAAGTTAAGTATTTTAAGACAAAGTTTCATGTTCCCATTAATTGTGGTAATATTTTTTAGGTTGGCAACATGTTCGGACGCGGCATTGGCGAGCTGTCGACGAAACTGGGTGGAGCTTCATCTTGGTTCTAGCGCTTCGTACTCTCATCTGGCATAATAACTTTTTCGCCTATGTCGATCTTATAAGACGAAAATCGCATTATTTAAAGTATTAAATTCATAATATAATTATATAAATGGACTGTGATGTCGAAAAAATATTTAATTTGCATTCGATTTTCGAATATTGTCGCCATCTTGTGACAATGGCGTCAAATCGCGTCGTGTAGCTTAGTAAAACTAGTGTAAACGAATTTTAGATTTTATTTTATAAAAGCTTTATGTACAGTTAGAGCGTTATTCTTTAGGAGCATAACATGTATTAGGTGTGAATAATAAGAGTAGTATTTGATAAAGGTTGATATAATATTATAAATATGGATGCATACATGTAAGACAATGCTACAATAAGAATACATATCGCTTGTGCAAAAATTATAATCAGAATATTTATTACAAATATATATAACGGTATTTACCTAATATTCTACTTATTTTTTGCGACTACTTGTATTGCAAAAATTTGCGCTCTCGAACTACTTTGAACATTTTCCCGATCATATAGACATCTACTTATTTTTTATTATTCTATTAAAAACCTAAATATTATGTACTTTCTGAGAAAAGTACGTATATTTATCTCAATATACATTTACAAGTCGTTAAATCTATAAATGCTTTCTATTATTAATCTACATTAAAAAAATCACACTTGCACCATGCAATGATAATAATTAAACCCAAAATTTGTGCCTAATTGGCATTTAAAAATATTAATAAAATATAATAAATAAATAAATAATGCATTTAATTCCTTAATCTCAAGCTTCATAATTTTATGAGCTTAAAATATGAAAGCGTTACCTTTGAAATTTTAACTTACCTACCTATAGGTATCTACTATCTATTGTGCAATAGATTTGTTATGTGTTTTTGTGAAATATGCCAAAGGCCTTTCTGTTTGGATGTCAGTAACATACCTTACTTTCTGCTAGAAACGGCGAGGCTAAGTGTTACATATTAAGTATATATGTACCAACGTCGACTCTTAGTACGAACAAAATCTCTGCAAATCCCAATATTTTAATAAAGTATACCTTTAAAAAAACATTTGATCCAGTAGTTGAGGTTTCAAAATTATGAAAATCAACTACTTAGGTACTTACCACATACCTACTTGAAATAGTCGACATATTACGGCAGTTTCACAAAAACGCTTAGGTAAGATCTATCTTGTAGCAATTGTTTGGCAGTAGGCTGGTTCTATATAGATTGAATTTCTTTAGACTCTTTTAAATCTATTCAACCTAGATCAAACTTTACTAATAGTAGGCAAATATTTTATTAAAATACTAACTACTATATTTGTTAACGTAAAACATATTCTTCTACGCTAAACGACTTACAATTTTTTGAAACTAGACAGTTTAAAAATTCTTAGATAAAATTTTAAAATCTAAACTCTAAAGTATACTTAGTGACTAGTTTTTACGATGATTTGCCTTATATTCGGGATGTGGCTTGTATGTACGATTAATTTTCTAATTTATTCATGAACTTATTATTTATTCGTCATGTCATAAAAACTATTTACTTACGTAATAATTAAAAAAATATAAATTAATTTTTAAATTCTTCACAGGACCAATCACTCTGCTAGGTTATAAATTTATTCTCTATATTATGCCACTTCCACAAAATGCTAAAGAATTGTACTTAGTTTAATTCCATGTAAACTTTAGCAATAATCTAAATAAACTTCTACTATTTTTTCACGCTAGCGACACTGAGAAATTTTGTATTGCACTTTGACCTAACACAATTTTCATACAAAATCGAGGAGTGTTTATTTATTAGTCTTACGCGAAGATCACTCATTCTATTTCACCTTTTACGGATAATACGACAAGACTTTGCACAAGTTCTGCTATTGTGAGGACAAAAGAACAGTGTAGGTAATAAAAAAATGGAGAAGTGAGAAAAAAACCTCGTTGTAGTCATGATCCGTAAAGGCTTTCACTGATATCAGAATCTAAAGGCTCATTAGGTTATCATACAAAAGTTTTTGTAATCAAATAATATATTTTTATTTAAGTTATCACTCGAATGACAAAAGCTTGTAGGTATTTATTTTTATTCAGTATTTTTATTCCGACTCTTTCAAAAATAGGTACATAAGTTGGTAGATACTTAATGTAGGTACCTAAATTAAATATTTTTTGTATTTAACGAATTGTTACAATCATTCCGCTAAGTTTTTAAGTGCCAATATCACGAACGCTGGTAAATTTAATCGCTGATTCGTTGATTAGATTTAATGTTAACTCTCTCGTATTTGGCATAATAGTTAGACTAACGATTAACACTAACAGGCGTCGGTGAAATCGGTATTTCGTTATTTTGTCATTCGTGTGGTAATTTTCTAATAAATTGGAAAATATAAGAACGAGCCGAGTGAACTGCGTAGATTGTGCTTGTATAATAATTCTTTGTAATGACTAATGACTAAGCTCGCGGTGTACCAAGTGTGTGCCTCAACAGTGGCGAAGGGATATTTACCACCAATTTCCATTCTAAAAAATATCAACTAGGTATAAAATACATTCATATCTAAAAATAACGAAGTTGTTGATAATGAACATCTGAGTATATAAACAAAGATGAAATTTAATAATGCCAGTCGATATCTATGTTAGACACATCCAAGCAGTCTGCAGAGTTAATAGTTATTATTAGGTACTATTGTTATACCTACTATAAATATGTAGTAGATTTCTGAAGCAACAAAACTAAGATCTAATGAAGTTCTAATCACTCATGGAGTTTTTTTTTGTTTATTGTTAAATATTTAACCATGAAAGTAGGATTAAATTAAAGCAGTAAAGTAGTTCACAGATAATACCCTTCGCCCCTGCTATACAATACCTACCTACTTACTAACAGTAATTTTAAATATCGAATTTTCATAGACCGCATCGCGAGCTACAGAGTAACAATAAACAATATTATTTATAATAAAATCGAATGTTTACTGTTTTAAATGTGTTTTATTATGCTAAAATTATCTTGTTTTCTACCACATTTTTTTTACATAGCAACGAAGCATAATAATATTTTTTTATTTTTAAAGATTATGTATTTTCCTTGCCTACATTTTATAGCCTATAAAAATAATAGCGATAATACAGATTATTCTCATAAATTTTACTTTCTTCAGGCATTAAATAGGTAATGATTTTAAATCCACCATATTCTTATTAGCTACTAGCTGTCCCGACAAACGTTGTTCTGCCTTAACAATGAACTGAAATTTCTCACCGTCATTATTTTAAGATCAAAATTAGCCAAATCGGTCCAGCCGTTTTCGAGTTTTAGCGAGACTAACGAACACCAATTTATTTTTATATATAAGAAGATAGAGAGGTGAGTACCTACTTACTAATTGGAATATAATATTATATTATTTGGTGGTGTGGCGGTGGCATACGAACAAACTGCCGCAAATAGAAAAGGGCCGGTCGCGGCACGCACTGCGAGGTCGTGGAACAATGCTCATGCGATTCCCATGGCTTCGCACTGATGCTGAAGGAGGCATCGTCGGGGGGTGGGTCTTAGTCGGTAAATCCCGGTGCAGTCAATGCGCCAGGGGAGACATACCCCCGTTGCCTACCCCCGGGAGTGGCGAGGGATTCGTAACGAATTTCCCCTCGTCAAAAAAAAACCTGATGATGAATACTTAGACCAAGAAAGAAATAAATATTTCGACGGCGCCTACGTACTTTATTATATCTGAAAAACGCAACTTTTAAGGAGAGCGATTTAAAGTTTATTTTTCGTATAAATTTGTCCTTAACAGTTAGATCCTTATGAAAATTTGCAGAAACGGTATTGTTAGGATAACAAATTAGTGCATTGTATCAAAAATCTAAAATTTTAAATAGTTTTCGCGAAAATTCAGATACGATAGTATACCACGCAAATGAGCTTGCTCTCTTAATCGTAACTGGCACTTCCAATTATTTTCTAGGGACTGGATAAACAAAAATGTTTCGGATATACCGTTTCCGTTAGTATACGTTGGTATTTATCAGGAATATTTTATTGTAAGTGTCACATACGATTATGTACATAGTATATTGCTTGTACTTACGATTATTTTAATGGAATAACAAGAACAAAATTTACATAAATTGTCTTTAATATCGCGGCTTTTCACTTTACTTTGCGTACTTATTTGTTTTTCTTCCTTCTAATATTGTAAATGTGAAAAGTTTGTGAGGATGGATGTATGGATGGATGGATGTTTATTTGTTACTCTTTCAGGCAAAAACTGGTGGACGCATTTTGATGAAATTTTATATATTAGAAGTTTAGGCTCTGGATTAAAACATAGTAACACGGTACTTATTGTCCCGAAAAAGTAAAGTGTTTTTTGGGTCAGTACCGGGTAACATCTGGTTGTTTATAAACCACTGTATTGCAGTAACAGAAAAAATATTCAGGAAATACGTATTTTGTGTATAATTTGGTACAGGGATAACAAATAAATTTAAGAATATTCGTATATGGCACGTGTTGCTATAAAAGTAACCTTTACCCTTCTCTTAGTTCTAACTTACCCCAAATTTTCAGCTAAAAAATCAGGTCAGCAGTTTGAGCATGATTTAAACTAACTTACTTTTACATTTATAATAATAGTAGGGATTCTATTTTTTAAGCGAAAGAATCAAAAATAAATTAAAAAATTATGTTACTTTATGGTTTAGTTAGGTATAAAGAACATAATATAATATCTCAATCTAATAAATTTTTAAACTGATAGAATTGATTTAATGCAAGATTGATGTTTTGGTTAATCACCGATATTTTCATTATTGTTGTCAGATGATAGAACTAAGAACGGCTTATCAGGATTTAGGTACCCAGGATTGTTTTCATAGCAAAAATTGGCAATACATAAAAGACAGCAATGAAGAGGAAAGAGTCAAATATATTCCTAGTGTCACAAATATTATAATAACCATTTACTGCACAAAACAGAAGATCTGTAAAAGCGAACAGTATATTTCCTATAATAAGACTTAATTTGCCGAAGAGGAAATTAAACAAATCGTTAATTGAGACCAAATCAGGATTGTTTTACTTCTCTTTCTTTTGCTTCATATTTAAGCTTTAATTCTCTTATCGTAAGATTTCTAACACTTAAAGATTAAAGGAAATATCCTGAAATTTCAACTTGACAGCTAAGTAGTAATTTAGTTAGAATTTCTAAGCTGATATTCTGAAATAAACTCGAAAAATTCAATCCATTATAATTATGTATATAATTATGATAAAAACCTATTTGAATAAGTGAAAAATATCGATAATTATAAATGATTCCTAAATTAAGAAGGTAGGAGTCATCTCAAACATCTATGAAAATAATTATAAGTCTTCTTACATTGTTTTTGTAAGTCTTCAAGAAATGACGCTTAAACTTTTTTACTACTTTATTGTACTAATTGAATCAAGCTAAAAGAGCGTATCGGACTAGGTGGCTTTTATTAACACCATCAAAAGTCGTAATTAATATAAAATGCACCACATACTTCAAGGCACAAGCTTTAATGTAAAGTCATACTACCTTTAATTAGCGCTACTGATTGAATGAGTTAGAACTGACCATGTGTAGGCTTAGAATGCCATGACAGTTGACTTTTTTATTTCAATATGGAACTGATCCAATCGATAGCATTAAGTCGATCGGATAATGGGTAGTATGGTGTATACTAGGCTACTGTAATTATATTAATAATACTATTCTGTTATAATCTTCGATATAATTACTTTTAAAATTACTGACATAGTGACTGAAAAGCTTTCAACTTCCCCGTTTATAAAACTTTTAGTTGACCTAGTCATTTTCTGTCAAGTGAACTTTTAAGACTATATGACAAAGATTAATTAACTATTCGTCGTTTAAATATTTTCAACTAAAAAACGGGGCTCGGACTTTTATATAACATGTGATAAAACATGTAATTTTAAAACTACGAAAACCTCTTGTGCTAAACTTCTAAGAGAGGTTCATCACTCGCCAAGTCCTTCAAATTATTCCAATAAGCAGGTAAATAAAATAAAATATATGTAATTAAATATTGTTTTGTACATAAAATCAATTTCGTATCGATATTTAAACATAAAACTTCATTTTTACGTAAGCACTTATATCGAATCTGAACAAAAACTGTGAAAAAATTTCTCCAAAACAATTGTAAGTGGCACTTTCGATAAATATCATAATTTCTTAAACCACGTAAATTATCGTATATGTCAGATTCGATACAAATACGTTAAACAAAAGCGATGTAAACTAGCGGAACTGCCACTTACGATAGGTTTGGAAAATGAAAATCCATCTTAAGAAATCGGTTCTGCCCGATCCAATACTTTATTCAGTATCATTTTTAATTTAAGAAAAACAAAACAAATGCTAAATGGTAAAACATATTTAAGTAACTGACGCCCAAAAATAAAAAATAAAATGACACGCGTGTACTCCGGCGAACACTCACGTTAGTGGCAGTTACGGCCTTGTCGCACACTCAGATGCGCAACGTAAACTCGAGTAAGTTAACATACGTTGGTATCGGTCGGACATACTCATGTGTTACGATAAAATACGACTCAAAAGGACGCACTTGGAATGGGTTTTTTTAAAATTTGAAAACGTGGTATTAAAGATACCTATATGTAGACTCCAAAACTGTAATAAAAAAAATGCCATTTTTCAGATACAATAAAGTACGTAGGCGCCGTCGATTTAACTATTCCTCAATCCTCTGTCGGCGTGAAGAACCATAGTAAGAAAATGTTATTATTAACTTTTTTATTTTGTGTCTATCAATAATAATAATAATCGGCAATGTTGATTAATTATTATTTTTTATTTATTCATTAATTGATAACTTTCATTGATCATTGAAATGATAAAAAGTTATACTATGGTCTATGTTCACACCTCTGAACGTGATAACAACCGCTCAGTATTGCGATGCGTGCCAACAGGCATTTTTAAATATATGACCTATTTTTAGGAACTGCTAATAATAAAATTTAAGGTACGTAACGTGAACCCTCGATCAGCTAGCGAAGCAAATATTTCGTGCCATAGCCCATTGGCTAAGCGAAAATGTGGGACATACAAATTTTTACATGGCAGCACTACTGTTTATACTGTTTAACAATTAATAGCCATTTTAGTTTAGTAAATTTAGTAGTAGTGAAATTAAATTTAAGGCAATACTTATAAAAAAATGATTTCGTCGTATAAATGCTAATTTAGACCAAATTAATTTATACCATTTATTATTGGGTAGTTTTACTTAGCGGTATGGCAACATTTAACATACATTTTGACAGATCGCAGTGAAGTAGTGTGGATAGTGAACGTGTGTGTAGTTTTATAATTTTTTATGTTGTGATTATACGGAATAACTGTAAGTTTTTAACATAAACATCTTTTTAATCATATTTAAAAATAGTATAAGTTTCTCATAACTGTGTATGTTAATGTTTATGTGATTATCTACCCTACTTTCCCGAAAATACTTGGGAAGAAAAAGATAAAAAAGTTTTGTGTTCATATCAATTCATCTGTTGCATTGCTTGCATTCCAATATCATTACGTACCTAGCTCATGCAATAAGTTATTTGATTGTTTTATTGGCGGTAAGATTTGACCGTTTGTACGAAGTTCTGTGCAAGTATTTTTCTAATCTTAAAATAGAAAAAAGCTGGGATTCTGCTCAAACGTAAATGAGTCAACAGAAACATGTCAGTAGGTGAGGGTTATTCCTCATTAGCTTTTCTTTTACCTTCGCCTAATTACCTACAATTGTTATGTAAGAAATATCGAAACTTAAAAGTCTTATCTTAGTTAAACTGTTTTTACAAAAAGTTACTAGATAATTTATAATGGCTTTTAAATTATCATCAGTTTAGTAAAAGTAATGAGTAATCATTTATTTCCTTTGCCACTTTCTCTAAATGTTGCACATAAAGTTTTTTGAGTTGAATTAATTAAAAATCTCATAAAATTTTACAAGCTTTAAAGATCTGTGACACTCTTTTTTAAGTAGTTTTATAAATTCAAGTTTCGGCATGGCATGGCAACTTTAGAAACTTCTCTAATGAAGCTCAAGTAGAATGGATGGTCTAATATTTCCTTAATATCCTATTCAAAATGATGTTTATTTTCAAATTATAAATCAAAATAATGAAAAAATGCCATTGATATAAAATTCAAGTCTCAAATTAATTGTGTCTGTTGAAGTTGAAGAAAGATTATGTCAAGTGTTTTAAAAGTAATAAACTAATCTTATCTTAAATGAATCCAAAGAATGTGGTAACTAATGATGCATTATTATCTATGTTTTAGCTTGTCAGTAAAATATGTTTTGGGCGTGCTAGTTGCTACTTATGATATGAATGACTGAATGAAAGCTTTTTAGAAGCCACAAAATTTGGTTAGTGAATTTTGTAGCTAGTCATCTAATATAATAAATATAATAATAAAACAGACCTAAAATTATAGTTTTTTCATGTTCTGATCTTGCTATGTGTCTCTGGAAACACTAGGTAATTTTTTCTATTTCTAAAATATGCTTGTTTTATACTTCCCATTGTATATGTCCCATCCCCATATTGTAGGGTCTACTCTTCATATCGCCAATTCATTGAAAAATACTGTAGAATATTGTTTCTCAACCGGTGGGTCGCACCCTTGGGGTCGAGTTTGTTTTTAAAGGGGGTCAAAGTCTGTTGAAAATTAATAAAAACAAACTACATAGGACGAATTTTTTGTATAGAACGTCAAAAAAATTATTTGAACATTTGAACCAGTGAAGGTAGCATACAACGTACTTATAGCTGATAAAAATGGTGTGCTATATAAATATGTACCTAACATATTATTATAATTTTATAGTGACGGGGTCACAAGACTTTTTACTTACTTAACTTTTTGGCTTTTTTTGTTGGTCACAACATAAAAATGGTTGAGAAGCAATACCTACTGTAGAAATATAGTGACATCAATTTTTAATTCCAATTTTTTTTCGATTTGATTTCAATCATTATTTTAGTGTTTAAATTAGTAATTAATGATATTAAATTGGCGGTGAGAATAGATATGATGGTAGTGGCCCGTAAAATGATTTCTATATACTTACTAACATTAGTTTCTTTAAAATAAACATATAAATAAATACTCATCGCCTTCGTAAACAAAATTCAAAACTTGGCAAATATATTTGGCTCCAACGTGTGTTCCAAAATTATGTTTAAGATTCGTGCATCTCATGTTGATTCACTTCTTTAAATGCAGTTGACCTTTAAACAAAGATTATGAAAAAGAATAGGTGCCCCAGATATCAAGAATGAAAAAATGAGTCTTTATAAAATCGACACTCGCGTATAATTACGATTTTAATATCAATTTTTCTTTATTCCAAGCTAGAGAGACAGGCCATTTCCTTTTTTGTGGAACTAAATGTTCTGTTTAAATTATAATTTATCCGGGCAAAAATGAAGCCCTGTATCATAGATGTTAAATAGAGGTAGATATGTCCGTGTATGTCTGTCTTAGTGGGACAGTTTTTGGTTGGTTTGTGCCGAGCCGGTCGACGAGTCGCCCATACTACGCGTCCCGAGCAGGCCCGCTTGTTGCGGCACAGAAATATTGCCAGTTTTGTAAGGATGTATATTTGGGACATAACGATGATCGTCACCTGTGATTGACACCGACGAGACGATCCACACCAAAGAATCCATACCGTTTTCGATTATTCACCCAAATTAGTATTCAAAATATCGTTTGTAGCCTTGATTAACACATGGGCTACTTATATTCTCTAAAATGTACAGTCTCTTTTCCTTTTATGCGTAGTCTTGGCTACAATTTATAAATAACTAGCTTATGCCCGCTGCTCCGCCCGTTTAAATACAGAAAAGTTCCCACGAGAACACAGAACTTTTTCGAGATAAAAAGTAGCCTTAGATGTGTTAATCCAGAGTTTAAAATAATGCAATATCAAATTTCATCAAAATTCGTTTAGTTTTTGCGTGAAAGAGTAACAAACATCCATCCATACATAGGTACAGCTATCCCTACATTCTCACAAACTTCAAAAATAGTACCTAGTACGATAATAATATTAGTAAAGTAGTTTGCACCCAATTGGAATGAACGTTTTCAATGGATCTAAGAAATAAATCTCGATTAGTAAGAAGTAGGACAGTTAAGACTATTAAGCTAGAGTCGTTGGTTCTTGGAAGTGTCAGTTAAAAGATATGCTCGAGTAAAACAATGCTAGATGATGTAAGTATCATCTAATAGGCCAATCCTTTCTCTAAACTAAAACTAATCACAAACAATTTGGTAATTGAAATGTAATCATCATCCAATTCTTCTTTTCCATTCAAGAAAATTCATAGTTTTGTCTCTTATGCATTTTATTAAATATCCAATGGGAAATCTGTACTTTTTCGGGATAAGAAATAGCTTGTTTCAATCCAGATTCCAGAGCATTAACATAGCAAATTTCATCGAAATCCGTTTCGTAGTTTTTTCTGAATCAGTAACAAACACCCATCCATCCAACCTCTTAAGCTTTCACATTTATAACAATAGTATTATTACTCTGAATTAGGTACTAGATAAATACTCGTAGTAAGTAGAATATATCGATGTTATACACTAACCCTTTCCCTAGAAACAAAACTGCAATTCTTCTGCTATTACCTATATTGTTATGTGAAAGTTTATGAGGATGGATGGATGTTTGTTACTCTTTCACGCAAAAACTACCAAGAACTACTTTCAATGAATTTTGGTATGGTAGTAGTTAAAGCTCTAGATTAATACAAAGACTACTTTTATCCCGCAAAAATACAGTGTTCCTGTGGGGTACTGTTATTGTATTGATGCAGACAGAGACGCTGGCAAAAGCTAGTTAAGCATAAACACAATATGGCCTCGTACTGACCATGACTTTACTATTTACGTTGAATGCAATAATGATAATTCACTATTTGGCACAATACGAATCCCGATAGAAGATATTATTGTCATATTTTAAACGTAATGATTACTTGTTGGGCCATGCTATTTCGATTTTAATGGGAATATAAATCGTACTGGATTCTACACATACAATACATACTGTCATACAACTTGAGGCAAATCACTTGTGCCACTTTCCTAAAATACTTTTGTGAGAATAATTTAGCCTTGGATTGTAAATTGGATGGAGTTGGAATTGTTAAATCACTCTGTGTACAGAAAAGCTTAAATCATACATACCTTCTACAAGTACCCAGTATTGGTCTTTATTATAATTTGATAAGGAGTCAATAATAATCAATGCAAGCAACATTAATTAATGTTTGCCGACCTAATTCTAATTGGTAACTATAAACTAACCAATCAGCCTAATCAATGTTTTGAGCGTCTGTTACGTGCATACTGCTTATCTCAAAGCGGTAAAATAAGAGATACTTACCTACGAAAGCGCTTTATTCATTCGGTATAGTAAATGCTTTACTATCAATAGTATCAATTACCGTGGCAAAATGTACAGAAAGCTGGATGATGAATAGAGCATTTAACACCGACATTAAAAAGGTTGTTTAGTCATTTTACTGCTTTTGAGGTAATCTCGAAAATTATCTCTTTTAGCTCGTTTTTCACTATAAACCTAAGGTTTCTGAAGAGCAGATTTCATTTATTAAAAGTGACTTTCATTCTTCACTTTTGACATTAGTTAGTATTATGGAGGGTAGAGATAAGGAATACCATCTCCATACATGAAAAGTGTCCGTAAAAAGCGTAAAATACGGGGACGCTGAAGACTTAACGGGGTATAAAGCGGCAAAATTTAAACAGATAACAAAATCTTAGCATCTTCTTCGGTTATGTTTATAAAAATATATTCGACTACGCGAGTAAGTAGAATATTCATGATTTACTGAATTAACTACTTTTAGTCTACTAAAGTCGTCAAAAATTTTAAATAACTAAACTCAACCCACTTCACTCCATCTCTTATTCCTAACTTCATACCATACCCTTCTTGTGCATCAGTGTCATTTACCGTCGTCATTGTGGAAGATTTTTGAACTGTTATTTATAGCACTTTTTCAACTTTTCTCCCATATGTGATATGAGATGGTTCTCTTTATCTCTACCGTTAGTATAATAATTTTGTTCTCAGATCGATTTCTCAGGAACCACTTTTGGAACCTTCATCGCACTCTTAAAAGGCATACGTTAATTGTAAACATTTTGTCGGAGAATAAACAATTTACAATGATCAATTTGCTTCTCACAATGGTGATGATTGCTCCACAATTTTCCTCACCGGTTTCCTGTTTATGCTGTTATGACATAGTTTTGGTTTATCGTTAAAGTTTAGGTGCAAACTGTTATAACCCAGCGTTTTATGTTTTGTGTATAAACTGAAACGGATTTTACGACACTTTTCCTTGTTGCTATGGAACTATTGTGGTGTATTTGTATCTTAGGCGTATATCATATCTTAGGCGCGTATTTTTCTAGTCCTTAACAGATGTAGTTTTCTTCCTGATTTAAGTTCCCTTGCACTCAGGTTGCCCACAGCAAACTCGATACTATCTACATTCCACATAATAGTACAGTATTGTCTTTCTTTTTTATTGGGGATTCCCCTAATGCTCATTTGTGGTTCACAAATCCCTTTTCGTCCTAATTGTGGTCACACGCACAAAGTACCTAATCCTGTTAGGCCTAAAGCGTAAAGTATATCATTACAATATCAAGTTCACAAAAAATTAAGGCATAAACATCAACATTATATTTAATTATATGTAATTAACATGATTTATGAGTTCAAATAATTATACTGTACCGTTAGACTCACGGCTCAAGCGCTTTACTTGAGACCATTGTTTATTATTATCTGATTCATCATTATCATCACAATCGGACCGCATCGTCTGAAGAAATGGATTATGATTCTGGAACAAGAGTTGTTCTAAGATTTTCTAAGTCTTGCATCTTATTTATTGCAACTGTGCGAATTCCCAGAATATTTGAATATTTTGAGGGAAATGATTTGCGAAATTTCTGTTTTAGAGACAACTGTATCTCAATTATCTGAGACTTACGCATAGGAACGTGTGCCAAATCAGAGCTATCCGGCCGACCACCGAAAAAAGGAACGTGACACGCGTTAATCATCGTGTTTTTGCGTCTTAGCGGTAGACGTAGGTGCTGGATACATAGACAGATTGCATGCGAAAAAAGAGAAGTTTCCGAAGGAAATGTAACGCTCGCTCTAGAAGTTAATATCTCTGGTAATGCTAAAGTTCTTAGTAGTATTCTAACATACCTTAGCTGTTGAGTGTCTCTTAACTTTTAGTCACCTATTACGAATTCATCGTATTCAAAATAATGAATAAAACATCGAATCCCATTGTTTAAAATTATCTTTAAATTCTTTTAAAAAGTAAATATACCAACACTTGGCGTCCTTACAATTAATCATCGTAAGGTTTGGTGATTCAGCACGTTCACGTCGCTTGTTTTGATAACATATGCCTTTGTGTGGTCCTACCCTAGTGACAAACCATTTACGGGCTCACCGTCATATTAGATAGACTAAATATGTTGTAAGTTGGCATTCAAATGTTTTCAGAGTCCAGACGTAACTTCATTAGCTCTACTAAATTGTTCTTTCCTATCTTTTCTGCACAAAAAACGTCATATAATATTCTATAAGTTTCGTTATATTAAATGGATTATCATTTACCCAAAATGTATTTTAGCTATAATTATATATTGGCGCCTAATATAAAGGGTTCAATGTTCAGGCGAAATTGGCAAATCGTTAAGTCGTAACCAAAGATTTATTATTATAGATGGCGTCGACAGTTAAATACAATCGATTACAAAACAGTAATCATTTCCTAATTATACTCTTACTCACAGTGTGACGACAGCATGGACGAAAATAAGCGTACGATATCTCAAGATCTATTAAAAGATTGTGATTTTGGGTGGTAAAAGTGATGTCATAGGAGCAGGTATATTAAAGACAGAATGACAGGGTGCAAATTAATAGTTGCAAATGTGTCCAAGAGGTAGACAATAAGGCAAATAATACATTTGGTAATTCGCATCGTCTCAGTTCTGTGTGTGTGTGTTTTTTTACTATAAAACGAGAAAGAAAGAAAGTATGAGACAAGACGTGATGCGCGGTAAGTAAAGAAAAATTTGTTTATCCAGCAATTCCCTAATTTATCTACAATAATATAGTTATTAATTATATGGTTAAAAAATTTGTCAATGTTTTGCTTCTACAATAGTCCATTTTAAGTTTTTTATTCGTGTTAAACCAATATACCTAAATACAGTCTCACGTAGGTCTGTCTTGTAAAACGTTTTAAAATCTTGTCTTCTGTATTTTATCTCTGCCTATTCAAATGTCTGGGATGGGCACGTTTTCCACCTGTTATCTGCAACTTTGTCCACCGCAGGTGTTTCTACTTCCTACTCGTTGACTTTTATCACTAACGTTAAAGCTTTCGAATTGCGATCCAATTTATTTTCCTTCGGATTGTGTTACAATTGTGTATTTTGCTCTAAATGTAAATCGAATATACCCAGTCTTTCAATTAAACGTCAATAATTTTAGAAGCAATGAAACGAGGACTCTACCTTTACTCAATCTGGGACGCATAAAATACTTTCGCATTTGAGTATTTTATGTTATACGTGTAACGGAATCAAAGGCGATACAATCCTGCCATATGATATAAACTAGCAAGTAACTGTAAGTGACAGATCATTACTGTCCAAAATAATCTGAAATGCAACCAGGAAACAGATATATTAGCACGAGCATTGTCGTGACATAACCATTTCGATGGCTAAAATTAGAGGGTCGACTGCGCACGCGCACCAGGTGCGTTAGTGTTGCCATTTTCGAAGTTACCCCTATTTTCGGGAATATTAAAAATCTAGACAGTTCGAATATCGTATACAAAATCAGATATGTTCTATTCAACATTGCAATTTAATGTGTTTGGTTATCATTTGGTTAAATCTTTTTAATTTTTATCTACCAATGCCGTTCAAGCGCATGCTCTACTTCGATTGAACTCTAAACCCCTGTTAGGCCTATGAACTTTTAACTAAATGCTTTGCTATGAAGTGTGAATTTATTATCTGCTTCCTCGAAATCTTTACAACATGTTTTCTGTTATCGTGTGAGAAAATCGTTTATGTGTATTTCTATTTTTTATGGATACCTATCAAATATTTTTATTATCGTTTTAGTATGGTGCAGTGACACCATACAACCCGTTATAATTATAGTTTTGAAACGAGTGGTACGATGTTTCTATTGTGTATATATTGTATCTCATTAATTTAAAGAACTATTGATGTTTCTAATATTTTATAAATGTCCTTGTATTTTATTGCATACCTATTTCCTAACAGCGACAAACTTCTAAAATATTTTAATGTTCTATCGTTTTACTTTTGTACTACTTTACTGAACGAATAATTGAGGTAGCCTGTATTGAGTTGAGCCATCTTATTATTGTAAGCGTATACAGGCCTCCATCAGGTTTATACGATTCCTTTGAACAAATCATGGAAGAAATGTTGACAAAAATGTGTGCATCTAACAAGAAGATTATTGTATGTCGTGTTTCAACATTAATTTATTAGACTCAAACTCCACCACTGTTAGATTCACATCATTGTTAAAATCGTATAACCTGAGTAATTTATTTTATGAACCGACAAGAATATGTGATACAGCAGCTACTTGTATTGATAATATTTTCACTAATATTACTCCTTATAAAAAAGAAATAATTAATGCGCTTGATCTGCTAGCTCTGATGAGTCTGATCACTGTGGACAATTTGCTTCATTTAATATTAATTGTGAAATTATATTAAAATATTAATTTAACGTATTGAGAAATTTAGAGGTAAATTAGTTTCAAATATTCAACAGTTAGATGGGTTTAATAGCTCCGATGAAGCGTTTCATAAACTATTTAAAATAATAAGAACCCAGTATAACTCTGTATTTACTTCTAAAACGGTCGATTTAAATAATAGAAAAAGTAATTTTAAAACATGGTCAACTGCAGGAATTATAATAAGTAAACAGAGATTATATAATTTGTATAACGAAAAGACATTTAATAGGAGTGAATCTTTTAAACTGTATGTCAAGCAATATTCAAAAAATTTAAAAAAAGTATGTCAATCAGGGAAGGCACTTCACATAAAAGAAAAAATAATGAACGCTAAAAATAAAGTGAAAACCACTTGGAAGATAATTGCAGATGAGACTGGAAGAGGTAAAGGCAGTCGTAACTCTAAATTTGAACTTTGTATTAATAATAAAAATGTAAATTCTGACCTAGAGGTTGCGACAATTTTCGAAAAATTTTTTGCTGACATTCCGGTCTCAACTACAAAAAATTTAAATTCTTCACCTGCAGTTGCTGAAAAAATACTCAGAGAAAATGTCAAGGAATGTGATGTCAATTTTAATTTTAAATAAATTGACTCCAGAGATATTATTAACACCTTCAAATTACTCAATATTAAAAATACTACCGATCTCTGGGGTATGTCTATAAAAGTTATAAAATCAATAATTGACATCATTGCCCCCTATCTAGCCTTAGTTTTCAATAATTGTATAAAGAATGGTGTGTTCCCTGACCTAATGAAACATAGCAAGGTGATGCCTCTTTTTAAGGCTGGGAATAAGTCTGACCCAGCAAATTATAGACCAATATCTATATTACCGACTTTCAGTAAATTTTTCGAGAAAATAATCTTAAATCAATTGCTAGCCCACTTTAACATAAATAATTTATTACATAGTAACCAATTCGGGTTTACTAAAGGTCGGTCCACAACAGACGCAGGCATCAGTCTTCTGTGCAGCATATTTGGGGCCTGGGAGGGATCGCATGATGCACTTGGTGTCTTTTGTGATCTATCCAAGGCTTTCGACTGTGTCGAGCATGCTACGTTGGTCAGAAAATTATACCATTATGGTGTAAGGGACACGGCACTTAAACTTTTAGATTCTTATCTTAAAAATAGAACGCAGAGAGTAGAAGTTAATTCCACAAGGTCTACCGGGACCAAAATAGAACTAGGTGTGCCACAAGAGTCAATTTTAGGCCCGTTTCTTTTTCTCAACTATATAAATGACCTTCCTTATCTAGTTAAAGATAAGCATGAGATAGTACTCTTTGCCGATGACACTTCACTAATTTTTAATGTGAAGCGACGACAGTCAAATTATGACGAGGTAAATAGTGCTCTCTCAAAAATGGTACATTGGTTTAATGTTAATAATTTACTTTTAAATTCAAATAAAACGAAATGTTTAAAGTTTAGCCTCCCAAATGTTAGGCAGGCACAAACCAATATATTATTAAATGATGAGAAAATGAACCACTGTATTTCTAGGAATAACACTAGATTGTTAATTACAGTGGGGTCCCCATATTGCAAATCTGGCAGATAAACTCAGTTCTGCAGCATATGCAGTCAAAAATTAGACAAATTACCGATGAGGATACAGCGCGGCTAGTTTATTTTAGTTATTTTCATAGTATAATGTCATAATATGGCATCCTTCTTTGGAGAAACGCTGCGGACATTAATACAATATTTGTGCTACAGAAGCGAGCTATACGTTCTATTTATAAGATGTCATGTTTTGAATCTCTGAGAGAAAAATTTAAAGAAATAGGTATTCTGACCGTTGTTTATTATATATTCCCACACTTCTCAATACATTTTGGACAATGTGTTGTATGTCAGAAAGAATTTAACGAATTTTAAAAAGAAAAGTGACACACATTGTAGGAATACTAGAAATAGGACCAAGTTAGAAATACCAGTGATCAGACTTAGTAAAGTAAGTAAATCTTTTAAAGGTCAATGTATACGCCTTTACAATAGAATCCCAGAAAATGTTCAAAATCTTTCCCTTAATTTAAAAAAGCTGTTAAAGAACGTTTGTGTGCTAAAGCTTATTATAAAGTCAGTGATTTCATTAACGATTGCACACCTTGGGAATAAGATGGCCCCATGCAAGGCTGCTTTTATGTACTTAAGTATGTTCTATGTACTTATGACTAATGTTATATAGATTAAGTTACAACATTGTAAAATATTTTTTGAAAAAAAAAAACAATTTTCCCATCTTTTTGCTAAATGTGGCCCCGTGCGAGTTTCTTACGCCGGTTCTTCTCGCTGGGCTAGTTTCCTCAACCGATGGTAGGCATCATGTAGGACAATTCTATAAGCGTTATATTATAACCTACATGGAAATAAAAATTTTGAGTTTGAGAAGATATGTACTACTAGGAAATTATTTAAAAAGTAGAGTAAGAGAAATTATGTTAGAATACGATTTCTAATTAACTTTACATACAGAATAGTAATATAATACGAACGAAAATAAAGTGTCATCGACTTAAATACAATGCGATTATGTTTATCCGCCTAATAAGAAAATGCGGAATTAACCTATTATACCGTAATTTTCTTGGGAAAAATAATGTTCTATTTTTTTTTTTTTTTATGGAATGAGCCAGGAAACGAGCTGACGGATCGCCTATTGGTAAGCGATTACCGCCGCCCATGGACACTCGCAACACCAGAGGAGTTACACTTGTAACTCCTTTGCTGTTGCGACTTGCGTTCCTGGTCCTTAAAATCCCCAATCCCCCCCATGGGCCTTCTATATTCTTCTACTTAAGAATATTGTAGACCTTTGTTTTATAATGAGGGTTTTCGATATTTTGTTCTGCCGCTAGGAGGCATACCCGACTACAACAAAGGGCCATCTGGTGACGGAAACGATTTTGAATATTGGCACTAAGAATTTTCGACTCAAGCGCTTGAGTCTCACGAAAAAGTCTCAAAGAAGACGTCACAAACTTAAAAACCCTCATTGCATAAAAAGAAAATAGGTGTTACTTTTTAGATTAAGTAATAATTAAGTTTAATTGTTTTAAACTGAAATCAAATGTTTTAAAACTTTCATACATAATCTACATACGCTCACACCCAACGCCAAATAGACATATGAGTGCCGGGACTACTGTGCCCAATAGGTCAGAGACTACCGATTCCCAAAAAACTTAAGATCACAAATAAAATCTTTTGCCCACTTCTAGTACACACGGACACTCTTATGTGACAAGTTTCCTAACTCTTAAAATCTCTCTTTTATTAATATGCGGAATGAAATTAATCTTTGTCTATTGCAGAATTTTCCAAAATGAAAAATATGGAATTCAGTGCGTGTTTATATTGGCTGAGACGACAAACAGCTGTCTCTTAGTAAAAATAAACATACGCGGCCTGAAAGAAAATGCATCGACATATGAAACTTGACGTGGAATCTGTTTCAAGTTTATATTTCTATCATTGATTTCATTACTGTCCATACTACTATTATTTTGAAGTCCTTAGTAGACCAGAAGACTGTCTTTTGTTAATGTTGACTGCCCCCTAGCACAATTTGCCACGACAATTGCGAGGGACATGACAAGTGCATGTATGTGATATGAGAAACAGGCCTTCTTCAGTCCTTAGAATGGTGACAAATGTGTCACTTTTTGACACCTTTACTCTCTCTTGCTTACCGTGACGAATTACAGGGCATTGATCTAGACATGACCCAAACGTTTCTGTAAAGGTGAGATATCCAAATTTGCGAATCCAAAGTGCATCATCAGTTATCTAAATCAAGAGTGCCGGAATAGTATTCTAACGGTCGAGTCTCACCTGAACACTTGGCACGCTTCCCGTGTAAATATAACGCGAATGGGGTGCGAGCAATTGATTTTATCAACATCCTTACGTATTATGTTGGATCGTAACTGATTGTAATCCAAGTACCCAAGTACTTTATCCTATCCGCAATTCTAAGGGACTGTCCTGATTTTCTTCGCAACGAACAGTTGGAAGTCTTCATTTATTTATAGTATTTACTATTTGCACAGCTGTGGTAGGGTATTCGATAAGCAAAAATCTATTTCATCATTACATAATTATTATTTTAAATTAATTACTGTCGGGGTCAAGGCATAGATGATACATTTAATGTACAAAGGTTCTTATTCTTCAATTGAATACAGAACTCTATTGCAATCGGATTTCCTCTTCGCCGCTTTAGTCTTTGGTAGCATTTAAATTATCTTCAAAGTTTAAACTAAGAACATTACTCCAAATATCGTACCTGCCTACTAGTGTTATAATTTTTTATCTACACGGACAATTGCACCGTGCGTTTAATGAATTATAACAACATAGTTCCTTCACTATCATTGTTTTCTTTTCCTATAATGCTATTACCATTACGTTATCTAAGCATAATTTACATTAGACGTGAATGAAGTCTAGTGATGAACAAAAAGACGAATGCAAGCCAGACTTCACGCTTTCGAATAAATTGGAATAATTGTGGCGATTAATTGTTCAGAAACGGTTTGCACGACATTTAATAGCTTTGACCGTGTCGGCGTTCCGTTACTCCCGTCTTAAAATCAGGAATTTTAATTGTCAGTCATATTTGCTGTTGAGTACTGTATAGGTAATACTTTCTTCAAGGAAATGTTACAAAACTTACTGTAAGTTGAAATCAGAGATATGACTGACGAATAATTGTGCATTTAAAGACATTGTGCATTTAAAGACAGTACCTACTGAACTACGAGTAGGTACATTAGTAATATGTTTTTATTTATAAATCTACTTAATTAGTGAAATAGAACTTCGAAAGAATATCCAATAAAAAAAGGAAGAGTTAAATAAACCCTCTTTTGAGTGATGGTCAAAACCTAAAAAAAAAAAGCAAATTTCGTAGTAAATGTTGAAATTAATCAAAAAATGGATCTAATAAAATTTTACGCAGAATATAAATAGCGGAGTACTTTATTAATTAATTGTCAAAAGCCATTTTTATACGTTTATTACCTTTTTCAATTATTAATTAATTGTATAATTTATCTTGTAACCTTTATGATTTTTAATAACAATATTTAGCAACCGTTAATTAATCATCGTTAATTAAATGAACAGGGAACAACATGTATGCCACTAATTACGGACTAGTACCAACACTACCAACTGATACAACATCAATATTCAATTATTGTACACAGTCTGAATAATCAAAGTCTATGTTTAAACGACAAATGAATTCAGAATACATGGAACCAGGGAAGTTGCCATATTGGATGTAGATCTATCGATATGGAAGAGACTTTGTATGTGATCTAAATGAAAATGAATGATTCATCATTAAATACGAAAAGTATGGGCTTTTTTGAACTTAATCTATTATTAAAAAACTACAAATGTATCTGAGATATAGATTGTATTTGTTGAGTTTTCCTACACAGAATTATTAAACCAAACGACTCTAAGGCCTCAATTTTTCCCTTAGATAAAAGAGACATAGAATTCTTCAGCTATCATATCAGACCATGAATAGTTACGCCCTTCTGTGACCATTTATAGTAACAAAGAGAAACATAATTATTCGTAATACTTTGATTACCCAATTTAGTAACATGCCATGAAATGGAGTCGATAAGTTTCCTTGCACATTCCACACTTCAAAGATCGAAACAGTAATTTCTTCAACACTCCAAGTGTATGCTCCAGTAATCTGTAATTGGCCGTATATCAATGGGAGGAGTGGGAACATGCGAAATTCTACATACGCCGCCCACACCGTACACGGTCCTAATATACGCGTAAACATCGAAAATTTATACCCACAGGCTGGTAACATCGGCCGTGTAAAATACTGTCCTCTTACATTGTACAATATAGAATATAAATTATATTTACTGTCTTATGTCTCGTAACTTTACAGAGTAAGTATTGGATTCCTTTTCTGTTTAGAAGGCAGTTTTAATCTTTTGCTAGAGAAATTTGTGTAGCAGTTGGTAACTTTACCTTGGTTTTCTGCATGAGATTTACGTAGACTAGGAAATTTTGTTGAGTTTTTTCGCTTCTCTTTTTCTGGCATGGATATCAAAGATTTTGCAAAGGTAATTGGCCATAAAACCCTTTGAAATTAGGGTCAATATGAAGATGATTGAGTGATGAGTCATTCGTGTTTGTGGTATGATTTGTATTGCGGTTTTCCTGTAGGCTTCATGTATGAAAGAACACCAATTACCGACTTCTATATTATTAAGTGAAATAAAGAAATTTGAATGAAATGAAAATGCTTTCAAAAAATTCAACAGCAGAGATTTTTTTGTTTGCAAAATGCTATATCGATGACATGGGTACTTGAAATTTTAGCTCTTATTTCTTGCTTTTTTATCACCTTTCCCTTTTTTGATATTGTTTCTTTTTACGTTTGAATGTAAATACTCTCCACAATATTGATAGATACTAATAACAGTTACGAGTCTCTGCAAAACGATGCTTGATACACTACACTTGTATTTAGTTCTAATTTCGTAATATTTCCGTTTGAAATTTCTCTAATGTAGCATGTTGATACACTTTTACAAACGATGGCACTACACTCTTCAGTCATCAGCCATCTTGCAAACGACAAATTCCTCTCGAAGTTAGATATTAAAGAAGTTAAAAATACATCAGAGATTCGTAAATGGGACGCCACACGCCGCGAATTCAGGTGGAGTATTTTATTGGAAGAGTCTATAAATACGGACAGTTAAAAGTCAAGCGCCGGGACAGTGTTACTGGCACGTATAGGGACGACTCGTAGAGTTATAGTAAAAGATTATTATAGCGCGATTCAAATGAGAATAGGATCGAGTCGACGCCATATTGTTTCGAATTTAGACTATTATGATAGTTAAATTTATGTTTAGATAATTGATTACTATTTAAACTTTTTATTTAAATCCGATGCAAGGCTATTAATATTTATATACACATAAGTTTTTCTGAAAATCGCACTTTTCAAGTGACATTTGACAGAAAAAGGTCATTGACGTTCCTATTCTCATTTGAAACGCGTTTATACTAACTAGTAACTTAATGTTGCCCGCGAGTCGCGACTTCGTACGCGCTAAAAGAAATCTCGCGGATCCGTACATTTTGCGGCAGTAAAAAGTAGCCTATGTCCTTCCCCGTGGTCTACTCTATATCTGTGCCAAAGTTCATCAAAATCGGTCCAGTAGTTTCGGAGCCTATGCGATGCTAACAAACAAACAAACTTTTCCTCTTTATTAAATTACTTAGAAATTAGAATAGAATATAGATTACCTAACGGTGGTAGATAGAGTTGGTGATGTAAGTGAAATCCCACCAAAAACATTCTGTAAAAAACTAGCCAAGTCTCGATGGAGCTGCTTGTTTATCTCTAAAAAGTAATGAAATCTAGACAAAATCGTGCCAAGTCTAAGGTTCCTTACTGCGGTTTCTTTATTATTATAGTTAATGTTGAGTGACTTGGCCGTTGAACATTCTTTATACTTTAGTGGGTACAAGTCAATTTTGTTTACATTTGTAACTACCTATGTTTGTTAAGCGAGATAATAGCCCATACTGGTATTGGTAATTGGACGCTAGTGTCTCATTTTAGGCTGTTGTTTATTGTACAACACACGTATTGGAGCAATGGTGTCATGGAGCCCGTTTTGTACCCTTGTGTGCCCTTCAACGGCCAAGTCACACAACATTAACTATAATAATAAAGAAACCGCAGTAAGGAACCTTAGACTTGGCACGATTTTGTCTAGATTTCATTACTTTTTAGAGATAAACAAGCAGCTCCATCGAGACTTGGCTAGTTTTTTACAGAATGTTTTTGGTGGGATTTCACTTCTTTTTGTAGAAACGTGGGCATATTGATTTATTTTCCTAGATTTTAGTGTAATTTGTTTATTTAATTTGTGTAATGTTCGAGTAGAATAAAGTTCGAGTAGAATAAAGGGGCCTGAAAATGCGGAAAAATGGTTCTAGTAAAGAATGGTACGGCAGTGTTTGCTTCGCGCTCGACTTGGCGGGGGCACTGCCGTGCCCCCAGATCGACGTTCTGGTCTTATCGAGAGGTTCTCAAATAGGGGCCTGAAAATGCGGCGAAATGGTTCCAGTAAAGAATGGTACGGCAGTGTTTGCTTCGCGCTCGACTTGGCAGGGGCACTGCCGTGCCCCCAGATCGACGTTCTGGTCTTATCTAGAGGTTCTCAAATAGGGGCCTGAAAATGCGGCGAAATGGTTCCAGTAAAGAATGGTACGGCAGTGTTTGCTTCGCGCTCGACTTGGCGGGGGCACTGCCGTGCCCCCAGATCGACGTTCTGGTCTTATCTAGAGGTTCTCAAATAGGGGCCTGAAAATGCGGCGAAATGGTTCCAGTAAAGAATGGTACGGCAGTGTTTGCTTCGCGCTCGACTTGGCAGGGGCACTGCCGTGCCCCCAGATCGACGTTCTGGTCTTATCTAGAGGTTCTCAAATAGGGGCCTGAAAATGCGGCGAAATGGTTCCAGTAAAGAATGGTACGGCAGTGTTTGCTTCGCGCTCGACTTGGCGGGGGCACTGCCGTGCCCCCAGATCGACGTTCTGGTCTTATCTAGAGGTTCTCAAATAGGGGCCTGAAAATGCGGCGAAATGGGTCCAGTAAAGAATGGTACGGCAGTGTTTGCTTCGCGCTCGACTTGGCAGGGGCACTGCCGTGCCCCCAGATCGACGTTCTGGTCTTATCTAGAGTTTCTCAAATAGGGGCCTGAAAATGCGGCAAAATGGTTCCAGTAAAGAATGGTACGGCAGTGTTTGCTTCGCGCTCGACTTGGCAGGGGCACTGCCGTGCCCCCAGATCGATTATCCTAGTTTTTATAGTTTTCCCTTTATGTGGCCATTAAACCCCAACTCTGTACCAAATTTCAGCTCTCTAAGTTTATGGGAAGTACTAGTTCTATTTTGATGATCATGAGTGAGTGAGTGAGTGAGTGTCGAAAATCCGAAACTTTGCTTTCGCTTAACTTCGGAACTAAATGACCTACAGACTTTAAATTTTGGATTTTAAGTATGTGATTATAGCTTATTGGATGACAAAAATTTCTGCGTTCTGGTCTTATCCAGAGGTTCTCAAATAGGGGCCTGAAAATGCGGCGAAATGGTTCCAGTAAAGGATGGTACGGCAGTGTTTGCTTCGCGCTCGACTTGGCGGGGGCACTGCCGTGCCCCCAGATTACGGATTATAAAGCAGAAACAGATCTTGTTTTGTTTCATAAAAATGTTACAATTTTAATTTTTTTTTTTGCTTTCTAAATATCAAAAGATGTGATTGACGAGGCTATTTTATAACATTTGAATTCTGGTAGTTTTTTTAACCCGTTTCATCAAATTCTTGGTAGGTTGATTAAGCTGACCAGCATGCGCCATAGCGATAGTTGGAAATGGTTACAATATTTATTGTTCTTTGTTTACATACTGACAACTGATAGGTAAGTGCTTAAACCACATTTATACATTAGTCACAGTTACTACATTTTATAGTATTGTTTCGTAATTTTATTTACCTGTTACATATATTAACCTGTGCACATTACACATTGCACATTCATTTTTGTGCTCGATTTCCGTCTAAAACATCTTTACCTATAACTTTAATTAATTTGTAAATATTTTTTATTGCACAAAAAGAATCAGATGAACAAAATTTCTGCTAGGATATAAATCTATTTAAAATAAATGATATCTTCCTTGGTTAAATGGCTTGTTGGTGGAAAGCACTAGGTATGTTTATACGATGGTTGTACGAAATATGCTCCTCAGAGCATTAAGGCTCGGACTATATGGATGAAAAAAAAACTGTTCCGGAATTAGTAAATCTGTCAAGCAACCATAATTATATGAATTTTCCAGCATTGACTACATTGCATCCAGGGCCATCCGTTTCGGAAAGATTTCAGAACGCAACCGGCACACGTTCTGCTTCTCTCTCTAACTGATAATAGAACTCTGCGCTTATACAATAGAGCTGAACATCGAACATACGAGTATCCAGTCAATTGTCAATGTCAAATCTGACAACTCGACAGTTGACACCCAATGTTCGATTTTCAACTCTATCGTATAAGTCTAGAGTTCTATTTTCAATGCTCTGAGTTTTCTCCGGCCTTCCAGATTCCGGACAATATTGTCCTAGCCTAACTGATGACGATGATAAAACTTCATAATACAATACAATAGCCTTATTATTCAAGCACAAGTTCAATGCTATACTTCAGTCTTTTTATTTTCTTTGCCATGTAGGCAAAACTTCATAATAACACGCAAGAAATGTATATACTTGAAATATGTTAGGTACAGCAGAAAACGTTGCTATTTATTAGCATTATACGATAGTTATGCAAAATATATGACAAAGTAGAATTGTTCAAACTAAGTAATATGGTTCTTGCGTGATCGGCGATAGGTACAGTGTAATAGAAAATCTCTTCTCTACATAAATATTTAACAGGTTCAAACAGCTTTCGCTCAATACTCACTTGTGGAAATCATTAGAAAAACGTATAAGGTACTCATTGAAACAGGGTAAAAAAATAGAGTAGGTACTGTGGTCTGTGGTATACATACTTATTTTTTTTTCTTTTTTCTAACTAGGTAAAATTTATTTCATAACATCGCACTACTAATTAATTAAAAAAAGTATTTCAGAAAAAAATATATAAATATTGAAATAACAAATAATTGTCACCCTATTGACTATTATGACGTTGTGTGATTGGATCGTACCACGGCGCGCGGCGCGTGAGGCGGCACCCGCGCCACCCGTACAGCAGTCTGGCCTAAATTCATGACGTTTAAAAGATTTTACAACTACAAATACTTGAAATTTACACGAAACAGGGCATCTGTTTCTTTCGAAACAATAAAAAATCACCCAGTATAGACATGATATAATAATATCTATTTTTCGGCATATTTTGGTATAGATAATAAAATTGTCCATTTGGTATCGATAATAAAGGTGGTCTTCCGATGTACGCGACGCGAGACCGCGACACGAGACCGAAATAGGGTCGCGGTTCGCGGAGCCGCTGCTTAGTATAAATTTATATGGAGCACTAAATAATCCCCGCGACCCGCTCCGTCGACCGGTGAGCGTGGCCAGAGAACCTGATAGCTGATAGATTGGAAGGCCATCTTTAGTATGAATTTATATGGAGCACTAAACAATCCTCGCGTCGCGCGACCGGTGGGAGTGAACAGAGAACCAGGCCCTCTAGTCAAGATGCATTCGATAATTTCGACGGCGAACTTCGAAATCAAAAATGTATGGGACAGGTCGCTTGCGAATTACGATGCGTTATGTATAATTCCATACACTTTGGTTTCGAACTTCGCCGTCAAAATTATTGAATGCATCTCGACTAGAGGACCTGATTCGCTGGTTTGCTGGTCGCGGTCGCATAGATCGGAAGGCTACCTTATGAGCAATTTCTTGATGACATCCCAAAGTCCTAACCATATTCACGTATTCAATTTATTGACTGTCAATTTAATTTAATTCGTAGTCAATTTAAAATCGATCATACAAATCGTTTTTATTTAAACATAGCACTGAGTTCTTAGATGAGCATAATAAATAACTATTAATTTTGGCACTTCGAAACCTGAAGGCACGGCTTGTGACGTCTACTTAAATATATATGTAATATCCTCTTATTAATATTATATATCTATGTGTAATATTAACACTTCTCTCATTCGTAATTACCTACAATTATTAACTATAATTAGAAGTAGAGCGACATCCTTCGCATGTGAGAATACCACTTCTATAATTTTTTCTCGGAAATGGCACAATTATTTGGCCCGTAATTTTGTATTTCCTTTGAGGCTTTTATGTTTTCTATGGAACAAAAGTTTGTAGATGTTTTAGATTGGAATGCCTTACAATATAATGTCTCCGAAAATCAATTACGGATACTTCTGAGTTCTGAGTTCTGACACATGATCCACTGCTTATGTAAAGACGTATAGGCAAAAAAATAATTGTCATACTCAAAGTAAAAAATCATCTCATGTATGGGTGACTCTCCGCAAAACGCAAACGCGCCCATATAAAGAAACATTTTTTTTCTTGTATGACAATTATTTTTCTGCTTAAACGTCTTAACATAAGCAATAGATCATAATGTGCTCAAAATATCCGTAATTGATTTTGCCGAATCTTATATATTTTATTATCCTTTAAATCAGAATATAAGAAACAGTATAAGGCATGCCCCACATTTGGCATGCGCGTTTCTCGGGCATGTGAGCGAGCATTAGCCATTATTTTAATACAGCGAAAACTCTTGTCTCCATGGAAATTTTAAGGACTAGCTTTTGTCAACGGCTCCGCCCGTTTGAATACAGTATCCTACGGGATAAACACAGGCTACTTTTAACCCCTACTTAAACTACTGCCATACAAAATTTCATCCAAATCCGTTCTGTAGTTTTTGCGTAATAGAGTAACAAACATCTATCCATACATCCTCAGGGGCCCCATACATGGTCCGGTCTACCTTCAGTTCGGCCTGAACGGATGCAAAATCGTATCGTGTGTGTGCAATTTCGAGATCGCATCAGGCGGCCGTACGGACTGAAGCGATTCGTTCCAGTGTTGCCAGCTCTTTTTTTGTGAAACTACTAAACTCGTATCGATTTCTACTAAAACTACTAAAAAACTACTAAAGAGGCTACTTAACTTAGGAATTCCTGAAGCCCCCCAAAAACCACTGCATTTTAGGTTTTATTATATTAAATTTTTTTCATTAATTGAATTTGATTATAAATTTTACCATTAAATTAAAATATACTAGGAAATATTACGTATTTAGTAGCTATTTTGCATATCATTACTGTCTGGCTCTTTCCTACTTAAACACTACTAATAACTAAATTTCTACCAAGGAGGGAATAAAATACTCAATTTAGTAAAATTTTGTAAAATAACTAAGTTGGCAACATTAATTCTGGCCTGACCGATCGGCCTGAACGCGCGGCCTGTCCTGACCGTGTGGTCCGTGTGTGGACAAATCGCTTCAGTTCTTGCCCGACCCGCTGCCGTGCGGGCGTGTATCTTGTACAAGCGTTGTATGAGTTTTCGCGGTGTTTAAATACAAAATTGATAAACACGACCGTAGCGCGCGGCAAACCAGAATGGACTGATGCGACTGTTCCGTGTGTGGGCACGAATCAGATCAGGCCGAACTGACGTAAATTGGATTGGATGCGATTTTTTCCGTGTGTGTGCTCGAATCCGTTCAGGCCGAACTGACGTCAGTTCCAGGCTCCAGCTGAAACGATCGGCCTCTCGTCTGTGGGGGCCTTCACAGACTTTCATATTTATAATAGTAGGATGAGAAAATCTATATGTCTACCAGAGTAGAATTATTTCATTACAATCCAAATAATTTATGCACGTACCTTTTAATAGCAAGAACATGGTAATTTTGCCATATTAATGACTAACAGCAAAACCGTATCTTCCAGAGGTAAAGATGGCCACGACAATGGAGGCGTCGCAGAGCCTCATCCAGTCGGAGACCAGGATGCACAGCTACCAGGAGGTCACGGAGACCAGGAAGGTCAAGAAAACCAAGACCAGGCGGCACAAGGACGAGGGCTCTATATCTGTTGTGAGTATACTGTGTTGATAAATAGTCACAGAAGCTATAACTAGAAACTGAGATAGTGTAGAACGAAGTTTTAGGTGGTGGAAAGTTTTGTGAGAATAGTGTAAGCCCCAAAGGTAGATCTCCCGACCGAGCGAGGAGGTAGTAGGTATGCTCGGTCGGGCCGAATCCCACTTGTAGGCATTTCAGCTGTTGTATATAATTTTTGTTACAATCAATTACGGATATTTTGGGTATATGATCTACTGTTTATTATAATGACGTTTAGGCAAAAAAATATTGTCATACTCAAAGCAAAAAAAATCATCTAAATTCTCGTGTATGGGAGAATCTCCACTCAAAGCGAACTCGCCCATATAAACGAAGATTTTTTTTAGTGTGGCAATAATTATTTTTCTGCCTAAACGTCTATACATAAGCAGTAGATTATGAACCTATACAATAGCGCCGAATTACAGAAACTTCTATAGCGCGATTCACAATTTTTAAATATCAGTAAAATTTAGAAATTAAGTACTTAATAAAAAAAAAATGTTTAAAAAGTTTATTTTTTATTTTTCTTACTTTCACTTTACATTTTATGATTTTAGACATGAACTATACAAGTAATAAGAGATTTGAAAATTATATCGTAGATTCTTCGATAGAAAAACAAGTTTTTTTTATATTCATAATACGAGGAATTAAAATCATCATTACTTTCACTCACCAACGATGTGACGAGGTGGCCGAGTGGTTAAGGCGTTGGACTGCTAATCCAATGTGCTCTGCACGCGTGGGTTCGAATCCCATCCTCGTCGATAAGTTTTTGTATTTTAAATTCGTTTCCTCTTTATCTACAAAAATTTTCTGTTGTTTTAAAATAGTGCTACCGATTTAAAAAATATATAAAAATTGTCTCCCTACAATTTAAAAACTAAAAAAAACAAAGTCACATAATATTCACATAATTTATGTATTTACCAATGACTTTTTTCATTCACACCCAAATTATTAACTTTTTTAGGGTTCCGTAGCCAAAAATGGCAAAAAAGGGAACCCTTATAGATATCATGTCTGTCGGTCTGTCTGTATGTCCGTCCGTATATCACAGCCACTTTGTTTCCGATACTATAGGAACTATTCTGTTGAAAGTTGGTAAGTAGATGTATTCTGTGAACTGCATTAAGATTTTCACACAAAAATAAAAAATAAAAACAATAAATTTTAGAACTGAAACTCAAAAACTCAAAAATGTCTTCTAAAATGATATTGAAGTTTCTAATATTTTTTTTTCTAAACTGAATAGTTTGCGCGAGCGACACTTCAAAGTCGTAAAATGTGTGTCCCCCTGTAACTTCTAAAATAAGAGAATGATAAAACTAAAAAATATATATGATGTACATTACCATGCAAACTTCCACCGAAAATTGGTTTGAATGAGATCTAGTAAGTAGTTTTTTTTAATACGTCATAAATCGTAAACCATAATTTATCTTTCATTCAATCAACTCAATAAAAATAAAAAATAAAACATTTAATTTCATAAACATAAACTTTATGCATAAACCGTGAACCATTATTTTTTATTACAAGTTTGTACGGAACCCTCGGTGCGTGAGTCCGACTCGCACTTGGCCGGTTTTTTTTTTAATTATTAAATTTATTTTCACAGTCGAAAAGCTCGGAGAAGCTCCACAAGAAGATGAAGGCAGTGGAAGAGAACCCCACATGCGCCAAATGTGCCCGGCCCGTGTACGCCATGGAGCGCGTCAAGGCGGAGCGGCGCGCCTGGCACAAAGAGTGCTTCCGATGCGCGCAGTGCAACAAACAGCTCACGTGAGTGTATTAACGAGCGGGTCGTCTGGGGGCCTAGCTGGAACATTTGACAGCGGCGTTTTTTTTAATGTAATGAACCAGTAAACGAGCAGACGGATCGCCTGATGGTAAGCGATTACCGCCGCCCATGGACACTCGCAACACCAGAGGAGTAACACTTGTAACTCCTCTGGTGTTGCGACTTGCGTTCCTGGTCCTTAAAATCAAAAAAATTAAAATTTTAAACTTTAAATTTTTGGGGATTTTAAATTTTCCTGTGAGGTCGTGGTATTTACCCGGTCGAGCCGGCCCATTTATGCCGAAGCGTGGCTCTCCCACAGTTAAACGTAAAGGTCAAACGGTTTGACTCAAATCTTAACCGTCGGTTTTATCGGTTTGTCAAGCGGAACTGTTCAGTTTCATTGTCTAACAAAACAAAAATATGTTATTCCATCAAACGAGCTTCAAACCCGTAAACGTTTGACTAACCGTTCAAACTAGCTTTGAAACGATCATATTGGTTTGACTCAAACTAAAGTTTACGTATGTGTGTCAAACCATTTGATTGTCTCGGGGGCTCTTTACGCTATCGAATGAGAATTATGGTTTTTAAATTCGTGACATCTGACAACTTTTTGACATGACAAGGACCGTCGCGCTACCGAGCGCCGCCTGGTGACAGGAAAAGAATCGAAAATGCTTATGGACCGTTTTTGGATACCACTTACGCCACCAGATGACGCTTTGTGTGCGTTGGGTCAGCCCCCTAAGGGCAGAAAAAAATATCAAACATCCGATCTGTCTTGTGATTGTATCTGGCAAAATGACAGCGCCCATACAAATTACATTCGATAACGTTACGTATACGCCACTGCTGCACGTGTGTAATGTTCCAGCTAGAGTCTATACCTCCAGATCATAGACACCAGCTAGGAACAACCCTAGGAATATAACGATTAACTGAAAAGCCCCCTTTACCGATTTGATCCTATACTGGTTTACAGCTGTACCATCACGTAGCTAATGATCCTCGGCAATTTTCGTTTTTTTTTTTATGAAAATGACTAACGTCGTATGAAAAACGACGACCCCCGAGCCATTAGAAACATGGTTTTTGTGTGCATATTTTGTGATATTCGTAAACATCTTAGTGTGAAGGGGCCTAATACACAATAATGAAATAGTAAATAGCAGTGACGAAGGCCGGTTCTCCTGCATATGGAAGGCCTAGCCTGTATAATAGGTAGGGGTTTGGATGAGGGTCTTCTGAAGGTAAGTGGTAAGTGAAGCCGATAGGAATGGAGTTATAGGAACCCCACGCCACTGAGGTATATTCCTACATATTGTTACGGGATTACGGTCCGATATTCGGAGTAAAACGCTAGTTTCCTCTGAGGGAGTTTATTTGCCACGAATTTCCACACTCACACAAGTCTGGCCTCCCAACACGCCGAAATGTCCAAATCGCAAGCAGCCGCAAGATGGAACTTTTACTTTGGGACCGGGTTTTACTCCGAATATCGGACCGTAATCCCGTAACAATATTATGAAAACTATTATACGAACACCATCACATAGCCACATATATTATTTCATTGATAATATTCGTCGTTGTATGTTTCAGCGTGGAGACGTACCAGAGCGACCACACGACGCTGTACTGCAAGCCGCACTTCAAGCAGCTGTTCGAGCCCAAGCCCGTGGACGACGACGACCAGACTGACGGTACCACTAGTCCAAACGATGACCAACTTAGAGAAGAAGAAAATTTATTTGAGAAACAACGCGATTTAGCGACTTAACAGTTGAATTTGATTCTGAGTTTGTTATCGTTTATATAGTTTTTTGAGTATTGTCGTTACCCTCTAGAAACATTGTTCAAAGGAAACAAGCTTAAACAATAGACAAACTAATGTGCAGTAAGACTGGGACTACGTTGCCCAGTATCTCTCCGGTCGGAGAAGATTCAGAGCGCTAAAACTAGAACTCCGGGCTAATAACAATAGAGTTAAAAATCAAAAACACGACCGTCGAGTTTTTAAATAGCTGCGATGTGTTTTATTTATTATTGCTCTATATCTAAAAGGCAAAAAAACCCAAAGTTGAAACATAAAATATGAATTATGGTCGAGTTTCAACCACTAGTTGAAACTCGACCATACTTCATATTTTATGTTATACCTGCTGCTACCTCTAGTATATATATGTCACCGTAAAATTGTAAAAGCCGTTAGATTGTAATAAAACTAGTGAAATTGTAAATGTTGATAGACTTCCGACGCGAATATGCTGCCTATAATTTAACACTTTATTTTTCGTTAGATTATAAATATAAGGTGCCTTGGGGTAATTCCGACACGTTTTCCATCGAGTTGACTATAGGTTTAAGTTTTGATCTGTCATTTAAAAAAAAATCAATATTTGAATAAATGAATGCATTTATTGAGTTATATCATTACTTGATGGCTAATTTGTCATAAATATTGACATTATAAATGGTATATTTATTATTTAAATGTAGGGTTTTGTAATATTGTCATGATTTAATGATATGGGGGAAATTACGACATAATGTGGGGGAATTCCGTAATTATTGAAATCTCGACTTTACAGAATCTGTGCATTAGGTACCTATACATTGCATATAATATCAATAAAAAACGATAAGCTATAATATAATATAAAAACTTATATTTAATTTACTTACCAGAATTTCGAAATATACAATATTCACATGTTGCAGTTATTGCGAATCAACAAAAATGACGCAAAAAACACAAATCGAAGAAAAAATTACATAACGTACGCCTTGTCGCTGATTTTACCGGGCGGCAATTGATGCAGCCAAGACAAACAAATTGGCCGCTAAACTAATGTTCCCATTTTAAGAAATTTTGCTTGTTTTAGTAGATTTTAATTAATTTCGGAATTACCCCAAGACACTATATAATTATAGTTTTTAATCTTTCGACATATTTTTATAATCTCGTTAGTTATTGTACAATCTATCGGTTTTTACAATTTTACGGTGACATAAATAAGGAATAAGATATTTTATAACTAAATATACCATGTTGTTTTGTTCCAGCTACGCCGAGGAAACACCAAATGATAATATGCGAGAGCAACCCAGTGGAGCTGCCACCTGATGTTGTTAGAGGTAAGGGATACATTTTATTTATTTTATTCTTTACTAGCTGTTTCCGGCGGCTCCGCCCGCGTAAATATACCATCGAGTATCCCGCGGGAACACTGTACTTTCCCGGGATAAAAACCTATGTTTTAATCTAAACCATACCAAAGCCTAAACTACTACCATACCGAATTTCATCAAAATCCGTTCAGTTTTTGCGTGAAAGAGTAACAATCCATCCATCCATCTTCATAAACTTTCACATAATATTAGTACGATTTATTATACTTTGTGCACAAAACTTGGCTTTTACTAAACAAAAGCCGTCACTTGTGGCATTTTCTACCAGCCAACCTTAGCTAGCCCTTTAGTCTGATAACCCACAGTAGTACCTATTGCGTAGTGGACTAAAACCTAACCCTCCTAACATCGAATAAGGATTTGGGGGCTTAGCCAAAGTAACAATATAAAAATGGTAACGAAGCTAAAAAATAGTATAATATTGACACATTTCGTCGCTAAATTACGTGTTATCGTTTCGATATTGTACGTGCCTAAAATTTTCGAATAAAGATATATTCATTTTTATTTTACTTTATTGCCCCTTTTTGCCTCATTAGCTGGCAGTACGTGTTGACAGATAATTTGGCTAAATATAATTTATGAAAACGTATAATGTGAAAAAAGACAATACTAGGAGGTATTGTCTTTTTACATGCCGATTTTACGATTATTGTATACTTCAATGTCGGTAAAAAGTTTGACGTCAAAGTTAAACGGCTGATTACGTAATTAGCGCATCAATCGATAGTATAATTAACAAAATATAATGTCTAGAGCCCGTTGCTCATTACATAGCTTTGTTTTCAACTGAAATTTCCGCCTAAAGAGGCGCGTTGAGAGTTAAATTTAAGTTTCACCATTGAGACTTGTAATTTATTAATTTATTTAGGGACTAAAAACAGTAAAAACAATATTCAAAACTACAGAGAAATACAATAAATAATTACATTTGACCACAACAGGCATAAAATTTTTTGCACACACTCTTTTTAAGGCAAGGATCAAGCTCAAAAATAAAATGATTTACACTACTCATATGCACATTGTAATAACATTCTCTTTTGCGTAACATTATTATCTATATTCATGTAGGAGACGGTGTTTGTAAGGTATTTTTAAAACATCTTTTAAAATATTGTACAAATCACAAAAGTGTTCGGTTTAAGTTGAAATATAATACTTATATTAATTATATGGTGCTGCAAAAAATTTTACATTTTAGGAGATTGTATGATTTTTAAGAGGTGATTTTATGATTTTTTTACTCAGGAAATGATTTTTTCAAAATGTGCACAGTTCAGAACCTGTCAAGGATCGTGTACTTTATCCCATATTTCTTCCACTTCGTAATTGAACTCTGACTAGGTAGACTAGGTGACGGGAAATAACAAAGTAGGCTATCGCCTCGCCTTAATTTTAAGAATTGTGTAACACTTCTAAAAAGTGTCTACTTCCCCAGCGTCCGACAAGCCGGACCTGGGTCTGGAGGAGCTGGCGTCCCTGGACGTGAAGTCCCGCTTCGAGGTGTTCGAGAAGAAGGCCCGGCAGGAGGAACCCGAGCCCGTGGAGCACCCCCGCGGACCCAGGGAGAAGAGCACCGCGCTGCTGAGCAAACTGGCCAAGTGAGTACAGGACCTGAAGTAAAAACCACGAGAAGGAATATATTTTTAAATTTTATGTAAGGGCCACCCACGAATTGGCGCGAATTCGCGTCGCATCCGTGACAGTGTTATAAGGCGAGGCCGTAGGTGCGAGCGATAGATATTTGCGATGCGATGCGAATTCGCAATTATGTGTGGGAGCCCTAAACAATGATCATCTGTCCAAATAAATAAGTCTTAATTGAATCAACCCAGAAACATACTTGTGTCATTCGAAACTATAAGCAATTAATTTCATTATTGGTCGGATGGTAAATATTACAATAACGAAAAATAATGCGTACAATTGTAAGGAGAAATTTTTATTTGTCAATCTGTCGACATTTTATAATATCTCTAGTAATATTACAATCTAACGGTTTTTACAATTTTACGGTGAAATATATAGGTACAGCGCCGAACTGTGAGAATTTCGATAGCGCGATTCAGGCTCGTGACGCTAATTCGAGGGTTAAGAACCAGAGTAGCGTAAGGGCTCCATTCGCTGGAGCTGGAGCGATTTAGTACGTAGATTACAAAACTGGAGCGATTTAGTACGTAGATTACTAAGTAATCTACGTACTAAATCGCTCCAGTTTTTTGGCACATAATAAAATGGGGATTAAAAAAACGAATGGAGAAAAAAAATTTTTTGAATTTTTGCCCTTACGCTACTCTGGTTCTTAACCCTCGAATTGGTCCGCCAAAAATGCATAATCGGAATTTCAGGCTACCTATATCTATATCTACGTCATCAATATTCGCAAATCGTGTCGGATATTTATCAGAGATGTTAAGGATTCTGAATACGGATACGGATATAGGAATAAAATTACACAGGAATAAAATGTTGATCCTTAAACTACCAGTAAAAACCTTAGATCCGATTTTAATAAGATTTGACTAGTACCACTTTGTGATAAAAAAATTACATTAATTATTACGATTAAAAATATTGTATTGTTATGTATGAACTAATAATTAATGAGTAAGTAGTTAAATTTGCTCATTTTTATATTAAGTTTGTCTATCAATGAAAATTAGCTTTCTGTAATTTTTTACTGACTCTATTTCTATTTTATATAAGCTGTTGGTTTTCCAAAATAAATAAAATTATATCGGTTTCGGTTACGGTTATTAAATTATTTCGGATAATCCGTTTGTTCGGGTACGGTTACGGAGATCCATAACAGGCCTGATATTTATCCCAGTGATTTCTAGGAACCAGTACATATCGATACCTGTAAAAAGGAACCAGTACTATAATCATCGCCTATATTCTGGATTCATCGAAGCCGGTCGCTACAGTTATCTAAATTTGTTGTAGCCCTTATTTTACACACTAGGGTTGTCTATGATATTTTGTTACAATACGCCTCGTAATATCAACGTATGAGTTCATGAGCATTCAAAAATAATTAAAAAACCGCGCCTCTTCCTGCACTAAGTGTTTGTATTGTTGTGCGTCATTCGAACTATTTTTACACGTTTCAAGTGTTCACACGAGATCACCCAGCCTGCGTAGTACATTGCGCGTTGAAAATTCTATTTTGGTTTTGAGTATTTATGGATAACTAAATATAATAGTGAAGACGATAAAATATGATAATATCAAAATACATACAATGTCGTAGTAAAATCATTCTTTAAATATTATAAATGTCAGAATAAATAGGCGTAAAGTAAGACTTTTATTGTATTCCCCATTATTATGTCTGTTAGTAAATGTAAATAAAATTGTTCTTTAATAAATGCCAGAATAAATAGGCGTAAAATAAGACATTTTACTGTATTCCCCATTATTACGGTGTACAACAGTATAATTGTGAAGGTGGAGTACTTATTCATTCATCATTATTCACTCTAAAATACCACGAGACGACATTTAAGAATGCATTTCGAACCAGACATTAAATACTTAAGGTTTAGCACATAAGTTGATTGTACACTCCTTGCAGAAATGGCGGAACATTCATTTGGAAACATTTAAATATGTTATTAATTATTCATGTCGTTTACATTTCTTTAAATATTTGACGCGTATCTCTTCTATCGCTCTTGTGCAAAAAATAAAACATCATTACTTGGCAACTCCGAAAAGTAACACAAACAAAAACAGCAATGTATTAGAGATAGAAAGATGAAAACAGACCAAGACGTAACGCTAAACACATGTTGAAAATCATTAGTTTGCGGTCTTGTTTTAAAATTTCACTCGATTCTCACCTCTATCACCCTGAAATAAGAGTATAGACAGTTTGGATTATTATTTATCTGGAAAAAATACATCAAACGGTTTAGATCGGTATGGTAACAAGACTTTGGATCTTCAGTATATCTTAGTACAGAGCGGTAGTGTTCAAAGAAAGCATTTGGTGTTTTTGGTGTATTTTTACAGGTATTGATATGCTTTGAATTACAATTTACGTATATAAAATAAAAGTAGTCTTTAAATTTTTTGTTTATTATATTATACATATTTTCTGTTGGGAGCCGTATCTATATTTTTTCGTGATAAACTAAGTAGGTATATAACATTTCCAAAACGCAGTTACAAATTGACGGTCTTCGGGCCCATCTATTGCTTATCTAAAGACGAATGAAGCGTTTAAATATACAGGGTGTAACAAAAATAAGTGATAATACTTTAGGGTGTGTACGTGTTCCTTATAGAGAGTTCACTGTGAAAATAGCAGCGCTGAATGAGCAATTTTTTTTTCACTTTTGTATGGGGAAACTCGCGACGTTGGAGCGCTTTCCCATACAAATCGCAAAAAAAATTTTGCTCTTTCAGCGCTGCTACTTTCACAGTGAACTCTCTATAAGGAACACAAACACACCCTTAAGTATTATCACTTAGTTTTGTTACACCTTGATAATAATTATTGCAGAAATCAAAAAAAAAAATTTGAATGGGTAATTCTTCGCTTAAAACGCAAACTCGCTCATCATAAAATATGTTTTTTTTTTCGAGTATGAAAATTATTATTCTGTTTAAACGTCTCTAAGCAGTAGATCATGTGCCCGTACGCGTATGTATGAAGACTTCGTAATTGCCTTTTTAGAGACGTTGTATATAGGAGATGTATTATTTGCAGGTTTAAGGCAAAGGGAATGGACATCGGCGTGTCGGACGAGTACCTGAGCGGGGTGCCCATAGACCCCAGCTCCAGCGAGCCCGAGGATGAAGAGGGTATACTTCTAATCACCCACACCCTGTTTATTTGAATAGAGAACCATTTGGTCTAAATGTAACTCTTTTAACTCAACTCCTGTACAACAGATGAAGACTCGGTCCTGAAGAAGTCGTACAAGCACACCACCCACCGCGAGCAACCAGTCTCCTTCTGCAACATGAGCGAGATAGTGGGAAGGTTCGAGAGCGGGCAGGACGCGGCCTCCGAGCGGCATCGGGAGAGAAAGCAGGAGATACAGAACATACGCAGCCGCCTGTTCATGGTGAGTGAGACAGACTGATGCGGCTCTAATGCGGCAGAGCGAGAGAGCGGGCAGGACGCGGCCTCCGAGTGGCACTGGGAGAGGAAGTAGGAGATACAGAACATACGCAGCCGCCTGTTCATGGTGAGTGAGACAGACTGATGCGGCTCTCATGCGGCAGAGCGAGAGAGCGGGCAGGACGCGGCCTCCGAGCGGCACCGGGAGAGGAAGCAGGAGATACAGAACATACGCAGCCGCCTGTTCATGGTGAGTGAGACAGACTGATGCGGCTCTCATGCGGCAGAGCGAGAGAGCGGGCAGGACGCGGCCTCCGAGCGGCACCGGGAGAGGAAGCAGGAGATACAGAACATACGCAGCCGCCTGTTCATGGTGAGTGAGACAGACTGATGCGGCTCTCATGCGGCAGAGCGAGAGAGCGGGCAGGACGCGGCCTCCGAGCGGCACCGGGAGAGGAAGCAGGAGATACAGAACATACGCAGCCGCCTGTTCATGGTGAGTGAGACAGTCTGATGCGGCTCTCATGCGGCAGAGCGAGAGAGCGGGCAGGACGCGGCCTCCGAGCGGCACCGGGAGAGGAAGCAGGAGATACAGAACATACGCAGCCGCCTGTTCATGGTGAGTGAGACAGTCTGATGCGGCTCTCATGCGGCAGAGCGATAGAGCGGGCAGGACGCGGCCTCCGAGCGGCACCGGGAGAGGAAGCAGGAGATACAGAACATACGCAGCCGCCTGTTCATGGTGAGTGAGACAGACTGATGCGGCTCTCATGCGGCAGAGCGAGAGAGCGGGCAGGACGCGGCCTCCGAGCGGCACCGGGAGAGGAAGCAGGAGATACAGAACATACGCAGCCGCCTGTTCATGGTGAGTGAGACAGACTGATGCGGCTCTCATGCGGCAGAGCGAGAGAGCGGGCAGGACGCGGCCTCCGAGCGGCACCGGGAGAGGAAGCAGGAGATACAGAACATACGCAGCCGCCTGTTCATGGTGAGTGAGACAGTCTGATGCGGCTCTCATGCGGCAGAGCGAGAGAGCGGGCAGGACGCGGCCTCCGAGCGGCACCGGGAGAGGAAGCAGGAGATACAGAACATACGCAGCCGCCTGTTCATGGTGAGTGAGACAGACTGATGCGGCTCTCATGCGGCAGAGCGAGAGAGCGGGCAGGACACGGCCTCCGAGCGGCACTGGGAGAGGAAGCAAGAGATACAGAACATACGCAGCCGCCTGTTCATGGTGAGTGAGACAGTCTGATACAGCGACAGCAAAAGAAAGGGACAAAAACAGGCTATGTCTAGCCCGGTGGGGAGATTCTAAACATAAAGACATTAAAATTTCTTCATGAATACTAATGTCATCAATATCTTTTCAGGGCAAACAAGCCAAAATAAAGGAAATGTACGAACAATCGGTGATGCAGTGTGAACAGAGTAAGTTTTTTTTTTGTATCATTTTCCTATATTTTTTTTTGCCATTTTGGTGTCACATGCATATTCCCTATTAAGGTACGCACAAAAAATTTTTATTCCTATAAAAAGCGAGCGTTAAACAGCATTTTAGACGGATTACCAAATAAGAAACTAAATGCAAAACATTGCGAACAACTCACGAAACTGTTAAAATCACTAATTTAATCATGTCAATTTCCAGGTATGACATCAGCAGACAAGATAGCACGCGAGCTGGACCTGGACGCAGAGAAGGCGATGGTTATAAAGGAGCGCTTCGAGAACGGGGAGGTGTTTAATGACGAGAACCAACCGCCCAAGAACAGGGATCTGGAGGACAGAGCCATGTTCAACGAAGGTGAAGAGTCTTTCATTTTGTCGTAAGACATTTATAATATAACTAACATTTGCGACTCCGCCCGCGTAAATATAGTATCCCACGGGAATACTGTACTTCTTCGGGATAAAAAGTAGCCTACGTTTTAATCCATAGCCTAAACTAGTTCTATACCAAATTTCATTGAATTCCGTTCAGTAGGTTTTGCGTGAAAGAGTAACAGACATCCAACCATCCATCCATCTATCCTCACAAACTTTCACATTGAATTGAAACATAGCCTACATTTTATCCCGAAAAAGTACAGTGGTCCCGTGGGATACTCTATTTACGCGGGCAAAACCTAGTAACTTGTATTGTACGATCGTTTTTAGGTATCGGCAAGAAGTCCCGATCGATCTTCCTGGAGCTGGACGCGAATGCCAAGCAGATGGCGCCGCTGTCGCCGCCGCCGCAGGAGCCGCCCAAGAGGAAGGAACTGGTTGGTTACTTCTAAAGTATCAAATGCTTCTAGAATGTAGAATGCGTTTATACCACTGCTGGTATATTATATTGCGTGTATTAATCCAGAGTTTAAACTAGTACCATACCATATTTCATCAAAATCCGTTCAGTAGTTTTTGCAGTAGTAGTGAAAGAGTAACAAACATCCATCCATCCATATATCTACCCACCCTCACAACCTTACATAATAGTTGTACTAGTAGTAGGTTGTTAAAAATCGATAGCGGACATCTTGGGCATATGATCTACTGCTATGTAAAGAGGCTTAGCCAGAAAAGTAATAAAACATTCTAAAAAGAATATACTAAATAAAATTACATTACGCCCTTTACAACGCTGTTAAGGTCATTAACCTCAAACAGCTTTTGGACAAATACTCGCAAAATTACATCAATACGATTGTATTGATGTAATTTAGCCAGTCTTTGCTCCCTCTTTAAATCTCCTGTTTCTGTGAGATGAATGACCTCAGCGCCTTAGAGAGCGCAATGTTATTTTGTTTAGTATAATTTTTTTTTCGTATTTTTTAATTATTTTTCTTATAATATACCCAAAATATCTGTAATTGAATTTGAACGACTTTAATAACTCCCTACACCGATTTCGGTGACGGTGACCGGTTTCATTGAAACTAGGCCAGTTACGCAGGAGTAATTTTATAGTGCCCAAGTGTGTGCGCAGTACACAAGAGCACTCTCTCTTCCTTTTACTCTCATAATCCAGTGGGACAGATAACCGACACGACTGGGGAGAGATCAGGCGCAGGTCCGACTTTTTACATGCCCATCCGACGCATGGATCATCTTTTTTGTCCGACAATCAGGTGATCAGCTTGCATTGTCCTAACCAAACTTGGAAACAACATTTTTTTTTGTTATTCCAATGCAGGTTCCAGTGGTTCGAACATTGGCTCTCGACTCGGAGGTCGTGGGTTCGAACCCACGACCTCCGAGTCGAGAGCCAATGTTCGAACCACTAGACCACGGAGGCTGAACGACTTTATAATAATGTTGTCCCTTTTCCCCAGCCGTTCGTGCCGAAGGACGTGGTCCGCGCTGCCGACAAAGTGGAAGACGTGAAGATCGAGACCGCCGACATATCGGACCGGTTCCGCTTCTTCGAGACCTACAAGCCCGAGACCAAGCGCAAGGAGTTCCGCATGACGCCGCCCAGGCAGGTACAGGTGTGTAAGCCGGTTGATCGCCCTGTGGGCTGAACTAGGTAATAGCTATAGAGATTGAATTCTACCTGCTGCACTCAGTAAATGACTTGAGTGCTTACTTAAAAAGCGTTGAAGCCGTAAAGCCATATGGATTGAACTCTTAACTGTCGCACTCAATAAATGACTCTTGAGTGCTTACTCAAGGAGCTACTCAGTACAGACTTTGACATAAAGTCCATAAAGTTTCTGTCAAAACATAGGTTAAGCGACACTCCAAGGGCCTGTTTCACAATCATCTGAGTGCCATTTTACCAACGCTGATCTGTCATCGATGATTAAATATTATGTTGTCTCTCTCGTTCTTCGTATTAATGAAAGAGAAGGCATGATATTTAGACAAACGATTACCAATGGCGCTGATGAAATTGGAATTAAGAAGTGTTCAGATACCTTAACTGTATGTTTTGTCTCTGTCGCTCGATGTAAAGTAAGTAGTGACAAAACTGCCTGATAAGTTATTCGACACTTATTAGACGAATGAATTACCCTTATAGAGTCACTTAACCTCTTGAACGTCACACAGCAGTATTTTCTATACTATTATTTTATCACTCAGAGTCTTTATTCCGCCTGAGGGCATGTTGTTTTCTGTTACAACAGTCCCTAGAGCGTAAAAGTTAGCGGGAGTATGACTACGTGGCGGATTTGACGAGGCTCTCACCAGCTCTCACTCTTTCTGTTTTCAAGCAACAGAAAAGGACGGAAATAGGAAAAACGATACTTTCGATACGACACAAGTTTTAGTTTCGCAATTAATGTGGGTTTTTAAATTCGTGACATCTGACAGCTTTTTGACACGACAAAGACCGTTGGGCTACCAGCGCCGCCTGGTGACAGAAAGAGTCGAAATTTCTTATTGACTTTTTCGATATCACTTACGCCACCAGGGGGTCTAAAAAGGCCACTTAGCAGAACATTAGACGAATCACATAACAAATCATACATTAGCAAAACCTGTTTTTTTTAATTATGGATGCCCATGGATACAAAGTCCTTCAGTCGTTTTTAAAACATCAGTATCATATTATTTTATAGCAAATTAAAAATGTTTTTCGCATGGAAAAAAGTATATGAAACATAATATGAAGTACCCAAAGTGGCCTTTTAAGACTCCCTGATGACGCTTTGTGTGCGTTGGGTCCCCCAATGGGCAGAAAAAATATCAAACTCTCATTTCCAGCGTCCCAAGTCCCCGTCGCCCGAGCCGTACCACGAGCCGGGCGTGGTGCGCAGCGAGGAGGCGGCGCCGGACGCCGGGCTGGCCGCCACGCGCCAGACCGCCTCGCGCATGATCAACGTGTTCCGCCAGCTGGAGCAGCGCCCGCCGCCCGAGCAGCACGGTAATGCCGGGAGGGATTCATCTAGGGTTGCCAACCCTACTATATAAGGTTTGGTAAAATCAACTACGGATATTTTGGGCATATGATCTACTGCTTATATAAAGAGATTTTACCAGAAAAACAATTGTCATACTCAAAAAATATTTTTTTTCATATATGGGCGAGTTTCCGTTTTGCGGAGAGTCACCCATACATTAGATGATTTTTTTACTTTGAGTATGATATTTATTTTTATGCCTTAACGTCTTTACACAAGCAGTGAATCACGTGACCGAAGTATCCGTAATTGATTTTCGAAGACGTTATATAGTATGCTACTATTTTAGGGGATCAAATACTATATTTCTAAAAGAAAAATATAGTAGGCGAAACTACTATATTTTGCGTAGAGCGGAACGCAGCGTTAACTCAAGCCCGCTCCACACTATAAAGCCGCGCGAAAACCGCAAAGGGGCGCGAAAGCGGTGAAGCCGATTCCGCAGGCTGTGTAGTGTAGTGTAGATATTTATTTTATTTATTAGACACACCAACAAGGAAATACATTAATACAATCTTGAAATTCGTACATAGGTAAAATACAGATAAATGCACCATACAGATATATATTAAAAATTTAATTATCAAGGCGAAGAGCGGTAAAAAATATGCATTTAAAAACTAAAGTACATATTTTAACCACATACTATATTTATTTCCATTTTTTTCCCATCTACTAGATTTTTAAAGGTGAGAGCTTCGAAAATACTATATTTGATAGAAAAAATGTTAGCAACCCTAGTTTCATCCCGAATTGACTCTGTCAGACAGAACTTCCAATACACTGGTTTATCTACACTAATATTATAAAGAGGAAAACTTTGTTTGTATGTTTGTTTGTTTGTAATGAATAGGCTCAAAAAGTACTGGACCGATTTCAAAAATTCTTTCACCATTCGAAAGCTACATTATCCACGAGTAACATAGGCTAAATTTTATTTTGGAAAAAAATAGGGTTCTGTAAGATATTTGGGTTTTTCGGACACAAGGTGTAAAAAATCAACCAGAAAAGTTACTTATTTTGCGTACGCTGCCTAAACTATAAAAGATATAACCATAAAATGTTCTAATTAATTGTAGGTCTTATAAATATCTACAAAAAAGTTCACTATACCTAACTATGTCCAGTGAGGCACAACAACCATTTTTTTATTTAGAAATCTTGACATTTTTTAGGACTATATTTAAACGCGTTTATTTTACTCATGCTATTATTCCTTATCAAAATCAATTCGAATAATTAAAATTGGACATTTGGTTTTGAAGTTATGGCGAAATTAAAATATTACGATTTCTGCTGCACGGCCCGTTGCGAAGAGGGCGTCACCAAGGCGGGGGTGTGCGTGCGGGAGGGATAGATTTATGAGTAAGGTATGAGGGAGTTTAGATCTATGAGTAAGGTACCCGCAGTATTAGTATCAGTATTGTACCCGTGCGAAGCCGGGCGGGTCGCTAGTTTATTCTATAAATAGATAGTCGGATATAAAGAATTAGCTTTACATCCGACTACCGCTGATGATTCATAAGAAAATAGTTTACTATCTCTTTCTCTCAAAAGGAATTCTTTCTTACACACATATCTTGCAGGTCCGAAGCCGCTGAAGCGCTTCACGCCGCCGCCGGCGGAGGAGGGGCGGCACACGTACTCGGACTCGGAGTCGGAGTCGGACAGCGAGGACGAGCGGCAGTGGCGCCGCGAGCAGTCCTACCGCTCCGACGAGGCGCTCAAACAGGCGAGTGTTACGATGGGGAAGTTTAATGATACTGTGCCAACAGGGCATCAGTAATTTCAGAGCTTATGACTTCCAAAAACTAAGGGCTATCAGAGCGGTCAAGCGGCCAGTTTTGTCTTATATTACGTTCCTTAAATATATCTACACAGGAGGAAATCTGACCGCGTCGATCAAGTAGAACGCAATATAAGATTAAGAACGCAAATCTGACTGCTTGAACGCTTGACCGCGTGACCACTCTGTTTGATAGAGGCCTCAGATACATCAGACAGTGGCGACAGATACAGACAGTGGCGACAGATCAGACAGTGGCGACAGATACAGACAGTGGCGACAGATACAGACAGTGGCGACAGATACAGACAGTGGCGACAGATCAGACAGTGGCGACAGATACAGACAGTGGCGACAGATACAGACAGTGGCGACAGATACAGACAGTAGCGACAGATCAGACAGTGGCGACAGATACAGACAGTGGCGACAGATACAGATAGTGGCGACAGATACAGACAGTAGCGACAGATACAGACAGTGGCGACAGATACAGTAGCGACAGATACAGACAGTAGCGACAGATATCAACAGCGGCGACAGATATAGACAGTGGCGAATATAGACTGTGGCGACAGATACAGACAGTAGTAACAGATACATCATCATCAGTCTATCGCCACTGCTGAACGTAGGCCTCCCCCATTGAGCGCCAACCATCTCGATCTTGGGCGGCACGGTTCTGTGTGGCTGGGATAAAGAATAGGACTACCCCATTTCTTTCCTATGGGTGTCGTAGAAGGCGACTACAGGATATCAGCCGGATAAGAGGACAAACATCTTTACCTTCCGCTTGGGCTCCGACAGCCGTTTCATGGCGGTATAACCATGTCAATATTCTGAAATACTCTAAATGCCACAACGGATAGTGGGTACTTGGGCAGCAGCACGATTTGTGCAGTTTCCAATCTGCGGTCAACAACCCATTTGCCAAGCCTGGTGTCTACCACAAATCCCCATATGCAGAACAACCCAGCAACGGATACAGACAGTAGCAATATATACAGAAATTTAAGTATAAGGCCGCTGCTTCGAATTTTGCGAGCAGCGGCGCGGCGGCGTTGGCGGCACGGGCGCGTCGCGGGCGGGCATTGCAGACCCTTTCACGAAACCAGCGGGCAGATCGCGCGGCACTATAGTGGCGTAGTGTTGTGTTCGTGGTTGTGTCGTCGAGATATTTGTTTTTATTCGCGAACGAAATGTCTGAATAACGGCGACAACATATTTTTGATTCAAATTTATTCCTAACGCTCGATTTATTGTTGGCAAAAGACGTGAATCCCTAATATAGAGCAAAGAAAATAAAAGGCTAGTTTAATCGATATTATGAATTGAAATTCACAATAATAGAAATATAAAAACACAAAAATAAATTGCACAACTCTGCAATGCAGACGCGCGGGCGGTCGCCGCTCGACTGGAGCTCACCGCTCGTTCCACGCGCACGCACCACTGACGCGCCGCTGTTTTCGAGAACCGGTCCATTTGGTTATACGCATATGATCCCACCGCGCCCGCGCCGCCAACGATGCCGCCCCGCTGCCTAAGGCTCTGCGGCATTAACATGATGACGTCACGTTCCAGGCTCAGCAGCTGGCGCGTACGACGAGCTTCCGCGACCGTTTCGAGCGGTGGTCGGAGAGCGACCAGCAGCAGCCGCAGCAGCGACCGTCGCTCGTCATCGACCGCGAGACCGAGGAGGACGGGGAATCGCAGCTGGAGACTGCTAAGAGGTATCATTAATCTCCGTTCAGATTCAATATCATCTAAGCGTAAACAAGCGAGACAATAGCTCACTATAATGCTATCAATTTAAATTTCGCTTATTTTCTTTAGAATAAAGAAATAAATCTTTTCGTTTGCTTAGTTCAATTGGATCTGAACAGATTATACTGACATTAAAAATATCAGAGAACAGTGGGTTAACCCACACCTGGGTTATTAATAAAAATATTTACACCACGGATACGCTAATCCATGTCGCTGTCTTTTTCTGATACGTTGGGAATGGCTTGACAAACAAACACAACAACATGGATTATCCGTGGCGTATATATTTTTATTAATTAGGAGGTTTATGTATTATTTAGTACATTATATGTTGCGGAATGCGCATACACATTTGGGGTTTAAGTAGGATCATTTGTTCGCGTGGTGACTTCGTAACGTTACCACGCTAATAGACAGCAGAAGATTTGTATTTTACAAATCATCTCCTGTAATAATTTTAATTTCAAGTTTCAAGTTGTTTAGTATAAATAAATAATAATAAAACAAAAAAAAAAAAAAGTCTTTCAGTTATTATTTGCAAAGTGTCCAATTTGAAAAATTAATTTGTTAAGTAATATTTATTGAACTACAAAGATTTCAAAACTCGAGGCAGGCTATGACGTACATTTGACAGAACAAATCTTTATACAGTAAAAAGTTACGCCATTAGCCATCTTGTTTTCACCAAACACAAATGTTAGCACCAAAAAATCAAAAAGTGGAGGCATTTAACTTGAAGACACTTTTTGCCTCAACATGCCTCGTCCATAATATTTACGTCTATGGATAAAATATTCATTTTTATTTTTCAGCTTACGAGAAAAATTTGAGAACATGAAGGTGCAGACGACGACAGTGACGAAGAATTTCGTGCCCAAAGTTAACAGATTTGTGGTAAGGCCTCTATCTAATATTATATTAATTATTATAAGCTCTATCTATTGTTTTTTAAACAATAATTACAAAACAGTAATAATACCTAACAGAAATAAACCTTTCAATATATTTTTGGTTACGGTGATTTAAACGAAACTAGTGACGTGTTCAGCATTTCGTTCAATTTGTATGGACTTTCAAACAGCACCCTAGCGTAAACGTTTGAATACTTTGTCTTAAAAATGTTAAACAACTCATTGCCCGTTGGGGCACTGTAAACAATTTGAAATACGTAACTAAATTATAATTTTGTCAGTATTTTTGTTATAAATAACACAAAGTTCTGTTTGTTCCAGTAACACGTACGAAGACTTACCGCCTTTGAAGTACCAAAGCATAATTGTAACAACGATCCTCACCCAGTCATCTTGCCAACTAATTTTAAGCTCATTCGGAAGATCTGATTCTATCAAATTGATTAAGTTTCTAGCGGCCAAATATTTTATCTTCGACATATTTTTTGTACTATAGTGGCCTTATTCTATCATTGATATTTAAACTACAGGTGCTAAATTATACATTAGATATAGTTTTATTTATTACATCTTAAGACCGTATTTTATACAGTGCCTTAAATTGTACTACAGAGATATTGGTGTGAACGTGTGAATGAAAAAACACGAAATTGCAATAAAATTAATAAAAGATATAAAAAGTTAACTATATATATAAAATATGTACTTGTATATCGCTTTGCTATTTTCTAAGATATTAATAAAGATAGCGATTCAAGATGGAAATTATATAAGTTTCAGTAAAATCAATTACGGAAATTTCTTTGGGCATATGATCTATTGCTTCTGTTTTTAGAGACATTTAGGCAGAAAAATAACTGTCATACTCGAAAAAAAAAATATTTATATGGGCGAGTTTGCGTTGAGCGGAGAGTCACACATACATGAGATGATTTTTTTTACTTTGAGTATGACAGTAATTTTTTTGTGTATTATTGTAGTTGTGCCCTTTTACAATATTTATTGTTATATCTTCTTAGTGAAATTTATATTTTAACAATTGACCTCGTGGTTTACAGATATACCTATATTTTGAAAAATTGACAATGTTGCTAAAGTGAGGTAACTATATTATACTAATTCTATAAGCCTAGCGGGAATAACAGAAATTAATAATTGTAAAAAACGTAAAGAGTCTCTTAGGATTTGGATTTTTGAATCTCAATGTGTGCCATCTTGTTGCTTGCACAAACAATATTTTAAAGCATTTGTTAGAAGCTCTTTGAAAGAGAACAACACATGTAAGCGATTGCCTTTGAAAGAGAACAATACATGTAAGCGATTGCCTGTTAACTTTTTTGCTCAGTGTAACATTAACGGTTCTGTTTGACTTGTGTAGACGGACCATTTTACTTTTTGACAATGAATATGACAATTATTAACTTGAAATATTTTAAGTATTAAGTCCTATTTACACCGTTATTTACTTTATAAAAATATATTGCTGATTTATAGCCGAATAATCAAACAATTTTAGTAAAATTGTGAACTCAAATCACACACTATTATTGTCGTTCTGCTGAGCAGACACAGTGATAGCCGTGATTTAGGGGGCCCCTAACTTAAGTAGTGTTAGTGACGGCCGTTATTTAGGGGCCCCAAGTATTACAGAATTCGGACGTTAGAGGTGTAAATTAGACTTTTAAGTGATGTGCAATAGGATAAGTTTTATTTATACAACTAATTTCTTTTGCTTTTTAATCTACTCCTTACCTCTTTCTATCCGACTGATTATTTTCACTGTACTTAATTATTTACTGTTTTGACGTTTTGTACTCTCTATACTCAATGAAACTGCGATATTATAATAAAAAAATATTGTAAATTATGTTTTGTATTCTTGAATCATTTTTTTCCGTGTGGACCAATGGAGCAGATATAAAGTACGATTGGAGGTAAAGGTGAATGTGATGGGGATGGTTGTGTCAAAGGTCAATGTGTTGGAAAGGTTGGGGTCAAAAGTCAATACGAACAAAAATAGTTTTATGCTCGCGTAAACCAATACAGCAAACAATTGCAAGTTGAATCTTACGCATTTTCGATCAGGACACGTGACCTGTCGCGAGTTTAACAGTTTTTACCCATCCCAAGAAAAGTACACAGCGCCGCTAATAAAGTATTTACTTCAAAAAATCGAGTGTTGGTGAAAGCATTAAATTTTGTGTCATATTCCTAATAATTTTCTCTGCCCTCAGCTGTGTGGTTACAGGTCCCATTACCATATTTTTTAAATTATGAGATAAGAAAACAGGAAAATCTATAAATTTCCATGTCTTATGTAGCTCGCATCTCGAACTAAGCACTGCAAAATATTTTTTTCTTTAATCCCTCCAATGGGAAATACAGAATTTTCCATATCTTACATAGCTCGCAACTCTTAACTTAAAACTCGCATATATGCGCGAATTCACGTGTCTATTTGTAACCGACTTCCAAAAAAGGCGGTAGTTATACGTACGCGCGGCTGTATCCTACTAATATTATAAATGTGAAAGTTTGTGAGGATGTATGGATGGATGTTTGTTACTCTTTCACGCATTATTTTGATGAAATTTGGTATGGTTAGTTTAGGGCTTAGGCTCTCAATTAAAACATAGGCTACTTTTTATCCCGAAAAAATGCAGTGTTCCCGAGGGATAATGTATTTACGCGGGCGGAGCCGCGGGCAACAGCTAGTATGTTCATCGATAATTCCGCCATCTGTCGACCGATTTTCAAAATTATTTTTTTGATGTTAAGGGTATAATGCCAAGTCGATGAGGTGCGAACCATGAGGTATCGAGGGAACTCCTCGAAATTATATTGTGTTCCTGATGAAACAATATTTTATAGAAATCACGTTAAGTTAGCTGGTACAGACTTCAAAAGAGATTATTTTGAGAAATAGTTACATATGTTAGCCGAATTTAAAAGGGAATTTATTTAGAAAATAAGTTTTATTTCATAATTTTTTGGGTATTTTTACTTTGGAAGTCAGTTTTAATTTTTTGTTTAAAAATAATAATTCTCATAACCACTATGTGCATCTAACTGTGGACATAACGGTGAATTTCCTATATTAAACTTCAGAATTTCTTTGCTGCACATTGACTCAGCAGCAGGCGAGTCAATATGGAGGAACAGCTCTAGGCGTAACTAGGCCATGCGTTACACGATTAAATATATTTTTGTAAGAAATTGTATGAGATATAACGCAAAACGCGCCGCGTCACTCCATCGCAGTATTAAAAGTAGAAACGCGTCGCTCCGCTGCCGCCTAGTGTACTCTAATCGGTTTTTCTCCATACAAACGCTGTTGGTGATTTACTCTAAGGTCAAACATAAACCCAAACTCTAGCGAAATATAGATTTTAATGACACTTATCTAGGTCGGTATGTGCTTATATTTCTAAAAATTTAGATTAGAAGATTATTATCTTCAAACTTCGAATTTTTAGCCCGACTTTGACCGCAAATAAAAAATAAACAAAAAATAAAAAAGCAAGCACATACCGACACAGTTTAATTATTCAGCAATTGAGATAACTTAACACATAACAGCTTCAGATAAAAATATTGTACAGTTTTTTCATAAAACGCCAACAGCTGAGTGTTGATTAGCGTAATTTGAGGAAGCCTTTTCTAAAATACAAAGCTGTATAAACATGTGCATATATAAGTATAGATTACTATTTTATAGGTATATCCTATTTCACCCGATGTTAGGCGAATTAAGAATCATTTTCCCCGCGCGCCGCACTGAGTTTGAGCCGTTGACTAGCGCACTCTTAAGGGTAGCGAAGTATTTAAAATAAAACAAAGTGAATCAAGTTCGCTAGTTTAATATTTCACCATCTCCAAAACATAAAGAGGAACGTAATAAATAATTTATTTTAATAATAAAAAACATTACTCTAACCTCATCTAAACTATATAATATACTCTTAGTGCAGATTTAGAAATATGTGTATATCTTCTCTTAACATATTATACTTTCATTTAGCTTCATCACATTCACAGCGCAGTTTTAGATAAAAACAAAGTAAACTGTATACATTTATCATATGATATTGGAAATTGATCAAATAAGTTTTCTTAATATAGGCTACATTTGACATTTTCAATTTACATTCATATAATATTTTGAGAAACATTATGATTTTCTCTAATTAATTTGAATATTTTTTAAGATTTGTTAAAATGTGTACTTTTATTACTATAATACAAGAATTTTGAAGAAATTTTCAAATATATTTATAATAAAGTTTAGGAGATTTTTTCCTGTATTGTATGTGTATGTTTAAATTTATTAAAAAAAAAAACTTAAAACCAGATCAAAATAGTATTTAAAGTTTCTATGCCTTAGGCAAAAAGTGTAGGAGTAATATTCCATGAACCCACCAATAAAAAAACATAAAATGATGATGAATTCAGATCATCTTGAGCTCAAAAAAACTATACAATTATAATTAGCAAACTGACAAATCACTGGGATTTAAAATTATCGTTTTCTATCAATGAATACTTGTTTATTAGTTTGTAATTATTATTATTATTATTGATTTTCTGTTGCTCAAACAATCAAAACACCTACACTTAAATAAGTACAAGATACCTAAAACTGCGCATCCAACCATTCCTTAGCCTCTACGAGACTTACTTTAATATTTACAGAAAATGTAGCCTAGCACCGACTCTTATCGGTTTGGTATCTGAGCCTTGTGGTGACAAATTCAGAGATCAATTTGGTATGAATTTAAAATGTTGGCAAAGTACAAAAATATAGATCTACTAATCTATATTAAAAAAAAAAAAAAAACTATTCTAAAACATAATTATCCTATGATAAAAGAATTTGAAAGATTACATTAAAAAACTTACCCCCACAAGGTTCAGACAGGTACAAGCACTAAACTTAAACCTCTAACACAAATACTTAATCCGGTGGTCGATGCACTGTTTGTGGTAACTTATCACTTTCTTGTTTAACTTCTGTAATACTTTTCACATCTTTGTCCCTGTGCTTCTCGTACCTTCTGTCATCAGAACTTCTGTGTTCTTTTCTGTGGTCCTTATGTTCCCTCGATCTTTCCGACTTGTGGTGAGAAGACTTGTGTCTCGATGAAGATGAATGCCTTCTATGATGATCGTGACTCTTGTCCGACCTTTCTGACTTCTCGGTTCGGTTCTCAGATTTGTCGTTCCGATTTTCCTTTTCTGTTCTATCCGACTTTTCTGATCTGTCGGATTTTTCTCGGACCTCTGTTGATTTTTCCGATCGACTCTTATCGTGATTCTCAGTTTTATCGACTTTGTTTTCGGTCTTATCAGATCTGTCAGTTCTTTCTGTCTTTTCATATTTCACATCACTTTTATCCTTTTCTTTGTCGGATTTCTCTATCTTATCTTTGTCTTTCTCAGATCGACTTTCAGTTTTGTCAGTCCTCATTTCACTTTTATCAGTTCTGCTGTCATGTTTGTCGGATCGACTGTCAGATTTATGTCTATCTCCCTCTTTATGTCTGTGCTTCTCGTTCTTCTGCTCAGTCTTGTCAGTTCTGTCGTGCTTTTCGCTCCGCCTTTCTTTTTTGTCATCCGACTTGCTTTGGACATCTAAGCTCTTGCGATTTTCAGATATCTTCAAAGCAGATTTTTCTTTGAACTTAGCACTCAGTGCTCTCATTTCTATGACACCGAGTTTGTGTTTCGATGATTTGTTGGTTTCTGGAGAAAAAGATTTTATATGTTAAATATAAATAGAATGGTATGTTTTTCTGTGATGAAATAAACGATACAGTTATATAAACAAGGGACGCTTACCAGAGACAGCGGTGTTGACGGGGTCCGCCGGCGGCCGCTCGTCCGCGGGAGAGGACGCCTCGGACGACGGGTAATACTGCTTGAGTCTCAGGTGCCACGCTGTTGGAACAATATTAATATTTTGAATTAAATAGTTAAATAATTTTTGAATGCACTATCAACTATCCTGAAGGATGTTAGTAATGAAACGATTGTTAAAAACATACAAGATACAAGTGGAAAACGAAACCCTTATTGCCAGTTGGGTAAAAAAAGATATACTAGTTTAAAAATACAAAAGCCGAAACTCACATGAAGCATGATTGACGAGTTAAATTATTTTTAAGCACGGCATCAAAGAAACGCTGAGTTTGCTAGATATATATTTTTATTGGTTTTCCTGGAAACTACCATATGATATCTAACAGACGGAGGAGCCGGTGTTAATGTTGCGGGGCAGGAAGTAGATGTCGTCGGCGCACAACGGCAGCCGGCCGCGAGTAGCGCACGCCCTCGCGCCGTAGCTGGCTCAGCTTGGCGTCCAGCCGGTGGGACGTAAGTGAGACTCACCGATGGAGGTGACGGCGGACACGGTGCGGAACTGGTGGATGATGTTGCGGGGCAGGAAGTAGATGTCATCGGCGCACAGCGGCAGCCGCGAGTAGCGCACGCCCTCGCGCCGCAGTTGGTTCAGCTTGGCCTCCTCCAACCTGCATGAATCACATTCAATATTAGCGACAAATAAACGTAAATGATTCTACCAAGTGATTTTTTATTCCGTCTGAGAAATAAATGGCAATGTGGCGGACTAAGTAGCGCAATAATCCTGGATCGCGCTATCGAAATTTCTGTAGTTCAGCGCTTATACATATTATAACAGCTGAAATTACTACAAAGGGGCTTCATTACAAACGTATGTGTGTCATAGTTGATAAAACATTAAAAATTCATGAATTTTAGGTCACTCTACTGAGCATGCGTAAATATCCGTACTTGACTCGCCTACGCGGGCGGCGGAAAGCACTCTTTAATTTACAAATAACTATTCCGCCATCTTGGATGGTCCGCCATATTGGATTTAGAATGACGTAACACAGCTTATCGTGTATTGTCATCCAAACTAAACGTATGTACAAAATTTCAGCTCAATCGGTTGAAGATATCTGCTTCAAAATTGAATAGCAGGATTCCATCCGAACTAACATACATTGCAAGTTAAATAAAAGCTTTTAAAATATTGATAATAACTTGACTGTATTCTAATGCAACACAGAGAGAAATACAACTATCTAGTACCAATTCCAAGCCTTTTTTATGCTTTTATGTGTAGTATAATGACGTCACTCACCACGTGACGCACTGCGAGATGGGCGGCTCGTATAGGTCCAGCTGCAGCAGCTGCACCAGCTTGTTGAAGTCGGCCGCGTGGAACGCCACCACGTCCTTGGTGATGCGGCCGCCCCCCGAATCGTCGCCGCACTGGATCGCCTTCAGCACGCCTGTTGTATTAAATACAAGTTAGGAATATGTACAAACGGGTGTTTCTGTCTTGGAGCCAGCCCATGTCATCTAACTGAATACGCATCAGAATGGCCATAAAATAGAGCTTCTAACTCCATTTGCCACAGTCCATTGTCATCGACACAGACGTGTGTGAATAATCTTGAGAATTTCGTTATCATCGGTATATCATCGTTAGAATCGGTTAAAAATGACAGCGCTTGCCGCCCCATCGCGCGTTATGCGTCACTTTCCTCACTTAAGATAGCCTTTCGAAGCGAGCGTCAGTGACGCCGTGGCACTGAATTGTATGGGACGGCGACAGCCTCGCGGCGCATAACTGTTGCCGTCCCATACAATTCAGTGCCGCGGCGTCACTGACGCTCGCTTCGAAAGGCTACCTTTAGCGTAATGAATTCGCTTCCCGCTTCATCGCGCGCGATCAGTCAATTAGCGTAATGCATCGGAAGCTGTATGTACCACAGGGGCGACACTCTCTACGAGTAACAACTCGAGCACGAGCGAATGTCAGCCATGTGGACGTAAGCCTAAGGTTGACACCGGAATAATTTTAAACGTGGCGTCAGACAAATCTATCATAAATATTATGAAATTATGTCAAGGCACGAAACGACCAGCGGCCAGCCCCGTGAACGAAAGTCCTGCCTGGAAAAAGTCGCGTCCCGCTCGCCGCGCGCACCGCCGGCATACGTCTAGCCACACATAGCTGCGATGAGACGATTTTTTACGTTAGTAATATATATTCTTTGGTTGTACTGACCGACGGCGGCGGTGGTGATGCGGTCCAGGCCGTGGCCGACGTGGTCGGCGTGCGCGCGCGTGCGGTCCTCGAACAGGAACTCGCGCGCCTCGCTCCATCGCGGCAGGTACTGCAAATTTCGCAGCTCGTTCATGCCAGTTCTGCGAATCAAACAAAAAAAATATATTTATCAATGGTGTGGGGTTCCTATACCTTACCTTTTGAAGACCCTCATCCAAACCCCACCTATTATACAGGCTAGGGCTTCCCTATGAAGAAGAGTGATTTCCTAAGTAGCCTTCGCCACTTATACGTATGTATACTTATGGGCCACAAACTGCCAAATATATCGTTTTCTGTTAACTTAGATTCATATTAATCAACGTAAGATTTAGCAAATTTTTTTATCGAATTTACGTTGAGACAACTAAAATATGATTATCAACCATTACTAACCAGGTATTGGGCTGCAATGTGCAGGCTTGGGGAGTCCAAAGAAAAGGTGTTGTCTTCGCGAATATCGTTTATTAACTCACTCTTAAATCAACTTACATTATAATATATAGGTAGGGAGGTGATACATACACTACACCTCCCCCGTATTTTTGAAAAAAAAAATGATAAGTACTTTTTTTTTTACCTTCAATTTTACATTTAAATTATTTTTCTATTCTTAATCTTACTAATACCCATCTTATTCTAACTAACAATAATAAATACAAATCTGTGCCTTTTTTATGTAAAACATGTTTTTAATATTAATTTAAGATAATTATGGGATGTTGACGATATATTTATTTTAATTAAAATAAACGGAACTTGTTAACTTAAATTCAATTTAAGATTCTTTTAACATGGTTACAATAATAATTATTACCAATTGTTTCTAATAAATTTAATTTATACTTAAATTTTTCACATTCCTAAAAAAATCGCTACCTCCTCAATATCATTAGTTTATTTAATTTATTCTTTCAGTTTAATATAAAAAAAATATATATAAACTAATTTCACTTATATTAAGTCAATCCATTTTCATATTCATTTTCTTTGTCATTTCATTTCACATAATATCCTTACATTTATTTTTACTAATACACTTGATTAGTGGACTGGCCAGTCACTTACATTTACATCATCAGGTACCTTTTTTCATTTATCATTATTTTCATAATATGCATGCTTTTTCATAAATCATAATAGATTACACTTTTATTATTCATATTTAATATTTACTCGTATACATTTTTATAATTTTATTTATAGTCGACTTTAAAGTATTTATTATTATGGTACTTTATTTTATTTATTTTAATACTTCACGTGCGCACTTTATTTGGTACAATACTTTATTTATTTATACAACATTTAACGGGACCTATTTTAAGACTAACCAACACAATATAACAATATGTCTCCAACCATTTTTACTAAGTGGAGGATTGTTCCCGCCGAGCATGCTCTAAGTACCATTTATTTAATTTTTTGTACCATATTTAAATACCAAGGGTTTGTTTTAAGGCTTCTTGACCTCCAACTATTCTCACAGAGAAATCTCGTTTACACCATGATCGAATGAAGGATTACCTTGCGTATTTTATTATTTATGCTTCAAGCATTTTATTTATTATACATACATAGCATTTTAGCTAGTATTTAATTAATGCACTATGGCATTTTTCACCTTAACCTACCCAAATACCTAACAAAATAACCCATTCCATAATTTTGATGCATTCAATATTTAAAATATCCATCAGCCGTTGGGTGATCAAGCCAACAGCTACTAGACATTGCAAACATCGAAGCATCCCTGTCTACCTAGTAACATTTCTATTTCAATCAAATACCTTCTTATAAAACTCAAACCCAAATCCTTATTTCAAAATAATCTTTTCTTTACATCCCTACATAGACTACAGCTATGTTACAAATTAAATAACACATTCCTAATTCTCTTCACAATAATATTACGTCATATCTCGTATGAACGTAAATATTTTAAGTAAATCCATGTTAGTCATATCCAGTATAAAATCTCAGAAAATGTAGCTAATCAACTGACACAAAGTAGTTAAAAAGAATTTAATACATTTCTAAGAAATAATTGTCTCGTTTTGAGATTTTTACATATCCTTTCTTTTTGCCGATTCCTCCTTTAATATACTTTATAATAAAATTATATTATTTCTATAACTTCAAAAGTAACCATGAAATAAAAACTTTTTTTTTTATTTAATAATAATTAATTTGCATTTTCTTAGCATACTTAATTGAATTGGATTGGAATACATAGCAACATAACATCTTAATATATTCTTTTTTACCTGTATAATATGCAACTTATTATTTTTATTAAAATCTTTTTACTCTGCTTTTATTTTCCAAAAAGTTAAAAGTACAAAATAAATTAAATTAATATCACCTATTTGAAGTGAGTGAACGACTTTTAATTTACTAATTAATTATATTTTATTACGTTCCTATTTTTTTTTAATTCCATAGCCTGAAATAAAGTAAACGAATTATATAACTTCCAGAGTTCATATTAATTTAAAAAAATATTAATAGGTTGTGTTTTATTCAGTCACCGCATTACAAAACAAAAATTATACACCTACCTATGAAGATATTGTAGTAAAAACAAATGTATAGCTTTACTTACTTTAAAATTTTCCTTTTTTTTTTTATTTGTATAATACAAAAAGTTTAATTAATTCTGTTACTAAACCTTAAGGAAAATGTATGTTGTTGCAAGTTGTAACACAGTCTTTTGCACGTGTAATTCATGAAATCTTTCCAACCTAAATATGGCATGCTTACTTGACATTTTTGGATGCATATTGCTTAAGCTTACCTATGCATCGTATTGCTAATGTTTTGATTTGTACCATAAATGGTGCATGTAAAGTTGAGATGATCTGTTATACGACCCAATCATTGATAATCTCATATCATGGACATGGGTGGTCCATCTAGGTACTATTAATATAGAATTTAATTGTTTCACTAAAAATACTTAGAACTTTCTCGATAAGAAGTCAATATCAAAATTTTAACAAAATTTAATTACTTCATTATTCTGGACTTTTATCTATTTTAACTAAATGATGAAAAAATAAAATTACCTATAAGTGACATAACAAAACATTTTAAAACACACTATTCGTTTTCAGTCTTATTCCAAATCAAAATAATTTAGTGAAATGAATTTAAATAATACTTAACATGAATCTTTTATCTCAAATAATATTATATTGTTTTTTTTTATACTTGCCATTGACATGCCTTCAAAATGCACATATTTTATTACGAATTGTTAGGTATGTATTGTAAATTAAAAATCTTTAAAAAAATATATTTTTGTACAACCCTAGCTTTGATTAACAAATAGTATCTACTTACATTTCGTTGCGCGAATGCTGTGCTGGCACCGCGGATATTTGACGCTTTCCCAGCAAAGGCGTTGTTTGCTGTGGGAACTTACCTACCTGCGTTAACCAACTACGTAAAACATTTCGTTAGTAATGAGTTACTATGTATTCCCTTTTCCAAATATCTAAAATTCCAAATATGAATACTTATTATAAATAATAATAACTGACATAAATTATTTCAACTCATATTTTCTTTAAAGTTTTCATTCTGTCACAACTAATATTATTATTTATATTTACTTAAAATATCTTTACGCATCGTCAACACCCATTTATTAATTTTATTACAAAGTTCACTTTCATATTATGATTACATTTACATCCTTAAAATAGGTATTATAATAATCTTGTCTTCAGCCAAAAATTCCTTTTTAAATAGTGTAATTTCTACTAGGTACCAAAAATACCTACGATATAGGGCATAAGTTGCAAGATTATAACATTATAAATTAACTTCAACTTTTGAAAGTCACTTGAAACTAATGAAATTACAAAAAGCTTTACCTAAAATCATTAACAATTTGTAAACATACTAAAATTTTTAAATTGTGATCTTTAATAATTATTTATCTTATTCGATGTAAATTAAATTTATTTTGACATTGATTAATTCAAATCCAACTGTTCTAACTTATTTTTCGTTTCGTGATTTATTTTTTAAGATATTTTCATAGTCGATACTTTTTTTTTTTTATCAAATTGTAATAGCCTGTAATTAAAAGTGCAATAACCATTTTATTGTAACACCAATCAACCTACACATTTGCAAATTTTGTTGGCTATTCATAACAATAATTCAATAATTTTTTTAATAGATCTAAAAAATTACTCAAAAAAAATGATATTTATCAGAATACTTGATTCCAATAACTTTAAACGACAACACATTTTAATAAACATCAATACCCTACTACTTGCCTACTTGCATAATATGCTTTTGAGATTTTAATTTAACTTTACTTCACACACCAATTAGGTATTTGACACTTAAATTTAATATCTCTCCATTTCAAAATCAAAATATTAACGTCTTTTGAGTACATTCTTATTACAATTTTAATTTAGTTTATTCTGTATATTTTATTGAAATAATAATTTTCCTTTTGCTAAGTATAAATTTTAATAATTTTGTAACATTTTGTATATCATTCCATATTACTACATTTTATTATAAATTAATTCATTAAATTTTTTATATGTTAAGACACGTTAATTTTTTTTTTAATTATTACCATTAGATACTGATATTAGTACATAGGTTCATTTTTAATTTGTAAAATAGTTCAATTAATTTTAAATTCTAAAATTATGAAAATGTTATGTAATAAGCCTAGATAAAAAAATGACGTCCAATTATTCTTATCTCTGCTCACTGATCTCCCGGCTGCATCCACTTCCGACTCGAACTTCTCCCGGCTGCCTGCTCTTCATAATATCCACTCATCTGACACCAACAACTGCCGGCTGCCTGCTCATCATCTCTACTCATCTGACTCCAACAACTCCCGGCTGCCTGCTCACCATCTCCACTCATCTGACTCCAACAACTCCCAGTTGCCTGCTCATCTTCACTCAAAAGTCCACAAAACTATTGTCTTCAACCGATGCCAATATTTCTTTTGTACTCTAACTTCTGTATCTATTTTCTTCTTCTTAATCATGCCTATGACAATATTCTTCTTGCAACTTTTAAAATTTAATTTCTCAGCTCCCCCATTTTGTTTCACACTTTATTTTATTTATTTTCACCAAAAGTCATATAGATTTTATTAATTAAATTATTTTTATGATCATTTTTAAAACTCGTTTCAGATTTGTATTTATGTCTCTACACTATTTACTCAATAATAAATTTAACCTTACATTATTTATTTCCTAACAGCCGTTAAAATATATTATTTTATAGTTCATTTTCTTTTTTACTAAAATGTCCAAATTTTCCACTGTATTTAATGTTCACATTTCACATCACTTTTTATAGTCTATATATTTTCACTAATTATAATTGTTCCTGTTCCATCTGCGCAGCGCTGCCGCGAGGCAGCACTGGCAGGGTCGCCATGCAATGTGCAGGCTTGGGGAGTCCAAAGAAAAGGTGTTGTCTTCGCGAATATCATTTATTAACTCACTCTTAAATCAACTTACATTATAATATATAGGTAGGGAGGTGATACATACACTACAGGGCTATGTTGGCTTCAAAACACCACCATTAAAGGCTGTCATAGTAGGGACGGGACTGGAGTAGGTCAAGGTAAGCTTGTGAGCCATGTTTTTATTTGCAAAAGGAAATCTCGCGGTAACCGTACAAACCGTACCGTGCCGCTATAAAAAGTGGCCTATGTCCTTTGTCCATGGTCTAATCTATATGTGTGCCAAATTTCATCAAAATTGGTCTAGTGGTTTCGGAGCCTATACGATGCAAACAAACAAACCTTTCCTCTTTATTATATTAGTATAGATTAACTAACCTTCTCTTCTTTATCGGACTCTTTCCAAGTTCCGCGGTAGGCACCAACTGCTCCCCGGGCCTGATCCATAAGATTGGTCCATCATTTGACTCCTGAGGTTCCATTTCGACGGCTGACATTGGTCCCCAAGGCATTGTCTAAAAAGGATTTAATTAAATGTTAGTTATTCTATCGATTCCTAAGACGCGTGAACCGTGGTATAGTATTGCACCGCCATTACGAGTTACAAATGAAATTATATTAAACTTATATTTATATCATTACTATTTAATTATTACTAGATGTTGCCTGCGACTTCGTGCGCGCAAAAGGAAATCTCGAAGGAACCGTACTTCTTGGCGCGGTGAAAAGTAGCCTATGTCTTTCCCCATGGTCTATTCTATATCTGTGCCAAATTTCAGCAAAATCGGTCCAGTAGTTTCAGAGCCTATCCAACCCAAACAAACATTTCCTCTTTATTATAATATATTAGTAGAGATTATTAGTTATGTGGCCGTAACAGTAATAAAACTTACAAGATTAAGATATGGACACTCGGCCAGCATGCTGAGCATGTCGGGGAAGTAGCCCCCCACCTCCTCGTGCACGGTCCCCACTAGCGAGATCTGGTGCAGTGGCCCGCAGCGAAACGTGCCCGCTGCGTGCGTTTGTTGCACCTACAAATATACAGGGTGTTGTTTTATCCAAATATTTTACACAACATGAGACCAGAAAATTACGTAAGTAAAGCAAAAACAAAATTTACAAAAAAAATTACTTGGTTGACATTTACTGAAAAATCTTGCAACATATTATTGCACTGCTGTACGACGAGCTTTGGTAGCTTAGTATCGCCGCCCCCCACCCATGTATGAATCAACGTTTATTAAACTGACAGATAAATAACATGGTTGACATTTACTAAAAAATCTTACAATATATTATGGATATCATTGCACTGCCGTACGACAAGAGGCTTTGATAGCTTAATATCGCCGCCAAACAAGAATTAGGGGACAGGAGAGCAAGTTACCGTGTAGTTTGACAATCTTTAGGAAAATAATAAATAATGACATCTTTCTGTTCTGGTAAATGGGAAATGTAAATGTGGTGATCCCGAGCTGGATTTAGATCAAGTTTAATAGTATAGTTTACCTGTTGATAATATCTGCTGATCGTAGTCGTCTCTATGTCAGAGGCCCGAGCCAGCACCCCAGCTTTAACGGTGAGTGATGGATGCTTCTCAGACAAATACTGCAGCAGACAAGGGAAGCGGGCCGCCGCGCCGCGCACTACACCGCACACGAAGTTCGCCCACCCCTCACTATCTTCCGAGAATACCAGCTGAAAACATAAATTCAATTAAAGAAATGCACATAAAATATGTTTTTGCTTAAATTGGTACAATCAGAAAAAAATATGTTGAAGAAAATTCCAAGGACTTGAGGATTCTCGTTTTTTTTTTATTAAAAAAAAAGTGGATTTTAAAATTTCTATTCTTTTTTTTCCTTTCAGCTATACAGAATATTATTCTTATAAATATATTTATATTCAATGGTTGTACGTACGGCAGTGTGAGATTGTTCATGCATAGTGAGAGTTATCAGAAAATGTTAATCATGTTATTTTACTGTAAGTTATGAATTTTTTGTTATATTCAAACTATTATTACTTATATAACATTGTAGCCTACATATGTTGGGTTCAAAATTTCGTTCGGATGAGAATACACCCTGTAGCCTACTTAGACATTACCCCCCTTACTAATAATCACTGTATAAGCTTTAATTAGTTATACAGTGTTTTGTCTCCTTCTATCGAATTAAAAATGTTACTTGTGTGACGTGAACAAAACACTGAATAACTATTCAAAGCTTATACAGTGTTTATTAGTAAGGGGGTACTGGTTTTACGGCTCAAGTAACTATCTACAGTATATACTATAACATAGTAATAACATAAAAAAAAATGTTTAGAAAATGAGCTAAAGAAACTATTAGTACAGTGCATTCACCTTTAAGAATTCTTTGGCAAGTGCTTCCTGCTGGACCCTGCTCAGCATGTCGATGTCCTGCTGATTGAGATACACCACGCTGGCACCACCATTGGGGTGCGTGTCCACCCTCATTAGTCTGAAACATAATTTGTTTACTAACAATATTATCATTTTGTAATCCACTTTAATGGCTTTTTATTTTTGTATTGATTAATGATCAATGTCAAAAATAAAGTATACATCCATGTTGACATATTGTTATGGTTAACATAACAACAATGCATCCATACCTCAGATCAAATAAAAAACCAAGATAGCGTATGACGTTTGTTTGAAGTGAGGCCTTAAAAACTACGCTACTTCAATTTTACACACGCCCTCACGCACACACAAGCAAAAAAGTACTTTACTTTTTGTCAGTTTACAACGCCATGCGCTATCTTGGTTTATTATTTGATCTGAGATCCATACCAACAAAGAAACATCAATTTATGTCATTACTAGCTGTTTTCCGCGGCTTCACCCGCGTAAATATACCATCGGGTATCCTGCAGGATATTCTGGGATTTTCCGGGATAAAAAGTAGCCTATGTTTTAATCCAGAGCCTAAACTACTACCATACCAAATTTCATCAAAATCCGTTCAGTAGTTTTTGCGTAATAACAAACATCCATCCATCCTCACAAACTTTCACATTTATAATATTAGTAGGAAGTAGGATCTATGATACTTTGTTGCAATATTTAAAAAATGTGTTAAATTGTATTCAAGTGTTTACCTATGATACTTCAATCCCTTTAGGTCAATAGTCTGAGCGAGTGGTCCCCACATGGGGCCCGTCCGCTCCCTCCGACACTGTACTCCAATGGAGCATCTCTTGATGCGGGACCTCCGCCTGCACTGCTGACAGCTGGAATGACGCGACGAGTGGGACGACCTGATGAACAAGAAAAAAAATAAGCAAATTGCATATATTATTTTTCCATACTTATCATTTCATTATGTTAGGTAATTATTCTGTACCTCAATTCTCGTATTTAAAGTAGACTTTCATTTTACTACTTTGATTGTTTTATGGGTTGAGCTACATGTTATCATAAACTGAGTTTTGACATATATACCTAGTCCAAAAAAGTAGGCTCTGAAATACGAATGTTGAGTTAAAACTTGAACTTTTTCTTTTATTTATTTTTTTCACCCCTTCTCGGGGATGAATTTATAAAACACTTTCAAAGTTCGCTTTTAAATTCTCCAAAGTAACTTACCTATATCAAAAATTCAAGTATTAACTAACATTCGTATTTCAGAGCCCATTTTCTTGGACTAATACTAGAAAACCGGTTTGGCAGTTTTAGCATATCGGGACTTGATTGTAATTGTATGGTAGTGCAGGTTTTATTTTGCAGAATTGACCCTCTGATCTATTAAGATCTGAGACTCACATGAGAAAAACAGTATGAAACTAAGAGTTGATACCTATTAATCAAGTATATTTGTAAAATACCTAATAATTGGATGCATAATTTAGTTTACCTTTCTTTCTCTCTTTCCCTATCCTTGTCTCTATCCTTCTCCACCTTCACAATGTCTCTTTCAACTTTAACATCATTGTTCACTTTCATATCACTGTTCACTTTAGAATCTGTATTCACTTTAACACTTCTGCTTATAGCTGGGTAAAACTGGGGTGATGAAGACGAAGACCCTTCCTGTTTAATCTTGAATGGTAGCTCCAAGTTACCGTAACACGGTAATTCCCTTCTCGGTGTGGACTGGAACTTAATAGCTCGTAATGACATACTGACTTGAGTACATAGACGTCTAGAATTTGAACTCTCCAGCAAAACATTGGCTCTTGATACTTTAGGATACTTGTATTTAGACATATTATGATGGAAATGAGCATTGATAATGCGGAGTTGACGTGACACTGATGAATATATTCTCTTTGTGATATCATCGCATGGAACTGATTTTGATAGCTGTGTTTGCTTCCACGAAGTAGTAATACCACCAAACCAATCCAAAGGTTGATTGAGTTCTGTACACAGATCGTGATGTCTGTAGAACAATAATGGGTTCTTTTCTGGTGTTGGTTTCTGCACAATATGCAGTGTCATGATGGAAGTGTCGCCGAATCCTCCAGAATCGAAAACTGGCCATATTTTACTTAGTTTTGCTGGTTTAGCATTTTCTCCCCATACGCATACTTCGTTGGACTCAATGCTGCGCTTGCGTTTTTTACCTGCAACAATTAATATTGATATATTTATGTAATTGATTGTCGGTTGGTCGGTTGTTGGTGGAAATTCATGTTGAACACTAATAAAACACAATTTTGATGAACACCTGATGATGATTTATTTCGAAACCGGTTGTGTTATTTGTTAAAATTTATAATTATATCTTAATATAGTGGAAAAAGTGCACAAAAAATTGTGTTTTATTAGTGTTCAATTAATATTGATCTTAAGTCCATAATTTCTAAAGTATAATCAAAAGAAATAAAACATGTTTTGTAACATAAGAAAAATGTTGTTGCAAAAAATATATGCCTCATATAAAACTTTTTTTAAAACATATCAGCAACACTTTTTAAATAGGGTAATAATACAATTTAAAATATTTGTAAATGGGTGATTCTATGTTAGAACATTCGGCGAAAGCAAAATATTGGTGTTTTTAAAAGCTTTTATTTAACTTGCAATGTATATATGTTAAATGTTAGTTCGGGTGGAATCTTGCTACTCAATTTTAAAGCAGATCTCTTCAACCGATTGAGCTGAAATTTTGTACACACGTTTAGTTTGGATGACAATACACGATAAGCTGTGTGATGTCATTCTAAGTCCAATATGGTGGACCATCCAAGATGGAATAGTTATTTTTAATACACTTCTACAATATGGCTATTAAAAGAAAGGCCTTGTTGAGAGTAACTGGAAAAATAACGTGACGTAATTCTAAATCCAATATGGCGGAACATCCAAGATGGCGGAAGAGTTATTTTTTATGCACTTCTGCAATATGGGTATTAAATGAAAGGGCTTGCAGAGAATAATTAGAAAAATGTTGAAATATTCTGACTTCACTCTTAATCCAATATGGAGGACTTTTGAAGTTTTTTATGCTTTCCTATATTATGGGTATTAAATGAAAGGGTTCGAAAAACCCAGGTTAAAATAACTAAAAAGTAAATGAAAAGCAAAAAACCTTTTACATAAGAAAAAGCTTTTATTTAAATGCTCTAAAAAGAAAAGAAGAAATTTTATTTTCTTATGCTTTAAGTTTAAATAAAAGCAGGGTTCGAGGATATATATCAATGGATATATATCATGATATATATCCGATATATATTCGATATTATATATCAAAGGACTTTTTATGATATATATCAATAGGTTTTTAAAATTTTATACTATTAAGTAATTTTTGGCGTTTGTTACTGTATTTCTACTTCCTAAATGTACCTATATGGTGTTGGATTAGAGTTAAAACATATTCCCTACTAATAAGTTCTAATCTATAAATAACAATAGCAACACTTCTGCCGGCATTAATGGTGTCAGTCATGTCATAAAAATGTAAGTTTTTGTTTGGGTTTACTCTATTATTTTTACAAAGAAAGTACCTAATTGACAAAGTGGAGAAACGATTTTACTTAATTACTGAGTATATAAGAAGTGTTAAATAACTTTCGTATTTATAGAATACTAGCTTTTTTCGCGCGGCTCCGCCCGCGTAAATACATTATCCCGAGAGAACACTACTTTTTCGGGATAAAAATATCATATGTCCTTTCCCGGGACCCAAAGTATGTCTATACCAAATTTAATAAAATTTGGTTCAGCGATTAAAGCGTGAAGAGGTAACAGACAGACAGACAGACACACTTTCGCATTTATAATATTAAGTATAAAGTATAGATAACTGTTTATTAAATCATGAATTTTTAGGCTATGTCTTTATTTTAAACAGAAGCGTTATCAGAGCCAAGCTATGATGTGTTGAAAAAGCCGGCCCTTTTATATGAAGATTCGAGACATAGATTTAATTTAAAAATTTCGGATTTTTTTCGGGTGATTTTAAGTACCTAAAATAAACAAAACATAAAACATTTCAGGTTTTGAAGTAAATACCTCTTTAGCGGCGCTGCACAGTGTTCTATTTGACTCAAAAAATTTCCCTATGCTGTTTATTGCATAAATCGATGAAGAAATGCATTTTAAATGCAAGAGTAAAACACCCACGTGTCTATTTCAAATACTTTTTTTTATAAAAAATAATTTATGTTTCGTGACCTCGACGTAAAAAAAAGACTTAATAAATTCTGTAAGCGTGTCTGATCAATATATATTTTTTTGATTAATATGGTTTAATGAAGGACCTTTAGGCGCATATTTTCCATGTTTTATTTTTTGAAGATCACTTCTGGTTACCGAGTTATTAATTTTTATTCAGTTTTTTGTTTTTATTTTTTTTCTCCCAAATAACTCAAAAGTGCGACTTGTGACTGACACTGAAAGATTGACCTTTAATGCGTCTATCACTGATAAAAAAATCAAGTTGCACTATGGAAGCGTTTGGGAGTTAGAATAAAGGTCAAATGGTACATTTTAGGGTTATCACTAAGGTCAAAAAGTAGGCGATCGGACTTTTTTTTTATTGTATAAACGTATAGTACTCTTAAATATGAGTAATTTCTCAGAAGAAATAGAATATCAAAAGTCAATATTTTAAAAGGTTTGTATATTATGTCACCGTAAAATTGTAAAATAACTCAAGAGATTGTAAAAAATATGTCTAAAGATTTATTACCATAGTCATAATTGTAAATCATATACAATTTTGTAGTTAAAGAAAAAATTTCATTAATTTGAGCAAAAATGAAAGGTCAAGTTGAATGACACCCCTAACACAATATTTTGAAATTCGATTACTCGTAAACACTTCCATAGTGCAATTTGATTTTTTTATCAATGATAGACGCATTAAAGGTCAATCTTTCAGTGTCAGTCACAAGTCGCACTTTTGAGTTTTTTGGGAGAAAAAAAATAAAAACAATAAACTGAATAAAAATTAATAACTCGGTAACCAGAAGTGATCTTCAAAAAATAAAACATGGAAAATATGCGCCTAATGGTCCTTCATTAAACCATATTAATCAAAAAAATATATATTGATCAGACACGCTTACAGAATTTATTAAGTCTTTTTTTTACGTCGAGGTCACGAAACATAAATTATTTTTTATAAAAAAAAGTATTTGAAATAGACACGTGGGTGTTTTACTCTTGCATTTAAAATGCATATCTTCATCGATTTATGCAATAAACAGCATAGGGAAATTTTTTGAGTCAAATAGAACACTGTGCGCTGTGCACTTTTCTTGGGATGGGTAAAAATTGTTAAGGGGCCGTCCATTAATCACGTGATGTTTTTAAAATTTTTTAGACCCCTCCCCTCCCCCGTGATACGTGGTGAGGTTTTATACTACCCCTCCCCCCACCTAAGATCACGTGTATTTTATTTTGTACATAGTAACCAGGTAATGTTTGAAGAAAAACTTTAAGTTAAAAAACAATTTAAGCAAATAATTTAAGCAATTAAAAACTATACGAGTAATTTGTCTTGTAAGTATTTAAACAACATTACGAATCTACAACCGATAAGAATTTCGGTATGCATAGACTAGATTCGAAAATTATACACGTGATGTCTCCTTAAACCCCCTCCTCCCCTTGTGATACTTATTGCTTTTTTTGTCGGACCCCCCTTTCTCCTTTAGGCATCACGTGATTAATGGACGACCCCTAAACTCGCGCGACAGGTCACGTGTCCTGATCGAAAATGCGTAAGATGCAACTTGCAATTATTGTTTGCTGTCTTGGTTTACACGAGCATGAAACTATTTTAGTTTGTATTGACTTTTGACCCCAACCTTCCCAAGACCAAATTGACCTTTGACCTCAACCATCCCTATCACATTGACCTTTACCTCCTTAACGAGCCCCACATTTTGGCTCCAACAGATTCCAAATTCATGATATACCCCAAAAATCTGAAGTGTTAAACTTTTAATGTAATATAAAATATCATGTTGTTTGTGTAGGATAGCGCAATAAATGAATTTTGTAGTTTACCAAATAAATGCTAGGTCTTTTATACTGATAATTAAAGCAATTCGTGCAAAAATATTTCCTAACCATTCCAAAATATAAAAAATGCACAACTTTGATATACAAGTTTTTACTTCTGACGGCACTCCCGGAGTGTAACCTGTCATTTTTTTTTAAATAATTAATTATGTTTATAATGTAACACATATGCAAACAGTATACATAAATAATACAATAAAATAATAATATGGCTTTCATACAAAATGGATATATATATCAACATTTTGGATATATATCGGATATAATATTATAAAGCTGAAGAGTTTGTTTGTTTGTTTGTTTGTTTGTTTGAACGCGCTAATCTCAGGAACTACTGGTACGAATTGAAAAATTCTTTTTGTGTTGGATAGTCCACTTATCGAGGAAGGCTTTAGGCTATATAGCATCATGCTAAACTCAATACGAGCGGAGTACCAATCAAGAATGTTACAAAATCGGGGGTCTTTTTTTCCTTTTGAGAGCTTTCGCTACGTACGCTGCGGAAACGGTTAAAGTTTCGCTAAAATGATGTATGGCAGAATTGTTCCCCTTTAAAAATTCTAAAAAAAAGTCCGCGACAGTATATGTCTATCTTTTAAGGTTGGCTCACTATAACCTTTTTATACTTACCAAATTTGTTCTAAAAGTAAGCATTATTTGTGAAGGTGTTTTCATAAAGATTATAATATTAATCCTTATCCAAGTAAATACGTTATTCATTACAAGCATTTAATCTAGAAGAAATTTGCCGTTTACATCATTTGATTTCAATGAGTATTTTAGAAGATATCGCAGTAATAAAATAATCATGCGCGCTATAGTAAGGCGCGCGGAGCGGGCGGACAGTCGTGAGGTGGAAGCGCTTCTTCTACGTAAATGAAGTCGCGGGTAAATTTTAGCGATATCCCAAAGTAACATTCCACGCGGACGAAGTCGCGGGGAAAAGCTAGTATCGGATATATATCATAAATATCCGATATTTTGATATTTATAATAAATATCGGATATTTTCGAACCTTGAATAAAAGCTTTTTAAAAAAGGTTTTTTTTTTTGCTTTTATTAGAAAATTTGTTTTGTTGGTAAATTGATAATGGTATTAATGTTTCGTCAATCAGTCATTTTGTCAATTCTTTTGGGGATATAATTAATCGAGCGAACAAAAAATAAGTTGGCGGCTGCACGTGAGCATACTGTATTACTGAATTTGGCAGCGAATTAATATGTTGGCGACTAAATTACTAAACTGGCGAAAACACTCGGGTGACAAAAAATTCAAAAGTCGGCAGATAAAAAGAGGCGAAGTTTAATCCAAATTAGCACCGACATTTATAAGTTGGTGACTTAATTTCCGAGTTGGTGACCATTATACCATATAAGCAGCTATAAAACCAGATTTGGTTGATAAATTAATGGCTGCTAAAAATTCAATTTGCAGACTACGGAAAATCCTATTTTTGGATACTGTTGGAGTATGTTTTTCTTTGTCATGGGTGTCATTTTTTAGGTTTCTGGGGGTGCAGAATAATATGAAAATAAAATCTGTTTCGTAATTCCACAATGGCGTAAATTTTTGTTATTAAAATTAACAAGGTTGTCCTTTTCCAGGTTTCTGGGGGTTCTGATTACATAATTCATAATTGTCTTCCAATTTCATTTTCCTAAATGGAGAATATTCAATCTTCGGAAAATGAATATGAATACTAAATTAAAAGATCTTGGGGATGCTAATTAGGATTTATGATTAATTATTACAGTATGTTATGTAGTTCAAGGTACCAGCTATGTATAGAAATTTTTCAAAATTAAGGATTCATGAATTTTTCTGCCATTCATGAAGAAAATATGCGATTCCTAGGTTAATAAGGGAGAGCAAATGTTCATTATTTTTGCAGTAGGATGCACCGTTTTTGAGATAGAAGCGACTATAGAAAAAAATATGACAATGCTGTACTGAGTTACGAGGGGTGTATCAATCTATAGAAATGTTGGAAAATTCAAGATTTTCGATTTTTTTTTTTCTCCCATCATGAAGAAAATATGATGTTGTGGGGATTCTAAGGGGGACGAAATTATCCTTATTTTTTCAATAGGATGCACCGTTTCCTAGATAGAATCAATTTTATAAAAAAAGAAGTAAATGAGATACGACGGATGTTTATAGCTATAGAAATGTTGGAAAATTCAGGATTATCGAAATTTTTTTTCTCCCATCATGAAGAAAATATAATGTTACGGGGCTCCTAAGGGGGCGAAATTTTCATTATTTTTTCAATAGGATGCACCGCTTCCGAAATAGAATCAATTTTATAAAAAAAAAGTAAATGCTGTCATTGAGATATGACGGATGTTTGTAGCTATAGAAATGTTGGAAAATTCAGGATTTTCGAAAAAAGTTTTTCCCATCATGAAGAAAATATGATGTTGCGGGATTTCTTAGGGGGGCGAAATTTTCATTATTTTTTCAATAGGATGCACCGTTTCCGAGATAGATTCAACTTTATAATAACATAGTAAATGCTCTACATTGAGATACTAGGAATGTATAATGTAATGTTGGAAATTTCAGGATTTTCAAATTTATTTTTCTCCCATCATGAAGAAAATATTAGGATGTGGGGTTACTAAGGAGATTTAAAATGGATGACTTTTTTGTAATCAGCACCCCCAGATACCAATAAAAGGACACCCATATTATTTTTATAAAATTAAGTATGTCCGCCATATTGGAATTTCAAAATGAATGTCATTTTCGTATCCAGCACTCCCAAAAACCTGGTAAACGACACCCATATCAATTTTACGAAAAATAATATCCGCCATTTTTAAATTTCAAAATTAATCTACACAATAATCTACACCCCCCTAATAAAAACCGAGAAAAATTAAAAATTGGGAATTTTGTACGCTCCTTTGTTTTTTTTGTGTGCGCTCGTTTTGCTGCTTGTATGTTTTTTGAGTTACTTACCTACATCAGGGAAAATATATGTGCCTATTCTTAAATTAAATGTGTACTCACAAATTGTTGCCAAGATGGTTATTCATTCGCTAAAACATAATCTGTCTGCCAGTTTGGAAAATTCAGTGGTATTATTTAGTCACCAGATTAGTAATTTTTTTGTTCCTTACATTCTTTCGCCAACTTGGTAATTTAGTATTCAATATTGGGTATTTTCACATCCAAAATTTAATTGTTTTGTCGCAAGTTTAAATACATGCCATTCTTTTGTGTTTCTAGGGTTCGCACTTTGCATGCTTAGGCCTGCAGGTGTAAGTAAAGCAGTACCTTCATGATCTACACTAATATTATAAAGAGGAAAATTTGTTTGTGTGTTTGTTTGTTTGTAATGAATAGGCTCAAAAAGTACTGGACCGATTTCAAAAATTCTTTCACCATTCGAAAGCTACATTATCCACGAGTAGCATAAGCTAAATTTTATTTTGGAAAAAATAGGGTTTCGTAAGATATTTGGGTTTTTCGAACACAAGGTGTAAAAAATCAACCAGAAAAGTTACTTATTTTGCGTACGCTGCCTAAACTATAAAAGATATAACCATATAATGTTCTAATTAATTGTAGATCTTATCCCACCAAAAATCTAGACAAAGTCGTGCCAAGTCTAAGGTTCCTTACTGCGATTTCTTTATTATTATAGTTAATGTTGTGTGACTTGGCCGTTGAAGGGTACACAATGGTACAAAAGGGGCTCCATGACACCATTGCTCCAATACATGTGTTCTACAATCAACAACAGCCTAAAATGAGACACTACTCACTAGCGTCCAATTACCAATACCAGTATGGGCTATTATCTCGCTTAACAAACATAGGTAGTTACAATAGATATACATTACGTGTAAACAAAATTGACTTGTACCCACTTGTAACGTATAAAGAATGTTCAACGGCCAAGTCACACAACATTAACTATAATAATAAAGAAATCGCAGTAAGGAACCTTAGACTTGGCACGACTTTGTCTAGATTTCACTACTTTTTAGAGATAAACAAGCAGCTCTATCGAGACTTGGCTAGTTTTTTACAGAATGTTTTTGGTGGGATTTCACTTCTTTTTGTAGAAACGTGGGCATATTGATTTATTTTACTAGATTTCAGTGTAATTTGTTTATTTAATTTGTGTAATGATCGAGTACAATAAAGTTAATCGTTCGACTATTTCTTCTTGTAAACTTGTAAATATAAGTATAAAAGCCAGTCTAGTCTTATCCAGAGTTTTCCTTTAATTTTATTTATATGCGTATCAAAAGCAGAAAGGGAGGCATTCGCCCAGCAGTGGAATGCTACGGACTAGATTAAATTAGAAGATGTGTCCCACTTCGCTAGGTTTTTGAAATGACAGTCGATTTTTTTATGTACCAATAGTAGAAGGGGGGCATTACCATATCTCTAATCAGCTGAAACCAGCTGAGGATTCTTCATCAGATACTTCAGACCTTCGATTTTTGACATCAAATGAAGCGGCCCACCACCATGTTGAATATTTTTTGTAAAGGCGGTATGTCGATCTCTAATAGTTTGGGTGGGCTATTGTGTTTTCTAATCAGGGTCACCAGGTACTCCAGATGTTCGATTATCCTAGTTTTTATAGTTTTCCCTTTATATGGCCATTAAACACTAACTCTGTACCAAATTTCAGCTCTCTGAGTTCATGAGAAGTACTAGTTCTATTCTGATGATCATGAGTGAGTGACTGAGTGAGTGAGTGTCATAAATTCAAAACTTTGCTTTCGCTTAACTTCGGAACTAAATGACCTACAAACTTAAAATTTTGGATTTTAAGTATGTGATTATAGCTTACTAGATGACGAAAATTTCTGCGTTCTGGTCTTATCCAGAGCTCCTCAAATAGGGGCCTGAAAATGAGGCGAAATGGTTCCAGTAAAGAATGGTACGACAGTGTTTGCTTCGCGCTCGACTTGGCGGGGGCAGTGCCGTGCCCCCAGATCGACGTTCTGGTCTTATCCAGAGGTTCTCAAATAGGGGCCTGAAAATGCGGCGAAATGGTTCCAGTAAATAATGGTACGGCAGTGTTTGCTTCGCGCTCGACTTGGCGGGGGCACTGCAGTGCCCCCAGATCGACGTTCTGGTCTTATCCAGAGGTTCTCAAATAGGGGCCTGAAAATGCGGCGAAATGGTTCCAGTAAAGAATGGTTCGGCAGTGTTTGCTTCGCGCTCGACTTGGCGGGGGCACTGCCGTGCCCCCAGATCGACGTTCTGGTCTTATCCAGAGGTTCTCAAATAGGGGCCTGAAAATGCGGCGAAATGGTTCCAGTAAAGAATGGTACGGCAGTGTTTGCTTCGCGCTCGACTTGGCGGGGGCACTGCCGTGCCCCCAGATCGATTATCCTAGTTTTTATAGTTTTCCCTTTATGTGGCCATTAAACCCTAACTCTGTACCAAATTTCAGCTCTCTGAGTTTATGGGAAGTACTAGTTCTATTTTGATGATCATGAGTGAGTGTATAAGTGAGTGAGTGAGTGAGTGAGTGAGTGTCATAAATGCGAAACTTTGCTTTCGCTTAACTTCGGAACTAAATGACCTACAGACTTGAAATTTTGGATTTTAAGTATGTGATTATAGCTTACTGGATGACGAAAATTTCTGCGTTCTGGTCTTATCCAGAGGTTCTCAAATAGGGGCCTGAAAATGCGGCGAAATGGTTCCAGTAAAGGATGGTACGGCAGTGTTTGCTTCGCGCTCGACTTGGCGGGGGCACTGCCGTGCCCCCAGATAAATATCTACAAAAAACTCCGCAACACACTATACCTATCTATGTCGAGTGAGGCACAACAACCATTTTTTTATTTAGAAATCTTGATTTTTTTTGGACTACATTTAAACGCGTTTATTTTAATCATGCTATGAATCCTTATCAAAATAAATTATTTCATCACTAAGGATAGTTTATGTAGATAATATTTGGTCTTTGAATGATTAAAATCAGACGCATGGACGTATAAAAAGGCCGGACGGAGGGTGAGCTAAGCATTGAGTGAAACCCAACAATGGCGGCGACTTATGTTTGTGTGAGTTTACGGATAATTGCCATATATGCGAAAAATTACCCATAATTAAAAAAATATATTTCAATTACTTTGTGTTTTATTTTTTCATATTTATGCGTTTTGTCTATTGTATATAATCGTATTTATTGTCACTTTTAATTTTAAACAAAATGCTAATACCGAAAAAAAAACTAACTTTTTTATCATATTTTAATCAAATAATACAAATATTCTTAACTGTTTCATAGCAAGGCTCATTGAAACTATTTTCTTTTCATGAAAATACAAGGGTAATAATTTTACATAAGCACATATCAAAAGTACAGCTAACAAAGTCTTAATTATTAGTTTAAATGACGTGATGACAATGAGATTGATAAAATAGCAAAAGCAAAAAGTTACGTCGTAATTTCGATGGAGTGAACTGAAGAACTGTTTTTGTTATCTGCGTTAATTACAGTCATTACAGGTTATCATCATCATCATCCATCATTAGGTCGTCACTGCTGGAGCACGACTCTACTACTGTACTACCAGATACTATAAGCCAGAGCATTTAGAGGATTTGGTCTACACTCTCCACGCTGCGCGCTGGCCAGAGATGGGTTGGAGAGGTCTCTTTGATGTTTTAAGCTTTGTTTAGCTTGTGTTTCCTAAGTCGCTTCCTACGACATCCACGAAAAGACTTGGAATGGTCGTATTCTACTCTGCCGGGAACCATACGGCGATGAACAACATATATGCAATTCCCCTTTCTATACCTATTTATGTTGTTAGGGTTCCGTAAAGGGTATAAACGGTAAAAACGGGACCCTATTCACGAGACTTCGCTGTCCGTCTATCACCTGTAACCTACTCCTTCACCTTTTCCAATATTTTTCACCTTTGTCTTTTTTGTTTAAGCCTTCCCTGAACTTCCACAATTATTTCAAGACCAAAATTAGCCAAATCGGTCCAGTTGTTTTAGCAGCTCGAGTTTTGAATCCCTTGGTAACGGGATTAAAAGTATCTTATGTCCTCCTGGTTTTAAGATATCTCCCCACCAATTTTCAGCCAAATCGGTTCAGCCGTTCTTGAGTTATAAATAGTGTAACTAACACGACGTTCTATTATATATATATATATATATATATATATATATATATATATGTCGGAGCGTGTTAAAGCTAAGATTGTCTTTGATTGGAGACGTCAAATAGTTTTACTATTTGGACTTGTTCGATGCCAGTAATGACAGATGTGATAGAAAAATAAGGGTTGTCATGGAGACTGGGGTATTATTTGCCTGAATTTGGGAATGACTGGATTATAAAAAGCTCAGGAATCAGGATAATACGGAAGTCGTGAAATACGTGGCATCGAACTTGTCACGTTTCTGATCGTTCAGCGTTTGAGCTATTCGATAATATTGTAATAAATATCCTAATGGAGCCTTCGTTATCAGAAGTGCGATGAAACTCACGACCCACATAGAAAGACCCTTCGGAGCATAACGTGCAAAGGGCAGAATGAGAATGACACGCAGGATGAGCAAATTGCTTATATCGCAAATGAACAAATGCGTAGAGTCCAAAACGTGGGGAAAACTAAAAGTTGTCCGACGAAAGTAATAGAATATTAGATCGAAACCGATCAGAATGACACTAGAGTCAGAAGAGTGTATTTACTACTGTTAATCCGTAGCGGAGACTTAGTACACAAGATTCTTGACTTGAAGTTGAATTGTATTGATCGCTAAAAATATAATAATAACAAACATAAGAGATGGAAAGCCAAAACTAGAGAATATAAGATCCTGTGGTCAACACACTGCTCGCAAATACTTTGTTTGTGGTTGATAGGGACACAAGTCAATTGATTGTCCTGCATAAGGAAAAGTTTTGTTAAAGACGTTGAGCTGCATCAGAACATCAAAGCTAGTTTAATAGCAATTCTGAGATATGACATGTATTGTTTATTTTTATTTTACAGCGGGAGACAAGGACACTATTTATTGACATACTTGGAGGGTATTGACGATAAATCACGTGGCAGATGCAGTTCTGCTCTCTTAAGTTGGTAAATAAGAATAAAGGATAATGTATTGGGCATAAAGATTCCAACTTGGACACTCAATAACTGTGGTGAGCGTATTCCTTCCATTACGATATTTTTCTCGAAATATTGGTAGAATTGATCTAGTATTGTTTATGAAGTCTCTTTCATATTTTGATACACAAAGCGAAATTACCTAGCTAATAAAGATCATATAAGATGTTGCTTCTCTTGTTGCTAATGGCTTCATGGTCTAACCGAGTTAGCGCATCTCAAACTAAGATTTTAGGTTAGATACTAGTTTGTGTATGGAACGACTGCATATGTGTGTACCTACCTACTTATATAGCTACGCGTAGCCTGTTGAAGTCTGAGACGATGTGCATGAGTGTAATAATTTACTTTTTACAGTGTACTGCTATTTTGCAAATGATGCTATAAGAATGTATGACATAGTTGTTTAAATTTTGCAAATTTAAGTAATCTTTGTTATGTTATAGAAGGAGCGTGATCTTGCGCGTTCTCACGAATGACATTTTTATTTGAGTACATAATAACTTACAATTGATTTCATGAGACAAAAGTAAAAAGAATATTTAAAACGAACATAAAATTATAGTACTTCGCAACCTTTGGATCAAATTGAAAATACAGTTTTGACCGTTTGTCAGAATCTAACTTTGCAATAAGGATTCACATGATACTTATAGATAGTAGATAGTAGTAGAAAATTCATGTGTCAGGCGCTAGATTATTGTCTAACCAAGTGAAATTGTTTATTAATTTGGAATGATACGTATGTACTTTGGGATGATTTTATTTTGACAGATAATTATTGTTTGCATAAATTCTCTCTTGGTTTTAGTATTAGGTACAAGGGGGCAGTTCGGTGCAACGAGAATGGCGACATTTCAATATATCGCTCTGTCTTACAGGGTTAACGTTACATAAAAGCTACTTAAAACCACAACAGATGACACTATGTCGCTTCTGCCTCGCGCTATCGAAAACGCTAGACTTATGTACATGAGGCTCACGAGTGATTAATGTATTGTACCATAAAGACTAGCCAAATGGCAGTCACCAGTCCGATTAAATTAAAACAACTTAAATGACATTAACGTAGCCCCATTCGAAAGAAAAACAAAAAAAAATGAATATATTGTTCTGCAGTATTAATGAATTGTTTATGGAGATGGTAAATCGGTTTTGTTGGAATATCAAATTGTATTCGAAAGAGGAATTTAACGATATCTTAAACTATAATTACGTATCTTAAATTTGTCGCCATATTCATATAGTCAATTAAGTAGTCCTCCTTTGTTGGAAGGCGGTTAAAATTTTTAAGAGGCAGCTCACTAGAGGCGCTTATCTGGTCCCAATTTTTTTTGTATGAGGTCGACATTCTTCTCCGTAATAAGTGTTCTGTGATTAGGTAGTGTGGTGGACTGATGCAACTTCCAGTTGATGAGAGATCCGAGCCCCAGCGTTGGGAATGTTAGTGATCAGAGCCGAGCCATTGAAAAAAATGTTTACTTAGAACAAAGAAATAACAACTTATTTCGATACGATACGAATGACTGTTTTTTTTTACTATTATTTAACGAAATGACGAATCATCTATCTTCTGAACATAGGTTTCTGTTTTAAGAAAAAGCAGGCATAATGAAGGGGTTAATATCCGATTTTGCTAATAATAATTGTTTTCCTAAGGTCTATGGAGTATTTTGTATAACGGCCCCCAAACCTTCAGAAAAATGAACCACTTGAACCTAACCGGAAATGTCAACCTATGGCAACGTCATCATATAGACACAACATACATACTCTAGTTTGCGAAAACGAACATCAAAGCAAATCACCAATCTTTGTCCTGATCTTACTTTATCTGATATTTATGAGCTATTTGTACTTATAAATATTGTGAATTATTGATCGGTAAAGTTTTAAGTAGAAAGTAATGGCAAAGTTTCAGAAGCCTGAATTTTACTTGCGCATATTAAAACCGTGGACTTAAAATTGCAGTTACTTCCAATGAAGTTAAAGGATATCGACCAGAAAGTAACAGATGTAGAAGTAAGCTTATGAAATGTCAGGAGGAGGTTTATCACTACTGGTATATTCAGTCATCTCTGTGTCAACTATCAGTTATTCTGAACCCCAATTCTCGTAGTTGACTTACACTTTTAGTTTGCTTTTGTTGAGTTGTGGATGACTAGTCCTGACGTCATGAACTGATTTTTGGAGTTGTGCCCAATCAAAACGGGTTTGACGTTGGTTAGACGTTTGTGGGAGTGCCATTTTTGCAGTTTTAATATATTATCAGGACTGGATCGTAACTGTACTGTTACGGAATTTGATTAGTAGAATCGACCTTTTGGTTTACTTTGTGGGCTTCGAATGTATATTGTTACACATGCTAAAATCAAATTGCCTAGAATATTGTGGTACTTAGGTAAAACCAAAAATACTTAAAAATTGTGCGACAGGAGACCTAAGATTATCTTAACGACTAGCAACGCATTTATGAGTCTTTTGGTATGGTAATAAAAGCGACGGCTATGGTTATTTTCCATCAACAATCCGATTGCTCATCTGTAAACGTGAAAATGAACCTCGAGTTGAATACCCTTGTCGTTCGTTATAAACGCACCAAAGTTGCTTACGACCAAACGATTATTAAATTTATGAGAAAGAAACGTATAATTTCCATCAGAAACTTTGAAAATTTATATTGATATCAATCTTTAGCGTAATCGTCCTAATATGTGTTATGTTAACTTAGTGTAACAAGTTACAACTGCTTACATTCGGCGGGAGTATTGTGAAACACCTGACCCTTCAACATTAATTGCAGTGTGTATAGCTAGAAAAAATACGAAATACTTTTGACATTGTAACTTTCTTTTCGTTCGCTCCAGTGCAAGCTCCGATTTCATGAAAAACTAAGATTCCCTTATATCTCGGAGAGTTGTGAAGGATATGATATTCAAAAAAAGCTCAAAGGACGCGTATTCACAAAAAAAAAAAAAAACGAAAAAAGTTATGGCTGAAACAGTGAAATAAAAATTAAATTTTATTCAGATTCTTTTTTATATTTTTTGGAGCGCGATAATTTGGAAACGGAGAATTATTTCAAAATTTGCGAAAAATTCCTCTGGACAATTTAGTCAGCTACAATTTGAGCCTAAAACAAAGACGATCGGGTTGCCCGGTCTAACATTTTTGCGACAGTATTTTTTTTTTTTCGAATTATGTGGAATAATTTTTAAAGTAGTCGATAGTCATGTGAGGCACTAAATCTTTATTTATTTCTTGTAAATGTGCTACCGGTTCGGTCAATGTTTTTTTTTGCTCGCCCGTCTCTGCTTCTGGATGTATAAATTATTAAAAAAGTTAAATGCAAAAATATTTTGTTAAAAGTTCGTGACGTGTATGCAATACGACTGCTCTGTTTAGCACTAAAGTAAAATGATATTAGCTTTTGGTTTAATAGTAGGTTTAGTTATTTCACCAAGATGTTCGGCGCGCTCAATCCGGTAATAATCTAAGCGGTCCAAAAGACATTAAGATTTTGAAGTACATTGTAAACTGTTTGTTAAAAGATGTAAACTGTGAATATTTTTGTTTGCACCTGTTAATTGCAACTGTAGATTGCGAATGCGAATTGCGACTGTGGATTGCGAGCGAGGATTGTGATTGGGTGCCGGACGGAGGCAGCCCATTACTTGACGAGAGTAGGCACCGGAGAGAGGTGGCCTTGTGACTGGGTGCCGGAGGGAGGCAACCCAGTGGTTTTTTGTAGTGAGGTGCACCGGAGGGAGGTGGCCTTGTATTGTACATGATGGGAATATAACAGCATCGTTTTTCGATATTGAGATTGGTACATGTAAAGTGTGAAGTGTGTGGTAAAGCATGTCATGATTTATTTGGTAGCAAGATTATGGTTGATATTGTGTTGTATCTGTATACTTCATGTGTGTTTAATCTGAGAGTATAAAATGTAAATTAAAACTTAACTCTGAGAACACTAGATAGAGGTTAGATGAAGGATGTTAATTAGAGTGTAATTGACACAGGAGGGAGGTATTGATGTGTTAGAATATGATAAAATTAAATGTTATGTCCATGGATTAAAGCAGTTCTTATTAATTTTCCGAGGTCAGGTTGACCGAGTGAGAACCTTTTACTGTGCTGTCAAATGTTTTTTTCAGAAACTTGAAACGAAGACGTGAGACGCTTCACACCGGGACGTGTGCATGGACAGAATAGCCGTGTCGGAGCGTTGATGCACATAAATATTCTTCACACAAGGATCTCAGAGTCACCAGGGTGATCTTGTCGGAGTGTCAACGGATTTGTTTCGCACAGGGACGTGCGAATTGTCAGAATGGCCGTGTCGGAGCGTGTTAAAGCTAAGATTGTCTTTGATTGGAGACGTCAAATAGTTTTACTATTTGGACTTGTTCGATGCCAGTAATGACAGATGTGATAGAAAAATAAGGGTTGTCATGGAGACTGGGGTATTATTTGCCTGAATTTGGGAATGACTGGATTATAAAAAGCTCAGGAATCAGGATAATACGGAAGTCGTGAAATACGTGGCATCGAACTTGTCACGTTTCTGATCGTTCAGCGTTTGAGCTATTCGATAATATTGTAATAAATATCCTAATGGAGCCTTCGTTATATATATATATATATATATATATATATATATATATATATATATATATATATATATATATATATATAGATAAATATTTAAGGGGGCTTCCATACAACAAACGTGGTTTTGTGCCATTTTCTATGGATAATGGTGCAGAACCCTTCGTGCGCGAGTCTGACTCGAACTTTTCAGGTTTTTTTTCTATAAGTACGTAATTGTAAGGAATGAAGAAAAAAAAAACATTAAGGCATTACGTTGTCATGAAATGTCAAATAAAATTTATTAGAGCATAGGTATATAGGTATTTTTGGTAGCATATGCTTAGACTACTTCAAAAAGGTTTAAATCACCATATATGTCCATATAAATTTCGAGGAGTACCCTCGATTCCTCAGGGATCCTATCATCAGGTCACCACGTTAATGCCAAAAGGACCAATATCGGATTATATCCTATACATAACAGAAAAAAATTTGAAAATCGGTCCATAGACGGCGGAGTAATCGTTGAATATACAGCCACATATATACAGCCGAACGTATAACCGCCTCCTTTTTTTGGAAGTCGGTTAAAAACTTGTATCTACCCAAATGAAGTTACGAGCAAAAGCTTGTTAACAAATTATAAACAAAACTGAATACATAATTACGATTCATGTTTAAATTTTTTTAAGTATAAGAATATCCAATTTATTTTTACATGTGCATTTAAAGCATCGATACATAGATACATAATTTGATTTTGTTTACAAGTTTTATTCAAATAGCTAACAGGTACATACATAACACATACTGAAATCTCCCACAATTTAGGGTAATTTTTTATTTCTATAAATGGCAACACCGGTACGATAGAGAGATGTCAGCTAGAGGTACTCTATGGCTAGAGGTGGGTTATATATAACAGGTTATAGACGATACCTGTTATACCTGTTACTGTTATACACTACCTGTTTCGGAATCCAAAACCAACCTGTTATACAAAACCTGTCAAATGTAACAGTCAAATGTTAGTACTTAGTATGGTTACTATGGAGGTAATAGTCTTTGTGATGCAGTGGTTTTCGCGCGGTGGATAACAAATTACACGTGTTTTTAACCACAGTTCATTGGAATCGAGAGAACGAGCCCTACATTTTGATTCCAATATATTCCCCAAATTCCTGTCGGGATCTGGTATATACCCCGAGGACCCCGAGAGACGCCCCCCCCCCCCCATACAACATTTTTAAGACTGCGCCAAACGTCTTCCCTCGAAACTTCCCTAATATTAGTATTAGGGAAGTTTCAAAGAAAAGTACCTAATTCGTTAGGTACTTTTCATTCCAGCAAATTGTAGATGCTTATAAGTGCATTTCGTTTTTGCTTATGGAGTCGTTGTATGTGTAACAGAGAGACAAGATCGAACTATAGTATATCGGCCGCCGTATTACGTAAAAATAGCGATTAGCAAAAATCTTGCAGTCATCGCGCGATATACGCGCAATCGATTGCTGAACTTCAAATAAAATCGTATTACCTATGCGATCGATTGCTAATCGCTCGCTGTTATGTTTGAATGCACTTTGTTTCATTTTTGCTACGAAACTAGCGCCAAAACAATTTAACTAGTAGCAATCATGGGAATTATTAATGATATGTCAAGTCTACTACCTATTGTTTTAGGTCATGAAAAAACTTATAAGAAATGATATAAGAAAATGGTTTGGGGCCGAATTTCACGTGGAAACATATTTTGTTTTAAAATATTCTATCACATTCGCGTTTTTCATGTATATTACCAAAATATTCTGTGTGCGCGTTAGTTGTGCTTGTTTCGAGAACAAAATAATTTTACATCTCGCACAGTAACTAGTAAGTAGGTACTGTTGTTGGTAGTGAAATAGATTCCGTAAATTTTATTTATCTTCTATATAAAAAATTATAAACTTATAAAATATTATACCTTTAAACGAGCAATTCTTGAATATTTATAATCGTGATCTTGGAAACGGCTGTAACGATTTCACTGAAATTTGGTATATTATGGGGGTTTTCGGGGGTAAATAATCGATCTAGATTAGTTTTATGTTTGGGAAAATGCGTGTTTTCGAGTTTTCATGCGTTTTTCTTTCCACGCAGTATATGTTGTAATTTCGTCCTACCGGCCACTATCCGTTTGGTCCAGCTGGTTAAGACGCGGACGGCAAGAAACGAGTGCTACGGGTTTTATTGTTTTTAGGCAAGTTTAAAAAAATGTAGGTAATGTTTGAGATCAAAAACCATCTACACAAAAATCGATTGTAAATAATAATAATTGTCAGTTCACATTTTACTTTTTAAGTTTATGTAGATTATCACCTAACCACCACCACATTACAATAAATAGTAATAACCGCGCAAAGCTCGGTCGCCCAGGTACTTATACTTTAAATAGGTACCACTACCCACTCCGCGATAAACAAGCATTCGAGAAAAAATCACCATTTTTATTAATGCTAACTGACAGTTCAAATCGCTCGCTGATTGCTTTCGCTTAGCTGTAAAAGTCTTACGTAATACGAAAAATTTGACAGCAGTGAAGAAATCGAACAATTGATTGCAATTCTAGTTCCTCGATTGTTCGGTAGAGGCAGTACTGTACAGTACTGTCGATACGTAATAAGCCCGCCGTAGATAACACGTATGCTGTACGCAAATAGTTATTTTTATGTTATTTAATAACTGTTATTTTAATAACTGGATATCGACTGTTATACTGTTATTTCCAAATACCTGTTACTTTTTACCTGTTACGTTAAATACTTCTCACCTCTAATGTCAGCTAACATTTTTCTATCAAATTATTAATGATTTGCATTTGTTTGTTTACGTATTAAATACAAAATAATTTACTGACTTACCTATGGTAGGTTATTCCCTCACGTTTCTTAATTATTCCACTATTATTTCGGCACGATTTAATGACACAGGACGGTATTATTATTTTTTTCTCGAATAACGTATACGTGCGTCACACTCAACTCGCAGCAGCGTAATGGCAGCCGATTGTCTTACTTTGACTGTCAATGTGTGCGTGCGTGTCGCTACGATACGGCCGTCTTACTTTGATTGTTACACTATTCATGTTCCTGATGGGGTGTCCGGCTCTTTTCTTGGTTCATGATCAGACGTTTGGTTTTGAAGTTATGGCGAAATTAAAATATTACGATTTCTGCTGCACGGCCCGTTGCGAAGTGGGCGACATTCTGTAGTAGGTATTAGTATCAGTATTGTATCCGTGCGAAGCCGGGGCGGGTCGCTAGTGTTTAATATTTTTTCATATAAACAAACATATTGTGTGAAATACATGATTACTATGCATTTTACATTTCACAACATGAGAACTATTGTTAATAGCAGCAATTGTTTTTACCGATTCTTCGTCCATTGAACCTATTTGCTAAACTTTTGGATGCTACTACTTTATCATTAAATATCAAGAAGGTGTTACCCATTGTTAGTTTTCATTTCAAGTCATTAATACTAATGACAATCCCTAGCACTGTGCAAATGGCATTTTTTTTCAAAATAAGTCAGTTAAAATCCTCTCTTTATACAGTAATTCATACAGTAAATTTTTGTTTATTAAATAATTATTTTAATTTAAAAATAAATGGTAGGGTAAATACGCTAAATGTCGGCCACTTACGGATTTTCTCACTTTAGATCGCTCCGGATCCATCAGTTTGCAACGAAAGGATAGCTTGTTATACGGTTTTAGACAGGTTGATAAATCTATTTTATATTTATAGGCATATGGTTGACTTTTCTACTAAACGGAAGAAGTATTAGGTTTAAATGCGTCGAGAACGAAAAAACCTTAAAGTCGGCCGTTCACGGCCCAATGGTCGGTCGCGTTTTTCCCAAATGTCGGCCGGGCCTATTATAATATTAATAAATTATATTAATACATAATTCAATTTTGAGAAAGCAAATTTCATAAATAAATTGAAAAATGACTACCCAGTACCTACACAAACAATGAAAAATACAAAAGTAATCAGCCTGTAAGTAGCACTCGATTCTTAGGCTGGCCGACATTACGATCTTTAATATTTCCAAAGTCGGCCCCTGTTTCGTATAGCTTATTTCTCGAGATTCAGCTAATACCACCCCGGCCAGTATTTGGCGATTGAACGTAAAATAGATTTATTAACATAAAAGCGTTATAAATTTTACTATTAAGACAGTGGAATTCGTAGTATTGGACTTTATAATACAGACTGCATTTGATCTTAAGTCGGCCCCGGCCGAGATTCCGATTTTCAGTCGAAACTGGTATTCTAATGGCGGCCCCCTATTTTTCCCTAAAACCAATACGCAAAACGTTGAAAAAACTATCTCAAAATATAGTAAAAATATCTTTTTAGTGATAGCAAAGCTAAAAACCAAAAAAAGAAATGTCTTACCGATGTAATATCAATCCCCGAATCGTCGGTATTCACAGCAAGTAAACTGCTTTGACTACGAACTTCAATGCTTCAACGGCGCTATCGCTACTGACGCTCAGTGTGCGAAGAGCAAGTGACGTAATCGTATAGTAACGGTTTGCACTTGAAGAGTATGAACTAAGCTTGCAATTTCAGTGGCAAAATTACCACTTAATTACCTTTTGAATGAATGCAAGCTGAAAATGTGCAGACGGCCGAGGATTGGAGGGGGGCCGACGTTTGGCGTATTTACCCTATGAGTATTAAATGGTTTTAAAATTAAATTACTATTTATTTCATAACCAGAACAACCATTATCATTTTCACACTGTGTATCTCTTTATACAGACAGAACAAGAGCTTTCGGATCAATGTTGCTAGCAATATGTGTATGAGCCACATACCTATGTATATATTGCTAGTGATGATAGATAGTGGAAAACATTGATAGTTGAACAGAGTAGATCAACTGGTGTAAATGAATTATAAACGAATCATCTTGAATTTTTGGAGTTTGGACCAATGAAAATACATTAAATGTTGGTTTGATGTTTATGAGAATACAATTTTACTATTTAAACATTATATCGAGACTACATCAAAACTGTATTATTGTAAGATTTAAATAGCAGAATTGACCGAAATATTTAATTTTATGTTTTTATAAGCAAAAGGACACTAACGGCCGCTCATTTAATGGTTACTTAAACCATTCCTTAGTATAGATTTAAAAAAGCTCCAATCTCAGAGTCAGTTAACGGATCATTTAGGTGACTTAATGATAATTTAATTTAAAGATAGCAAAACTTTTACTTACTTAACTTGTTAATTGTGGATTTTAATATTTGAGTTTGAGGTTTAAGTTAATGTTTTTATAAATGAAAAAACACTAATGGCCCCACTCAAGAGTCATTTAATGGTTACTTAAAACATTGCTTAGTATAGATTTTAAAAAGCTTCACTCTCAGTCATTTAACGGATCATTGAGATGACTTAATGATAATTAAATTTAAAGATAGCTAAATCTTTACTTAACTTGTTAATTGTGGATTTTAATATTTGAATTTTGGGTTTGAGGTAATCTTAACCCTTAACTGTAGTCGTGGGTCCAGTGGACCCATGTTTATTCTTTGACCGCGTGTAAAAAACAAAGGGTGTGCCTCAGCGCCTCCCGCTCTTAGGTACCTTCCGACGGTACGCCAGAGCGCGTTGAGAGGAACGGACGTGCTTCGCTCGCTACTACAAAGGTGAGTATAGGTGTGCATGTGGGTCCCACGGACCCACCACTATAGTTGCGTAACTTTTTTTTAGTTTCTGTTCATTATTAATTTTATTTATTTTTTATTTATTTGTGATGGCAAACCAAAGAAATATTTCTGCAGATAGAGTTGATATAATAGAGCACTGGTTAAACGAAACAGACAGTGATGAAGATGAAATCGGTAGAAATTCACCCACATCTCGAAATAGTGCTCTCACCACCCACTCAGAAAATGACGAGTGATCATGACTCAAACTCTGAATTGTCTGTTAGTGAAGATAATTACCAAGATGAAGAAGTGGATATACAGACCAGTTCTAGCGGAAGTAAATAACAACTGATTAAAAGAAAAGTCATTACAGAGAAGAATAATAGTTTATATTGTTGATTTTGTTTAACATTACGATTGTTTATGTTTAAATGTAAAGTTTAATAAAAATAAAAACTTAAAACGGAAATGCATTTTTATTTTATTTTAAATCAAAAATAGGCGGGTCCCGTGGACCCACGACTATATAAGTGTGACTATTTTTCACCACTACAGTTAAGGGTTAATGTTTTTTGTCAATTACGTATTAGTAACACTGACGAATTTTACTTATGTATTTTTACCATTTTTTAAGCAAAATGTCTAATCAGATAATATACTTTACAGATTTTGTAAATTTTCTAGAAGATTCAGAAATGTGGGACCAAGATGATGTTTAAGAGATTATTCAGATTAGAGGAAGCAGAAAGTTTAGACAGTTATAAATAATTTTAAGTTTGAGTACAGTACAACGATGTTGATTGTTTATCTATGAAAATTACTTTAGTAATAAAGACACATGGTTGAAGTATAGAATGGGGAACATATTTTTTTTTATTTTTTTAATAGCCTTTGCTTCCAATGATTTTCTTTATAACCGACTTCCAAAAAATGGAGGCGGTTATATGTTCGGCTGTATATACTTATATATTTTTAGTTTTGCCATCTGTGGACAGATTTTCAAAATTCTTTTTTTGATGTAAAGGGTATAATCTCAAGTTGGTCCCAGCAAATTTGAATGTGAGTTCTATAAATTATTATTAAGGCTGGTATCGACTTCTAAATGAAGAAGATTGAGTAGAGAAATAGTTAAAATTTTAGCTCCTTCCATTTTTTTCTATTTTCTGTTTCTCGGGTCCAGGTTGGGCCCACAATATCTTTTATGTCGTCACTCCATCTTTTTGTTTATCTTTCTCTGTTTCTTTTTCCAGTTCTAGGGTGCCATTACTGTTACTTCTCTCGACCACTTGTTTGTTTCGCTTAGCATGATGTGACCTATCCATTTCCATTTCAGCTTCCTGATAGTATAAGTTACATCAGCGACCTTTGTCTTTCTTCTTATATATACTAATTTTATTTTGTCAGCAAGTTTCAAGTTAAGTATGCTTCTTTCCATTTTGTTTTGGCATATTCATATGGATTTTTTTTTATTACCAGTTACCGCCTATGTTTAAGACACTCTACTTAATTGAAAATTTACTTTTTAATTTTAACGGTATTTGTGGGTTTTTAAACACTCACTATGACCAGTATTGTTTTTACGCATTGCTCCTTCTTGAATCCACTTCCTTTTGGGAGTTTTATTTATTTTTATTGGCTTTTCAAAAAGTACATATATAATAAGCCAGGAAATATTGTTTTTGCAATGGCATAATTATCTATGATCAACCGTTGATGAAAAATACGACATCACAAAACTTAGATCGTTGGAGAGCATTTAAAATGGCCTATACAAAAAATTATGCACAATTAATTAACATCACAGCAGTTGAGAATGTATGAAGATAAATACAAAATGGATTTTATTAACCTAAATACTGTGTTTATGTTACATATAGGTAGGTAATTTTTTTAACAAAAATGTCACAAATAACAAATAACAGTAGTTTTCGTTTTCCAATAATAGTAAAAAAAAATGTCAATTTTTTAGTCTTGTAAACTTTTAATTTAGCAACTTATTACTGTATTTTTTTCATTTTTCGCTCCATATTTATGTTGCCTTTCAGAAAATATATTAAGAATTTTAGTAGTTTAAAACAAATGCATACGTTTCCTATTACTTATTACGAGTACTTGAATATACCAAATTATTTTGATATGATAAGCATCTCTGATATATTAGCAACACATCTAAATAATTTGCATGTTAGGGTACTATTGACAGGTTAATACAAATTTAAGCATTTGCAGTGAGTATTTTTAGTCTTATCAAGTACCTACTATCTTAAAGCATCTTTACAACTTTACATATCAAAGATTAGGGACTTACACATCCTTCCACTTGTGACTGTACTTTACAAAATAAAGTCACTGCAGTGATCAGCATAAAATTGAGGATACTCTCCACAACATGCTGATCTCACAAGGACTTCATTTCACCAACATTGTAACTTATTAACATTGGTCTCTTAACAAATGTACGCCACTGGCTATACTTGAAAGGTGCTCTTTACATCAAAAAGTCAAGGCTATGTATTGATGCTGTTGCAATAAAGTAGGTAATTAGAAAGTATGGCGAGGAATAAAAAAACATGAACAATGTGCTAAAAATGCTATATTAATATTGAGAGAGAGAGCAGGAAACACATCCCAAGTGTAGTTAAAATAAATGTGGGAACAATTTTGCTTGAAATGTTTATAAACAGTAATGACCTCCATTACAATGATGTAACATAAAAAAATGATAGGTTAGCTGTTTTCCCACCAAAATTCGCCGACTATATAAAAATTTATAATACATAATAGTTGATATGCACACTGCTAATAGATTATATTGTAAGGCGAGTAAATCTTACCTTTTAAATCTGAAGCTGGTGCATGTATAATATTTGTTGGCACACTTGGATCGTATCCCAGTTTCGAAAGTTTTCGATAGTCATGAGTCATCCGTCGGCGTTTTATGTTATCACCGACGTCAGAACTACCACTTTTATTGCAACCATCGTCCACTAAATCGCGATTTTCACCGTTTATACCGTGGGATTCACTAGAATCATCCGACGCCATTGTTTCGTGACAAAATGTGGAACGTAGGGTTAAAACTGAGTAATAGTCATTGAAACTTTAATGATAACAAATATACTAACATCACAAGCATTAAAACTTCACTTTTACTACTGTAACATTAGAAACATATTGATATTTAATAAAAAACAACTCGAGACGCCATTTACTCGCAATCTCACACTTTTTACTCATACTTTTTTTATTTGCAATTTGCACAGGCCACAGATACAAAAATCCAACAGCACAAGAATACCTGTAATATTAGGATGACGGAATTGTTAAAATCTAAATAGATAAATAAATAAACATTGAGGTATTTTAATTAAATTACAAAATATAGATAAAAACGTATAATAATATTAATTTATACTTTTTAAACATTAGTCAAGTGGCGCCATCTAGTGTCGTAATTACAACTGAATTTTCATGACTCACTCATGTCTAGAGGAAGGTTAATTTCAAATAAGTGTCAATAGTATCCACCAGATGTCACGCTTAGCACCGAATTAGGTCGTGTAAAAAATGAATTTATCTGGGGGCACGGTAGTGCCCTCGCCAAGATAATCCAAGCGAAGCGCAAGGGCAGACCACCTTTTCTCAAAGCGTTTCGTCAATTTTGTGAACCTTCATAACTTGGTTTTGAATTATACCAGATAAATGAAATTTTCAAGATATAATAAGTAGGTAATTAGAAAGTATGGCGAGGAATAAAAAATTATGTTCCCACTTCCCAGTAGCGTATTTATTAAACATGTAAAGTTTTGATTGCATAGTTCTTAAACTTTAGATTTTATTGATAAGTATCTTAAAAACCCCGGATTTCGTCACTGCCTCGCTGGTACTTCCGGATGTCCTAGAAAGCTGAAATTTGGTACCTAAGCTTGTAAATTAGTATACAACTAACATAATAATTGTCAGTTGTCAAAGTTTAAATTTTTATTCTCCAACCCCTTAAACTAGGAGATGAACGTTACGTTAATTTAAAAGCGCCGTCTACCTAACGCGTATAGTATGAGCTATGTTAGGTATGTCGTCGTTTGTCGCTTGGATTGAAAACTAATAATTGACGTAATATTGAAATAATTATTTTCCGAGTAAACTGTAATTATTTCAACGGAAAATTAAACATAAAGATAACATTCAAAATTATTGAAGGGGCGTTCGTAGAAATAATACGTATATCCTAAATAAAAAAGAAAAGAAAATAAAAATATCGTCATAACAACTTCAACTTACAAGAATACCAAGATCACAATTCACACTATAATTCTATGATTGTCAAAAAGTTATCAGATCTCATGTAAAGCTAATCTTCTAACTCTACAATCTATGCGCCTTGACTCTGGCCAGTACCAGGCTACATATTTATGTAGCCTGGTACTGGCCACTGGTAGGTGTACTGGTAGCGCTCACCGTCGAAAAAGGAGCTCATCGAGACCAAGCACTGCAGATCGCTATAATCTATAAGGCGTGTAGAGTCAGAAGCTTGGTTTTACATGAGATCTGATAACTTTTTGACAGTGCAATCTTGACATCACTTTACATGAAAATGTTTTTGGTGGGATGTATTTTAATCTTTAAGATACCTACATAAATCTACAAGAAACATAGATATATAATATTAAAAAGAGGACAAGAAATTGCTATTATTTCGAATGACACGATTAAAAATTATAAGCAAAAAAAATAAATATTGCCTATTTCTTTGACGCAAAACGACCTACGTGAAAATCAAAAATGATTTTTTTTTTAGTAAAAATAGGTATTTTTATACACTTTCTGAACGTCGGTCTACATCAGAGGTTCCCAAACTTATTCCGTCTAACAACCACTTTGAAAATCAGTTATTAAGTAGCGCTCCACTTTTTTTTTCACCTTTAAAACCTCAATGAGTAACATATTAGTCTCGCCCGGAGTCTGTTTGGCTATTCAAAATTAACCAATAAACAACATTGAATAGGTACTACTTACATCAGTACCCCCCCATTTTTTCTGGGCGACCGACCCCCACGGGCGTAGACCAATTTAAGACTAGGCACATTTGAATAATGGCCCCCATTTATTTTTTCGTTTTTACCCGTTTCAGCTAACAACTACAAATATCAATAGCCTACAGCTGAATGTCGGTACTGAATTTCATAATATGTTCTTTACAAAGATTTCAACTCAAGATAGGCTATCACGTACATTTATCACAAAAAAAAATCATACAAGAAAAAGTTACGCCATCTTGGTTTTCACAATAACTCAAATGTCAGCCATCTTGTTTTCACCATACTTCGAAGTTCGAATTTCAAAATGGCCCCAAAAATTTAAAAATTGGGGCCATTTTACTGGAGACACTTTTTGACCCAACATGCCTCGTCTATAATATACGTCTATGGTTCTTTAAGCCAAACACGAGTGAGCGAAGCGAGCGAGCAAAATTTCCCATTTTACAGTTTAAAATCTGTTCAAATGTTAAACACTAAATAACGGTGAAACTAAAAAAAAATACCATACAATCATCCAGCTAAAACAAGACATCAGTACGAAATAATATAATATGTTTTTCATATTAAACGCGAGCGATTCGCTCGCTCGCGTGCAAATTTTTTTTCCTATTTTATAAATTAAATCTATTCAAACTTTAAACCCTAAAAGACACTAAAAATAGGATGACTTTGTAATTTCAATTAAAATAAAATTTGCGTAATTTCTGATGTTGCAATATATGACAAAATTAAGTTAAGTTTGTCATTATATAATACCTACTTCTTTCACACTTTTTTCGTCGTACATAATTACAAAATTTTGTGATCAGTGACGTGCCTAAAATATTGTGCTATAGGTTCGAGGATTCGTTTTTTTTTTAAAGTACAACAGTCTTTCAGGGCTTAAAGTTGCTTAATTTAGACACATAAAGTACCTACATAGAAGCAGCCTTGCAGGTGGCCATCCTATTCCCATAGTGTGCGATCGTCAATAAAACCATTGACCCTATAATAAGCTCTAGCAGTTGTAAGTGTAAGTGTAGGTGTAGATTGTAGAGGTGTAGATTGTGAGGTGTAGGTTGTAAGTGTAGGTGGTAGTTGGTACCTACTGCGGTTGCAGTTGCAGGTTGTAGGTTTCAGTTGATGTGTAGGGTGTACCTACCTATACCTAAGCGTTTTTGCGTGCATAGTAGTAGCATAGATAAATCATTGTTTTCTCAAGCGCTCAAGCGCTCTACCGCCCAGCGAGACCAATCATTAGTCTATGCATAGTAGTAGAGTAGGTATACTCGAGAACCACTTTGTCGTAATTTTTTTGTTTTAATTATCAATTTCGTCCTCATTTATTATCAAATTATTTACTTTTTCACTGCGAAAAAAATATTCTCAGTGTAGAGCGTAGGTAGTAGGTAAGTACTCATACACTGTACATTCTTCTCCAGCTGACTTCTTCACTCTAAGTTAAGTGTGACCTCCACTTGCCTTCCTACTACTTAGATTCTATAATAATATAGGTCTTGAGTTACTTGTGTAGGAAATAGGAATTAATCATTAATGTGTACCGAATTATTTTTGTAACTTGTCTTTTTTGGAATACTTATTATACTTGTATATTGTTAAACGTCGAGTACTAAATACTAATACATTAAACATTGATGTATCAAACACCAACGTCCTTGACTATTATGTCACTATCGCAATATTTTGGCGGTAAACAGAATTTATCGCGAATTTTTAGCAAAAAGGTGTTGCTAGCCAAACCGCGCTAATTTACGAAAACAAGTTTAAATAATAATAATTATTATGATAACCTGTTTCCAACTTGCGGAAGTAGGTAATTTGTTTATAGTTGTAGTAATATTATAATATTATGTGTTACGTTACGTTATATATTAGCACTTAAATATCACCTAATTATTTGATGTACATACTTAGCTTTTTCGTACCTTTTTCCGGTGGTATCTTTTTCTGTTGACTTTACGAAAATAGCTTTTAAGTTTTATTTGGAAATAAAAATTTTCATTTTTCATTTTCATTTTCATTACAATACTTAAATGTTGCCCGCGGCTCCGCCAGCGTTAATAGAGTATCTATTCCACGGGAACACTGTACTTTTTCGGGATAAAAAGTAGCCTATAATATGTCCTTCCCCGTGGTCTACTATATCTGTGCTAAATTGAACCAAAACCGGCCCAATAGTTACGGACCTTTTTCACAAACGAATCTTTCCTCTTTATAATAAGAACAATTAGTAAGTATGTACATAATACCTATATTTTTCAGATTAATTCGCGATCGTAGGTAGTCAAAAGACAATTAGGTATAGCTCTTAAGTCATGGACGTGCAAACATTATACGATCTACATAATATTACGTAGGTATGACGTATATTGTATATGTCACCGTTAGATTGTAATATATCTAGTGAAATATATAAAAATCAGAGCAGAGGGTTGCGAAGCAACGCGGAACTTGAGAAGGGCAAACGCAAGCATGGCGGACAACTCCTCAGATTCAAAGACATGCTGAAGCGGCACATGAAAAAGTGCGCCATTGACCCTTCTCAGTGGGAAAAACAAGTCCCCAAAAGACCGGAGTGGAGTGGCTTTGCTGTAAACCAAAGCCCTCCGGCTTGGTTGGTTGCTTGGTTAACAGCAAAGTCTTTGACTTTGAGATTCTCCGGCGCGCTGAGGATGATGACAAGCGCGATGAAATAAAAGCCCGACCACCTGGGCACACAAACTATAACTTTATTAATGGTGTGCTCACATGTCCGCAATGTGCGAGGATCTTTGCATGTAAGATTGGCTGCATAAGCCACATGCGAGCCCACGATCGACAACGTCAGAATCAGATTAACTGAAGCGGTCGCCATGACCGAAATCGGTCGGACCACATCAATCAATCAATTTAGTGAAATTGTAAAATGCTGTACCGATACACTAAAACTCTCAAACGGTGTCTGCGCTCTGATAGGTCGAAACGTCATAAAATCCGTCCATGTTCATGGTAACATGTCGCTTCACTTTGAATCCAATCAAAGTAAGATGAAAGTCTACTTTAAATACGAGAATTGAGGTTCTGATTAGGTACAGCGATAAATTTAACAAGTACTTAGTAGGATAAATACGCTAAATGTCGGCCCCTTAAGGTTTTTGTAACTTTAGATCGCTCCGGATCCATCAGTTTGCAACGAAAGGATAGCTTGTTATACGGTTTTAGACAGGTTGATAAATCATATGGAGCATACAAGGCATATGGTTGACTTTTCTACTAAACGGAAAAAGTATTAAGGTTTAAATGCGTCGAAAACGAAAAAACCTTAAAGTCGGCCGTTCACGGCCCAATCGTCGGTCACGTTTTTCCCAAATGTCGGCCGGGCATAGGGTGTAACCTCTTATAATATTAATAAATTATACTAATACATAATTCAATTTTAAGACAGCAAGTTTGATAAATAAATTTAAAAATGACTACCCAGTACCTACACAAACAATGAAAAATACAAAAATGATAAGCCTGTACAGTAGCACTCGATTGTTAGGCTGGCCGACATTACGATCTTTAATATTTCCAAAGTCGGCCCCTGTTTCGTATAGCTTATTTCTCGAGATTCAGCTAAATACCACCCGGCCGGTATTTGGCGATTGAACGTAAAATATATTTATTAACATAAAAGCGTTACAAATTTTACTATTAAGACAATGGAATTCGTAGTATTGGACTTTATAAAACAGACTGCATTTACGTTAAGTCGGCCCCGGCCGAGATTCCGATTTTCAGTCGAAACTGGTATTCTAATGTCGGCCCCCTGTTTTTCCCTAAAACCAATATGCAAAACGTTGAAAAAACTATCTCAAAATATAATAAAAATACCTTATTAGTGATAGCAAAGCTAAAAACCAAAAAAAGAAATGTCTTACCGTTGTAATATCAATCCCCGAATCGTGGGTATTCACAGCAAGTAAGCTGCTTTAACTACGAACTTCAATGCTTCAACGGCGCTATCGCTACTGACGTTCAGTGTACGAAGAGCAAGTGACTTAATCGGATAGTAACGGTTTGCACTTAAAGAGTATGAACTAAGCTTGCAATTTCAGTGGCAAAATTAATTAATTAATTACATTAATTACCTTTTGAATGAATGCAAGCTGAAAATGTGCAGATGGCCGACGTTTGGCGTATTTAATCTACATCGTCTTTTTGGCGACCCTAAACTACTAGGTGGCGCTAAAATACGAAATAGTGCTCCTAACTACAATATTATTCTAATACCGACCCAGTATATAGGTATAATATTTTATGACAAATGGACAAACGAATTCGGTCTCATTAGAAACCAAACCACGGCTCTACTCGCGATTAGGATTCTATGTACACTATGGCCGTGAATTCGCTAATATAATAAATAAAACTAAATTTTTAAGTTTATTCATAGTCACTACACGAGTTTTTAGGATTCCTTGCCTCGAAAGGAAAAAAACTGGCCAATTGCGAGTCGGACTCGCGCACGTATGGTTCCGTACCATTATACTAATATTTTTCATGTTTTACTTATTTACCTACTTACTTAATATTTCATTACTTTTGTACGATGTTTTCCAAGTGAGCGCATTTTACATGGTAAGTGTTTATAACTCTTGAAATAACAAAGTTATATAAGGTTTGGTAAAATCAATTACGAATACTTCGGGCACGTGATCTACTGCTTGTGTAAAGACGTTTAGGCAAAAAAAAATTAAACCCGTGTAAAAAAAAATACAAACTAAAATTATTAAATTAAAATATTGCAAGAAATTTAATCTTTTGCATAAAGCGTCCGCGCGCGACAAGGACAGCAGATGTAGCACGACAGAGACAGCGATACATATTGCATACACCAGGAAAGGTCATTCGAGTTCATATCTGAATCGAATCGATATAATGTAATAAGATGTAATTTCCTGCAACATAATTTAATTTTGTATAAAAAAAATCCACGAGTTTCAAATTTGTTTTTTTTTTTTGCCTAAACGTCTTTACACAAGCAGTAGATCTCGTGCCCGAAGTATTCGTAATTGATTTTACCAAACCTTATATAAGATAATTATCATGACAATGCTGACGATGATGATCATTATGATAAAAATGCAGATGATGATGATTATGATTTTGCAAATGAGGATGATTATGATGACAACGATAATGCTGATGACGATGAGTTGCTGAGCTGATGATTCTAGAGTTATGAGATTAAAACAATGCAATAACTTCATAATATTCTTTCAGTTTGTCGCATCACGTATGTTGGTGATGGTGGTGAATCGCACTGGCAAGCAGTCTACAAACTCTCACCGGTGGCTCCAAGTAGTTGCTGTACGCACAACGGCCACACCCCGGTAAACCACGTCGGCTCGTGGGCTAAACTCGCTGAGGGGCCCTGAATGCGCCAGCAGACAGGGTTTTTAAGCGGATACCTCCCGCAAGGTTCACAAGTCTAACTCGGTGGTGAAGGCAGTTCACGCTGATAAGCTCCGAATCCTGGCAGATCTGGCGAGTTAGCAAGGCAATGTCGATAGCCTAGGGCGGTAGTTGGGGTAAGAATTGACTTCCGGCCAGAAACTGCGTCCGAGCCTCCCGTCGGCTCCGAGTCGTAGCGGATTCCGATTTCCGTTCCATTGGGTTACGGGAGATAAGGACGAGAGAGGGCATCTGTGATGGCGCCACCACTTGCGCACTTAAAAATACTCCTGCGTAAATGACTGCTTCAGTATGTTATCATCCTTTCTAGAATAGGCTTCTTGACTCATATTTAATTTCATAAATTGAAGGTGTATTTCCTTTAGTACTTAGCTTAGGAAAACATATTCTAGCGATATCATATACTAAAAGCTTAAAAGATTGATAAATAAAATATGTATTTTTGTCTTTTAATTTCTACTGATGAAAACACCTTTAAGTTACTTCCGGAAAGGATGTGACGACACAAACACACTACACACATAGTATGTACTTATGTAGTAGTGAAACGGAACGTGTTTCTGTAAATAATAGGCAATCGGACATTTTTTTATTGCATAAATGAATAGTACTCTTAAATATGAGTAACTTCTCAGAAGAAACCGTATATCAAAAGTCAATATTTTCAAAGGTACAGCGATTTGTATAAAAAATTTCGCGAGTCTCCTAAAAACGCCCCATACTAAAGTCGATCTACAAATAACGTCACTTGTAGGTTATAGTTACATATGAAGTAGTATATGAAGTATATGGCCGCAGGAATATATTTGTAAATACCTCCCATATTTGTGCGTTTGAGTTCATACTTACCATAATGAATGTTTTTGTATATGATGTGAGTAAACTAATGATGTAGGTTTTGTTTACCAATTTCGCAAAAAAAAATTATTTTTTTGGTACTTTTTAAATGCATTTAATTAGTAAACTACACATAAAGTAATATTTGTTTTTACATTTACCATGTAGTAATGCTTCAATATTTCTGAATATATTAATGAAACTAAATATTTCAGATGTAGTCCGATCCCCTATTAATAGTTCATGACATTCATAATATAAATTAAAAAGTCATTATGTATGTATTTTGTTTCCTCTAATTCCATGCTATATTGAATTAGCTAAAAGTATTTACCTACTACTACACTATGTACGTATTATGTAGAAGATAAGTAGGTTCTTTAGGCACGTTATCTTTTAAGATAGGAGAAACCTTGCAACACTACCTACCTCATACACAGACCGTTATTTTTATTATTTATTTATTTATTTATTTATTTATTCATACAAATAAAAACAAAATATAAAATAAAGTCCTACAAAACTGTTCTTCAGTTTGTCTGTAGGATCAATGTTATAAAACGTAATATTATAGACAGAGTATAAAAATAAAATTAACAAGATAATTACAACATTACATTACAATAAAACTAAAATTAAATATCTATTGTAAAAACAAATAAAGTAAAACAAAATGAAAATAATGATTAAAAGAATATATATAATTTTTAGGTGGTGAGGGAGGGTGGTAGTAGGGTAATAAAGTGTTTGAAGATGTTTTTTTTGAAGGAATTTGTTTTGGTCTCATGTCGGATATCGTTGGGCAAGCTATTTAATAGATATGGTATCCTTTTATTTAAAGTTCGGTCCCCAAAGTAGTTATATACTCTGGGTACCTTGTATTTTCCCTCCGATACCGACCGAGTACTATAGTTGTGATTCAATAATTCTAGGTTATGGCTATTATTATGATTGTGGTTGTTAATTGCCAGAAGGTATTTGTGTTTTAAAGTAACTGGGAGAATTTTACAAATTTTAAATAATTTTGAATAGTCGCCTTTACAATTAGATTTGGTTTTTTTACTGACCATGAGTTTTAAAAATCTTATTTGTAGAGATTCAAGTTTATTTAAATAACTTCTAAACGTCAGACCATAACTATCCAGGGCATAACCTAGAATTGAGTCCACCAATGCGAAGTACAAACACTTTAATATACTTCTCGGTACTTTTAGACTCAGATGATAAAATTTTCCTAGGAGAGTTCTTAATTTGTTTGAGATGTAATCTATGTGACATGACCAAGAAAAATGTTTGTCTACTTTGACACCAAGGTAAGTTATACAATCTACTTGTTCAATTGGCTTACATTGACAATTGGTAAGTTTATTATTAATGCAGGTAAAACAATGACTATACATAGGAGGCGAATTCGGAGGGCGTAAGTAAGGAGAATGTATGATAAGTAATTTTGTTTTTTCTGAATTTAGTATTAAGCCGTTGTCGTGACACCATCTGACCACAGTATCAATGTCCTGCTGTACTAAGCGACATGTTTCTGCCAGATCGGTACCAGCTCGTAGAGTACATAAATCATCCGCGTACATGTATGATGAGCAGTTGAGTATTCCACATAAACTGTTGACGTGTAATAGGTAACACACTGGCCCACACCCGGAGCCCTGTGGAACTCCATATTTGACCGCAATCTCGTCGCTGAGCGTGTCACCTACTTTTATACGGTACGAGCGCGAAGTGAGGTAGTCCCGAAACCATTGGTTCAGCGGTTGTCCCACTCCGCATTCTTCCATTGCATTCAAGAGGGTTTCTGTTTCAAGGGTGTCGAATGCTTTTTTGAAATCATAAAAAATTGCCACAACAAATTTTTTATCCCCTAAATGTGTGTTAATTTCATCGGTAAATTTTGCTAATAATTTGTTAGTGCTTTTACCTTTTTGGAAACCGTATTGACATTCGGTCAGAATTTTATTTTTATGCAGGAATTTTCCAAGTTGATTAACCACGCATTTTTCAATAACTTTGTCGATACTAGATAGTATAGCTATGGGTCTATAATTAGTGACGATTTTGTGGTCTCCTCTTTTATGAACTGGTCGGATAATTGCTTCTTTCAATTTCAGCGGAAATTCGTGCTTAGTAACAGATAAGTTAATTAAGCTGGCTAAAATAGGGCTAACTTTGTCGGCGAAAATTTTTAAGTGTGACATGCGTACGAGATCACTTCCAGGTGATTTGTTTACATCCATTTTATCAATGACTCTTTTGACGTCCCTAGAATTTACTGGTTGCCATCTCATGCATACATCTGATCTAATTATATAGTCATCCCTTGTTAACCATTTATCAGGGCATTTATGTTTTAATTCATCTATCTCTCTCGAAAAGCTTCCAGCAAAATTATCACATATCTCTTTAATATTATTATTTTTATCCATATGCTTTAGTATAATGTTGTCTAAAGATTGTTTGTTGTTCCCTAGTAGACTATTTATTTTTTCCCATATTTTCTTAATATTTTTATTACAATCTAATATACTCTTTTTATCATACGCAACTTTACATTTATTAACAACTTTGGTACATTTATTCCTATAGTTTGTGTAAGCCAATCTTTTTATCATATTTTTACTATCATTACTCCAGACATAAAATAACCTATCTCTTTCTTTTATCATGAGTTTCAAATTATCATTTATCCAGTATTTTTTATTTCTTTTGCTTTGCTTTAATGTGGCTGGTTGAATTTTGTAACTTTCCTTATATATATTAGTAAAAATGTTAGCAAAGGATTTGTATAATTCAGTTGGGCATGTTATACTTAATAAATCATCAAAGCTGGTTGATTGTAACTTTTCTCTAACCAGGCGATTGTCTAAAATATGTTTTGTCGTTGAAAGATGATGTTTTGAGTGTTTGTTGGAGTGAATCGCGGGATCTGTGTCAGAAGTATGTCTCCATTCAATTGCTGCTGATACATAATAGTGGTCAGATGTCTTATGCTTTATAACTGCTGAGTCTATTAAGGAAATTGGAGCTCTGATGTATATATGGTCTAGACATGATTCTACTATCTTATCCAAAAGTATTTCTCTTCGTGTTACATCATTTATACATTTCCTGAATCCATATTCTGCTAAAATATTTTCATAAGATATGACACGGTTGTCACTTTTATTTAAAAGATTTATATTTATGTCTCCACACAAGATAATCTTAGAATGCTTCGGAAAACTATCAAGCAAATTACGCAATTCTATAAAAAACTCTTTTATCCTATCTCGTTTGAAAAATTTAGGCGGCCGGTAAAGTGATATTAAATAGATTTTTTCTCCATTACTGCTAAATGTTACTGACACGCACTCTGCTGAGCGCATCGTGCTAGCTGTTTTGACCGCAGGTGTCTCAATCATAGATGCTGCTAGCTCCGCTCGCGAATAAACTAAAACTCCTCCCCCGTTCCGTTCTTTTCGTGTATATGAATGAACCACAAATCCTGGGATTGTATAAAATGATAATAAATTAAAGTTTATGTTTGGCTCAGTGATGATAATAATGTCTAATCTATTTAAATTACTGCCTATATTTAATAATAAGTCATTAAAGTTCTTCTTTAAAGAGCGAATGTTGCTGTGCAGAAGGCATAGATCGTTTTTATAATTTATTTGTGTAAACCACATATCTAAGCTCTCAGCACTAGTATAGTTAAGTGAGCCATCTTTAATAGAATCTATGTTATCTAAGTAAGTGAATTTTGATTACAATGATACACATGATTAGCAACTAACAAAATTAAAAATAGAGTTACTGATTACTGAATAGGGCAGAGATATCGTTTTCCGATCGAATACAAACTGCATTATGACCATCAGATTTCTTGACTAATATCTTTCCGTTGGAAACCCATATGAATTTATATATATCCTTTAGTTGTTTTTTTGTTTTCCATAGTAGAGCTCGCATTGGCAGAGTCAGATCTTCATTAATATGTATTTTGTTAGTGGCCGAACCATTAGTTATCATATTACTTGTGGTGTTATTTAGTTTACGTCGTTCAGCGAGCAATTTGTCCCGAGATTCAGTACCTGTAGATTTGAAGCTTACAATAATAGGAGCTGGTCTTTTACCTTCTTTTGATGGTCTCATACGTTTAATCCAATCTATGTCAGAGGTATTAACGTTGAGCGCATATCCTATTTTAGTTACGATTTCTTTCACATTTTCTTCAGGTAAATGTTCTACGCCAGCAATTTCGATATTGTGTTTTCGGGATGTTTGTTCAATTTCGTGTATTTTTTGTTCGAGTGCTATGTTCTTTTTTTCCAGGTATGTACATTTATTATTGACATTCATCATTGCTTTTTATGTATTATTTTTTTTTTCTTTTTATGAATATTAAAGTACCATGAAATACATACAACTAAAACTCCATTTAAACTTTATTTTATATTATAAATCACACATTATAATTCTCAATACATTTTCATATCTCTCATTCTATTGACAAGTGTCACTACTTTTCTTTTTCATAATTAGGTTCGACATTCCGCCCACCATGAATATTTAAAATATTCGTAACTAACCCTTTATTAAACACATTGGACTTTCCGCCCACCATGACAAAATATAGTGGTGCTAATGTTAATATCAATATGTATTACCATTAACCAGATACCTACTTACTATATATTAAACAATAATATCTTGTATCCCAAGATTGTAACCATGAAAAACATACAACTAAAACTCCATTTAACTTTATTTTATATTACAAATCACACATTATAATTCTCAATACATTTTCTATATCTCTCATTCTATTGACAAGTGTCATTACTTTTCTTTTTCATAAATAGGTTAGACATTCCGCCCACCATGAATATTTAAAATATTCGTAACTAACCCTTTATTAAACACATTGGACTTTCCGCCCACCATGACAAAATATAGTGGTGCTAATGTTAATATCAATATGTATTACCATTAACCAGATACTATTAATTAAACAACCCAAGCTAAAACTAAAATTCTCAAAGACATAAAATTCTATACGCATTCTTATACTCAACTTACAAACATAAACAGTTGTATAATATCTAACTATCCTACAATCACAAAATAACAAATATTCCTAGTGTCTTTAACAATAATTATTATTATTAACCTTATTCCAACAAGGTAAAATTATCAACCTTGAAACTGCACTCTTAATAAAATTGTTTTTACATTATGTGTGACAACCCTGGTAACTTTATCTGCGCCAGGGTGTTTTTAGTGACGACTCCTAATAACCACTTGGTTGGCGCTAGATCATCTTCCCTTACTAAAAAGATTTCACATATTTTCGGTCTGTCAAAGACAACAATTCCTTACATCCTTTAATTATCTATTAGGTACCAACTACTGAGATTACTGACATAACATGGAGTCAACGCTAAATCTTCACCATCCATCACCTAATACAATGGGCGCAAGATTAGACATGCCTCTGTTTTACATCCTGACAAATAATGTAATCCATATCGAATTCCCTTAAAACTTTCCATTGCCAATAAATACAAACTATCTTCATCTTTTGCCACTTGCTGCAAACTCCTTAGGGGGTCGTCCATTAATCACGTGATAATAAAGACTGTCGCTTTGGTGAACTGGATCTCCATCTCGAACTAACTCCATATGATTCATATCCGGATATTCTTTAAGCACCTTCGAATATTTTTGTTTGAGCTCGGGGTCCTGATTCAACTTTTTTTCCAAAAAATAAAATCGCCTTAAAGCTACATTGCGATACCCACCTGCCCTACAGTCTGGTGTTCCATCACCAAATGGAAGACGAACAATATAACGACCTGACCCATCTCGTCTTGTCGTTGATTCGAAGAATTCTTCATACTTCTTATCTTCCTGGGATATAATTTTCTTTGGGTGTTCAGTCTCCACTTCCCAAAATTTGCGCCCTAATTCATGAACAGATTCATCGCGGATGTGTAAACTTAAGATGATTTAATTGGTGCAATATGAGTTAGGGCGGGCGTTCGCGCCCCGCATGCTTGCCTGTGCGTTTTTTTTTTGTGACTGAAATTTAGTAAGTATTGAGTCCAAATTGTAATTTGAACAATTTAGTTTAATTATCTAACAATAATTATACTAACTTAATATGTATCTGGATGCAGCCTCGGAACAACGGCAACTGGGGGCACTTGCCTCGGGCGGCAGTTTCACGGGGGCGCCAAATCGGCCAAATCCGTGAGACAAAATTTCGAAATATCGAACAAATATCAAATATGAAGCCTCTTTTCCTACAATCGTCTAGGTTTTTATCAAGTAATAGAATCATAATATTATAATATTATGTTTGAAAAATTAACTTTTCTATTTCTATACGCCCAGTTAGTTTTTGAACACAGACTAAGTGATTTATGACGGCATCTTACAGTGGCGAAGGCTGGTTCTCCTGCATAGGGAAGCCCTAGCCTGTATCATAGGTAGGGATTTGGATGAAGGTCTTCAAAAGGTAACAAAGTAAATTTATTTTTGAAGGCGTACGTAGTGTACGTGGGGGGGAGCTATACCAAGTTTTTGCCCCGGTTCGAAAAAGTCGTAGATCCGCCACTGTGACTGGATGCGCTAAGCACGTGATAAAGCACTGCAAAAGCACTGCAGATAGCCTAATAGGACAACACAGTAAAATACAAGTAATAGTAGCTCTACATTTTTTTAAGCATGTGTCTTCCCACTGCTGGGCGAAAGTCCCCCTCGAAGGTCTTCCATGTCTTTCTCTCATGCGTCACCATTGGCCTAGTTGGTATACATTCAGCTCCTCTTACCGTAATTACTTAAGCCGTTGTCCGTACATCTTCGGTTATACTGTCTGTTTTAATTGTTTTTCGTTTGTATAACAAAATAACATAAGGTACTCTTCATCCTGTAAAATCCAACAATCTCGTAGTGCATTATGAACACGCGACAGTACCTCTCTATGTACGCGACATACCTCTCTATGTACGTGACAGTACCCCACTTTGTCCGTGTCAGTACCTCTCTGTGTACGCGACAGTACCTCTCTATGTACGCGACAGTATCTCTCTATGTACATGACAGTACCTCTCTATGTACGCGACAGTACCTATATATGTACGCGACAGCACCCCACTTTGTCCGCGACAGTAACTCAGTTTCTACGCGACAGTACCTCTATATGTACGCGACAGTACCTCTTTATGTACGCGACAGTACCTCTGTATATACATGATAGTACCTCTCAAAGTCTCAATGTACGCGACAGTACCTCGATGTACGCGACAGTACCCCACTTTATTTGCGACAGTACCTCTCTATGTACACGACAGTACCCCATTTTGTACGCAACAGTACCCCACTTTATTCGCGACAGTCCCTCTTAATGTACACGACAGTGCCTCTTTATATACGCGACAGTACCTCTCTATGTACACGACAGTAGCCCATTTTGTACCTACGCAACAGTACCCCAAATTTTTTCGCGACAGTACCTCTTAATGTACACGACAGTGCCTCTTTATATACGCGACAGTACCTCTCTATGAACACGACAGTACCCCATTTTGTACGCAACAGTACCCCACTTTATTCGCGACAGTACCTCTCTATGTACACGACAGTACCTCTTTATATATGCGACAGTACCTCTCTATGTATGCGACAGTATATATCTATGTACGCGACAGTACCTCTGTATGTACATGACAATACCTCTCAATGTACGCGACAGTACCTCTCTATGTACGCGAAAGTACCCCATTTTGTACGCAACAGTAACCCACTTTATTCGCGAAAGTACCTCTATGTACACGACAGTACCTCTTTATATACGCGACAGTACCTCTCTATGTACGCGACAGTACCTCACTATGTACGCGACAGTACCCCACTTGTACCCGACAGTACGTATGTACGCAACAGCTGTACCTCTCTATGTACACTGCAATGTGCAGTACCTCGCTTTCTACGCGACAGTACCTCACTTTCTACGCGACAGTACCTCACTTTCTACGCAACAGTACCTCCCTATGTACGCGACAGTACCTCTCTATGTACACGACAGTACCTCTCTGTGTATGCGACAGTACCTCTCTGTGTACACGACAGTATCTCTCTATGTACGCGACAGTACCTCTCTATGTACGCGACCGTACCTCTGTATGTACGCGACAGTACCCTATTTTGTACGCAACAGTACCCCACTTTATTCGCGACAGAACCTCTCTATGTACGCGACAGTACCCTACTTTGTCCGCGACAGTACCTCTCTATGTACGCGAATATCTCTCTTTATTTGGCTTTCATTGATTACACTAAAAGTTTTGACAGTGTCAAGCACTCAGCCATATTCCAAGCCCTCCACAACCAAAACATAGATGACACATACATAGATCTCATAAAAATCATATACGCCAATAGTACCGCTAATATAAAATTGAATAAAGCTGGTGCAACATTCCGAGTCCTCAAAGGGGTTAAACAAGAGGACCCGCTCTCTCCAAAACTTTTTACGAGTGTTCTCGAAGAAATATTTCGAAAGCTGGCAGCCCGATGGGCGACAAAGGGTATTGAAGTGGGAAACAGAAGGCTGACAAATCTTCGGTTTGCCGACGATATTATTCTCTTTGCACCCACAGCCTCAGAATTAGAAAGCATGCTTGAAGACCTAAGCGCTGCAAGCCTCGAGGTGGGATTAGCGATGAATCGGTCCAAAACACAAATAATGACCAATAGCACGAAACGTCGGATCGAGGTAGACGGGCAAGAAATACACTAGTCGACGAGTATATCTACTTGGGCCAGCTAGTCTCTTTTGAAAATAGACAAGGAAAGGAAGTCGATCGTCGAATCGAAAACGCCTGGAAGAGTTACTGGTCCATGAAGACGCTGATGAAGGGCGATTTGCCAATGTCCCTGAAACGCAGACTTATCGACATGTGTATTCTACCCGTCCTAACCTACGGTGCTCAGACCTGGTCATTGACTGAGTCGCAAAGGTTCCAGATCGGGCTTTGCCAAAGAGCAATGGAGCGCAACATTTTGGGAGTAAGAATAGCCGACCGAATGAGAAACAGCACGCTGCGCTCCAAAACGGGTGTAACAGACGCGATTACTAAGGCTGCCAAGCTAAAGTGGGATTGGGCGGGTCATGCTAGCCGCATGCATCCCGACCGCTGGGCAAAGATTACCACAGACTGGGTACCAGAAGACGGACGCCGCCGCCGTGTCGTGGTCGACCTAGGAAAAGATGGCGTGATGAGCTGGATGCATACCAGCCAGGCTGGCCAACGGTGGCGCAGGAACGAGAGGACTGGAAGACCCAGCAGTGGGACAGTATAGGCTACTAAAAAAAAAAAAAGGTGTAGGTTGTTAATTGTTATAGTACCTGTCTGTAGTAATATTATAAACCGACTTTCAAAGTATGAAATAAAACTTATTTTCTATAAAATTCCCCTTTAAAATTTGCCTAAAATTACTAAAATTAAAACTATTTCTCTACTCAATCTATTTAAATTTGAAGTCACCGTGTTTCACTTCAAAAAAAAAAAACAATAATAAGTAAATGAAAATAGCTCGTAAAATTAAGTAAGCTAGCTTTTCGGACCTCCAGTCTTTTCTAGGAAGGCATTAGGAATGATTAATTGCTTTATAAAAATGACTATGTTAATATGTTACTCGTATCCTACGTGTTTGCATGCCAATACTATTTTATTTATGTACACTGTGTACTAAACACTATTGTATTAGAAGACAGTGGCTTCCAAAGTTTCAGGAGCGCTCTTCATTTAAAAGTAGAAAATTTACTATATAAAGTAATATTTTAAACGCTGCTTCAGATTATAAAATATACTAAATTAACTCTGGCAAGGCAGACGATATAATACAGAGATAATAATACATTTTTTTCATGGCAAATTACGGTAAATAGCAGGTATGTACCTCATAGGTAATAAAGCTATTTCATTAAACAAGTATCTTTCATTTAACCTATTATGTGAACGCCTACGTGTGCCATTTATTTTTTAAATATGTAATAATAAATTAATCATAACTATTTTATATTTACCTGTTTACTTCCGCATCTTTGATTTATATATTAAAACTAGTTTGGACATTAAATTTAAATTCTAACTTGTTTTCGTACATATTTTATTTGCAAAAATTTTCCTGTCAAGGCCTATTTTGCAAAATTTTCCGTTTAGTATTTATTTGTAACAAGATAATTTTTAATGATATTGAAGCAGAATATTATGTTTATATTGTTGCCCAAAAAGACACTGCAAGTTCGAGTCGGAATCGCGCACGAAGGGTTCCGTACAAAACGGCAAAAAATCACGTTTTTGTAGGGGAGGCTGGGAGCCCTACTTAATTTTTTTCGTTCTGTTTTCAGTATGTGTTGTTATAGCGGCAACAGATATACATCATTTGTAAAAAATTTCACTATCTAGCTATCACGGTTGAGATACAGCCTGGTGACAGACGGACGGACAGATAGCGGATTCTCAGTATTAAGGTCCTGTTTGTATCCTTTGTTATGAAGCCCTAAAAACTAGTTAGGCAAAGTCAACCTATGCCCTTCTGCATGGGCGTAGCCAGGAGGTGGTTTAGGGGGTTCAAACCCCCCCGAAATGGGCCGGCTGGTATATACAGAGATCTGACCCGTATACAGAAGCGTATTTAGAAATTTTGCGCCCCAGGCCAATTAACATGTTTTGCCGCTCCATTAACCCTATTTGAAAGATGATTTTTTAAAGTTATTTTAGAAAAAAAAAACAACAGCCTAAAACAGAACTTTGATACTAATTTTGACGACCTCCGTGGCTCAGTGGTGAGCGCAGTGACGTTTTAGCCGGAGGTCGCGGGGAACAAAAAGTTTTCTGTGTTCCTGGGTCATGGATGTATATTAAATATGTGTATAATATAATAAAAAACTTAAATATAAGTATAGTATAAAAAGTATTAAATATATTTCCGTTGTCTGGTACCCGTAACACAAGTTCTTCGGATACTTACCACGGGGCCAGACTGACGTGGTGTGAAGCGTCCATAGATATTATTATTATTATTTGTACTATATTATGTATTATGTGTTTATGTTAAATGCGTTCAAACTGAGAAAGCGAGGAAAGTTTTTTTACTCCTTTGGCTGTTAAAATGTTTTTAAACTTTAAACCCTGAAATACTGTTGTACTTTACAAAAAAAAAAAAAAACAATAAAATCAATAGCCAAAACAGAAATCGCGAACCTGGCTACGCCCATGCCCTTCTGTACTACTATAAACTCTATGCCCCTGATGTTGTGTGCACAATATTGAAAAAAAAAACTTGAGAGGTGTCAAGGGACACCCGGATGGAACGAAGTTCCGGATGAAAATATCTGGCTTGCTTTCTATAAGAGAGAGAGAGAGAGAGACAGACAGAGAAACATGCGACGCCGCACAGCTTACAATAGCTTACTATAGCAAAAAAAAAAAAAGACATACAGACAGACAATTGTACATGTATATATAAAATAAATAATAATACAATATCCGAACCGATATTATCCATACATAAATTACATACATACATACATACATACATACATACATACATACATACATACATACATACATACATACATACATACATACATACATACATACATACATACACACATACATACATACATACATCAATATAATAAATGTATACGCGTAAATATTTAATTTTTATAAAAAATAAAATTATCTTTTGTAATTAAAAAAGTGTCGTGACAACTTTTCGTAAGAATTTTTTCCGTCTAGCCCCCTTTCACAACGCGCGATAAGGAACTTCGTTCCAAAAAAAACTTTGAGAGCCACTGCTACAGTATTTAGTATGGTGGCCACGTTTTCGTACATCACGGCGTACATCAAGCGTTTGTAATTGGAGACTCGATTATCATTCAAAAATTTAACACACCTACCTACATTGGCGGTGGTTATATAACATACTAGCTGATGCCCACGACTTCGTCCGCGTCAACTGATGGCGCAATAATACATTAATTTCCACCAAATTTGATTACCATAAAAAAGGTTATAGTGAGTCAATTTTAAAAGATAGACATATACTGTCGAAGACATTTTTTTAGATGATTTAAAGAGGAATAATTATTTCATTCTTTGAAATTCTTTTTCATACGTATTCTTTGGGTAACTTGAACCGTTTACGCAGCCCACGCAACGGAAGCCTTCAAACGTGAATAATTTTACCCGTTTTGCAACATTTTTCACTGATGCTATGCTCCTATTGGTCGCAGCGTAATTCTATGTAGCTTAAAACCTTCCTCGACAAAGGGAATATCCAACACAAAAATAATTTTTCAATTCGATATAGCAGTTCCTTAGATCAGCGCGATCAAACAAACAACGGAAGCCCTCAAAGGTGAATAATTTTCTTCTCTCCTATTGGTCGCAGCGTGATGTTAAATACCTTAAAGCCTCCCTCGATAAATGGACTATCCAACACAAAAATATTTTTTCAATTCGAACCAGTAGTTCCTGAGATTAGCGCGTTCAAACAAATAAACTCTTCAGCTTTATAATATAAGTATAGATTATCACTAGCTGCTCCCTGCGTGTCCGTCCTCAGTGAAGATATGCTGGTGGTACAGGGCTAAAATAAATATGTAGTAACAATTCATGCGTTATTTCAGGCTGGTTTTCTGTAAGGCTAATGTATCTCCAATCGCACCGGTCTATTCGCAGAGTAATTAACTCACCCACTTGTACCGAAACTTGGTTCTCCCACGTAAAATGTATTCCTACTGCTACTATACGGAGTCTCTCTACGTGGTGGAATCAGAAATGAGAAAATCCGTAGCAGAACTAAAGTTACCGACATAGCCCGGCGCATTAGCAAGGTAAAGTGGCAATGGGCTGGACATATAGCCCGTAGACCCAATGCCCGCTGGGGCCGAAAGGTTCTTGAGTGGAGACCACGAACTGGACGTCGAACGTAGCCTTCCACCAGGTGGACAGATGACCTGAGAAAAGTCGCAGGGAGTCGGTGGATACACTGTACATCCTACAGTGGACGTCACCAGTGACCAGGCTGAAACGAAACTGCTATTATAAATGTGAAAGTTTGTGAGGATGGATGGATGTTTGTTACTCTTTAACGCTAAAACTACTGAACGGATTTTGATGAAATTTACCATGGTAGTAGTTTAAGCTCTGAAATAACACATAGTATAGACGGAGCCGCGGGAAAAAGCAGGTAATAATTTTATTATGTACTTGCTGTTATGGGCTCCACCCACGTAAATATAGTATACCACGGTAACACTACTTTTTACGGATAAAAAGTATCTTATGTGTTATTTCAGAGCTTAAACTACTCATTACTCAATCAAAACCCTCTGGGTTTCATCAAAATTCAAAACCCAGAGGGTTATTTCTGCTAAATAAAACCTTCAATAATACAATTACAATCAAGTCCCGATACCTACGCTAAAATTGCCAAACGGTATTCTCGTAAACGTTAAACCAACGTGAAACGCGTTGTTATTGGTCCAAACTTCATAAAATCAGTTTATGATAACACGTCGCTTCACTTAGAATACAATCCAAGTCAAATGAAAGTTTACTTTAAAACGAGAATTGAGGTTCAGAGATTAAACTACTAATTTAAATAAGATCATGTTGCCATACCTATTCTAAACTATATGTTGCCTGCGGCCCCGCCCGCGTTTATGTAGTATCCCTTTGGGAATACTGTATTTTTTCGGGATAAAAGTAGCCTATGTTTTAATCCAGAGCCTAAACTACTACCATACCAAATTTCATCAAAATCCGTTCAGTAGATTTTGCGTGAAAGAGTAAAAAACATCCATCCATCCATCCTCACAAACTTTCACATTTATAATATTATATTCTAAATATGGCAACATGATCTAGTTAAAAATTTCAAGCAAATTACATTAAAATCCCTTCAGTAGTTTTTGCGTGACAAACATCCATCCATACATCCATCTATCCATCCATCCATCCTCACAAACTTTCACATTTATAATAGAAGTAGTACGTACTTAATTTAAGTAGGAATTTATAAAAGCAAGCAAAGTCGACTCGCGGTTAAGGGGTGGTTAAATAAAATCGATTTTTGTGTTTATCTACTCCATGTTTGTTTGTGTAGGCGATAATCTTATCATGATAATATTATATTGAACCGAAAATGCCAATATGCTAATCATTTTAACAAACATACGCATGTCTAAAAGGTAAACATATAAAATAAGGTATTGCAGTGGTGAAATCTGGTTCTCTTTCGTAGGGAATCTCTACTCGTCCAGAGATGGCGAATCTTTACGAATAGTCGTGCTATGTTTCTAAAGAAAATTTTAATGAGGACATAAACGTGCCATCAAATAATTTTTCTTTGTGATTCAGAGGCGTATTTAAAGATTTGGCGCCCGGGCCAATTAAATTTGCAGCCTACCTTTTTTTAAGTGAAAACTGCTTTAGTGGCTTTGTGCACTTTTCTTGGGATGGGTAAAAAATGTTAAACTCGTTGTTTGCTGTTTAGTTCCCTTACGCGAGCATGAGACTATTTTAGTTCGTATCTAGATGGCGGTTTTTCCAATTTAATTTTCAAGTTTGAACACTTCAGCGCAACCGGTTGTTTTTTTATTTACCTAAGCGTTAGGGGACTTTTAACTATCAACATTTATTTTTTATTTTTAGGTTAAAACTTATAGTTTAAATCCTAAGTATCGGTAATACTGTGTACTTCGGAAAAATACATTCAAATCAAGCTTAAAACCGAAGGTCTAACTAAGTAATATGATATCAGATATGTTCTTTATGTTAAACGCGAGTGAGCGAAGCGAGCGAGCAAAATTTTTTCCGGGGGGGGGGGGGTGCATTACGCATACCACCCAGGCGCAGGGGACACCCGAGTGGTTATGTGGGACTCCCGTATAGGCTAATGAGACCCACGGTATACCCACTAAAAACCACCCCCCACCTTCCTCCTCACCGCCCTGTGACGGGGCCACGGGAACGATAAACACATCCGCGACCCCGCCGGCGGAAGCCGCCCACAAGCGGCTCCATCTAAGGCCCGAAGGCCCCAGGCGCACCAGATGGTAAGGTGCGCCTCCCTCCTCGGCCTCCACCAGTACTGTAGCAGACTCCCCCCGAGTCTGCTATTAGGAGGCCATGGATACCAGATAAACTGGTACCCGGTGGCAGATCAGGTCTGTGGTTCTGTCACCGACCACACCGCGGTCGCAGAAGATAGGGCAAGCGGCGCACCGCAATACCGATATGCCTCTTCCTCTGCGGCCCCACCAACGCCGTTTCGACGGAACGGCCCCGCCAGCTCGCAGGGGGTAGGGAGAGTGGCGTACCGTAATACCATCACGCCTCTCCCCTTGCGATCCCTCCACGGCCGAAGAAGATAGGGAGAACGGCGCACCGGCACCGCAATACCGGCACTCCTCTTCTTCTGCGGTCCCACCTCCACGCGCGTCTTCAGCGGACATGTTCAGCCCGTTGGGAGCGCCCTCCTCGGGCCAGCCGGTGGCAAACAGGCCGGCCCCGGTTGCCTCTTACCGTGGTTTCACCGTGGGTGACCAGTCCACGGTTACTAAGCCCCACCACCACGACAAGGCGTGCAACCATCGGGGGTTGTCTATTTCACCTGTAAAAAAAAATGTTTAACCTTAAACCGTGAAAAATTGTATACTTCGGAAAAATAAAATAAATAGCCTAAAACTGAACTTCGGAAGTTCTTTACGTCAAATGCGACCGAGCAAGCGAGCAAAATTAGTAGTAGTAGTAACTAGTAACTTCTAGTTAAGGGCACGTTTACAAATGTGACATAAATTAGCTGTTTTTGGTCCATTTTGCGACCAAATGAAAAAAAAATCCTACAAAACTAACAATTGTCATCTAGAATTCTTCATATAAAATATTAAAAAAATAATAATTTTTAGTATCTATAACCTCTTCACACAAAATTTATAAAATGAGGTCATGCTTAGGAACATATTCTGCTTTTAAGTAGTTAGCTTCGTTTGTTTAAATTTTAAAGATAGAGCGGATATAATGACCTTAAGTTATGTACTAAAAATAATTCAACAATAATAAAAATTGATTTGGAAAAAACTGAGGGAAATCGTACCTAAGTCTCCTCAAAATTGAAATTTCGTGATGTGCCCTCAATAGTGAAAAAAATCTAACTTCTGAACGCGCTAATCAGGAACTACTAGTTCGAATTGAAAAATTATTTGTGTTGGATAGTCCATTTATCGAGGAAGGCTTTAGGCTATATAACATCACGCTGCGACCAATAGGAGCGAAGAATTAGGGGAAAATGTGGAAAAAACGGGAAAAATTATTAATCTTTGAGGGCTTCCGTAGTTTGTTTGAACGCGATGATCTCAGGAACTGCTATATCGAATTAAAAAAATCTTTTTGTGTTGGATAATCCATTTGTTGAGGAAGGCTTTAAGCTATATAACATTACGCTGCGACCAATAGGAGCAAAGCGTCATTCAGTGAAAATGTTGCAAACAGGAAACATTATTCATATTTGAGGGCTTACGTTGCGTGCGCTGCGTGAATGAATGATAATTATAATAATAATCTTCAAATGATTTAAAAAATGTCTGCCTCAGTATCTTTTAAGATTGACTCACTATAACGTTTTTTATGGTAATCAAATTTAATCGAAATATAATTATTGCGCCATCAGTTGATGCGGACAAAGTCGCGGGCAACAGCTAGTCATATAATAAAAATATTTGTAATAATTTTTAAACTCTCTACATATTTGTAATAGTTTTTAAACTCACTACGGGTAGTGAGTTTAAAAATTATTACAAATATTTTGATGAACGCGAAGGGGTATTAAATTAAAATTCATATGAAATACTCAGATCTATAATACCTTTAAGCTGTAACAAAATCACTACCTACACTAGTTTGTACGGAACCCTCGGTGCTCGGCTCGCACTTGGCCGGTTTTTGTAACACTGTCTGGATTTACTGCACAAAATATTTATTAGATAAAAATAACCTCCTCCACGTCTGTGAATATTTAAATAGTTAAAGAATCACTAATTTAAAAAATCATCACATCGGTATTTGTATGAGATCGCGCACCTCCACGTCAATTAAATTACAAGTACCTGGGTAACTGAGCTTTGCTCGGAGTTCTGATAAATTAAAAGAAATAAAATGCATCACAAAATATTTATTTGACCGGGGTTCGAAACTACCATATCCAAATTTTCGAGCAAAGCAAAAATTATATTACAATATTAGCAAAAATTGTATGCATTACGCATACCAATTATAGCCCAAGAGCTACTGAGAAATTTAGAGTAGGTATTTGAGGCACGATGAAACCTTGTCCTGTACTTCTCCTATTGTACCTCAACACGATAATGCAGGCCTGGCTGGTCAGAATCGGAACTTAGCCAAGTTACAAATTTTTGAAAAGTACATTTTTAATGCCAAAAATCCATGTTTGAGGCGCTTTGAAATTTTGATATACAGTTAGTATAATGAATAAGGAGTTGGGGAAAAAAAAGGCCATGTAATTTAGTTGGAACTTTAACCTAGCCATGTCAGATTAAAAGTAAATAAACTGGCTTTTGATTCATGATTTTCTGACATCTATTGGTCTGGTATTTGGAAATTTCGGTATTGTTTAAAGAACTGCAAGCATATGCCAGTTTGTATCTTACAGTAATCATCATCATCTTATTAACAAATTAGTGAAAACTTAGCGCGTATTCAATTATACATTCGATCGTTTATTTTAGACATTCTTAAGATGTATTAATAATAACTTAACAAAATATATTATCACAAAAAAGTATGAAATTATTATTTTTAAACAAAAAAATAAACCGACTTCCAAAGTAAAAATACACAAAAAAAATGAAATAAAGCTTATTTTCTAAATTATTTCCCTTTTAAATTGGGCTAAAACTTTAACTATTTCTCTACTCAATCTTCTTAATTTTGAAGTCAGTACCAGCAAATTTGAACGTAAGTTCTATAAAATATTGTTGGGTATTGTTTGGGCTGGTAGCGACTTTGGAAGTCAAACCGACTTTTTTTGTTTACCCATTGGCAATGGGAATGGCACCCATTTAGATCTCACATCTTTTGTCGTTGAAGTCAACAACCAGGGCATATATCATAATATTGAACTTGACTCTCATTTCACATTTATGTTTTTGATAGAATATCATTACTTTTTGTACATAAACTATACATAGTAGGTACTTATTTATAACAAAATAATTACCAAAGTTAAGTTTTCCTAATAGAATCAATTAAGTGAATTATTTTTAAACAAAAACGTCGGTTTGACTTCCAAAGTCGCTACCAACACAAACAATACCCTACAAAATTTTATAGAACTTACGTTCAAATTTGCTGGTACCGACTTAAAAATTAAGAAGATTGAGTAGAGAAATTGTAAAAAAATTTAGTTAAATTTAAAAGGGAAATTATTTAGAAGTTTTATTTCATTTTTTTGTGTACTTTTGGAAGTCGGTTTAATTTTTTGTTTAAAAATAATAATTTCATACATTTTAGTGATATATTTTGTTAAGTTATTATTAATACATCTTAAGGACGTCTTAAATAAACGATCGAATGTATAATTGAATAAGCGCTAAGTTTTCACTAATTTGTTAATAAGATGATGATGATTACTATAAGATACAAACTGGCATAAGCTTGCAGTTCTTTAAACAATACCGAAATTTCCAAACACATATCCTTAAAGACAGGAGTTCTGTTCACTGCTTTTGGATCCAGGTTATACCAAGGATCCAAAAGCACCAAGGTGCAACATCTTATTTTTTGGTAGCATATGCCTTATGTTACTTGAGTAAAAGTCAAAATCACTATATGTATCGATATAAATTTCGAGGAGTTCCCTCGATTCCTCATGGATCGCATCATCAGGTTTCCACTTTAGTGACTAAAGGACCAATTTCGAATTAAACCCTTTACAACAAAATAATTTGCAAATAGGTCCATAAACGGCAGAGTTATGTTCAAAGATCTCCGAGTTAGTGTAAAATACTATGAGAAGAGCCTTTTATATCATAATAATGTGATGATGTATTAAATTAACCCTTAACATCACAAAAAAAAATATTTGAAAATCGGTTCATAAACGACGAAGTTATCTGCTACAAACATAATATTGATTTTTTAGGTCATCTGGAACTGGGTTAGAGTTTTGATCTATAGGTTAGTCAGTGATCAAAATGGCGATTTTTGGACGTTAATATCTAAATAACCGTTTGGGCTCCAAATGGTTCGTGTAATATTACACACGGTGCCGCTCGTCAGTTCTGTTATTTGAACTTGGCTTGACACACTACCGCGTGTCTAGATTTGTTTTTTATATACAATTTGTCGAGTAAATTAGACTATTGCACAATATATAATTTTATTGCACACAATATTGTATAAACAACGAATGGATATCTTCGATTTTTATAGGAAAACCAATTAAAAACGACTCATATCGACTTTGCGAAAATTATCAAGACCACGTAGTTCTTTGATTCTTCCTAGATGTCGCTTTACGTTTATAGTTAACTAAACTATTATTTAAAACATGTAGATGGTAGGTTATGCTGGTTCGTATGCCATTTCTATTTCAATAATACCTATTTGTTTTATAAATACATTATGACGAGTAAGTTTATTGCACAATACGCAAATTTTATTTTTTGACCACGTAGTTCTTTGAGGGCTTCATAGATGTCGCATTTTCGCCCATAAGTATTATTGCAGTTCATAAAATGACCAATAGATGTCAGAAAATCATAAATCGAAAGCCAGTTTATTTACTTTTAATCTGACATGGCTAGGTTAAAGTTCCAACTAAATTACATGGCCTTTTTTTCCCCAACTCCTTATTCATTATACTAACTGTATATCAAAATTTCAAAGCGCCTCAAACATGGATTTTTGGCATTAAAAAATGGACTTTTCAAAATTTTGTAACTTGGCTAAGTTCCGCTTCTGACTAGCCAGGCCTGCATTCTCGTGTTGAGGTACAATAGGAGAAGTACAGGACACGGTTTCAACGTGCCTCAAATACCTACTCTAAATTTCTTAGTAGCTCTCCAGCTATTACCAATCTGTCAATCGGACTGACATAATAGGGGATCGGACTACATCTGAAATATTTAGTTTCATTAATATATTCAGAAATATTAAGGCATTACTACTTGGTAAATGTAAAAAAATATATTATTTTATGTGTAGTTTACTAATAAAATACATTTAAAAAGTACAAAAAAAAAATTTTTTTTTTTTGCGAAATTGATAAACAAAACCTACATCATTAGTTTACTCACATCATAATATACAAAAACATTCATTATGGTAAGTATGAACTTAAACGCACAAATATGGGAGATATTTACAAATATATTCCTGCGGCCATATACTTCATATACTTACTACTACTTACTACTGTACCTTTGAAAATATTGACTTTTGATATACGGTTTCTTCTGAGAAGTTACTCATATTTAAGGTACTATTCCTTTATGCAATAAAAAAAATCAGTCCGCTTGCCTATTGAGTCAAAATTATCTTGTATAATATTATCCCACCAAAAACATTCTGTAAAAAACTAGCCAAGTCTCGATAGAGCTGCTTGTTTATCTCTAAAAAGTAGTGAAATCTAGACAATGTCGTGCCAAGTCTAAGGTTCCTTACTGCGATTTCTTTATTATTATAGTTAATGTTGTGTGACTTGGCCGTTGAAGGGTACATAATGGTACAAAAGGGGCTCCATGACACCATTGCTCCAATACATGTGTTCTACAATCAACAACAGCCTAAAATGAGACACTACTCACTAGCGTCCAATTACCAATACCAGTATGGGCTATTATCTCGCTTAACAAACATAGGTAGTTACAACAGATATACATTACGTGTAAACAAAATTGACTTGTACCCACTTGTAACGTATAAAGAATGTTCAACGGCCAAGTCACACAACATTAACTATAATAATAAAGAAATCGCAGTAAGGAACCTTAGACTTGGCACGACATTGTCTAGATTTCACTACTTTTTAGAGATAAACAAGCAGCTCTATCGAGACTTGGCTAGTTTTTTACAGAATGTTTTTGGTGGGATTTCACTTCTTTTTGTAGAAACGTGGGCATATTGATTTATTTTACTAGATTTCAGTGTAATTTGTTTATTTAATTTGTGTAATGATCGAGTACAATAAAGTTAATCGTTCGACTATTTCTTCTTGTAAACTTGTAAATATAAGTACAAAAGCCAGTCTAGTCTTATCCAGAGTTTTCCTTTAATTTTATTTATATGCGTATCAAAAGCAGAAAGGGAGGCATTCGCCCAGCAGTGGAATGCTACGGACTAGATTAAATTAGAAGGTGTGTCCCACTTCACTAGGTTTTTGAAATGACAGTCGATTTTTTTATGTACCAATAGTAGAAGGGGGGCATTACCATATCTCTAATCAGCTGAAACCAGCCGAGGATTCTTCATCAGATACTTCAGACCTTCGATTTTTGACATCAAATGAAGCGGCCCACCACCATGTTGAATATTTTTTGTAAAGGCGGTATGTCGATCTCTAATAATTTGGTTGAGCTCTTGTGTTTTCTAATCAGGGTCACCAGGTACTCCAGATGTTCGATTATCCTAGTTTTTATAGTTTTCCCTTTATGTGGCCATTAAACCCTAACTCTGTACCAAATTTCAGCTCTCTGAGTTCATGAGAAGTACTAGTTCTATTCTGATGATCATGAGTGACTGACTGAGTGAGTGAGTGTCATAAATTCAAAACTTTGCTTTCGCTTAACTTCGGAACTAAATGACCTACAGACTTAAAATTTTGGATTTTAAGTATGTGATTATAGCTTACTAGATGACGAAAATTTCTGCGTTCTGGTCTTATCCAGAGCTCCTCAAATAGGGGCCTGAAAATGCGGCGAAATGGTTCTAGTAAAGAATGGTACGACAGTGTTTGCTTCGCGCTCGATTGACGGGGGCACTGCCGTGCCCCCAGACCGACGTTCTGGTCTTATCCAGAGGTTCTCAAATAGGGGCCTGAAATGCGGCGAAATGGTTACGGTAAATAATGGTACGGCAGTGTTTGCTTCGCGCTCGACTTGGCGGGGGCACTGCTGTGCCCCCAGATCAACGTTCTGGTCTTATCCAGAGGATTTCAAATAGGGGCCTGAAAATGCGGCGAAATGGTTCCAGTAAAGAATGGTACGACAGTGTTTGCTTCGCGCTTGACTTGGCGGGGGCACTGCCGTGCCCCCAGATCGACGTTCTGGTCTTATCCAGAGGTTCTCAAATAGGGGCCTGAAAATGCGGCGAAATGGTTCCAGTAAATAATGGTACGGCAGTGTTTGCTTCGCGCTCGACTTGGCGGGGGCACTGCAGTGCCCCCAGATCGACGTTCTGGTCTTATCCAGAGGTTCTCAAATAGGGGCCTGAAAATGCGGCGAAATGGTTCCAGTAAATAATGGTACGGCAGTGTTTGCTTCGCGCTCGACTTGGCGTGGGCACTGCAGTGCCCCCAGATCGACGTTCTGGTCTTATCCAGAGGTTCTCAAATAGGGGCCTGAAAATGCGGCGAAATGGTTCCAGTAAAGAATGGTTCGGCAGTGTTTGCTTCGCGCTCGACTTGGTGGGGGCACTGCCGTGCCCCCAGATCGACGTTCTGGTCTTATCCAGAGGTTCTCAAATAGGGACCTGAAAATGCGGCGAAATGGTTCCAGTAAAGAATGGTACGGCAGTGATTGCTTCGCGCTCGACTTGGCGGGGGCACTGCCGTGCCCCCAGATCGATTATCCTAGTTTTTATAGTTTTCCCTTTATGTGGCCATTAAACCCTAACTCTGTACCAAATTTCAGCTCTCTGAGTTTATGGGAAGTACTAGTTCTATTTTGATGATCATGAGTGAGTGTATAAGTGAGTGAGTGAGTGAGTGAGTGTCATAAATGCGAAACTTTGCTTTCGCTTAACTTCGGAACTAAATGACCTACAGACTTGAAATTTTGGATTTTAAGTATGTGATTATAGCTTACTGGATGACGAAAATTTCTGCGTTCTGGTCTTATCCAGAGGTTCTCAAATAGGGGCCTGAAAATGCGGCGAAATGGTTCCAGTAAAGGATGGTACGGCAGTGTTTGCTTCGCGCTCGACTTGGCGGGGGCACTGCCGTGCCCCCAGATAGTAGAATAAAGGTATTTTAAAACAATGTTCTTTTTCAACATTATAAAAAAGTCGAATTTAATATTTTTAAAGACGCGACCAAATATGCGGAAAATAATACCAGCTTGCAATTTCTTACATTTTTAAATTGTACAATCACAAACAAAAGTGGTTCGTCGATTTTTTTTTACTTAATATGAATGTATTTTTATATATTATATTCTTTAATTGAATATTAATATATTATTTATAATGTTGTGATGAAAATAATGAAATTAATTTTATTATTAATTTACGTTAAGTTTTTAAGTCATTTGTTAAATTAAATGATTACATGTAGCTCACAACTTTGGAAACTGAAAACACACGTGTGACACGTGTCCCACAAATGTTTTAGTCTGAATATTTGCGCGTAAGGGTTAACGTCTACCATAAGCTTTCAAGGTTAAGGTATTAAGCCGGTTTAGACACGCACAATTTAATTCCTAGGAACACTACAAAATGATAATATGTAAATTCACCCTTGCTGTAAATTATATTAGACGTTACGTATGTGTTAATAACGTTGTAGATATTACGAAGCGCTTGATACTAGATATTTTTGGAAATACAAATACTTGTATCATTTTATAAAAAGTGTATTTATGTAATCTTTTCATTGTTCGTTCAAGTAGTTAGTCTAGTTTTAGCTAACCTATTATAATATCTATTGATAGAATGAGTTCAACATTTTGTGCTATATCTAATTTGTTAGTACATAATATGTAAATATATTTTGTGCTAAACAGCGTGTACCTAATTATTCGCATAGACAATGAGCTGGCCATAACCTCGCGATATTAAAAATAAATTGTGAAGTGTATGGCAACACCAAGTCCGCCCAGCCTGCGTTCCACATTCGAAATAATAATTGTATTAAGGAAACATGAGCGCGGCGCATGTGTTTGTTTGTTTGTTTACCAGTCGGTGACGTCATGTGTTTATTCTCGCGAGTGAGTTGGGCCCCGTTTATCCCGAACCATTTCTTTTTTATTTGTTTTTTATTTCTACTACAGAGGTTATTTTTGATTGATTAGTAATATTTTTTTTAAATGCAGCACTAAAGTAGATGTTGGTAAACCATTACACATGTTCCAATTGCACATATTTTTGTACTTGTGTATATTTTTAACCAAAATAAGTACCTAGTAGAAATGAATGTTGTGAAAATTTAAATCAAAATACTCGTATAATGGAAAAAAGCGCAAATAAAAATACTAAGTAAGTATAGATTTTTAATAATCTATAATGAAAGAAATAAAAATATGTCTTTATGGATACTCAATGATGCTACTTTCTAAAATTATTTTTAGTAGGTGAATTCCTTAATATCTACATGTAATTTAAGTATTATTTTGCACAGACTTTATACTTTTTAGATTTTTGGCCGTGGCAGCAAAAATCCAGTAGGTTCGTCTTTATTACTAATTAATGTTTGTGGCTACAAATAATAATTGTGCTACTTATGCAAACTTAAAATAAGCCTTATCGTGCAACCTTATTATATTTTAGTGTGAGGTCAGTGATAATCTCAAGTTCGCGAATTAAAAAATAAGATTTGCGATTGTGAGGTCGCGGTGCGCGGTGGCCCAGTCGCCCCTTGTTTACACACGCACACAGCGGCGCGCACGCACACACGGCCGCGCCCGTCGTGCCGCTTATTTAGGTATATTGTTGTTTATTTTATTCGGCGCTATGCTCTACCACGGGGCGAGCCTTTCGACTCAGTTTTAACGCGCACGTTTTATGAAACGACAACTATGCCTCGATGTTCGCTCGCCGCCGATATTTATTCATATCGGAACCTCTAGCACAAAAATAGCGCCGCGGTAAACAAATTCGTGATATTATTGGCGGCACCGAATACGATTGATAATTTTTTAATTTTTTTCGCACACGTTTTTCTGTTGACGGCCAGTGTCTTCGCGAATCTTAAAAGTAGTTAATCATAGTTTATTTATAACGCGCAACGTGTGTTAATAAAATTGTGGCCTCGTGTTGTTTTGTCGACTTACATTGCAAATTGATATGGTGAAAAACAATATTTGGAAAAAGTAATAAAAATTTAACTATTGTTATATTTTGAATTCTAAATAAAGTACTTATAATATTTTTGGCCGTGATCTTTCTATTGATAAAATAAACGGTTTATCAGATCGGTTTATTTTTGTAAAAAAAGTTGTAACTTGAAGTTCGCGCATTTTAAAGTTCAAAATTTAAATTTGAATTTCGGCGGGAGCGTTCGGAGGTGCTAAGGAGTTCGGGACCGAAAGTTTTAAAAAGTGTTGAGCACACATCAAATACGAGTGTTTTTTCAACGCGTTTTCGAGGCTAAGCGCTAGTTGTTTGAACAAGTGTGTTTTCTAATGGATTTATTTTAAGGTGAGTTTAAATTTACTTGTGTTGGTGTTTGTATTGTTTGCTCTAAGTTTTCTGTGTGTGTGCTCGCCGGTGGCGGGAAAGCGAATACCTAGCCGGTTCTGCGGCTGTGTGCGTGCACAAACAATACGTGCGTGTGTGTACTTATTGTCACTTCATGTGAGAGGGGAGACGGAGGGAGCTAGTTGTCATGTATTTAGGCGAAGACGAAACTTTGATGAGTTGACTTTTTAATTTATTATTTAAATGTGTCTGAACAAACTGCACAAATTATTCAAGAGGCTATAATCAGACCGGCTGTAAATTGTATTTGATGTTTTGTTTAATTATTACCTCTACATGAAACTCATACTATAACTATTGTCTATTTTTTTTAACTTTACATAATAAGATTATAGTATGACAACATCACTAATAATATTAATGTAATGTTTTTAATATGATAAAGATCTTATAGTAAATATAGATCTAAATATATAATTGATCTATCAATACGTAATTGCACTACTGAGAATACAGTAGCGAAACACAATAGCTCGAAGGCTTCATAATATTGTTTTTGTTTTGTGTGCCATATGATTCACATTATGTACTATCTAGCTTAGTTTTTACTGTACGAGGCTACAGGTTTACCACAATCTATGTAGATCATATTCGCGTTTCACAGCTGAATCACACTTGTTTGAGGAGAGCGGAAGTTGGAGCCTCACCATCGCTTCTTTGTAACCGCTAAAACCTTTTCCTGTACATCATAGACTTAAAGAATATAATTTCCTTATTGAAATTGACTGGCTATAAAGAGACATAGCGATCCTGCGGCTAGAAGTCCTTTTCTAACGTGCTGTGAAAAGCGCAACGATTATTTCCTCTCTTTTTAGAGAATAGTCAATTCTATGATTATGGTGTTACTCAGTAATAATATATCGACAAGATTTCATTATAAATTATTAACAAAAAACAGATAAAGGCTATAATAGTTAGTATACCTAGAATATATTAGAACACAATTACCTATTCTTACTATTGACTTTATTGTGTGACTTACGAGTAATACAGCATTAGGCACAAAGACACCTAAAAGTTAATTTTATGCAATGCGGAAATATTCTTAAAACTAGTTTGTGTTAAATAAAAGATATTCGCAAACATGTATTATAAATAATTAATTAGGTTAATCCATAAATTTATCAAATCGGCACATGTGAATTTACGTTATTTTTAGAATGATTTAATACACCAGTATCTAGATTCTTTCATCATAATTCTTAAAATAATACATATTCTATAAAATATTCATTCATTTTCAAAATCTACATTTATCTTTATCGGTTTATTAAATATTTTTTCTAGTTTTCCCTAATAATAATCAATTCAGCGGTCCACCTACTCGCATAGCACACACTCCAGGAAGTTATGACCCGGAAGTTTAGTTTTTTTTAATTATAATATTAGTCTAGGTATTATTTACATATATCCTTTCACGTTAATATTATTAATTTGGCTATTAACAAAGACTAAAGAGATTAAATAAGATTTTAGCAAATAAAATATAAATTAAATACTTTCTGAAAACTGTTTTGTGTATGACTGTACTTACGGTAAATGTCAAACTGCATGAAGTGCATACTGCATAGGTAATAAATATGGCGGAATCATTTATGTACTTATTAGTTACTACTTAAATTTCATTTTTGATTGTTGTTTTTAAAAATTTAAATTAATTTTAAATATAACATTTTCTTTATTAAAAAGTCTTCACACTTTTCTTAAGTAAATATAAATATTTTAATTTTAAAATGAGAATAGAAGAAAATGTAAAACTTTTTTTTTTTTATTTGCATTTAACCAATAATAATTGTGTTGCACCAGCCAGTACTTACATAGTTTCTTACCAAAGAGTTTTAATGAACACCTCTCGTATTTAAACTGTAGGTAGGTATTTTACAAAGCTAGCTTTTTCATATTATAATATGTCTGTATTTAGATACGAAACACATTACAAATACTATCTAAATAGTGTTCACTGGGGTGTGGATTAGATTTGAATGTAAGTTATTATTTATTACTCACAAATTATAATTATAAAATATATTCAGGATGATAACGAGTAACTATAATGTAGAAAATATTTAAATCGTAACTTGTAGGTACATTCATAGACGTATAATATAATAAAGGCTAGCTGTTGCCCGCGGCTCCGGCCGCGTTAATACAGTATCCCTCGGGAACACTGTATTTTTTTGGGATAAAAAGAAGCCTATGTTTTAATCGAGACTCCAGAGCCTTAACTACTAAGATACCAAATTTCATCAAAATCCGTTCCGTGTTTTTCCGCAGTTTTTCTGTGAAAGAGTAATAACCAACTAACAAATATTACTATTTATTAACTGTTCCCCCCGTATCACTATAATTTATTATCTAGAAGTATTTAATATCCAACAGTATTTTAATATCTATAAGTATTAAGTAGTATTAAAAAGCCGGCCAAGTACGAGTCGGACTCGCGCACGAAGGGTTCCGTATCACTATTCCAATATTTTATCCCCCTTACTAATAAACGCTGTATAAGCTTTGAATAGTTACACAGTGTTTTGTCTCCTTCTATCGAATTAAACATGTCACTTGTGTGATGTGAACAAAACACTGTATAACTATTCAAAGCTTATATACAGCGTTTATTAGTAAGGCGGTTAATGTTTCCTTATTACTCAGGTACTTAGTTATTTTCGTACGAATTTTTGCAAGCCTTTCATAAATGAAGCCTCTATAACTCCTGAAAGTCCTGAACTAACAAATTTGTATAAGCCGTTATAGTTTTCCTTCAAAGTTCATCATAGGGATTGGCGTCATGTTTTTTTTTTCGAACCAGCAGAAGTGGACTTTAAAAATGCGCTTTCAAATTGAGTATCTTACAAACGGATACCTAAATTAAAAAATAGTAAAAGCAACCTTTCAATATTTTTAAAATACCTATCTAATGTTACCCCACACTACGGGGTAAACGCGAGAAAAAAAAATCATCCCCACTTTACGTGCAAAAGGTCTCCAAAAAATTATATTATAAAATTATAGAGTTTAAGAAAAATAAGTAGAAATTTTGATAATTTTTATTTTTCTTCTTTTATGATCCAATGTATCCAAAAATTATATTTAAAAAATATACAATTTTTGTAGACAAAAAAATAATGTGAGCGGTGAGTTTTCCTAGGGCTAAACTTTGTAAATAAAATTAACACATACTGTAGTGCTAATATAACTAGCAAAGTTTATTACATTTTTGCCAAACATGTCGTACCTGATCGAGTATTTACAAATTAAATGACGCGAAATCAATTTATTACCGAAGTGGAAATATAGTTAGATCGTGACACGTCATAAATAGATATAACTTTTACCCCTTTATTATTAAAAATAATTAGATAGACAGATAAACACGGCAACATGGATTAGCGTATCCGTGGTGTAAATATTAATATACATACATACATACATATAATCACGCCTTTTTCCCGTAGGGGTAGGCAGGACCGCCACTTTCCCGTAGGGGTAGGCAGAGACCACTTCTTTCCACTTGCTACGATCCTTACATACTTCTTTCGCTTCGTCCACTTTCATTCTTACCATCCATTCCTCCTCTTACATTCAACGTAGCCAAGCGTCTCTCCATGGTCCGCTTTTCGCCTCCGCGAGAACGAGACGTGATGGGTGGCGAACCACATCGCCGCCATTTTGGATACTTAAATTATTTTTGATTGTCCATTGCGTTTCCACGGATTGGTGGAGAGGGTAGGAATAGGGAAAGGGAAGGATAGGTGGTGTGGAAAGGAAGATTGGTAAGTTACAGTGGGAAATAGGGTATGTAGGATATTACTGCCCAGGAGGGCAAGGGATAGGACAGTAATAGCTAGGGAAGCCGGGGTCGCATACCCGTATACTATACCACAACTACCGGACAGGTAAGTTGGGAAGAGTATCCCATGAAATATTAATATAACGCGTTTCAAATGAGAATAGGAACGCCAATGACCTTTTTCTGTCAAACATCACTTGAAAAGTGCGATTTTCAGAAAAACTTATGTATATAATATGAATATTAATAGTCTTGCATCAAATTTAAATAAAAGCGTTAAATAGTAATCAATTATCTAAACATAAATTTAACTATCATAACAGTCTAAATTCGAAACAATATGGCGCCGACTCGATCCTATTCTCATTTGAATCGCACTATAAGGGGCTTTTTTTCCCGACGTTTCGGCAACTCTGCAACAGCTCTAGCCATGGTCACGGCCGCGGCAGCAGCAATACATCCTCCCGTGACAACGGCTGCTGGAAAGTAGGAAAAAAACAGGGCCAAGTGCAAGTCGGACTCGCGCACCGAGGGTTCCGTACAAACTTGTAATAAAAAATAATGGTCCACGGTTTATGCATAAGGTTTATGCTTATGAAATTAAATGTTTTTTTTTTTTATATATTTGAGTTAATTGAATGAAAGGTACATTGCGGTTTACGATTTATGACGTATAAAAAAAGCTACTTAAGTACTAGATCTCGTTCAAACCAATTTTCGGTGAAAGTTTGCATGGTAATGTACATTATATATTTTTTTTAGTTTTATCATTCCCTTATTTTAGAAGTTACGAGGGGGGGGACATTCCGTTTTTTGCCATTTGGCTACGGAACCCTAGAAAGTGCACCGCGTCACAATACGTAAGTGTTTAATTATACAAGAGTAAAATAAATTGATTAAAACGTAAGTAGGTATACCAAAACTATCGTAAGTGGCAACACCATGGTATTTGACACCAATGATGCCTGATGGAAATATGACGGTAGCGGCTCTGGTGGCACCACCAGGACATCACGTCCTAGTAATAAAATATTAGTAGTTGTCCGTAAGTGTTTAATACAATGAATAATATTTGCGTAAACATAAGAAATCATTATTTACTACTAGCTGTTGCTCGCGGCTCCGCCCGCGTAAATTCAGTATCCCTCGGGAACACAGTACTTTTTCGTGATAAAAAGTATCCTATGTTTTAATCCAGAGCTTAATATATTACATACCAATTTTTGTTTCAAAATCCGTTCCGTAGTTTTTGCGTGAAAGAGTATCAAACATCCATGCATACATCCGTTCCTCTATCCATCCATCCTCACAAACTTTCATATTTATAATATACGTATTAGTAGAATTATTAAATTCGCCCAAATCAAAGTGTCATTGTTGAAATATTTTAGACGTGCGCGTTTCTCGGGCGTTTGAGCGAACGCCCGAGAAACGCGGCACGCCTAGTGTGGAGTCAGCCTAATGCAACACAGCCTCCGTGGTCTACAGGTCTAGTGGTTAGAGCTTGGCTCTCGACTCGGAGGTCGGGTGTTCGATTCCCGCATTGGAACAACAAAAATGTTGTTTCCATGTTTGGTTAGGACAATGCAGGCTGATCACCTGATTGTCTGACAAGAAAGATGATCCATGCGTCGGATGGACATGTAAAAAGTCAGACCTGCGCCTGATCTCTCGCCAGTCGTGTCGGTTATCCGTCCCACTAGTTTATGAGAGTAAATAAAGAGAAAGCTTGCTCTTGTGTACTGCGCACACACTTGGGCACTATAAAATTACTGCTGCGTAACTGGCCTGGTTTCAATGAAACCGGCCACCGTCACCGAAATCGGTGTGGGGAGTTATTTACATAATAGGTTGGGGAAAAAGTCTTTTCGCATTATAGTATGTATGAACTTGTCATAAAATATCTTGGGCTATACCAATTGTATCTGGCTGATTTTGGTATCATTAAAAAGTTTTAATTTTACAGAAGACAATCCCAAATTCAAATTAGGTAAATTTGAGATTTTCATTTGTTTTTCTTATTGTTAAAATGAGTGATTCTTATGAAGAATTTCGATACATTTTAAAATTTTATTACAAAAAAGGTAAAAATGCAACACAAGCCGCGAAAAAAATTTGTGATGTTTATGGACCTAATGCAGTATCTGTGAGAGTAGCGCAAATTTGGTTTAAGCGTTTTCAATCCGGAAATTTTGATATCAAAGATGCACGTCGCTCTGGTCGCCCTGTTACGGACAAAACTGTTGCCATTTTTGAAAAAGTGGAGCAAGATCGGCATATTAGTAGTTACGATGTAGCTGAAGAACTGGGGATTGACCACAAAACGGTTTTGGCGCATTTGAAAAAAGCTGGGTACACAAAAAAGCTCGATATTTGGGTGCCTCATGAGCTCACTGAAAGAAACCTAATGAACCGTGTACTCATTTGTGATTCTTTATTACGACGTAATGAAACCGAACCATTTTTGAAGAAGCTGATAACTGTTGATGAAAAGTCACGTACGACAAGAACGTGCGAAAAAGATCGTGGTCAAAGGCCGGTCAGGCTTCACAGACTGTGGCGAAACTCGCAACAAGGTGATGCTGTGTGTGTGGTGGGATTGGAAGGGCATTATTCATTATGAGCTTTTACCGCCAGGCAGGACCATCAATTCTGAACTGTACTGCGAACAACTGATGAGATTAAAGCAAGAAGTTGAGAGAAAGCGGCCGGAATTAATCAACAGAAGGTGTGTGGTTTTTCACCATGATAACGCTAGACCTCACACATCTTTAGCCACGCAGAAAAAATTACGGGAGTTTGGCTGGGAGGTGTTAATGCATACGCCGTAGGTATAGTCCTGACCTTGCACCTTCAGATTTCCACCTGTTTCGGTCGCTGCAGAATTCCTTAGGCAGTGTCAGGTTGACATCACAAGAGGACTGCCAAAACCACTTGTCGCAGTTTTTTCATCAGAAGCCCCAAAAATTTTATAGCAATGGGATCATGTACCTACCAACAAGATGGCAAAAAGTTATATACTTTAGTCACTTGTAAATAAACTTTATAAAAAAACCTTTTGAATTTTTATATAAAATGCGAAGAAACTTTTTCCCCAACCTAATATTAGGCATATTATTATATTTAATGCAATACTGATAAGTAATACATCATAATATGGAGATATTGTTTCTTTGTTTACTTAGATTAAACTGCAGCCGAATGAAGAATAGCGCTACTGTGACCGCCTAGAATTTTAATACGGGAGAAATTTAAATGAACATAAGTAATATAGTTGGGTCAAAAGTTTAGCTACTCTGAAATCCGTGAGACAAACTGGTTTTTTATTTTTCTAACTTCACCCTTTATTTATCTTAAACCCTTTCTAGTCGTCCCTTCGTACAATATCTTAACATTCTTAGTAATCTAAAAATATACAAATTGAAAGAGAGAAATAAGTTTTGAGTTACATTTAGATGATGAACGTACGGAAGCTTAAAGCTCAATGTTTGAATTTCGCGTATTTAATTTACGTTAAATTAAAAAAATATAATGTACAAGTAATAATTTTCTTATGTAAGAAAATTATTTATATTTCTCATTTGAACTGCACAATTTAAAAAGGTTCAGATAAAAAATGTACAAATTACCCCTAAGTAATTTTTTCTTTTTATTTTTCAATATATTTTTGACTATGCTACTATTCCAATAATCCAGTACGATATTTCTTTATGAAATGGACCAGAAAATAAGCAGACGTATAGCCTGATGGTGAGCAATTACCGCCGCCAATGGACTGAGGTGTCCATTAGCGAACCACAGGAGAACTGCACCAGAAGCCACGTTTAGCAGAAGAATTTGGTGTATCTACCTTTCATATTACCTACATGTTTACAATGACACATTAAAAATACCTAAACAAGGTTGTCTGTTGTGCAACGAAAGACAATTACTATGTTCTTCGCCCATAAAATGATCTAGCACACAGACATATATTGACTAGATAACGCAAGTCTCATTGTCTGTATAGAAACCAGGCGTACCATTATTTTTCTACCTGCTGTGACATTACAAGAGCGATTTAGGCCTCCCCTACATTAGCCGTGCGCGTTCCTCGGGCGTGTCAGCGATGCCGACGCTGCTCACGCCACAGAATCTACAAGTATAAGTGATGATAACTCCCCGTCCCCAAGTTAACGATTCAAAGGCCGAAACCGCGCGCCGCCCCGTTGCGTTTTTTAGTTTTCGTTTGACGTTTGGCACCGAGAATATTCGAGAGGAAATGACGCTGAAGGAATTAATTTTTACTCCTCTTTTACACGCGAAGTTACGCGAAGTACATACATTTGCGTGATCTCGCATATATCCGTATTATAAAATATATAAACATATACAAAACACCACAAAGTTTGCACAGCAAACGATGTTTTTTCGCTAATTATATATTTAATATTTTGCTAAAATCCTTGAGTGGTGTTTGTGGTCTAATATTTACCCGTTCTTTATGGATAAATGGTATTTTAAATAGGTACGTAGGTGTAGAGTAGAAGTAGAGATAAACATTTAATTCGTGGGCGATTTTAACAGGACCACTCTCTACACTCCACAGTCTATGGCCGACATTAAATATCTGATGGTCGATTCTGCTAATTAAATTCAGCAATAATACAGTTACAATCCAGTCCCAATGTGTTAAAACTGCAAAATGGTATTCGCATAAACGTCAATCCGTTTTGATTGGTCTAACTCTAAACTCTAAAGATAAGTTTATGATATCAAGACGATTCATTTATAATTCGATAGAAACAAAATGAAAGTGTAAGTTAATTACGAGAATTGGTGTTCTGATAAAATTTGCTATTTAATTATCAGCTGAACATAATAAGAACATAATAAGAGAAAAATCTTTGGATCGAAGCCTATTTGAGCTTTAAACTATGAATGATTTGAAAACTAAGGATGGGCTACGATAGAGTTATTGACGTTCATTCGATAGAAAAAGTCTCATACCTATACAAGAATAAATTAATATTTAAAAAAATATATAAACCGACTTCCAAAGTATGAGTACAAGCCTCAATGACATTCTTATAAATCACTGAAAAGTATAAAATAATTTTTATTGTCGAATAGTTCCCCTTTAAATTCTGGTAAAATTTAACTATTTCTCTACTCAATTTTCTTATGTTTGAAGTCGGTACCAGCCAATTTGAACGGAAGTTCCTTAAAATATTGTTTGTATGTATATATACATATAAAGTATGGACGTAGTTGTGTTAAAATTGATGTTTTTTTTTTTTTGATTAAAGGGTAGGTATTTGGGCTAGTACCGACTTCAAAAATAAGAAAATTGAGT